>CM067352.1:20466250-20581663 GCA_034190875.2 Urechis unicinctus | reverse complement strand
TGTGTGGGGCATTCTTAGCGCTCAGGCGCAGACCCGCTCAGAGATGCTAGGTTTTGGAACATCCTTTGATGCCCAAAAGCAATTTAAGGCCAACGTTGAGGATGCCATCAACTACCCAGTGGATATTCAGGAGGATAACTCCCCCCACCGCCACAACTGCGGCCCATAAATGTTCTGCCATCCAACCAGCCACCTTTGCAGCTGACGTAAGCAGCCATGATACGATGGAGCCAATGATTCCTGGAAGGGCAGCTGCTGCCTTACCGGCTAGGCCCTTCAGAACGTTTGCCAAGGAGTTCAGCTGTTTTTTAATCCATTCCTTTAAACCAGGCTTATCAGCTGGTGTCGGCGTTGGTGCCGGGGTTGGACTAGTGCTCCCTCCGCCCGTCAAAGCAACTACAAGGGTCGAGATTGCCAATCCAATCGCAGTGAGTATGGAGGCGATTGTTATACCCTGCTCCCGGAACAGGTCGCGTACACGCTCAGCTAGCGTTGTGTCCTCGTTAAGAAGTCTGTTGATCGTTTCCCTGATGCGGTTAATTTGGGTCCTTAGACGGTTACGGTTTTCAGAGGCAGCCTCAATACGGGCACTCCGCAGGTCCTGCAGCTCTGCAAGCTCATTTTCTTGGAATCTCCAAGCTCGACTATCACCCCTCCCTTCCTCCTCCAGACTTGCCATTTTAGCTTCCCGATGTTTTATATCCCTTTCTAACTCAGTTATCTTAGCTAGGTTGTTGACCAGCTCACCCCTCTGGGTCTGCATAGCTTTGTCAAGCCCCATAAGTTCTCTGAGTGGTAGTTCGTTGTCTGTTTGTGTACCTAGGTCTTGGATGGTGTTATGAACGTCCTCTATGAATCCTGTTTCTTCCACACCACCTTGCTCTGTCACAGCTTCGAGGCTGCTCATTTCTAACATATCTGGAAGTGCAGCTTCCGCTTTAGCAGCAGCTTCGTCAACGCCTTGTAGGGCTTTTACTGCTTCTGTGGATAGTTCAGCGGTCACTCCAAGAGCTCGAGCAAGCGGTGTACCACCGTAATCTAGGATACTCCTAGGAGAGAGGAATTTGTTTGGATTGTTCTTCCATGTAAGAAGATTCCATTCTCGGTCCCACTTAACCCAAAGGTCCCCTTGTTGAAACGATCTAAACTCCAGAGTGGCCTGCAGCCCATGCTTAGACACTGCCTTCTCCCACCTCTTAACTAAGACTTCAGTTTCTTCTTTGGAAGCCACCTGATCTTCTGTTAACCCAGCAGGCATTTCAGTAATAGCCCATGGTGGCATAGTCGAGTACGATGTATCTAAAGTTTCGTCAATCATGTTAGTCTCCTCATCATCAAAGCTAGTCTCATTCCTATCCCCTCCCATAGCCCCTTCCACCTCTGGGTCGTCAAATGCTTGGTTATCAAACTCCACGTCTGTGTGTTAAAGATATAAGTGTAATTAAACATTCAACATGACGAGTACTTACGGACGCAAACTAAACCCACACCGCCGGATACGCGAACCCCTTGGGGTAAAGGGCGTGCGACAATCTGTAGTCGTTACAAACAATCCAAGCACTATTGATCAGAACCAACAACTGCTGGTTCGCTTCCCCAATCTAGGTGCAGAAGACGTCATTGTTCCAGGGACAGCACGGCTGGCCTTTACAATCACGCTGACCTCGACTGATGTTAACCGCAGCATTGTGCAAAACTTGGGTCGCGCCGTGGTTAAGAAAATGACAATCAAGATTTCTGGCAATGAGGTCATGTCTATTGATGACAGCGATATGTACCACTGTTACCACGACTTGTGGACCTATGTGTGGGGCATTCTTAACGCTCAGGCGCAGACCCGCTCAGAGATGCTAGGTGTTGGAACATCCTTTGATGCCCAAAAGCAATTTAAGGCCAACGTTGAGGATGCCATCAACTACCCAGTGGATATTCAGGAGGATAACTCCCCCCACCGCCACAACTGCGGCCCATAAATGTTCTGCCATCCAACCAGCCACCTTTGCAGCTGACGTAAGCAGCCATGATACGATGGAGCCAATGATTCCTGGAAGGGCAGCTGCTGCCTTACCGGCTAGGCCCTTCAGAACGTTTGCCAAGGAGTTCAGCTGTTTTTTAATCCATTCCTTTAAACCAGGCTTATCAGCTGGTGTCGGCGTTGGTGCCGGGGTTGGACTAGTGCTCCCTCCGCCCGTCAAAGCAACTACAAGGGTCGAGATTGCCAATCCAATCGCAGTGAGTATGGAGGCGATTGTTATACCCTGCTCCCGGAACAGGTCGCGTACACGCTCAGCTAGCGTTGTGTCCTCGTTAAGAAGTCTGTTGATCGTTTCCCTGATGCGGTTAATTTGGGTCCTTAGACGGTTACGGTTTTCAGAGGCAGCCTCAATACGGGCACTCCGCAGGTCCTGCAGCTCTGCAAGCTCATTTTCTTGGAATCTCCAAGCTCGACTATCACCCCTCCCTTCCTCCTCCAGACTTGCCATTTTAGCTTCCCGATGTTTTATATCCCTTTCTAACTCAGTTATCTTAGCTAGGTTGTTGACCAGCTCACCCCTCTGGGTCTGCATAGCTTTGTCAAGCCCCATAAGTTCTCTGAGTGGTAGTTCGTTGTCTGTTTGTGTACCTAGGTCTTGGATGGTGTTATGAACGTCCTCTATGAATCCTGTTTCTTCCACACCACCTTGCTCTGTCACAGCTTCGAGGCTGCTCATTTCTAACATATCTGGAAGTGCAGCTTCCGCTTTAGCAGCAGCTTCGTCAACGCCTTGTAGGGCTTTTACTGCTTCTGTGGATAGTTCAGCGGTCACTCCAAGAGCTCGAGCAAGCGGTGTACCACCGTAATCTAGGATACTCCTAGGAGAGAGGAATTTGTTTGGATTGTTCTTCCATGTAAGAAGATTCCATTCTCGGTCCCACTTAACCCAAAGGTCCCCTTGTTGAAACGATCTAAACTCCAGAGTGGCCTGCAGCCCATGCTTAGACACTGCCTTCTCCCACCTCTTAACTAAGACTTCAGTTTCTTCTTTGGAAGCCACCTGATCTTCTGTTAACCCAGCAGGCATTTCAGTAATAGCCCATGGTGGCATAGTCGAGTACGATGTATCTAAAGTTTCGTCAATCATGTTAGTCTCCTCATCATCAAAGCTAGTCTCATTCCTATCCCCTCCCATAGCCCCTTCCACCTCTGGGTCGTCAAATGCTTGGTTATCAAACTCCACGTCTGTGTGTTAAAGATATAAGTGTAATTAAACATTCAACATGACGAGTACTTACGGACGCAAACTAAACCCACACCGCCGGATACGCGAACCCCTTGGGGTAAAGGGCGTGCGACAATCTGTAGTCGTTACAAACAATCCAAGCACTATTGATCAGAACCAACAACTGCTGGTTCGCTTCCCCAATCTAGGTGCAGAAGACGTCATTGTTCCAGGGACAGCACGGCTGGCCTTTACAATCACGCTGACCTCGACTGATGTTAACCGCAGCATTGTGCAAAACTTGGGTCGCGCCGTGGTTAAGAAAATGACAATCAAGATTTCTGGCAATGAGGTCATGTCTATTGATGACAGCGATATGTACCACTGTTACCACGACTTGTGGACCTATGTGTGGGGCATTCTTAACGCTCAGGCGCAGACCCGCTCAGAGATGCTAGGTGTTGGAACATCCTTTGATGCCCAAAAGCAATTTAAGGCCAACGTTGAGGATGCCATCAACTACCCAGTGGATATTCAGGAGGATAACTCCCCCCACCGCCACAACTGCGGCCCATAAATGTTCTGCCATCCAACCAGCCACCTTTGCAGCTGACGTAAGCAGCCATGATACGATGGAGCCAATGATTCCTGGAAGGGCAGCTGCTGCCTTACCGGCTAGGCCCTTCAGAACGATTTTGCCAAGGAGTTCAGCTGTTTTTTAATCCATTCCTTTAAACCAGGCTTATCAGCTGGTGTCGGCGTTGGTGCCGGGGTTGGACTAGTGCTCCCTCCGCCCGTCAAAGCAACTACAAGGGTCGAGATTGCCAATCCAATCGCAGTGAGTATGGAGGCGATTGTTATACCCTGCTCCCGGAACAGGTCGCGTACACGCTCAGCTAGCGTTGTGTCCTCGTTAAGAAGTCTGTTGATCGTTTCCCTGATGCGGTTAATTTGGGTCCTTAGACGGTTACGGTTTTCAGAGGCAGCCTCAATACGGGCACTCCGCAGGTCCTGCAGCTCTGCAAGCTCATTTTCTTGGAATCTCCAAGCTCGACTATCACCCCTCCCTTCCTCCTCCAGACTTGCCATTTTAGCTTCCCGATGTTTTATATCCCTTTCTAACTCAGTTATCTTAGCTAGGTTGTTGACCAGCTCACCCCTCTGGGTCTGCATAGCCTTGTCAAGCCCCATAAGTTCTCTGAGTGGTAGTTCGTTGTCTGTTTGTGTACCTAGGTCTTGGATGGTGTTATGAACGTCCTCTATGAATCTGTTTCTTCCACACCACCTTGCTCTGTCACAGCTTCGAGGCTGCTCATTTCTAACATATCTGGAAGTGCAGCTTCCGCTTTAGCAGCAGCTTCGTCAACGCCTTGTAGGGCTTTTACTGCTTCTGTGGATAGTTCAGCGGTCACTCCAAGAGCTCGAGCAAGCGGTGTACCACCGTAATCTAGGATACTCCTAGGAGAGAGGAATTTGTTTGGATTGTTCTTCCATGTAAGAAGATTCCATTCTCGGTCCCACTTAACCCAAAGGTCCCCTTGTTGAAACGATCTAAACTCCAGAGTGGCCTGCAGCCCATGCTTAGACACTGCCTTCTCCCACCTCTTAACTAAGACTTCAGTTTCTTCTTTGGAAGCCACCTGATCTTCTGTTAACCCAGCAGGCATTTCAATAATAGCCCATGGTGGCATAGTCGAGTACGATGTATCTAAAGTTTCGTCAGTCATGTTAGTCTCCTCATCATCAAAGCTAGTCTCATTCCTATCCCCTCCCATAGCCCCTTCCACCTCTGGGTCGTCAAATGCTTGGATATCAAACTCCATGTCTGTGTGTTAAAGATATAAGTGTAATTAAACATTCAACATGACGAGTACTTACGGACGCAAACTAAACCCACACCGCCGGATACGCGAACCCCTTGGGGTAAAGGGCGTGCGACAATCTGTAGTCGTTACAAACAATCCAAGCACTATTGATCAGAACCAACAACTGCTGGTTCGCTTCCCCAATCTAGGTGCAGAAGACGTCATTGTTCCAGGGACAGCACGGCTGGCCTTTACAATCACGCTGACCTCGACTGATGTTAACCGCAGCATTGTGCAAAACTTGGGTCGCGCCGTGGTTAAGAAAATGACAATCAAGATTTCTGGCAATGAGGTCATGTCTATTGATGACAGCGATATGTACCACTGTTACCACGACTTGTGGTGGACAGCACAGGAGAGACAGGGCCTTCAGTATCAGGGCATTGACACATCAGATGATAGAAACGCAACTAAGATACGACTGGGGGCAGGAGACAAGGTTGATACCAAAGAAGAGGACAAGGCCGTAGCCGATGTGTATGGTAACAGGTTCTACGTTCCGCTTGATTTTGAACTCCTCGAGAGCCACATGCCATTCTACCAGAGCGCGCTTAATGACAGACTGGAATACGAGCTCACGTTCAACGACTACAACCGCGTGATTCACGCAACAGGCGACACCGCTGCAAGCTACAAAATTAATGGCATCTCGCCGGAGTATGACATGGTTACCCAAACAGAGTTAGCCCGCATGATACACACGCAGTACACAGGTCGACTCTCGATTCTGTATGACTGTGTGCTCCGTCACAGGAAGCTTGTATACAATAAAAGAGATACACTGTGGAACATCAACCTGAACGTGCCGGCTCGCAGCATGAAGGGCATCCTACTGCTCTTTGAAGACTCAGCCAATGTCTCATACGCCAGGAAGACAGAGTCGTTCTACAACCCAAAGATTACGAAGGTCGAGGTGACCATTGAGGGCATCCCCAATCAGCTCTATGCCCAGGGCATGCGTGGCTACCAGCAGTGGGACGAGGTGAAGAAGGCCTTTGCAGCAACGAGTAAACGAGACCCCAGTGTAGCAGTAGCATTAAAAGACTTGGCATTGTCAGACGTGTCCCTAGGAGAGTACCTAACCACTAAGTATGCTCTGTGGCTCGACTTAAGGACGAGTGATGACGACCAGCTGCACGGTAGTGGCAGGGCTGTGGAGAATGCGTCTGAGGGCATCACCATACAGATCACGAAAAAGGCAGAGGCGGCCGGTGCATTGAACGTTTATATGTATATTGTAATGGATGCACAGCTTAACATTAAAGATGGCAGGTTCGTCAGCGCAGTCTACTAAGTTTACATTTCCAGATGGTCCCTGTTCGGCAATTGTTTGTGGGCAGACAGGATGTGGGAAAACCGCATTCATCCTCGACCTACTTGAAGGGCCCTTCTTTGGTGCCTTCGTGCATATTGTAATCCTCTGTCCTACCATACGTTTCATCGAGGCCTGTCAGACGCGGTCATGGGTGTGGGATGATTCAGATGTGTACGTGGTTGATCCAGGGGAGCGGCTCCATGACCACCTGAGGGCTTTCTACCATTGTTTAAGGGCGAGCCAACCCTGTACATTATTGATGACTGTTCGGCAACAAAGGCCCTAACCAAGAAGAAAGACATGTTATCTGAACTGGCCTTTAGCGGCCGCCATGCGCAACAAAGTGTCTGGGTCCTCACCCAAAAGTACAACTCTGTGCTGACGGACTTACGTGAGTAGACTCGCTGGATGGTGCTCCTTCACACCAAGGACCGTGACTCGTTTGAAGACGCCTTACGTGAAAATGATGTAATTCCAACAAAGGAGGAACGTGCCACAGTACGCCAACTACTAGCAAAGACCAAGCACGCAAAACTGCTGCTGAAGACTGATCAGCCTACTGCATATGCCGTCGATTGAAGTGATATTGGCCTTGATAGCAGCCGCTGCATCAGTAATCAATTTAGGTTTTATTCATCTGGGTAGCGGTGCAGTATTTTGAAGCTCGAAGGCGTATACGTATATTCATGGATCCTGATACCATTATTGATAAACTCCTTGAACAGGACTCGACTAGCTTAGTGGAGACAAAGTCTGGGGGAGCGGAACCTAGTTGCACCTCTGGTGTAAATATGTCTTCTAAGAGAGATAGGCTTACTGCCGTCATAGCCGGCGGTCAGGCCCGTCAGTACCTTGGTTTGAAGGGCCTTACAATTGACCAGGTTGAATCAATGTCTGATGAAGAGATCATAAAGCTGTATGTGAGATACGAGGCTCGGCTAGGCGCTAGCATGACGCGCACTCTAGGTCAGACACTGCTACAGCTATACTCAGGTATTGCTTGTATGTTTCTACCAATTCCACCAGAACACCAGCCAAGGCTAATTACTGACCTCGAGACGGACCCGTTTGTTGGACACGCGCTAAGCACTGCCACTTGTGAGCTATATCATCGCTATGGTATGTTTTTAGCTCCCTTAACTGCGGCTTTAACAACAGTTAAGCACTGTCAATTTGGAAAAACAAGCACCGAAACAACAGGGGCCGGTGGAGAGGAAGACACCACTTCCTTGCTATAGTATGTGTTTAACTCTGATATAGCATGTGCTTAACTCCGCTATAGCATGTGCTTAATTCCGCTATAACAGGTGCTTACTAAGAGCTATCAATTGGACAAATAAATTTAGTAAGTAAACATGGAAGAAACGAACACGAATCAAGGGGAGACAACACCGGTGGAGATAACGTCAGTGACAAAAAACGCTAAAAGGGTTGCGGCAGGACGAAAGGGTGGTGCAGCTCGAAAAGCCAATCAAAATAAGCTTCTGAGAGAGCTCCGAGAGGCTAAGGCAGCACTTACAGATGGTAGAGACGAAGCTGTCGAGCCAATATCAATGAGCAAACCTATGGAAAGGTGGACGTGGCCAACATGGGCTTTGCCTTTAGTTGTCGGCGGTGTTGGCGTGTTGGCATTGTATTGCTACAGGCACCAGATGGTTTGCCTCACACCCTAAACAGGTTGTGGTACAAAAGCCTCCAGACGCTCATTTAAAGGATCCGTTTTATATGGAATAAGATGACAACACCAATTACTGATGAAAAAATGCTCGTCAACGCTCTGTACCACAGTGTAGTTGTTTCTGGTATTTCAATAGGCTATGCCAAGCTTGCTAAGATGGCTCTGGGTGGTGGGGTGCCACGTCTTGATTTCACCCCACGGGACCTGGTTATGGCTGTTGTATCACTAGCTATGGCCACAAAGGATATGCTAATTAAACAAGGAATCTTACCAGTTGATATACTGAAGTAATGGCCACACTCGCGCTACTTGTTGGGGGTGCTCTTGTTAACGCCCTTGCATTCTCTGGGAGCAACTTTTTATTCTCTAAATTACGAGGCAGCCAAGTGGATACGGAACGTAAACGCCATGATATGGCAATCGAGCAGCTTCAATCTGCTCAGGCAGCATGGGCCAAGAAGAGAACTGAGCGTTTAGACTTCATCAATGAGCAACTACGCCGCCAGGGACATGCCGAGCATACTTTTAGGGATGCGGACGAGGCTATGCGTGAGTACTCCCTGATTACGAATAAAACCATCGACCCGTTGGGCTCTGAGCCGCAACTTTCAGACTTCTACGAGCCCTCAGATGAACAGAGGGGGCGTGAGGTGGCGTTCATTATACTGGGTATGGCTGCGACTGGGCTGGTTGCATACAGGCTTGCTAAGTAGGTCATTTGGAGACTCGAACGTTTTTTGTATATGGATCGTCGCATGCAAAAGATCTACTATAGTCCTAAGGGATACTGGAAAGGCATTACAGCTATCAAGAAGCTTGCAACAGAAGCGAGGGTTTCTGAGGAAGTTACCAGGGGGTGGCTAACAAAGCAAGCTATATGGCAAATCTACCTGCCGGTGCCAAAACACATTCCCAGGCCAAAGTTTGATGTCCCTGTCCCCAATGAGGTTCACCAAGCCGATCTCTTATTTCTTCCTCATGACGTTGTGAAGCGCCGGACTTACAAGTATGCCCTAACATTGGTTGATGTGGCCTCGCGCTACAAAGCGGCTGAGCCATTGACTACAAAAGAGGCTAAGGAGGTCGCAGGTGCACTTGAGAGGATATACAAACGAGGACCGCTGCATTGGCCTAAACTACTTCAGGTGGACCCCGGACGGGAGTTTATGGGTGCAGCGAATCAGCTGTTAGTAAAACATGGAGTATCAGTCAGACGTGGCCGTGTGAATATCCATCGAGACCAGGGTATAGTGGAACACTTTTACCGAACCCTTGCTGAACGACTCTTTGGTCACCAGTATGCCGTAGAGTTAAGGGATACTGGAAAACGATCGACTGAGTGGGTTTCTCGACTGCAGGCTGTAGTCTCTGCGATAAATAATGAGGCGACCCGCTTGACTGGAAAAAAACCTAAAGATGCTATAAAGGCAAAACGAGTTGCACAAGAGCCCTCTGCAGTCGTACCAGGGCGCCCTCTGGGGGTCAAAGAGCAAAAGCTTCCCTCTGATGTTGGCGTTCGCTACCTCTACCAGCCTGGTGAGGCAGAGCAAGACCACCGGCGGCGGGCCACTGATCCTGTGTGGTCACTCAATGTTTACCGGATTGGAAGCTCTGTCACTAAATCTGGTGAGCCTGTACTATACTATTTGCTGGATGGACCTCTCCGTGGCTTTGTAAAGGAGGAGTTGCTTGTGGTGCCGTCCGATACCCAGTTGCCGCCAGACGGTATTATCAATTAGACTAACAGATATCTATATATATAACAATGGTAGTATTTGACAATAAGTGCCCATGGATATTGCTCGGAAAGAAAGTCCCCTGTAACAGGCCCTGTACGCAAGAGCAAGAGTTTTGTGGATTACACAGATATAAGATAAAACATGGTGTCATTAATCGTCTTTGTACGGGTTGTCAGAAGGCTATAAAAAATAATAAGGTAGGATTGTGCATGGATTGTGGGTTCGATAAAGTCAACCACAGTCGTCTTCGTCTTGCCCAAAAAATTGTTTCACAACGGCCTATAGCTGGGGACACGCCAGTCGGCGCCACTGAACGGGGATTCCCCACTGTATAAAAATAAAAATCTTGTGGCGCTGTCAACAACATGGTTTGGCGGCTAGGTGCGACGAAGCTTGGCACCTTGTCAGAGACGGGTGTTTACTGCATAGGTCAAATTCCGCTCGCTGTATTGTTGTTGCCTTATGTGTATCAACGAATTCCCTTTTAGACTAATGGAACTGTATAATAAACAGGACTCATAATCAGCGAGCACGTGAAGCCCAAAACGATTATGTTTCAATTCACGGTTTTCAGCCTCCTTATCCACGCTCTAAGGCTGCACTCAAAGCACTCCAAGTGCGTAATGAATATGACCGTACATACAAGGAGATTTTCGCTAGATTAAAGGCTGGGGTGCGTGCCACCCCTGTCCCCACTGCTGCCCCACGCAGACCAGTCCCTGCCCCACGCAGACCTGTCCCTGCCCCACGCGTCCCCACAACCCAGTCCCCAGTCCCCACAGCGCGTCTTGCCTTCAAGAAGACTAAGTGGGCTGTTAAAAACTATTTGCGTGGATGGGTGATGAACGTTCCTGAGTCTCACCCCCTTAGCTCGGACCTTATGATGTTCTTTAAGGGCATGCGTCGGAAGATGCATAAAGTTTTGACTGGTGAGCTGGAAGAGCTAGGTGGAATCAAGTGTCAGTTTGCCCTTAAGGTAAGACTCTCCAAGCACTCCGATGATGACAGCACTGAGTATGTTGAGCCTGTATTGCGTAATAAGCAGCAGGTGGTTCTCTCCCTAGAAGATATTAACGATGAGCTGGACCAGTGCAATGCTAATATCCAAGAGCGGTTGGAGAAGTGGACCAACCAAGGTTCTGGCTGGGAGTTTCAGGCGGTCACAACTCTGTGAATTGATATTGCCAACTACCAGCCATTGAAAGGTGGCTCCTACCTGAAACTGCCGAGAAAGCTGGCGGTAAAGAAGGCAATTAGAAACGTAAAAAACACAAACGACCCACACTGCGTTCTATATTCCATTGAAGCGGCTCTGCACCCGGTTGCCAAGAACCCACAGCGACCATCAAAATATAACATTAAGCCGCTCTTAAGACTCTTAGAAGGAAAAGGCGTGGACTATCCAACACCTATCTCGCAGATTGAGAAGATAGAAAAAACATGCTAAAGTAGGCGGCTTGAATGTCTTTGGCTGGGATGGAAAGGCCACCATCGTTCACCGTATCAGCAGACAGCCTGGTCCATGTATAAACCTCATGCTGATTGAGGAGGACGGTAGGTTTCATTACACGCAGATCGAAGACCTTAACCGCCTGCTGTATGACCAGAGTAAGTACGAGCACCGCAAGTTCTTCTGCGAGCCATGCTTGCATGGATACACCACTGAGAAACTGCTCCTGGCGCACAAACCTGAGTGCATGGGTATCGGGCAGACTGCTGTGCGAGTTGACATGCCTGAGGAAGGGAAGAACATATTATCCTTCCAGAACTGGCAGAAACAGCTTGCCGTCCCCTATCTTATCTATGCCGACTTTGAGGCGCTCACAGTGAAGCTTCCGGGACCAGCGCCTAATCCTGGTAAGAGCAACACGCAGAGAACGCAGGAGCATGAACCATGTGGTTACGGCTATGTGGTTGTCCGATGTGATGGGCAGACAGAACCCCCTGTGGTTTATAGAGGAAGCGATGTTGTGGAGAAGTTCTTACAGGCTCTGCAGCAGGAGGAGCAAAAGATCAAAGCAGTTCTGGCCAAGCCTGTCCCTATGCGGATGACTCGGGAGGATAGAAGGGCACATAAGGCTGCAACTCACTGTCATGTATGCAAGAAAAAACTGGGCCGTGACTCTGTTCGCGATCACTGCCATATAACAGGCTTGTACAGAGGGCCAGCCCATAACGTGTGTAACCTGAAACTTCGGCTGAGTCCCAAGACAACACCCATCCCTGTGGTGTTCCATAACCTGCGGGGCTACGACTCCCATCTCTTGATGCAGGGTATAAGCAAAGTGGAGGGCAATATCAACTGCATCCCAAATAACATGGAGAAGTATATCTCCCTGTCGGTCGGACAGTTGCGCTTCATTGACAGTGCACAGTTCCTCCTAGCCTCGCTCGACAAGCTTGTGTCTGCTAACAACCCAGATGCCTTTGCTGTGACGGCGGAATACGAGCCAGACCAGATGAAGCGGCGCTTGCTGCTGCGTAAGGAAGTGTATCCCTATGAGTTCATGGATGGCTGGGATAAGTTTGATGTTCCACTGCCGCCGATCCATGATTTCTACAGCAAGCTCTCTGAACAGGGTATATCTGCTGCAGACTATGAACACGCCCAGAAAGTCTGGAATGCGTTCGGTTGTAAAAACATGGGGGACTACCATGACCTTTACTTACGCACGGATGTACTGCTCCTGGCCGATGTGTTTGAAACATTCCGCAAAACCTGTCTTAAACAATATGGTTTGGATCCGGCCCACTACAATACCAGCCCCGGTTTGTCGTGGGATGCGCTTCTTAAGAGCACAGGGGTGGAACTCGAGCTTCTCACAGATTATGACAAGCACCTGTTTATTGAGAAGGGGCTGCACGATGGGATAAGCATGGTATCACATCGCCACGCTAAAGCGAACAACCCATATGTGGAGGGCTTTGAGCAGGATAAGCCAGCGAGCTATATCCAGTACCTCGATGCCAACAACCTGTATGGGTGGGCGATGAGCCAAGCCTTACCTACTTCGGGTATTGAGTGGGTGGAACGGCCTGAGAACCTAGAGATCCAGGACCATCCCGATGATGCTGAAACGGGGTATATACTTGAGGTTGACTTGGAGTATCCTGCTGTGCTTCATGACGAACACAACGATTACCCCCTAGCGCCGGAGCGGCTTCTTGTGCAAAATGAGTGGTTGTCAGACTACCAGAAAGATCTCCTAGGTGCATTGGGGAGCACCGGAAATGGAGTTGAAAAGCTGGTGCCCAACCTGCGGAACAAGGAGAAGTATGTGGTACACTACAGGAACCTCAAGCTATATCTGTCTTTGGGGTTGAGACTCACCAAGATTCATCTTTGAACAGAGTCCATGGATGGAGCCTTACATAAGGATGAATACAGATCTGCGCAAGGCCGCCAACAGCAACTTTGAGAAGGATCTCTATAAACTTATGAATAACTCCGTCTTTGGTAAAACGATGGAGAATCTCCGGAGGCGAGTCGACGTCAAGATTGTGCGCTCATCGGGAAAAGAAAAAATACGTAGGCTTGTGGCCAGCCCCGCCTATGCTCGACAAAAAGTGTTTGACGATGATCTAGCTGCCCTGCATATGCACAAGACTCGCTTAGTGCTGAACCGTCCCGTCTATGTTGGCATGTGCATTCTGGACCTCTCCAAGCACTTGATGTATGACTTTTACTACAATACCATGAAGGCTAGATATGACAGTAATATTAACCTGCTTTACACAGACACAGACTCGCTGCTGCTTGAGATCCGTACCACTGACGTCTATGCTGATATGAGGGAGGATGGGCATCTCTTTGACACTAGTAACTTTGACCCTTCTCATGCCCTGCACAGTGACAAAAACAAAAAGGTTCTGGGTAAGATGAAGGATGAGTGCGCTGGCGTGCCCATCAAGAAGTACGTTGGTTTGCGCCCTAAGATGTACTCTATCCTGATGTCTGATGAGGGCGAGATAAAAAGAGCTAAGGGTGTGAAGAAAGTGGTGGTGAAGAAGAAGCATCTACGACACGCTCAGTACGTGGAGTCACTGTTCGCCCAAAAGCAGTTTCGCCACGGAATGAACATGCTCAGGAGTGACTGCCATAAAATATATGGGCTCCACGTTAACAAGGTGTCTCTCTCCCCCTTTGACTCAAAGCGGTGGATAGCTCCAGGTGGTGTACACACTCTGGCCTATGGGCACGCGTCAATATGTTGAACATATGATAGCTGAGGTATAGAATGAGCACCGATGAACATATTGGGGTGGCCGAGCTGCAAGCAGATGTGGAACATATATGGGAGGAGAAGGTGGACCTTGAGAATGAGGTGAGGGATTTGGAATCAAAGTATGAGGACCTTTTGGAGCGCGTGAGTCGTTTAGAAGAGCTTATTCCTCAGGGTCCTGGTGTAGAGGAGAAGGTGAGGGAATTGGAATCGACGTATGAGGACCTTTTGGAGCGCGTGAGTCGTTTAGAAGAGCTTATTCCTCAGAGTCCTGTTGTAGATGGTTGACATTGCTGTCGCCCTCTTTAGTGGGCCTATACCATAGGGGCTGGAAGGGCTGGGCTCATATGGTAGCATGTGGTAGGGGGAGGGGGGTGCGAGCGGTTCGCTGGCTCATGTGAGTCACCCTGTATATGTGTGTTTTCTGGGTTGCACCCATATGAGATAGGTGTGTCATAATCATATGAGATAGGTGTGCCAGTACCGCTAACATCTATACTACTCCATAACATATTTACGAAGGCACAACGACGTTTGGACTTTGGACAGTTTTTGAATTATACAATTAATCCGTCGGTATTAATGGCGAAGCCACTTCACCACAACAGTGTCTGCAATATTTATTGGTCACTGTTATTGCTATCTCGCTGTACCAAAAAACTACTTTGAGAGCAGAACCGTGTTCATATAAACCCACCATGGCGTTGGATGGACAATATACAGCAGTCCTGTTTCGCCCGGTACCTTAAGATTGGAGCAGCATCGAATGAGAGTTATTATGAAGAACCCTCTTTTGGCGCCATCAACTCACCAAGGTATGTAAAATAATAATGTGCATTTTACGTCGGTGACTGATGTGGAGTACGAATGAATTCAAATATGGTGAAGCGCGAATCCTATGTCACTATTTGCAGTGTATTGGTTCAACACCAAAAGAACAAAAAGTCCCTCCTAATCTCTCTTGTCTTGGGCGACAGATCCGTGCGCATTCATTCCGCGGTGTATTAATATCCGCACACTCGATATTTGTTATGTGTATTTTTAGATTGAATATCTTTGTTAGCATGACAATGTATATAGACGGAGTTTAACTGCATCTATCGCGTTACTTATATTTAATAATCAGCGCAACCCAGAATAGCACTTCACCATGTCGCCTACTCGTTTAGGTTTAGGTGTGTGGTGATTTGCTCACATTGGTTTGTCAGATCCTCATAAGCAGTCGTCGACCTCACAAACAAAAAATGCTCCGTTGTCGTGCGGCATGTCCTATAAGGTTTGTCGACCCGGTAACATGCAAGGCAAAAGGGTTTTCGTAGTATGGCGCATCTTCGTCAGGATCGATAAAAATGACATCGTATTTCGTTTGTAACTCTATCGACCAAGGTCAATGAAGGTCTTTACAATGTCGACAATGAACACCATGTATGGCCTAAACTGCAATAACGCGATACTCACAGATCAAGCTGGTTATCACATAGATGATACAATGTTACGGCTAATTGAACCCTCCTCTCGGACTGAGCGTCTAGTCGGTCAAACTAGCTATAAAAGAATATTCCACTGACGCAATATGTCATCTAACTGTGATAACTGGATAATAAAGCATAAAAGCCCTCATAAATATTAGTTCAAAGGCTGTAATAACAAAACAAGCGACCATATTGGCTCGCCATTGCGTGTAACATTACTTCTCTCTCTTGATATCTCGCCACAAATACTCAATTAGTACCAACAATTATATCTAAAACACCATTTTCAGCAACTCTGGGTAATAGTGACTCAATACAAATGGTATTAGTAGCACTGGATGCATCTAGCTGAGTGATCCCGTAAACGGCAACCATTTGTGCTCGCCATATTAATACTCACCTTCAGTCGCACTTCGCATCCCGCAACATATATTCAAATATCACTCAGCATTATTATCATCACATCGTTTACAACCACTTGACTGAATACAAAGAATATAAATACCACCGGATGTATCTAAAAGAGTGTTTCAGTAAACGGCGACCACACGGGCTCGCGTTAAATGGTTCATGTATCACTTCATGTCTCGCAACATATGTGCAATTAATACCCTCTATATATCTTTGACAACCGAATTTCGACTTTCGTGTGTGATATTGATTCAATGCAAAAATATCACCAACATAGGGTTTATCGAAGAGATTGTTCTAATTAACGGCTACAAAATGGGCTAGCCGTCTAGCGGTTAATTTCCAGTCTTACACCATATCTCGCGACATATATTCAATTAATACCCGCTATATATCTTAAACAACTGAATTGCAATTACTCATGGTGATATTGGCTCAATACAAAGGGTTTTAGTAACACAGGTTGGATCGGAGAGTGTGTTCAAGATAATGGCGACCTCATGTATCTGGGGTGTGTTAACAGTGACCGAATGTATCTCCCCCTCTCTTGCCATCTGCATTAGCTTGTTTGACAAATTTCCGTGAGTGATGCTTACACTATACACAATAGCCTCTCTGAAGGTCTTGAATTCTTAAAATGTATCATGCTTTGCGCAGCGTTTTTGACGCAACACCGAAATAGAAACTGCTTGTGACCACCAAATAATGCTTTAATAAAGCATTGGTGTCGGGAAAATATTTTACTACCCAAATTACTTTAAGCAGTCAGCTACAAAATAACAACAAGTGTTGAACAACACACTGGATATATCACTTTTTGTATCCTTAAATATATATCTGACATTTATATGTCTTTCTTCCTTGATATGCTTGCGTACAACCAGGTAATCAACTCAAAAAGAATACATTCAACGGTTATATGGAAAATATAGATAAGCGTTTTGTGATTGTGCACCTTGTCATTATCCTATTGAGGGAAAGTTTGAACGCTTGCACCCACAAACTGCAGCTTCTATAGCTATGCACCAGTGTAGTTTGCTATCAAGCCTTCTAGTTTGATTCGGTGCAATTATTGGACAAGCAATGGTTAGACATTAAAGGATAAGATAATGTTACGCGATATGATGTGAGGAATGGAATGAACCACTTAACGAAGGGCCCATTTTGACGCCAGAACATTATTTTAGAGCCTCCTCTTATTGCTTATATGTTAGATATGATGTAATTATGAAGCAGAGATGTAACAAACAATATGATGAAGATAATTTGTGATACTAGTAAACCACTTAGCGGCAAGCCTATTGGACCGCCGTTAAGTGAAACATTATGAGAGAGCAGGTATGTAGTCAATATAAGCCTCATCATACTCATTTTAAATATTTACCTTAGATTATTTTTGATAATTAAACGAATAAAACGCTTGGCGAAAATGCAGCAGTTGATTTTCGAATTTTCATAGTGGCTTGATCAGTCATTCAAGTGGCCATAATGGTTTAAATAACGTTTTTATGCTTGATTATCTAGTAATACTTAAGGATAATAGATAAATGATCCTTTATAGCTAGTTAGAGAGTATAGTGTATAGTTCGACAGTCGTCAAACGTTCGAGATATAAATGGGCGTTTGGGATATTAATAGACGTGGATTGTTTTTCGAAATGTTAATATCTAGGTTCGGGCTAGTTAAATTGGTGATCAAATAAATGGCTTCGCAGACGTGCTTGCCAGAAATTTAGATAAAGGGGCGGAATCCAGTTCCGTCATCGCTATATGGTTTAGACATTAAAGATATTATGTTTACAATGCAAGATACAGCAGGATGTTTCAGAAAGATAGCGCTACAATTCACAACAAATACATAAACAAACCAATTGCATCAGGACCAGTCTGT
The DNA here is from genome assembly GCA_034190875.2 of Urechis unicinctus. NCBI lineage: Eukaryota > Metazoa > Annelida > Polychaeta > Xenopneusta > Urechidae > Urechis > Urechis unicinctus. Next base: position 20,563,870 of record CM067352.1, on the reverse strand, counting down.
GTAATATTGCAGATTAGATGCTGTAATGAATATTTTGTTTCCTTTTTGATCCTGAATTGATCTACTGTGTCGAACGAACGTAAAATAATGTATGTATGTATGTATGTATGTATGTATGTATGTATGTATGTATGTATGTATGTATGTATGTATGTATGTATGTGTATGTATGTATGTATGTATGTATGTATGTATGTATGTATGTATATGTATGTATGTATGTATGTATGTATGTATGTATGTGTATGTGTATGTATGTATATGTATGTGTATGTATGTATGTATGTATGAAAATGTAATCAATGTTGTCAAACACCAAGGGATATGCGATGTAAATATGTAAGTACCTGGATCGAGTACGCTAACAGTCACATGATATCCTCGCAAGCACAAGACAGTGGGAGGGAACAAAAATGGACGGTCAATGCTACTGATGGGATATAGCTACAAGCATACGTCCCCGAAAAACGCAGAGAAATGTTTACTTTAGTTGGCTCAAATCTTTCAGCTTATATCAACCATTGGCCAAATCGCCCCGATTTCTTTATCGCATTTGATGCTTTGTTTGCCATCCTTAACAGCATACATTCTCCTTGCAATATCCTCTCCGACTTCGCTGTCATTAATATGTAAGCAAAGCAGGCTATCGTACACATGCTAACGGTGATGATGTGAAGGATCGTGTGAATAATGTATGCGGTAGCTGTCTTCAACGCGTTCCCTGACGTAAATCACTTCAAACTCTGCATGATATAAGGCATTTCATATTTAGGAGACCTTTTGAAGGAACCTTTGATCCCAGCTGCAAGGTAAAGGATAATCAAGCACTAGGCGACATCAGCCACGGCCAATAGGACATAATCAGTGATCCCAACAACCATTGCGATGGTATATCAATACACATGTGTATCACGTGTATTAATATTTGTCGATACTTGATACCGAAGGCAAAATGAATATTTTGTAAGACCAGATCAATCATTCTTACAACTTACTGAAACTTCCTTTCAAAATGCTAAATACACCGTGCAATTATGTATTCCAGGGCATTATCAGATTGTACACACACACACACACACACACACACACACACACACACACACACACACACACACACACACACACACACACACACACACACACACACACACACACACACACACACACACACACACACACGCACACACACACACACACACACACACACACACACACACACACACACACACACACACACACACACACACACACACACACACACACACACACACTGGAATAACAAACCCGAAGGAGAACGCGGATAAACTGGACTTGCAGTAGCTATCAAAAAGACATTGTGTCACGCTTGCACAGATACCGAGGCTAATTAACGACAGCATCTTTACCATTCGACTACCCTTGCCAAAATACATTTGTGCTACGATCATCAGTGTGTACGCCCCAACAATGACAAACCCGGATAACAGGAGGCCCTCTGTAACCAGCTGGCAATTACGCTGAGACAGATTCTTCAAAATGATAACTTGCTTCTGATGGGAGACGTCGATGCATAGATAAGAAGAGATAATGAAAAATAGTCGTTGGTTATGAAAAAGCATGGGATAAGGAAATGAAGCTCAGATGGCGAGCTCCTACTGGCCTTGTGCTCACAATTCGAACTCATAGTGACGAACACCATTCTCAAGTATAAAAACTAAATAAAGACCACATGAATGCGTCTCCGCTCCAGATGGCCTATGATAGACTTCATCATCACAAGATGTCGGGATTAGATGGACATTCAAAGTACCCGAGTCCTTCGAAGATCAAACTACTGGACTGATAACTATATGTTAAGGTGGACAGAGGCATTCAACGTAAGACAGATGCAAAATAAGCAAGGGCCAACAACACCATCCGAGCTCAACACAGCAAAACTGTAATCCATTAGTCACAGATAACGCTTCAAGGAAGAGATGGACAATACACTTACCAAATTTGAGTAAGTGAAAGGCTCGTCACCTGGAGAAGAATGGGCAGCTGTGCAACAAGTTTTATATAACGCAGCTACAGCATCACTTGGCAAGCAAGCCAGAAAACATCAAGATTGGTTCGGTCCCTCAGATGAACAGGAGACTTTCTCTGACAGCAAACGAGTTCTTGATAGATGGAACGAACACTTTCTGAATCAACTTTATGGCCAAGAGGCAACCCAGAACAAGAAGCTCTTGACAAATGGCGTACTTCCATCACATACATCTATGCAATCCCAATAAGGGACGAGGGGACAAGATCAATCACTAACCTGAAAGATGGCAAAGAATCTTGGAAGTTAGAATTCCTGCTGAAGTATAAATTGAGAAATTAAGTTACTAACTTACTCCTCGCCAATTCCTTCTATAATTCTAGGACCAATTGTCCCTTTTTCTTCGGCCTCTCAATTGTTTTTCAAAGTCTGACAATAAATATTGACCTACCATGATGCACATCATCTTAACATCCTCTCTTAATTTTAGTTACGTTGGCGTGTTAATTTATTATACGTAACCAACGCATGCATACCAGTGTATGTGGCGGAGTTTAGAAGGTGCATAATGTTGGGTAATTGAATCACGTAAAATGGCTGCAAGTCGTGAATAGAAGCCTTCGCATTTCAGCGGGCATGAGCAATTCAACGGTTTGACTGTTGCTATAGTAATGCGCCATAGAAGATAGGTGTTAGCTGTCACTTTGCGAATTTTTTAATCAACCAATAACAAGGTTACGAGAAGTGTCTCTCCAGACCCAAGGTATAATCTCGTCTCGACTTTGCATTGAAGTTTAATTAGCATAATGAAATTTTTGAGTTACTTTGTGAACAAGGAGTTATTTCGTACATTAACAGTTTACAACCTGAAACACTGGCTGGTCTATGGTTGTATGAAGCAGTAAACAAATTGCCTGGCTTATTCGGGTCAATTAAATTGTGGCTGCTGCCGGCACTATCGGAAGAACGACTTATAGTCTTTGTGAATACACATTTTATGCCATTATAGACCTGGTGGTATATGTGATGTAAGATCGAACATGTCGAAAGCCTAGCAAAGTTGAAGTTGTAACTAAACTCAACAAAGGGAAGATGAGCACCAATATTTACAGTAGCTACATTTAGCCTTGCTCGTATTTAAAACACAGTAACATAAATGTTAATCGACATGCTACAATGGTAGTTATTGTTGCTAGGCACGGCTAAAAATGCGAACATATCAAGAGCAAGTCTTGGCAATGTTTCAGCGATCATTGTAGCTGTAGGCATTGGTTGACGCGTTTTTCCAATAACGCGGAATTCTGATAATTTTTCATCAGCCTAGAATCTACATTATTATGTTAAACATGAGCAATAAGCTTTGATAATGCCGGCATATCCACTCATCATCGGGCTCCATTCGATAGACCACACAAAGCATTAAATGAGGAGGTCGCATTAGGCAGCCTTATGGGTAACAACGCACAACCGTGCCTCATGACCCATGGCCGACTTTTCTCTCCCCGACAGCCACTGCTGTGATGAATGTTGCCTTAGAGACCCCATGCGGTGCGACTGAAGTAACATCAGTGGAGCAAACGACAAGCAAGGCGCATTAATATTATTTGCCAAGAGAACGTCTTGGTTTTACAATATTCGTTGCTCGCGTAATTTTACAGTGCACCAGAGACGAATGACAAAATAGCAAGTAATTGTTTAACTAACCAGATGTATTTTAGACAGAATCCTAAATTGAATGCCCTGGTATATGATACCGTTAAGGCAATTTATTTTTCTGTTGGATTTATCAAATTGGTTGAATATCACACTGTTTGTTTTTAATATACATTAGGGGGGCTAGATCTCTAATGGTGCAAAGACATCATATTATGAAATTATTGTCGACAAACGCCTACAGCGCCACGTCGTATGGTATGCCTTGTCTTAGAAATAATTCAGGCAAATATCCATAAAATGATAAGTAAAATAAAAGTAAATGTCTATTTAAGTAGTGTTATATCCACACTAATGTTGATAGTCATTGACTGAACTGTCACTTACCGTTTATTACCAATCGAACCGATAACCAATTCAATGAAAACAGTTTAGGAATATACCAAAATACAATGCTCAATACTAAAGCTCGTTAAATAAATGGCGTTCGGTGTGTTCGAGCACATTGTTTGGGCGTAAACAATTTATTTCAATAATGTGGCGCTCGGCAACTAGTGCCAAGGTGTGGCATGTGTACGACAACACGAAGATATCATGGAAAATGCGAGCGATATCTGGGGCTATTCAGGTGTTGCATATTGTCAAAATCAGCTCCTGAAGTCCTTGATTTGTTTTAGCGCCGTTTGCCTGTTTTCTTTGGGAACCTAGGCATTATATAATTTACTGTCACATATGTATGAAACCACTGCAGACGACGAACCGATGTCGCTTATATCATTAGCTTAGCTTTATACCTAGGCAAATGCTTTACATTTCTCATCAAAAAAGGGTCGCGATTTGTTGCATACCTTTCACATTAAAACCTAATTTGATGCATTTTCAGAAATAGCTCTGAATGAGATGCTATCGTTCAGTGTACTGCCATAGAGCACATATAGCTCTCATATGAGGCAAATAGGACAGATCTATTTGATTGCATGACGTTCAATATGCATATAATTTGTGTTCTGCTGTTGCGTAATGCACACGTTGCTAACGGAATAGTATTGATGACGTTCACAAGGAAACAACGTTACGTTTTGTGCTTATGCTCACAGGAACTTAATGTTAGCCGTTAGGAAAATCAATTGTTTGTATTCTATCTCTGGATGGGAGATACCGAATATTCTCTTGTACGCAGCCTTGATTTAAAATGATTCTCGCAAATTGTGCTATTTATAACCAGATGAACATTGAATAATTGGTTAATGACGAAAACGTATTAACAAACGTGATATTGAGATAAACATCGCTAGTGCTGTTCTTATCAGCGCATCTGCTAAGCGTTCACAGGTTGAATCGGCTGGCTTATGGTGCCGTCATTAGCCTCAGATTAGATTATGTGGGTGCTTTGTATCTCTATAGATCAGTAACATTGTGTCTGTGATCTTGATATCAGAAAACAGTTGTAGAGAGTCTGTTTTAGAGAACATTTTGAGAAGAGTTAGATGCGTGACATATGGTGCATATCAATCATGCGAAAATGGTTTTTTTTGCTCCACCTACCGGAATATCATTTGACCGTATCTGGTTATATTGCACAAAGCAACAGTGAACATATTTCTGAAGATGTCATGTAATGTTCATAGCACTCAAATGCAATGCAAGTGTAAAACGTAAATATCCGTCTATGTTTATCAAAAAGTTGAGTAAGCTCCCGTATGAAATTTTGTCAAAGGTGATGGAATCACGCTAGAGAAACTTTGCTAGTTCACAGCTTTTGTTTTGGGCTTCACATGACGTTCTCTTTGTCGCAAGGTGCGATTTTCATAGTTAATGTGTACATTAATACACCGCAGCGGATAACCAAATTACGGGACACGATATATTCATCGTCGTTCACGATACGTTGGTACAGAACATTGATATAAAGTGCAGATTATAGATTATGCTTTCCTCTCTCCAGTCATATTGCAACTTGATAATGGGCTAATAATTTCGCTCCGCTATGAATTACCATCACCAATTATGCACCACAAATGCTGCGTAATAATTCTGAAATCACCTTTTGTATCAGTGCCGGGATTTTACGTTTCACCTATTGGGAGGAGATTACATCTGTAATATTTAAGTTTCACGGCACTTTTGGCAACTCGGTTATATTGCTACGGTGATGCCTGATGACTAAAATGATTGGTAGCTCACCTTAAGCACCAGCAGCAACCTTGCACAAACCCAGTGCCCTGACACGAATGCCATAATATATCTAGCTTTCAACACATCCACCTTCAACGATTCAATCACTGGGATGCGTTAAGCACCATCTGGTCTTTATTGACTTTCTGTTATTCGCCGTAGAGATACTCGTTCAGTCATTCCGTTATTACTTCCCCGGGTTATCAGTAACATCCACACTAACAGGTAAGTGGCTCCCTCCGAACTCTAGGCTTCTTGTTGCAGCTGCTGATTTGTTTGTGTAATCTAAAGCACTGTCTTATCTAACCTTCAACACCTCAGCCTTCAATGATTCAATCACAGGGAAGCGTTCAGAACCATCTGGTCTATATCTACATTCTGTTCATCGCCTTAGACACCCTTGGTTGCTTGCTGCAGCTGCTGATTGGTTCCACAACCATGCATACGCGTAAGTTATGGCGCTCAACCAAGCATACTAAATGTACGAAACGAGCTCTACTATACTGCAGAAACTCATTTTAGAGGTTACTCCTCACGCACATAAGCAAGCATATCAGCGCACAATGCACTTTCTGTGTTCAGAGACAAACAGATCAAACCAAACACATACATACCGCATTCCGCCATTTGATCTACTGCGGGTAATCCCATCAGACAGTTGTGTTGTGCTGAAGAACGGATAAACATATGTAATAATATGTAACGTGGTGTTGTTGGGAAATTCAGACTGTGATTTGGAACTGAAAGGGATAAATAACGAATGGAGCAATCTGTTGCTGGCACATAAAATATAGGTGGAACGGGCCATGCAAGGCCTAGTAATGATACATACATAAGGGCGGAAGCAGCTAGTGTGTTACTGCTCATTCTAACACTTTATTCTCCCGCGCCAAATGACGAGGCTTGACAAATAAAGCAATGTGTACAATATATTGTATTATTACTTGACGCTCTTAAATATTGGGCGTTGGGAGTTATAGAGATAACCTAATGAATGTCATAATAACCAATGGTATTGTGCAATGTGTCATCGTGGTAGAAAACTTATTGATATGAACCTCCTATCAGGCTTGCTTATTGGAATCCAGTCAACCGTTATCAACAACCATATCGCGAGGAGCCGTCGATTGAGCACCACATACATATATTTCCATAACGCGTGTGTTGGTGAACATTAAAATACCTTTAGGTCCAAAATATATAACCTCTTTTTTAGTCGTGTTGGCCCTGTACCAGTTGACGTCTTCGCTTGCAGTGTGACGTCTTTTATGAGGCTTTACAGTGTTAAAGTGGTGTGCATGGGGTGCACGCAACAATGATAATCGCTATTCTGCGCGATCACCTAACGACAAGCCAATCGGATTTCACCCTTTCTCTCAACCGAAATGATACGGAACTTTTTGCCAAGAGTGAATAACGCGATGCAGTCGCCCAGAGAGACCCGGGAGACACAACAATATTTGTGTATGCTCTATTGGAGGATAAACTTTGAGGCTAAGCGCAATCATTATGTAATTCATCTTATAGGGGAATCATGTATCACGAACAGTTAGATTTAGAATGACACCTTAGCTTTTTTAACGACTCGGAGCCCATGCGCACCAAATGATAATAATTGCATGTCTAATTTGTTGTAGTTAATACTGCATCATATGTGATGAGGAATGGCATTCAGACATGATCTTTGTCCAATAAATACCCATTGAAACCAGTGAAGTGAGTGGTTAACCGATATGCCGATATTTTTTCCTGGTTTAGTTAAGGATTGCAAATACCACATTTGTCTGCATAACATTGAGCAGATGCGTGATTACAGCACTATCAAATGGATCGTAAACTCCGGGCCTTAACAATGTCTTTTCATACCACATAAGCTAATCATTTCAATCCTACAGATTTCCGTCATTGATTGTTTCAGCAAATAATTAATATCTATGCTTGCAGTTGATAATAGCCTCTGAATGAAGAGGCCTGCCAAATGGCACCTCCCATTCAAACTCTGTATAATCAAAGGAACAAAATGCATGCAACACAGGTTATAATTCCATGAGGTTTTTGAACCCAGTAACTAAAAGCGATCGTTAAACAGCAAAAGCCAATCAATATCAAGTGCAACAAAGGGATCTTGACATATTCCCATTTTGCTGCTGCAGTAAACCATCGCTGTTGTCAAAACATTTGCGACATCCTGAGGTGTTGCTTGGAAATAGCAAGCACCATTGGCGCCTATGATACCATTCTGTAGAATGAACGTTGCCACTAATCCATAATGGTATTTATGTTGAGATATTCCAACTGTTAAATTAGGCGACACTTGTATATTGTATTGCATTAATGGAGCTAACTTTGCATCAAAGTTGTTGTTATATGACCCCTATTGCAGAGTACAGTTTAAAAGAGAACCACATACAAGCCACACAATATGATATGATGAAATATTAATCGGCTGGCATCTTGTTGGAGAAGGAATTATGGGAAATGTGTGACCTTTCTAGTCGAGTTTCTTACATGTTTGGGATATGTGTCGGCTTAGCACTATCGTTTCGTTTCTTGTTCCTGCATTGTATTTACCCTCTCTTAAATTAAACGGCCAACACGTTAACTTAGTTCACAAGACCAGCTCCTTGATTTCAAGGTAACACTGATCTGAAATGATACAGTTTGCCGAACTGCTTGCGGTAGCACCTCAGATTGTCTAGAATAGTCGTTTTTTTAATGTGTTGAATATATGCTGTGAGATCGAATAATTGATTGAGTAATCACTTCTGTCGTAGTTGACGCTATCATAAATCGTTTTGTATTCAACACACACCTGAAGTGGTATATATAGAGCGTCGATAAGTTATTATTCAGAAGACGAATGATCCCTATTGTGTTAAACTGAGTATCGCCTGAACTGAAATAGAAACAAACCTCCAGCAAATGGTTTACATTCCCATTATTTCTCTGGTGCTATTACTAAACATGTCTTTGGCTCACGGTCCTGGAACTGGCTAGGCTATATTATAAGATATTTTATCAGTCCCGATATGCCTTGTTGAGACCTAATAGCGGCTTATTAGATAACATCACGCAAAGAGGTCATTCCACCTTGCCCCATATACAGAGCCTCATCATTAGTTTGCCACGTTTCGTGACGTACATGTTTAATTCAATCAAATACCGAGCAGTAAAGGTAAAAGTTATAAAGGCTGTTTGGGTCATTTATCGAGGTGCTGATTTATGACGCTTAAGATAATAATCTATATTTTTGCGCAAGCTGTACTCAGTCACAAAGGAGATCCGCTGTTAAATGCCATAGGGAGTATTTGATTGTGTTCGTGCTATACAATTATCTCGATGAATGTTTTAAAAGAAATTAACTTTCCTTAAATGCGACCTTAACTATGCAGCATATCAGAAAGCAATTGTAAGACAATCGATTTTACAAACCGATATTAAACACCCTGACGAAGACGAAGTACCTTTTCAAAGCTACTTTTCTGTCTTAATAAAATTAAGCGCGATCAAATTCTCGAGTTGACGGCCTGTCCACGTCGCGATCGGTGTGCGTACACATGCTAGCTGATGTCGAGTGTGAATTAGGTTCAAAAGGGTTTCCTTTTTACGAGTGCCTGAAAAAAAGTGATACGCCGAGCGTAACATATGTAGCATGACATTCCAGCGTTCATTTCATGTGACAGTGTAACCGCTTCACAATCCTGCCTCTTCGTTACTGTCATCACGCTCATAATTTGCACTACCTTAATCCCCTATTCTGAGTGATCTAGAATGATGCAAAGGACGTGCTGTCTTATGCCAAACATGTCGAACGTTATATGGCTTTTGAGGGTTATGGTACAGTAAAGGCGTTCATATCTAAGGTGGATAACAGTTTCCCCGTCCATAGCCTGAAGAGTATGTCCTTTTGTGCCTGCTGCTGTAAGCCACAACAAAGTTTGATATTGACAATTGTCTTCTGCTATGCTAATATATGCTTTGTCTACGAATCATAGATGCGGTTGTGCCTAAGATGCATTTTCAACGTAATGTGCATGAACTATTAATATATGATGAACACAAGGATAAACTAACATGTTGTTTCACAGTCGCCAAATGTTCACAAACGGGTAACTCCCTATGGGTATTAAATGGACATTCACACTGTGCCAAGATGATAAGGCAGCTTCATTTTATTCACTTGTTAAGTAACGGCGAACTTTTTGGGATAATAGAGGAGCCTCGTCTTCGTCATTCCTTCCTATGCTAAGATAAATCCCCCTCATTGCCGTTGGTGCCGACGTAACTTACGATCTGCTTCAATGAGGATCGTGTTGCGTGAGGTGGCCTGCACACTCATGATAAGGCAGTTTCAGTTATTCGTTTGTTAAGTAATGGCGTTCTGATTGCTAAGATATATCCCCCTTGCTAGCTCCGCACGGAACCCCAGAACCTCATAAGTCGTCAAAGTGCGTCTAAGGTGTTCATATAATTTACATTACTTAATGTAGTTACACATGTCAACCGTCTTTGTCCGTTTTTACCACATAACGAAACTACATCTAAAACAACAGAATATATGCATTCCGCTTGAGCGTCTGTCAGCCTAGGTTGTGGCTCAATTTATAGTGATGAGCCCTATCACATATAGAATGTGTAATGTAGAAAGACACCGATTCAGTTGACTTCATACACATGCTGGCGGCCATATGCATATTCTTCTGCGGTCGCCGAATCGTGGCAAGGGCTGCTTTAGTGGCAGCGTGTTGGTGTCTATATGTGTGTGAGCGCAAGTGGGTGGATGGTTGACGAGTAGCAGTTAGGCGACGATGTTTAGCCTTGCAAAAAAAAAAAACAATGGTATCAGTGACTTGCCAGATGGCCATTCTCGTAAATACGATATACTCCAGCCTACACTGCCTGTACAGATATTGTACCTACTTTATACTGCTGGGGTGCCAGATGAAAACCATTCTCGCTGAATATAGAAGGGGGCTGTCCAGCAAGGAATGAAGGCTATCTGGGGGGGGGGGGCAACCGGAAGTAGAAAATCGTTGTAAGTTGTGACGTATCCTTTAGTGTTATGTGCTATGATTAGTTGAAACATTTACAACTTACCCAACGTGCGTCTATTTGCGAAAAAGTTACCTGACGTGACTCAGTGGAACTATATTTGTGAATGGAAGCTGTCAGCCGCATAATTTCTAATGCGTTATTTTGGTCGGTCAGAATTGAATGCTTAAGCGCAAGTTGGCGTACTAGAGTCAATAGATTTGTCGCCAATTTCTGGTTCGTGACTCCCTTAGCGATAGCCAACGTCACTTACTCTTGCTGCAGTCGCTGGACGTGTCTTATGGCTGAAGTAGCATTTCTCGTTGTTCTTTATATATTGGTATGTTTTGTAGTCTCTGTATAGCACCGGTTCATTTTGACGCTTTCTTAAGTTTCCCCAATAACCTCTTAACAGAGCAGTCATTAATCCCGACTAAGAAGCCAAATAAGAAACTCGATTGGGTTATATGCAGGATTGGGACAATGACTATTGATGTACAGCTTCACATTGTGCATAATGGCGGTCACACGGCAAATACACAATGAAAAAGTAGAATATCTATGAATGCTGTCAAAGACTAATGGCCAGCTGCAATTCACTTCGAGTGATAGGGCACATGACGATTACATTGGCACAACCACAATGCCAGAATATATTGCCACCGACATATCAACCCCCTTATAATTCGACCCGAATGCAACTCTGTGCTTTGTTCAAAACTATTTTTTATTCCCATGGGAGAAACGTTTGGGTAGAACGTTGGAAATACTTCGAAAAATTTACCGTGCCATTAGAATGTATAGCGACATGGATTGGTGGTAACCAGAAGGCGCAATATGTGACAGTCTGCTAATTAGAGAAATCGTGAAGAATGTTCTGATACAACGGTATTGAATTAACAAGAAGCAATTTTTGGGTTGCAATCAGTGGTGTGATGGCGTGCGACACGCACTAAAGGTATGTTGATGAAGGAACACAAACTTGGTTTAGAAGAAACTTGAACTGTATTGATTAAACTTAATTGAAATTGAAGATGGATCTCTGACGTTTCATATATAAGGCGGCTCTTCCGCCGAATTGTTATGCGAATATCTCAAGTTGAGAACTGTCAAATCTGTTTCCTCATCTTAGTAGGCATCCATAGAAACGATTTTGCAAGATTTTTATAAAATATGATATGGGCACAGTAGAGATGATGATACATTGCAATAACAGGGACGTCCTCTGTTTTATTCCCTGCTTTTACTGTATGCGTTGTGGCATTGAGGTAAAGAAACCATATATTAACTACTAATGCAGAACTGAGTGCAATCACATCTTAAATCCGAACGACCAATTGCTCGAAGCAGTTGAGAGTTCATTGATGCTCTCAAAGGAATCGAATACAAATTTCAAATAAATCTTGGATACAGCATTGACAGTATATAATGGAAGTATTGTGTTGAGTGTCAAAAGTACGTTATGACACAATCTTGTCCATCATCATAATGTGCCCCTCTCGGTCATGCCCACGAGTGACCTGCGTGTCACATGCCCCCTACCCCCTACTCCCATCCCCTATCCCCCCGACCCCCAACCATCTCCTCATATATACATATCACATAGCCGCGCAGTTTTATTCTGGCCTCCAAGCTCGACCCTATGCCTCCATCTTTTAGGCAGAGATGTTATTATTGCCATATGCATTAATTGGCAACCAGGCTTTCTACAGAACATAAGCAAGTATATGCTTTGAGAACCTCTATACTCTGAACATGCTGCAATGAAATTGCTAATATCGTCAAGGCCGCTCCTTATTAAAATAATGTAAGGTCAATGAGAAGTCTCATCCGCAACATTCTGCGTATTGTGTCAAGCAGTAGTGTTGATAGATGGTTGGATAATCATTGCACGTGATGAATGTAAATAAACATGACTGGCGTTGGTGTCCTACATAATATAGTAACTTAATATATGGTAATACCTGCAAAAGATGCTCTAAATACTTATTGAAAAGACGCATTGTGGATGGAGCATTGGCAATTGTATTAAATGATGAGCTTTACGAGCGGGGAGTGCATTGATTCATCAAATGTCCAAGACAAGTTATCTCGATGATGAGACCATTAATGTAAAATAACTACAGGTTGAATAAAATAACAGCGACTTGGCATTTACTACGCAACTAACGGCTTAGCGTCTCTCTTTAATTTAACGTCGCTTTGAGTTTTTGATGAAGCGTCTCATTACTATAGCGTGCTGGCCGGACCATCTGAGTACTCAATAATGATGTTCTGTGCAGCACTTTATGAGCTCGGATGACAGTGATATAATTGCATTTTTATTTATTTATGCCGTTTGCCGAATGGAGCACACGTTTTATCACCGTTTTAGGTAATGTTGTAAGTTGTTGGCCAGTTATATCATACTAGGCTCAATGTGTGCCGCTCATGTAAAAGTTTAATGGGTGGGAAACCAAACAAGCTCCATTAATCATTGATGTAAGCAACCGATGTCACGCTTTATCCTTGGATTGTATGCTAAAAGTGGTCCACAATATGTAAAAGCGTCAGGTAATAGACCGTCGTCACACATATAATCATGCGCACCAAATCACGTTCTTGTAGTACAGAGCAGACAAATTGCAATAATAATGGTGGCCAGAAGATTGTAGGAGCAATCTGAAAGCAGAATTAATGAATAGTAAGCGTATAACGCCTTTGTTGTGACGGACTAGACATCAAACAGTCCGGGATCTCACGTTGGAACAATTGCCGACAAAATAATAGACTACTGATGATGACAGACTTGCTTGATCGATAGCTCATATAATCAATTAAGCTTTAGGGTAGCAAGCAGAAATATTGGTGCATTATTATCACGCCATATTCTCGCACAATAGGCATTGAAATTAAAGGCAATACCTGCTTTGCCACGCACATAAATGTTAAACATTATGTCACATGGCATTAATGTTTTAAACTTTAGTATTACGCACTGAGGTATTAACATTTGGGCAATGTGACAATATTTGTCAACATCTCAGTAAATTAGCAGCACACTGACCGAGCAAACTTTGGCCGGTGTCTTCACTGTTTCAACAGCTAAGCTTCTAGGGGCAACTTGATGCAAAAGCCGCAAAAGATTCTTGGATCATCCATGATTTATTGAAACCTTCTTTGTAGTAGATGATCCTGAATATATAACATAGGACAAAGCATTAAGATGTATGTAACATGAATATTTTTATCGACATCTCAGTGAATCAGTAGCTCGCTGGCCGAGCATAGGTTTGCCGGTGACTTCATTGTACAAACAAATACGCTACTAGGAGTAACTTGTTGCAAAAGTCGCAAAAAACTTTTGGATCATTAATAATTTAGCGACACGTTCTTTGTAGTAGATTTGTAACATAAGACAAAGCATTAAAACATATGTAATATGACACTTTTTATCGCCATCCAATCTAACAATCATCGGCAAGAGTATCAAACGATGTATAACTTAATTCGGAGGTAAAACAAAATAATTGCGCACTTCGATTTTTAACTGATATCGTGATAGCATTAATGTATTGCCGTTGACGTTGTGAGCGTCGACGCATATTGAGAAAGGTGATGACTCTGACTGGTAGCATTTAGATCAATATCAACTCGATATGTATTATGCTGAATGAATACAGAGTAAGATCAGCCATCAATTCACCTTTACATGCCCTATAATGCCTACACGTGGGTGCACACAAAGTAATATCATCGCATGCTTTAGTACATTACGACGGCCATTGATTGAGTGACCGGTGTCTTTGTCCGTACAACCGCCCGAGTTGCAAAGTGGCGGTGAATAAATATGACAATGCCTATTGCAACAATTATATAACCAGAGCGAAATTTGTCGGTCCGATTAGTTGTAACCGTGAACACAGAAAGCCAGTATGACTGCACGTTATTGCTGAACACAACTTTTTTTCATTATGCATACTTTATATAGTTCAAGGCAAATGTTTTTCACCCAGTGTGTTTGTGGTGAAACGCGTATGGAGTTACAATTATCATTCATACTTATTGTTGCTGCATTTTACTAACGACCACACGATCAGAAGTTCATCAAATTTCTAACAATGGATAATGTGTAAGGTATATATTTGCTCTTCTTATCATCTCGGATGCTTAAGAAAGCAATTCGATGTTATAAACATTAATGGGTTAATGCATTTGCTTTCCGCCAACCGACATTATGAATGCTCTCTGTTCCATTTCTCTCAATGATAATACATATCATCATTCCCTATGACGATATGTAGAATGCCTGAAGCGTGAAATAACTTAAATAGAAATTGGCAACTCACCGATTCCATTTTGGAGGTCATAGCCAATTTCTTAAGCATATTGGATGCCACGGCTCCTAGCGTTAGGAAACCATTGCAATTCAGCATAGAGGAAATCAAACTGTCACTCAATTTATTGCAGTAGGAATGCTTGTTGCAACAGGCTTATTCTCAACGCCGTTGCTCGTTTATTTCGTAGCTCTGAGCTAACTAATAATAATCCGAAGTCCACAGAAAGCACGATGATTCTATATCCGTAGATGGCCAAGCTTAGACAATACGCTTACAGTGACGTATAATACGTTAAATGGTTGTATTCTTGCAAACGGTCACTTCTATGGCTGTTGAGTGATAATTAGTAATATCTGTTTTGCAGCGTTGTGGTTTACAATGGAAGAACTGGATATCACGATATATAAGACAAACCCTGGATGCTTGTCAATTCATTACAATATGGTGACAACAACGACATTACTCCAAAAGCTACCCCGGCAATCAAATGGTACCATATCCAGGCAACAAAGTCTTTCAGCACATTTATTAAGAGAGGGAATTTTTAATGAACTAAGCATAGTTCGTTAAAGGTATTGAAGTTGGCTATTAATGTTAATCATAAGGCCACTGTCCCCTGATGAAACCGTTCATATATTCACCACCTAAAACAATTGCTCATCGTTTGCAACCAAAGATGCAAATTAGCGGAAAACAGTTAGTGGTTGTTCCTTGATCTGCTTAGAAAAATGAACATATAAAGACTTTGAGCACATGTGTCTATGTTTTGTCTGATTCATCCTTTCATGTCATTATTATGAATGCATATGATAACATTAAAAAATATTGAAAATAATTGCAGCCTCCAAACTATTATAGATGCGTAATGTTATCAGCAAACACGTGTTAGCCCACTATTGTTGCTAGCATAAGTTGTTATTTTGGTAGGCAAGATGATAAAATATTGCTACGACGAGCTCATCCGTACAAACAGACTTGCGAGCGAAATTGATCTGTGGACCAGTACACAACAACACACAAAGGAGATTAAGATTTCACATTCACTTCAATTCCAATTCAACAATCATATATCATAGTTTCAAACTACTAAACACGCGATTCCTGGGAGTAAATGCAACTCATTGACGTAAACATGTCTGCTTATACAAATAGTGGAAATAGCGATTGAAATTGGAGCGAAGAAAACGCAAGTTTAGATTGTAAGGTGTTTAATATTTGAGATATTTAACATGAAATGTTTTTGCCACCAGACCGTTAATTTTATAATACGCTACAGCACATCGGCCATCATTCTTTTTTGCTTTATAACGTAAGTAAATTTAATATTACTGCTATAATACCTCCAACGAAGATGGCCTAAGGTTTTCAAAAAGCAATGTCTCGAGATGTAGTACAGTTCGCACTTCTAAAATATTTGACCTTTAGCGTTGTACCATGAGTAAAAGTTAACAAAACAAAAGCCTTGGAATGTTATAATGTCTGATGTAAAAAGGCTTGCAACATCGATAAATAATTAACTAGCTTGAAAATAAGTATCCAGACAATTTGCTGTACTAATTACCTCAATATCAAATACATTTGTAATAAACATTAATCATTAATACTATCACAATTATCGGCCTAATTAAAACATGGCTTTCACCGCTCACTTATCTGTTGGCAAATTTACAATTTATCGACTCTTCGTTGCAAAGATATGCGTTGTATGGGTATAAATGCTTGTTATATGCATTTGACGCAACATTTGATATGTAATTATGGGACATTATTGATAACACTCGTGATGTAGAATTGGCCCTCTAATATAGCAATAACCAGCCAGATAAATTTAAATGACTTTGTTGTAATTTGAGCATAACCTTCGTTTACATGAAGTGTATTTCATAATGGCATATAGCACTAGGCTATTAATGAAGTTAAATTATTCACCCTCATTTGTAGCTAAAAGACGGACTGATAATATACGCAAAAATGCAAATTAATGTAAAGAGTGAACAATGCCAAAGCAATGATGTAAATCTATTTGGGGAACCTGCCAAATTCCAATAGCTGTTGAGTTCTGGTGAAATATAATAAATGCAGCACAGATCCCTTACGAGAGCGACAAAGACGAATCAGGGCATTCCTAAAGGCCTAGTTAAATGAAGGATGGGAGCACGTCTGCAGAATTGCCTGAGCAAAGAGTGAAAGAAATTAACGACCTGAATAAAGAACATATTAGACGATAAGAAGTCAAATTAAAGACGAGAACTCCATTGAAGTCAAGCTCTAATATAGAAAATGACATTGATATACCCCCTAATTTTGTCGACTGTTTATATTGCGTGTGAGAGGAAGTTAGATAAAGTGCCATGTCGTCGAATGATTGTCAAATGGCCGTACATGCCTTTATAGGCGTTTTCATGAATACGTTTATTGCCAACGTCTTTTGATGGTATCCTCGACAATCATACATAATTGTCCATATTTGCGTATGATATTTTGAGTGTTAGAAATACCGGACCCGGCGTTTGAATAATTGTACAAATCTCATGACATTGAATGTAATATATAATTGATGAACTGTTCACCTGATTATCATGTCTGTTCAATACGAAGATGTATGTCGCCCTTGTGTACATCATGCCTTTACCAGAAGACGGTTATTCGTGTAGGTGTTAATTAACACTTCAGCTGATTTTTGAAAAGATAATCATGATATAGTTGATAGTTTTTAACACAATATTATGTCGCTTGTTCAAGGAAGGGACATTGACCTTGTCGTTACTTCTTTCTCGCTTCTTTGAAATATTCGAAAAAACCGTAGCAACGAATAAGTTCTGTTCTGTGTGTATTAGCCCCAAACGTAATTGATGGCTTGAAGCATAAACATGTCAAATAGCCGCCTACAATTATGTATGTAGCCCGAGGATATTGCGGCAGGCCAGTGGTAGAGACGATGTAGACCTAAGCACGTGCGGTTGTAACAATTCAACCCCTAAAACGTCTTCTTCTGAAAAGAAACACTTTTCATCTGTGTTTATAGCAGCGAATGTAGGTTTTCTTTCGCCTCGCCCTCCCCTCATCCCCGCACCTAATAATCGTCTTTTACGGCAATGGCTGATTTCTTATCGATAAAGTTCAGAAGCCAGTGAGCAGCAGTTTGTTATAAATGAACGTTAACGATAACACTATGACTACTGTGCCACAGTATATGCCTTTTAATCGCACTAATTGATTCAATGACTGCGTTCGATTTGGCATCATTGCATTTTAGGGCGTCATTACGATGCATTGTGCATTGTAAGATTCCATTACCATGGAATCAGTGTGACGTGCTTCTATGATGTATTTTGCACATACCTTTACTCCATTAAATATATTGTGGCCATCATGGGGTATACCGTAAGCCCTAGTCGCATATATCATATATAAGACTTTGCTTAGCTGTTCATTCATATTTGTATCACGACAAGGGCAAAGAAAACCGGTGCAAAAATGGGACATTTGGAAGTTCACCGCCCTGATAGGTTTTGGACGAATACATACCAGGCACATTGTCTTTTGCCTATAATTATGTTGCATGCTGATACGATGTAAAAGTAGCGTCCAATATTGAGACAAATGCATTTGCAAAACGACGGCTGATATACTGCTATTTTATATAGGGGACTACATCATTTCTCCGAGTGCCACTAAGTATGCAAAACAGCGCAATGATATATAGTATTTCATCTTATATAGTAATATTGTCTCCGGTAAGCCTGTTGTATCATTTTTGTATTTAGATACGAGTTGTGGCTGATTACGAAGACCAATGGGAGATGTCGTTGACTTTTTTGGTGGCATTTTGTTGAAGGCAATACACTAAACAGTAATGATGACAACCGAGTGCGCTCAACAATCGAGGCTTATTCCAATAATAATAATACTAATGTGTTTTGTAAGGCGTAAATCCACACAAGTGCTCAACATCACTATCCACGTAAATGATTACATGGAATGTACATGGCAGCGTGGTGCATGATATGTGCCATATTGATCAGGTTATTTTGAAGGACAAATGTAATATTCAGTGAACAAGTGGGTGTTTAGCTTTGCTTTAAAGATTATAATCTGGTACAGTTCCTGATATCGCAAAGGACATTATCCAATTGACTCAAGTAAAGCTGTACACGCGTTCCAGCGCAGCAGTTGACTTGGTTCGGGGCACAACGAGCAGCGAAAAGGTCCTAGGTGAAATGCGGTTATGGATAAGATTTTAGATCCATGACCGTGCGATGTTATAAATAGCCTAATTATGATTCCTGCGGCCGCATTGTGTATGAACCGCAAGTGGTTAATGAGTATAACTGGTAGTCCACACAGCAGTGAGTTGCAGTTGTCCAACTTTGGCATGCACAATACATTCTAGCGATTGTCTATCAACATAGTTCCGAATCTTGCATACGTTGTACATATAAAAGACTGAAGCTTTGCAGATGGATGAGATACGCTAATTTTTCTTAGCGATAGGTAATGGTGCAGAAATGGTTGCTTTCATATGCTTGGTCTAGCTTGGAATGCACAAGATCACAATTTGCTGAGAGAAGGCTGAGAAAGCAAGCACAGATGAAGGGTGTAGCTGATCAATAATTATTTTAAATGCCGATTCCATCGTAGCACTTCGTGTCGAAGTTACTTTTATTGACTAAAGGGTTTTATTAACAGACGAAGACTGATTGATTGACGACCCAAACGGGTTTTGTAAGTACATCCGACCAAAACTAACACAATATTACGCATGTTCATGGTTTCAATTACTACAACCCAATACATATCAAAATATTGTACGTTTAACTTTAAAAAAACCCATATGGATACGTTTAACAGGTTAGGGCTGATGGTCCAACCCACCGAACTACTCACACATGATGGAAATTGTCGACCAGTGATGATGGTCATATCATACTGCACACTGAACGACACTATGCAAACAAACAAAGATACAGTTTCCCATCGAAGAACATATACTATACAAATCATTCTCTACCCTCAGCCATACAGGGACCAACTTCCCACAAAAAAAATCTCAGCTACTAGACTGGATCATAATAAATTTCGCAGATAACTATTTTCGAACGTTTTATGGAACGAACCATGTGAAGCATATTAAGCGAAAAATATATATACTCTTTATTCTCACACGTGATATAAATGCAGCCAGTTATATATATATATATATATACTATATATCTATCTATATATATATATATATATACATCTATATATAATATATATATATATATATATATATATATCTATCCATATATAATCTATATATATACATATATATATCCCTATCTCCTATATATATATATATATATATATATAATATATATCCCTATATATACATATATATATATATTTATATATCTAATATATATATCGATATATATATATATACATCTGTATATATATATATATATATATATTTATATATATTTACATATATATTATATTTATATATATATATATAAATCTACATATATCTATATATATATATATGAATATATATATATATGTACATATATATATGATATTTATTATATATCTTATATTATACATCTATATCTATATAACTATATTCATCTATATATATGAATCTATATATCTTTCTCCATATCATCTGTATCTCTTTATCTTATTTATATCTCTATCTCTATATCTATATATCCCTCTCTATATAATCTCCTCTCCATCTCTATCTATCTCTCTTTCTCCACTATATCTCTCTCTATATCTCTCTCCTATCTCATCTCTCTCTATATATCTATCTTCTTCTATCTCTACCTCTATCTATATACATCTAATCCATCTATCTTCTCGGATGCCTCGGAGATCTATATCTCTCTCTCTCCCTCTCTCTCTCTCTCTCTCCTCTCTCTCCCTCCTCTTTCTCCTCTCTATCTCTTTCTCTCTCTCTCTCTCTGCCTCTCTCTCTATATCCTCTCTGTTCTCTCTTCTATATATTCACTTATCCCTCTCTCTCTCTCCCTAATCTCTCTCTATCTCTACCTCTCTCCTATATCTCTCTCTCTCTCTCTATCTCTATCAGATCTCTCTCTCTCTATCTCTCTCTCTCTCTCTCTCTCCTCTCTCTCTTCTCCTATCTCTCTCTCTCTCTCTCTCTCTCTCTCTCTCTCTCCGTCTCTCTCCTCTCTCTGCCTCTCTTTCTCTCTCTATCTATTCTCTCTCTCTCTCTCTCTATCTCTCCTATCTCTCTCTCTTATCTCTCTCTCTCTGCCTCTCTCTCTCTCTATCTCTTTATATATTATCCCTATATCTCTTCTATGTATTATGCATATCTCTCATATATATATATACTTATATCTCTATATATATCTACATATCTATATATATATCCCTCTATATAGATATACATATTCTATATTATATATATCTTTATACCTATATATCGCTATATCTCTCTATATATCTTTTACAGCTATAATATATATGTATACATATATCTATAGTTATATATAATATAATATACATATATATATCTATATATCTATAGATCTCTCTCATATACATGTTGCATATATATACTATATATCTATATATCTTTTAAACATATATATATATACAATATTCTAATATATATACTATATCTATCTCTCTCTATATATATATATGTAACTATCTCTATAGATTATATATCTAGGGTATATATATATATACTATCTATTCTTTATATATATCTACATATATATATATATCTATTATATATCTCTCTATCCATTTATATCTATATGTATATATATCCTATAGAGACATATAAATATACATGTTCTATATATATATATATCTATATATCTATATATATATATATATCTATATATACAGTTTATATATATATATATTTTATAATATATATATATATATATAGATATCTATATCATATATCTATATTAGAATATATAATATATATAATAACATAATACCTATGGCATTTATCTATATATACCTATATATATTATATATATATATATATCTCCATATTCTACATATATTATCTAGCTCTCCTATCTATATATCGCCATAGAGACATATATCTCTATATACATACAGAGCATCTATCCCCATCTATATATCCCTATATATCTTATATATATATTAGCATACAGATATATATATATATATATTTATCCTATCCATATATATTATATGCATCATGTATATATCTATCTCTATATACATATCTTAGCTAATATATATCTATCATATATATATATTTCTATATACATAATAGATATCTATACTCTTCTATATATATTATATAATATATATATATATATATAAATATACATATATCTATTATATATATATATAAACTCTATATATGCATATATAGATATATAATATATATATATATATATATCATTATATATATAAATATACATTTATGCATCCATATATAGATACATATATATAGCTATATATTATATTAACTATATATATAGATATATATATATATATATATATATATATATATATATATATACCTATATATATGTATATATATATATATTTATATATATATATAGCATATATATATTATCTATGTCTGTATATATATATATATATATACTTTTTATATATATATATATCTACTATATATATATATATATATAAATATATATATCTTTATATATACATATATATATATACATATATATATTTATATAAATATATATATATACATAACTATATCTCTATTATATCTCTCTCTTTCTCTATATATATGTACCTATATATAACATCTATATATATCTCTCTAATCCTCTCTAATATCATATATATATATTTCTCTCTCTCTTATCTCTCTCACCGGGTTATCTCTCTATATCTCTCATCTCTATCTCTATATCTTTATATCTATCTATATATATATACTATCTCTATAGTATGTATATATATATATATATATATATCTCTATCTCTATTTCTCTATATCTTCTATATTATATATCTATTATATCTTATATATATCTAATAAATATTACATATTTAGGCCAGTACTACCACGTCCTGCCTACGAAACTCATTTCAGAAGTGTGTACATATTTTACTGGGTCATTGGTCATTTAACTAAGCCGTCAATTAAATACGTATATGCACTTTGACAATCCTTTCATCCCCTCTACGTCCAATATGGCATAGATTGTGGTTATGATGATTTGACTTGGCCAAAAACTACTGCCGAGTATTATGGTAGAACTAATAAAATGCTTACATCTGAGCAAGATATGTGATATCTTCCTTAGAAGTACGTCCAGAAAGATTGCCGCGGACGGCATCTGGTATGTAACCTTATATCGCTGGATTCACTACTCTGAACATAATTTTCACTAGGTTATTTATAATTCAGCAATACTTCCTATGAATGAGCTGTTACCACATATTTAACATAGCTACTGTTATGATACTTTTTGTTGACGTCCCGTAGGATATTGATATATGCATAATTGATGAAGAAGCATTTACATTCCTGTTATGAAATTTTATTCGTAGAAATCTATTTTGTAAGCAATTCCAAGCTGGTTATAGTGATGCAGCGCTACCGATACAAACAGATTTTATATATTTAGCCCGGCTCTGCCCAATAAAGCCCCTTTGTTTCATCGATAGCCGCTATGCGTGTTGAATATTGAAGCTTCAAGGGGGTATGTCCGACAGTTCGCACCTATTCACAAGCAAACCTGAGATATAACGTATATTTTACTTTACAAATGTAAATATCGCTGTCATTAAAAAAATAATCGCTTCTCAAATGATATTGCCATAATACAGTATTTGCAGATCATAGCACTGCGATACAATACATTGGATAGATGCTCGGTAATGTGATTGAAAATGATATCATGAATTGGTTGTTAGCATCACTTTAGAAGCAATAAATCCGGCTAGTTAGAAATGGCCCGACAGGGTTTCTTTGTGTGGAGTGAAAAGCAAATCACCACAGGATGTGTAAAAGGAACCAAAACAAGCAATAACGCAGTCGGTCCTCTGTTACACTAAGGATAACACATACAAGACTGAGAACCAATATATATAACATGTCCAACAAACGGATGCCGTCTGAACATTGTGGTATAACAAGCAATGCATTGCGTGCAGTGGTACACCGGTACATTATATTTCCCAGTATTTCACACTTCCGCGCCAAAGACATCCTATTGCACGCTTCGAGTTTCTATTGTAACCGTGATAATAGTCGAACCTGGCAATTATCGAAGCAAGCTATAATTTACACTGATGCCCCTGTTGACATTCGCTTTTAACACTGTGATGTAAGCCATGCATTCTATTATGCAAGTCCGACAGCAAATATTAAAGGGGCGCTCCGGAATATATTTAAGAAAGCCTCAGTTTCATCATTTTGATCGAACTGTGCTATCCAATGATAACCTCAATTTGCAGCAACAACACTCTTTGTAGGTACACATTCACGATCAATATATGCATATGGCTTTTTAAGTTAACTATTGTAGTGGTAAGGCGCACTAACGCCATTTTCCCGATGCCAAGCTTCCAAATGCCACGGCGCTGTCTCTTTTTACAAGATGAAAGTATTGATGACCCACACGCCTCACACTTCGTTCATGCGCTCCTAAAATTGTTCATGCCATTCACTCGGATCATCATATATTGCGAATAGTGCTTCAACAATAAAGCATTCTGCTGTCGGTTATCGACATTAAAATGAACAACCTTGTGACTGTATAACAAGGCTAACAGAATATACCGGCATTATTTACTGTTATCTGCACAATGATTTTACTGTGTCTACGGATGCATTATGAATATCGATGGCAACATACAACTATACTGAATGTTGGTGACAATTACGCAGGCTGCATGGGCAAGGTGTATATCTCACTAGTACTTAGTGTTAATAGAGACGCTACAAAGGTCATGCTGCAATTCGGATAAATTCTTTGAAGTGTTAATTGGGAGAAGTATATTTGTATTTGTTAAGTTCAAGGAGATTTACAACATTCTGACTGCGATTTTAAGCATATGTCCGGCATATCGTGTAGCCTGTGGACTGATTTTAATGTATGGCTATGTGAAGAGTTGCTGACAGGAAATAATTTGGTTCGCGATCGTAGTTAAAACTAACACAGCGTTGCAATATGATCAAACTCATATGAGGGCTCAGGCAATTAAACTGTTTAGCTGATACCAAATCGGTTTCTTATCCTTGTAAAATAGATAATATGTGCGTGTACCATGTGACTGTAATTTTAATTGATCCAGGATTCATTGTGTAACTGTTCTGAACTAATTCATTATCCGGCTATATTTGTCTCAAAACCTCAATAACAATATTGTTTTGATTATAACTACTGTATTGACAATGTTTGCCGAAAGTTAATCCGCTTCATATAGCTACATTTGTTCACATTCGAAAACAATCTGCAGGGCCCCACCTGGTGAGGATTAAGCCTAGTTGGTCATCCTGGGCAGCTGTCTCTTGCATTCGCCACTGTTATAGCTGACAGTCAACAAAAGATCATTTATTCTCATCATCTGTCGTACAGTGGCAATGGTGTCTGCTCACCACATTATGGTCACTTTACATCTTGCCAAGAGACCTTATGATGCTCTAACAACAGTATTTCGAGCCAACAAAGACGATAACTCATGCCTATTTGTTGACGGATTTTCTCGGATGAATCTTAAGTAGGTATCTCCTTTGCCATAACGATTGAAATAATGGGTGCATTTGCCAGAGCTATGTGACCATTGGGACAATGCAGTAATGGGGTGAATAACAAGATGTGTCACATTACCATATTACCTTGTCGACGATTCTAACAGATAATGCCCAATGTCAGATACTTCATAAATGATGTCGCGAGCGAATTTATGTGAGAGTAGACATAAGCTACGAACTTTGCAACCAATATTTTATGTTAAAGGTACAGGAAGATTCCTGAACAATGTTATAATCTTCAACTATGGCTGTGGCTTTTATACGATAAAAATATGCGATGGTTAAGGCTGCCACAATCTACCTCATTCCTTCTGGGCTCATGTGATGTTTTCGATTATATGCAGATATAATGACCGTCTTGTAACATTAGGGGTATTCATTATAAGAGTCTACCAGAATGCCTGCCTGTACATTGTCAACTGCGGGTTGTGAGTACCATTTGTAAATCATCAGAATAGCATCTTCTTGCAGAAAAACTTTGCCGTAAAGACTCATTTTATCGATACTCCCAAATACGTCTTTTAAGTAAGCAGAACGATGATTAAAAAAATAATAACAAGTAGAATGATAACAATATTTATTTCGAACACAAGGTACATTCAACTCACACAGATAAAGCCCACAATACGGAAAACAAATTAAATGGGCATTGCAATGGGCGCATGTGGTCTACATGCCAAGTTTAATGCAGCACCAGCTATATATAGAGAAGCGTCAGTCATGATATTCACTGTGCCATTAACCTTTGTAAATAAGTAGACAAAGTATTGTTCACATCATACCGTGCACGTATGTTCGTCAGACTGTTGCATGCATTTGACCAAGTACCACTTAGCGCAAGTCTAGCGCATAGTTTGGAATACAAATGTATATGATTAATGGCACTTTGTGATGAACCTTCAATCGTGTAGTGCAACAAATGATTGTGGGTCCTTGAGGTCTGACCCATGAGACGACGAATGGCCTTACGATAAGCAATGTAAAACAATTAACATATTCCTGATGAAAAGTCCCACAACTGACTACCATGTCAACCATACAATACGATTCAATCCACTTATATTTTAAAGATGCCGATGCATAATAGAACTTGCTTGCGAGCAAATCAAAACGTCGGTAGAAATCCGCCACAGCAAATTTTTTGTATTCCTTATCCATTCCGACTTTGATGTTTACAAGATGGACATCGATTAGAACATTTTGTGATTATACAATGGTTTATACCCTATTAACTTTATTTCTAAATACAATGTGTTTTCTCTTGTAAGCTATATGATTTGGCAAAATCCGGATATTCTTCTATCAAGATCTTAAGTGACATTCTAGATGGAACTAACAAAATGACGTCCTTTGCATATCCTACAGCAACAAAAACATGTATGATGAAACACCTTACAGCGGTTTTTTGAGGTTCATCAATATAAATCACAAAAATTACTGGCGTTATCACAAACCCCTGCTTCACACAATAAGTAACAGGGTAACAATTACTCGTTTCATCTTTCCATTTCCATTTTCTGATGCAAATACAAAATTACAAAAATTCTGGTCCCAACCTACTTCAACTCTTGAAGCAAATTAAAATACTCGACTCTGTCCAAAGCTTTAATGACATCCAACAGCAGAACGTGAACATACCCGCCGCCGTTAAAATTATATCATACTATCTAACATACAACAAATGTACATTTGGTTGTCGAAAGTTCGTTTTTAAATCCAAATTGAGAATCTGTGCACAATAAATGTTAGAGCATGTATGCCTTAACTGTGTTTTGGCCCATATCGTCTTAATACAGGCTGTAAATAGAACCTCTGTCTTAATAAGGGACAGCGGGGTCTGAGGCTGTTAGCGCTTACCATCAAATCTAGAGCATTTAAATTTAAAAAGGAAATGATCGTAAGTTTAAATCAGCTAATAGATTTACGTACACTGGGCCTCCTGAGTACCCCTTAGTGGTCACTTAGCATATTGTCGGAATGCTTGTAGGGCCAGTAACATCATGCGACAGCAATAACGTGGTGACTGGTTGGCGCGTCTCTAATGAAATTTGGTAGAAACAGAGTACGGACTGGCTGTAAGGCAAGAATTGTTCTTTGCAAATTGCCTTATAGCCGTGATGCTAAATAGACTCGGTTGAGGGCTTCTGTTATTCATTGGTGTGGGACGTTAAACTCATAGAATAGTGGTCATGCCAAGACCGCGGTAGATAAATTCTGCGTAATGGCAACATCTTAAACAATGCGCTGTAGACACTTCTTGAAATTTCAAAGCGAAATAGTGAAGTGTTACGTATATGCTGTTGTAAGCTTTGGAGGATAGTGCTCACCATTGCAAGTATAATTATCTGCACTGATATATCTCTGGCTTAGGGCCGCGAACTAAATATAACTGTCATGATGCTGTACTAAATGAGTTATATCTATTTAAGCTTCTCGGCAAATTTAAGCTAATATATTTGCCACGAAAAACAAGATAAATATCTATATAGCATTCCAAACAGCAAAGCTTGACTTGTGTACCATAATATACACGTCAAAGCGTTATGACTCATTTATAAGGTAGAATCCACAAACAGCGTAACCTCCCTGGCGTATGGGCTTCACCCACCAACTGCGGTATCACTGCCACCAGAATGTCAGGACATTTATCAGTCAATCGAATATATTGTATCCTTAATGGACGTATCAAAGCTGTCCCACCGAGCTGTGATTCGATTTTTAGTAACTAGTTTGTGGGTCTACATACCTGGCTCGCATGGCGACATGAGGAAATATGAGAGTAAGGGATATGACGTGCAGCAATAGGGAGAGATTTAAGAAGCAAGAGCAGGATGGAGATTTCGTTGATAATTATAGAATGTGGTAGAATGATTTTAGAGGGTGTGTGCGCTTGCACTATTTAACAACTATCTTATTTATCATATTCTTAGTATTCAATGGGCAAAAAAAGTGGTCGGCAGTCATGTGATATATCAATTAAGTTCAAAAGATGGCACAAATGTTGCAAGGATGAGAAGAAGTCGGACAAGCAATTTTCTGCCTCTAGTCTAGACCAATATGTATAATGCTACGAAGCAAATGTAGGAGAGTAAACCTGTATTGTTTGCAGATGATGAAGTGAATTTGGCCTTATAGAAAGAGGGATTTGAATTGTAAGGAGACACGGACAGTACTCATTTGACGAAATGTGTTTCGCAAAAGAGTATGTACAAGGGGTTGATGATGTGTTTCAAGATGGATTTCACGGAGCGTAAACGTAACGACCTACAGCTGTTATATCTGTTAGACGAGGAGCTGACTGATGACGCAGCTGCTATAGCACCAGGTTGTTGTCTTTCTTCAAACTTCTGCCGGAGACTGTTTGCCGGGGTCTGACGGCCTGACGTCACTGAACGAAGCAGTGAGCTGCTATTTCCTTCAAACTCAGCAGGGCCGGATCAATCAGGTTCTACACCGGCACCAATCTCCCGTTATAGTATTCTGATCCGCGGCATTTTGTAAAACAATTAATTTCCTGAATTACGTAAAACACTTCCCGTGCCCGAATGCCGGACATGGGCGTACACTTTCAAGTCTAAAACGATATTGGATGTTAATATAATACCAGTGCAAATATGATTACATCGCAAATGTAATTGTAGTACAATGGTACAATTTTGTTAAGCACGTCGTGTTAAAGAATCGGATACAATGGCCAACCGTTCGTGCCCGGGCATCTGCAACAAGGCGTTAATTGTTCAAGTTTGGCGACAAGGTAATACCAAAGTTGCAAAGAAATGCACAATCTGCTTGGTAGATATATACCTTTTAATACATATTGAAGTGATTGCATGGTGCTCTATAAATATATATATATATATACATATATATATATATATATATATATATATATATATATATATATATATATATATATATATATAAACTCACTGTTCCCGATTTTGCATTATATTCATATCCCATGTTTGCTATTAGCATTGGGCGTGACCGGTCTAAAGATTCAGAGCATTAAGTGCTCAGGTTATGTCTCTGGCCACACCTATAACAATAACTTAATGTATTATATGTATTAATGCATTGTACTTTATGACATATATATATATATATATATATATATATATATATATATATATATATATATATATATATATATATATATATATATATATATATATATATATATATATATATATATATATATATATATATGCTGTGGACCGAATACAATTATTATCGATTGAGCAGATATAAGCTATAGAGCTCGACCATTAGCAGTCGTGGAAATCTACTTGTAAACATGACTTAGGAATATTTTGGAAAGCACAGACCATGCAAAACTCGCGGAATAATTTTTGTCATATTTCATCATATGAATCGTCGAAATAAATTGCGCTAACAAACCCAGATATTAATAATTACATTGGTGCAATATTCTAGCAAGCGGTTGAACAGCCAGAATTGATTCGTCTGATCAGGAAGAGTGGTCTGTGAGTGATTAATATCACAGTCGGTGGCAAAACCTCACACCCCTTCTACTATATATCTTACTACATGGTGGAAAATTAGTTTTCTTTGTTAGTTATCTTGCGATTTGTGTCTATCCCTCCCCTACATTACCAGAACATTGGTCAATATAAGCACGGTAGGCGTACGAGTTACCTCTACATGGATTGTTAGAAGCATTATATAATGTTTTGGAGATCGAAAGCAATGGCGACTGGATTCCATGCACATTCAGAATGAAAGGAGGTCAGGAGGTGCGTGTAATGTAGAGCAATTGGGCTATATGCAGCAATAGGACTGCTTCGAGCAATTGGTCGTTTGGATTCCGGATGTGATTGCACTCAGTTCTGCATTAGTAGTTAACATATGGTTTCTTAGCCTCAATGCCATAACGCATTAAGTAAAAGCAGCGGATAATACAGATGACGTCCCTGCTATTGCAAGATATCAGTGTCTCCAGTGTTTCCATATAATATCTTATTAAAATATTGCGTAATTTTTTTAATGAATGCTAACTAAGATAAGGAAACAGTATTGACAGTTCTCTACTTGAAATATTCGCATTGCAATTTTGCTGGTCATTATATAACCAAAGCCGCCTTATATATGAAACGTCCCCTGTGGTAAGCCGCAAGTTGCGTAACAAATGCCAAGACGCTGTTATTTTATTCGACCCGTAGCTGTTTTACATGTATGGTCTTATCATCGGGATGCATCAATATTCTCCCCGCCAATAAAGTCATTGTACACCACATCAATTAATACAGGTGCTGATGCTGCAACCATAATACGTCTTTAAAATGCGTAGTTAGAGCATCTTTTTATATACTATACTATGTAGGACACCAGCGCCAGTCATGTTTATTTACATTCTTCACATGCACTGTACATGCTGCATATCCAACCATATATAACATTACTGGCTGACACAATACGCCGAATGTTGCTGATTAGACGTCTCATTGACCTTATGTTATTTCCATAAGGAATGGCCTGGGCGATATTTGCAATATTTCTGCAGCATGTTCAGAGCATAGATAGTGTGAAATATATAACATGGTTATGATCTATCGAAAGACTGACGGCCAGTTAATGCATAGGAATAACAATGTTTGTCCTGACCAATTTATCCCTATCAAAAGCATTGCCTGCCAAGCATTAACCGTTCGATTAACGGTCAAATAATCATTTAACTGTGTCACCTTCGTGTCGGACAGATTTAACCATGCAATCCTTCACATTAGCGCCTTACAACGTCCTGACGGATCTGCTGCCTCTGACACTGGTGGAAGGATACATTACCACCATATGCACTAGGATCACCAATATTTACATATACATAGCGAATTGTAACTGTGTACCTTCGAATGTGAATCTACAAATAATATTCAGATGCGACCACAATGTCCACTAACATTGCTATATTTTCATATAGAAAATTATTTAATCAAATGAAGTTTTATAGGGTGTATTTTGTGGCTTGACTTTATTCAATTAAAGCGGAAACACACTCTCTTGAGTGATAGTTTGCCCTGGATGTCGGCCGAAAGTCACGTTCGCATAAATTATGCGTATCAATCTGAATGCCGAGACGCGTCAACAGGAAATACATTTGGCATTCGGACATTGACGCTTTAGCTATCTTGGTGTTTAACATGTTCATGACAATGCAGAGTGAACTTCAAAATCTATTTGCAAAATTGTATTTACCACGTTTAGCTAATTAACCAGAGCAAGACTGAATATGTAAGTGATATATATTAAAACGTACCCAGTGCCAACAACTCAGAATCGATTATAGCTGCAGTTCGTTTGCATAGGTTTGTAAGCCGAAACAAGTGACTTTGGATCTGTCTGAACATTATACCGTTGTATTGCCGATAGACTGTCAACATAAGTGTTAACATATTGACAGCTGTGTACATATATACAGTCGCTGGTGGCCTTGGAGCGATTTGTTGACCCTACCTGTATCAGATGATCCCATTCCCTGTACAGGTGTGGTTCCATGTTGGCTGTACAAGTGGGCTCATATTTAACCTCGCCTTTAGTTTTTGATGAAGCGTGGAATTACAGTAGCGAGTTTCATTTTGGTCGGTCCATCTAAGAACTCAATAATGATGTTCTGTGCAGCACTTTATGAGCTTGGAAGACAATATAATGGCCTATTTATTCATTGAGGCAGTTCGCTAATGAGCCGAATGAAGCACACGTTATATCACCCTTTAAGTAATGTAGTAGGCCTTTGGCCAGCCATAACATCTATAGCCTAATTTATGTCGCTCATATCAAAGTTTGATGGGTGGTAAGCGAAACAAGTTTCATTCATCACTGATGAAAGCAACAGATGTAACTCTTTTTCTGTGTATCTTATGCTAAAAGTGGTCCACTATATGTAAAAGGGTCAGGTAATAGACCGTTCTTACCTTACTGAGTAGTCAAATTATACGCGCCATCAAATTGCAAAAATAACGGTGGCCAGCAGATTCTAAGAGCATTATGAAACATGGCTTATTGAATGCAGAGACGTGAAGACGCGTTTGTTGTGACGGGCTACGCATCACACAGTCAGGAATCTTACATTGAAACACCTGCCGCGCAAATAATAGAATACTGATGATGACAGAATTGTTTGATCGATAGCTCATATAACGACTAAGAACACAGGGTAGGCAGCTGAAACATTGGTGCGTTATTATCACTCTATATTCTAGCACGATAAGCATTGAATTAAAGGCAACATCTGATTAGCCACGCACATATATGCTCAACAATATGTCACATGGCTTTAATGTTTTATGCATTAGTATTCCGCGGTGACGCACAAATATGCAATATGGCAAAGCGTGCCACGAACTCTCGTCGCTAACTTTTTATGCGATTATTTGTCAGCAAACAGTGAATTGTGAAATATCCTGACGTAACCAAAGAAGCTCAAGACACCGCACATGCAGTGCCGAAAACTGCTTTTTGAAAAGACAGACAATTATTTGTTCGGGGTATCTTTGTTAATATAATTTGGATACATAAACATGTTGGCGGTCGCATCAGAACGACATATATATTGCTACTAATGTAATTAGATAACTTCCGTATCATCAGGTCACAAAATGTATATGAGTAACACGATACATGCCAGAATGGCTTACATCAGAACGGCATATAACTATGGTCATTCTGTTTCGCCAACGATTTTCACATTAACGCACACAACGTATGGATAGTGACTTATCAATAATAGCTATGTCCTGTGCGGTTACTAAGGATGCGTATCCCGATTCTTGCATGACCAGCCCTATCCGTTTCATCATCCATCGCATAAAGCGTGACAATAAGTGGTTTGTCTTCGCTACTTATTTTCGCATGCTCCGTTTTGTCATCCGATTAATTCATAATTTAGTGACACGTTCTTTGTAGCAGATGATCCTGCATATGTAACAAAGGACAAAGCATTCAGATGTATGTAAAATGACACTTTGTATTGACATCCAATCTAACAAAGTCTGAATAATTGGTAAAGAAGCAATGACATATATCAAATAAAGCTTTGTTTGCAGATATACATCGTATACTTTAATGCTAGTAGAGGGGATACGTTAGTCTTTTGACGTGCTTCAAATGCTCAATACGACATCCATCATTCAGTTTTTGGTATCATATAAGTTAAACATCCATGTTTTCTATTTGGAGATGTGACAAAGTCGATGCATATGTTGATCCATCATAGATGTCTGGTAGTATAAGCAAGATACGTTCACATTTAATTTGTATAAATATCACCGGCAAGAGTATGAAACGACTTATTACTTAATTTGGAGGCAAAACCAGCTAATTGCAAGCTGTGATTTTCACCTGATATCTAACACTATTAAAGTATTGCCGTTGACATTGTGAACGCAGCTGCATATAAAGAAAGCTGATGACGTTGACTGGTAGCATTTAGACCAATATAAAATTAATATATAGTATGCTGAATGAATACTGAGTAAGATCAGCCATAAATCCAACGCTGCATGACATATCAGGACTACACGTGGGTGCACAATACGTAATAACATAGCATGCTTCAGTGCATAATGCCCATCATGCTGGTTAACATTACGACGGCCATCGATTTGTCTGAGCAAGTGAAGTGGCTGAATAAACAAGCCAATGCCTTTTGCAACAATTATATGGGTTTGGGTAACTCTTAGGAATGGGTTGCTGCAACACATATGCCATAACTTGTCATGCACCAGAGCGAAATTTGTCGACCCAATTAGATGTAACCAAGAGCACAGAAAGCCAGTAAGCTGCACGGTATTGCTGAACAATATATTTTCTTGATATACCGTTCTTTCTATGGTTCAGGGCAATCGTCTTTCATCTAGTGTGTATGTGGCGAAACGCGTAATGAGTTACAGTTATGAGGGCATATTCATAGTTGCTGCACTTAACTAAAGACAACACGATCGGCTTACTAATCATAACAACCTAATTGTTAACAATAGATAATGTGTGAGGTATATATTTGCTCTTCTTATCATCTCTGGTGCTTAAGAAAGCATTTCGATGTTATAAACATTAATGGGTTGATGTATTTGCTTTCCGCTCCATATATAATTTAAACCAACCGACATATGAATGCTCTTTTCCCATTTTGAATCTCTCCAAATGAATATACATATAATCTCTCCCTATGACGATATGCTGAAAGCCAGAAACTTAAAATGGCTGTAATAGAAATTGCAACGTACCGAGTTCATTTTGGAGGTCATAGCAAGTTACTTAAGCTTATTGGATGCCACGGCTCCTGGCATTTAGAAATATCAAAACTATTCAGCCCAGAGGAAATTGTCACTCAATTTATTGCAATAGGAAGGCTTTTTAGCAAACAGGCTTATTATCAACGCCATTGCACGTTTACTTCGTTGCTCTGGGCTCTATAAGAAACCAAAGTCCACAGAAAGCATCATGATTCATTGATATTTATGACTCTGACATAACGTAACATTGCACCGAGCATTTGGCAGTGAACAAAGTCAATCATGAAACATTGTCGACAGCCACGTTCACAGACTATCGACAAGTGCTGTGCGTTATCCTGCATGATGAGGAAACAATATATACAGAATATGTGCATATATAACTATACATTTTTTGTCGGTCATATGTTTTCTATTGCAGTTTTGAGCTCGGGCGTTGGACAATGAAACTTTCGAATAACTGTGAACCATAATACAATGATCCCGCATGAAGTTTTCCCAATTCCTTCAGTGTTAACGGATTATGATAATTAACACTGGCAAAACATTAAGCCTCATTCATTTTCGTAAATGCTATCTCCAATGGTGTACAGCTGGGTCACATGCTTTGATAAATCATATAAACAATACGTTGCTATAGACATTGGGTTCAAGCAGACCATATATTTCAAGTTTGTAAAAACGAAACAAAATTTTTATTTGTGTGGTAGCATATCTAATGGGAAAGCAATCAACTGTGTTTAATTAATCTGCTTTACTATGCATAATTTATTCAAACTAAAGCTTAAACAATACGCTTACAGTGACATCTTATACGTGGGTTTGTGTTTTTTCGCACCTTTTCTTGCAAACGGTCAATTCTATTGCTTTTTTGGTGATAATTAGTAATAGTTGTTTCGCAACGGTGTGGTTTACAATAGAAGAACTGGATATTACGATAAATAAGATAAACCCTCGGGGATGCTTGCCAATTCATTACAACATGGTTGCAACAACGACATTCCTCCACAACCATCTGTGGATGAATATGCAAGCTTTGATTGGCAAATTGAGTTATATTTAAGGTTTTTGCCACCAGACCGTTATTTCATAATATGCTCAGCACATCGGCCACCATTCCTTTTTGTGTCATAATGTTAGTGAGTACATTAAATATTACTACTGTTATATTACCTCTTACGAAGATGGCTTAAGTTTTGCAAAAACCAATGTCTCCAGATAGATTTAGTAGACTTTGCACTTCTAATGATATTTAGACCTCCATCAACTATGAAATAAGAGTGTGTTAAGGGCCAATCATAGCTGCGATCTAAGGAAGGAGGAGCTCAGGATCTACTTTGGAAATATGTATGTTGTTTGGGAATAAATGCTTCTTTTATACAATTGACGTTAGATTTGATAAGTAATGATGGGGCATTATTGATAACACTCGTGATGTAGAATTGGCCCTGCAGCAATAAAGTAATAGTCAGTCAGAAAATTTTATTGAGTGTGCAGTAATTTGAGCATAACCTCCATTTACATGAAACGTATTTCATAGTGGCACATACCACTAGGCTATTATAGAGGTGAAATTATTCACCCTCATTTGTAGATATTTTATCTCTCCACCAAGGACGGACTGATAATGCTAAACGCAATGGTGCGAGTTAATGTAAAGAGTGAACAATGCCACAGCAATGATGTAAAGCGATTTGGGGAACCTGCCAAATTCCGATAATTTGCTAAGTATATGCTGTAAATAGCTGTTGATTTTTGTAAAAAATCAATTAATGGAGCACAGACCCTTGACGCAAGCGACCAAGACGAATCGGGGCATTCATAAAGACTTAGCAAGATGAAGGATGAGAGCGCGTCTGCAAAATTGCCTGAGCGAAGGAAATAAACGACCTGAATAAAGAACATTTGAGACGATAAACAAGTCGAGTTAAAGACGAGAACCCTATTGAAGTCAAGCTCGATTTTCTAAAGATAGAAAATGACATTGATATTCCCCATCATTTCGTTAACCGTTTATTTTGCGTGTGAGAGGAAGCTAGATAAAGTGCCATGTCGTCGAATGATTGCCAAATGGCCGTACATGCCTTTTTAGGCTTTTCATAGATATGTTTATTGCCAACGTCTTTTGATGGTATGCTCGACAATCATACATAATTGTCCATATTTGCATATGGTATTTTGACTGTTAGAAATACCGGACCCGGCGTTTGAATGGTGCATTAAGTGGTCACATTCCTGAAACTGGTCATGGTATTTGTGTTGACGTAGAACCCGATAATGATTGTACAAATCTGTCTCATGACATTGAATGAAATATATAATTGATGACCTATTCACCTGATTATCATGCCTATTCAAAACGAAGATGTATGTCGCCCTTGTGTAGATCAGGCCTTAACTAGACGACGTTTTTTTGTGGGTGCATGTTTATTTAACACTGTAGCTGATTTTGAAAAGATAATCATGATGTAGTTGATAGTTTTTAACATAATATTATGTCATTTTCAAGAAAGGGACATTGACCTTGTCGTTACTTCAAATTTTTCTTGCTTCTTTGACATATTCGAAATAACCATAGCAACGAATAAGTTATGTGCTGTGTGTTTTAGCCCCAAACGTAATTGATGGCTTGTAACAACGCACATAAAATTAAATATGCCGTAAAAAGATGTGGAGAGCAGCTTCTACGATAAATGCTTAGTAAGTTTAACATGCATATGAACTGATATATTCGCTTATTCTATTCTGGCGAACTATAACGAAATCGACACGTGATGTTTTCTGGGTCATTGGTCATTTAACTATGCTGTCAATTGAATACATATATACACTTTTAACAATCCTTTCATTCCCACTACGGCCAATATGGCATAGATAATGGTCATGATGATTTGACTTGGCGGAAAGCCACTGCCGTGTGTTATGGTAGAACTAATAAAATGCTTACATCTGAGCAAGATATGTGTTATCTTCCTTAGAAGTACGTCCAGAAAGATTGCCGCTGACGGCATCTGGTATGTAGCCTTAAATCGTTGGATTCACTTCTCTGAACATAAATTTCTCTAGGTTATTTATAATTCAGCAATACTGCCTTTGAATGAGCTGCTATCACATGTTAAACATAACATTATAAAAATGCTTGAGCTGTGATGATGCTTTTTTTGACATCCCGTAGGATATTAATATTTGCATAATTGATGAAGAAGCATTAATATTCCTGTTATGAAATTTTATTCGTAGATATCCATCTTGTAAGCGATTCCTATGCTGGTTTATAGTGAGGCAGCGCTACCGATACAAACAGATTTTACATATTTAGCCCGGCTCTGCTTGATAAAGCCGTTTTTGTTTCATCGATAGCCGTTATGCGTGTTGAATATTGAAGTTTCAAGGGGGTATGTCCCCGACAGTTCGCACCTAGTTCTCACCTGTTGACAAGCAAACTAATAATCGCTAAAAAAAAATGCTTCTAAAATATTGCCATAAAACAGTATTTGCAGATCATAGCACTGCAATACAATACATTGGTTAGATGTTCGGTAATGTGATTGAAAATGATGTCATGTATTGGTTGCTAGCATCATTTGAGAAGCAATAAACCCGGCTAGTTTGAAATGGCCTGACAGGGTTTCTTTGTGTGGAGTGAAAAGCAAATCACCACAGGATGTGTAAAAAGAACCAAAACAAGCAATAACGCAGTCGGTCCTCTGTTACACTAAGGATAACACATACAAGACTGAGAACTAATATATATAACATGTCGAACAAACGGATGCCGTCTGAACATTGTGGAATAACAAGCAATATATTGTCTGTGGTAGTACACCGGTACATAATATTTACCAGTATTCCTCGCTTCCGCGCCAAAGACATCCTATTGCAAGCTTCGAGTTTCTATTGTGACCGTGATAATAGTCGAACCTGGCAATTATCGAAGCAAGCTACAATGTACATTGATGCCCCTGTCGACATTAGCTTTTAACACTGTGATGTAAGCCATGCATTCTATTAAGCAAGTCCGACAGTAAATATTAAGGGGCGCTCCAGAATATATATTTAAGAAAGACTCAGTTTCATTACTTTGATCGAACTGTGCTATCCAGTGATAACCCTAATTTGCAGCAACAACACTCTTTGTAGGTACACATTTACGATCAATATATGCATATGGCTTTTTAGGTTAACTACTGTAGTGGTAAGGCGCACAAACGCAATGTTCCCGATGCCGAGCTTCCAAATGCTTTTTTACAAGATGAAAGTATTGATGGCCCACACCCTCACACTCCTTTCATGCGCTCACAAAATCGTTCATGTCATTCACTCGGAACATCATATATTGCGAATAGTGTTTCAACAATAAACCATTCTGTGGTCGGTTATCGACATTAAAATGAACAATCGTGTGACTGTATAACAAGGGTAACAGAAAATACCGGCATTATTTACTGTTATCTGCACAATGGTTTTACGGTGTCTACGGATGCATTATGAATTTTGATGGCAACATACAACTATACTGAATGTTGTTGACAATTACGCAGGCTGCATGGGCAAGTTGTATATCTCACTAGTACTTATTGTTAATAGAGACGCTACAAACGTCATGCTACAATTCGGGTAAATTCTTTGAAGTGTTAATTGGGAGAAGTATATTTGTATTTGTTAAGTTCAAGGAGATTTATTACATTCTGACTGCGATTTTGAGCGTATGTCCGGCATATCGTGTAGCCTGTGGACTGATTTTAATGTATGGCTATGTGAAGAGTTATTGACAGGAAATAATTAGGTTCGCGGTCATAGTTAAAACTAACACAGCAGTTGCAATATGATCAAACTCACATGATGGCTCAGCCAATTAAACTGTCTTGCTTATACCAACTCGTTTTTCTTATCCTAGTATAATAGATAACATGTGCGTGTACCATGTGACTGTAATTTTAATTGATCCAGGATTCATTGTGTAACTGTTCTGAACTAATACATTATTCGGATATATTTGTCTCAAAACCTCAATAACAATATTGTTTTGATTATTACTACTGTATTGGCAATCTTTGCCGAAAGTTTATCCGCTTCATATAGCTACATTTGTTCACATTCGAAAACAAACTGCATGGCCCCACCTGGTGAGGATTAAGCCTAGTTGGTCATCCTGAACAGCGGTCTCTTGCATTCGCCACTATTATAGCTGACAGTCAACAAAAGATCATTTATTCTCATCATCTGTCGTACAGTGGCAATGGTGTCTGCTCACCACATTATGGTCACTTTACATCTTGCCCTGAGACCTTATGATGCTCTAACAACAGTATTTCGAGCCAACAAAGACGATAACTCATGGCTATTTGTTGACGGAGTTTCCCGGATGAATCTTAAGTAGGTCTCTCCTTCGCCATAACGACTGGAAATAATGGGTGCTTTTACCACAGCTATGTGACTATTGGGACTACCATATTACCTTGTCGACGATTCTAACAGATAATGCCCAATGTCAGATACTCCATAGGTTATGGCGCTAGCAAATATGTGTGAGAGTGAGCTCACGCTACGAACTTTGCAACTAGTATTTTATGTTAAAGGTACAGGAAGACTCCTAAACAATGTTATAATCTTCAAATATGGCTGTGGCTTTTGTACGATAAAAACTTGCGATGGCTAAGGCTGTCACAATCTTCTACATTCCTTATGGGATCATATGATGTTTTCGATGATATGCAAAGATAATGACCGTCTCGTAACATCAGAGGTATCCATTATTAGAGTCTGCCAGAATGCCTGCATGTAAATTGTCAACTGCTAGTTGTGAGGAACATTTGTAAATCATCAGAATAGCATCTTCCTGCAGAGAAAAAATACCGTAAAACTAATTCTATGGATATGCCCGATTATGTCTTTGAGTAAGCAGAACGGTGGTTAAAAAAATAAGAAGAAGTAGAATGATAACAATTTTTATTTCGTACACAAAGTACATTCAACTCACACAGATAAAGCCCACAATACGGAAAACAAATTGAATAGGCATTACAATGGGCGCAGGTGGTCTATAACTACATGGCAATCGCGCTTGTGAATGTCTGACATAAAAAGATGTTGTGCTATCAGCATGAAATTGAATGAAGCACCAGCTATATATATATATATAGAGAAATGACTACCATGACAAACATACAATACGATTCAAACCATTTATACTTTGAAAGTTGCCGATGCATAATAGATTCAAACATTTGCTTTAAATGAGCATAATAGAATGCCAAAAACGTCGGTAGAAACCCACCACAGCAAACTTTTTGTATTCCTTATCCATTCCGACTTTGATGTTTACAAGATGGACATGGATTATAACATTTTGTGATTATAAAATTGTATATAGCCTATTAACCTTACTTCTAAATACAGTATATTTCCTCTTGTAAGCTATAATCTTTGGCACAATCCAGATATTCTGCCATTAAGATCTTGAGTGACATTCTAAATGGAGCTCACAAAGT
Organism: Urechis unicinctus; assembly: GCA_034190875.2. Lineage (NCBI taxonomy): Eukaryota > Metazoa > Annelida > Polychaeta > Xenopneusta > Urechidae > Urechis > Urechis unicinctus. Next base: position 20,522,201 of record CM067352.1, on the reverse strand, counting down.
GACGTCCTTTTGCCTATCCTATAGCAACATACAAGTAGCAGGGTAACAATTACTCGTTTTATCTTTCCATTTCCAATTTCTAATGCAAATATATATATGCAAGAATTCGGAAAAAGAGGACCTACTTCTGTACATCTCATCTCCTGAAGCAAATTGACATACTCGACTCTGTCAAAAGCTTCACTGACATCCAAAAGCAGAACGTGAACATACCCACCGCCGATAGAATTATATCATACATTTGGTTGTCGAAAGTTCGTTTTTAAATCCAAATTGAGAATCTGAGCGCATAAAAACTGTAAATGTTTGAGCATGTATGCCTTAACTGCGATTTGGCCCATATCGTCTTAATACAGGCTGTAAATAGAACCTCTGTCTTAATGAAGGACAGCGGGGTCTGAGGCTGTTAGCGCTTACCATCAAATCTAGAGCATTTAAAGAGCAAGGAAATGATCGTAAGTTTAAATCAGCTAATAGATTTACGTACACTGGCCCTCCTGAGTACCTCTTAGTGGTCACTTAGCATATTGTCGGAATGCGTGTAGGGCTAGTAACATCATGCGACAGCAATAACGTGGTGACTGGTTTGTGCGTCTCTAATGAATTTTGGTAGAAACAGACTACGGACTGGCTGTAAGGCAAGAATTATTTTTAGCAAATTGCCTGATAGCCGTGATGCTAAATAGACTCGGTTTAGGACTTTTGTGATTCATTGGTTTGGGACGTTAAACTCAGGGAATAGTTGTCATGCCAAGACCGCGGTAGAGAAATTCTGCGTAATGGCAATATCTTAAACAATGCGCTGTAGACACCTCTTGAAATTTCAATGCGATATAGTGAAGTGTTACGTATGTGCTATTGTCAGCTGTACTAAATGAATTAAACCTATATAAGCATCTCGGCAAATCTAAACTAATATCTTTGCCAAGAAATAAAGATACATATCTATATAGCGTGCCAAACAGCAAAGCTTGACTTGTGCACCATAACATACACGTCAAAGAGTTATGACTCTTTTTAAGGTAGAATAAACTAACAGCGTATCCTCCGTGACGTATGGGCTCAATACCACCAACTGCGTATCACTGATACAAGAATGACAGGACATTTATCGGCTAAGTCAGTCGAATATATTGTGTCCTTAATGGACGTATTAAAGCTGGCCCCGCCGAGCTTGAATCGATTTTTAGTAACTAGTTTGTGGGTCTACATACCTCGCTCGCATGGCGACATGAGGAAATATGAGAGTGAGGGATATGACGTGCTGCAATAGGGAGAGATTTAATTAGCAAGAGCAGGATGGAGATATCGATAATAATTATAGAATGCGGTAGAATGATTTTAGAGGGTGTGTGCGCTTGCACTACTTAAAATAATGTTGTTTATCATATTCTTAGTATTCAAAGGGCAATTTTAAGGGAAAAAGAGTGGTCGGCAGTCATGTGATATATCAATTAAGTTCGAAATATGGCACAAATGTTGCAAGGATGAGAGGAAGTCGGACAAGCAAGTGGAGCAATATTCCGCCTCTAGCCTAGAACAATATGTATAAAGCTACGACGCAAATGTAGGAGAGTAAACCTGTATTGTTTGTAGATGGTGAAGTGAATGTTGCATTATGGTAAGAGGGATTTGAATTGTAAGGAGACACGGACGGTACTCATTTGACGAAATGTGTTTCGCGACGGAGTATGTGAAAGGGGTTGATAATGTGTTTAAGATGGGTTTGACGGAGCGTCCACGTAGCGACCCACAGCTGTCATATCTGTGAGAAGAGGATTTGAATGACCACGCAGCAGATACAGTACCAGGTTGTAGTCTTTCTTCCAACTTCTGCCGGTGACTATTTGCCAGGGTCTGTTGGCTTGACGTCACTGAAAGAAGCGTGGTGAATATTGCTGATAGAAGGAAGCTGAATTGAGTTCTTCTTATGACGATGAAATACATAGTGTCTTAAATGACCAGCACAAAGAGTGCTTTAAACGATGTTGGCCTTTTTGACAGTGGAGAAGGTACCAATAATGACGAAGGCACTGTCATCATTTTAGGCGATCTAGTAGAAGCTTGCCTGAAATGCAGTAAGCTACTATTTCCTTCAAGCAAGGCGTTAATAGCTCAACTCCAAACGTTTGGCGACAAGGCAATACCAAAGTAGCAAAGAATTGCATGAAGCAGCTTGATAAATAATTACTTATTAATACTTATTAAAGTGATTGCGTGGTGTTCTATAAATATATATATATATATATATATATATATATATATATATATATATATATATATATATATATATATATATATATATAAATATACATATATACATACACAAATTGTTACCTATATATACACATATGTATATGTTTATATAAATATATGCATATATTTTTATATATATATACATATATAGGTGTAATTTATCGAAACATTTGTTCAACGTTGAGTAAATAAGCTTGATTGACAAGTTTAAATAAGCGCTGATTGCAACGGCATCCGCAAATTTAAGCTTACCCTTTCAACTTGCTATATTTAAGGCCTTCATTTAGTGCGATTGCTTGTTTTTTTATTTTTTTAAATGTGTATATATATATATATATATATATATATATATATATATATATATATATATATATATATTATATATATATATATATATATATATATATACATATATATATATTTATATATATATATATTTTTCTATCTATATATAAATATATATATATTCGGCGCATGTTTAAACGAATAATGATGACATATGCTAAAAAATTTTTTGCTTATGTAATGAAATGGTACCTTGTGATCAGACTACATAGCGGCAACTATTATAGAAAGTACATTTTGAAAAAGGCCAACAAGTGGCATTACCATCTTGTCATATTTCTTTATAATATTCAAGATGATGCAGCAATGTTTGAGTACCGTTGGCATGGCTTTGAATGACAGCCTCTCACGAATTAATTCATTTTTCTTATATGCAAGATCCGAAAAGACATATTGACACGAAAACCAACCCTGCGTCGTGCGCTAGTTGGTGACATATTGTATTGGCAGTTGCTTATCATACGAAGTTGTAATTTTGCATTTGCCGTACCTGTACCAACAGCTAAGGTAACCCCTGTAATACTAATTGTATTATCATAGGTGTCTTATAATGTCTAGCGTGTTCAGTCGAAATATAACTGACAGAACTTTGTATGCACTGCATCTTGTTTATCACTAAGCAGCATTATAATGACACCACTAATTTTACCAACGTTTGATAAAGCCTGTGTCGACCTATCATTTATCATATGATAACAATACGCATGTCCAATTGACTGAAACATGAATGTCATAACGCAGGAGACGAAGTTATTCCGGGAATATAAAATAGATAGGGATAGTTATTTGCAACAAATTCTCCCTCAATCACTGTATGTCAATGTTGTAACGAACCTGGTGCTTAAGGCGCGCGTTCTATAAAGCCCCATACCTAAACTTTGATGACATCAGCATTAGATAATTGACACACTAATTTACAGACTTTGTTAATTATTGTTAACTGACACTGGGAATGAAATTGCTGGTTATGATATATGTCATACGCATTTGCACGGAAATTGTGGTCAGATAAGGGATCATATTGATTGTAATCAGGCATATAAACACTGAAATGGGTAAGGCTCCTATAAAGCCCTACTACCTACACTTTGATGACTCCACACTATTTTGTGCACGCCATTGGATGAGGCTTTCGTTTGTCAACCCGACTGTTAACTTTGTTAATTTTGATATCTTGTATATCGCATTTGGGGAAACGATATCATTTAGTACTGACCGCTTTCTCGATGTTGCAAATGTAGGGCATTAATTCAATGAATCAAACAATGTTGCCAAAGGACAAACTGTCAACATGTATTTTCTTCTATGAATGCACATTTTATGCAAACTTTCATCATTGTAGAGTTCCAGTTCCCAAAAGCTTTGAATTGTAAACCATTTTAAAGGAAAACAAATGTATTTTATAGCAAAACGAAACATTTATGTTTGTATAAGATACAATAATGAACGGAATGCAGTTTATGACACTAAACTGCGTAAATGAAAGAAATACGATTCCTTGCAAGAATCATGGAACATGTTTAAATGAAATCTGTTTGCATTTGGGAGATTATGCAGCACTGTCCACTCGTAAAATTGCCAATTGCTCAGACTAGGCGAACGATGGGATGATGGAGGAGCTGGTATTTGTTCTGATTTGTTCGTTGTTCTACAATTCGAAGAACCACAGTCTATATCATCTACATCTTCCAAATTGAGATAAGCTTATAGCGATGGCAATGAGATTAGACAACTAGACCTCCCCTGTGCGTGTCAGTTAGCAGTAACAGTGATGGATATAGATATCCGTCTCACAGGATGTAAAACCATTACTGACCATTTCACGACTGCGACATGAAAGGTCCCCGTTTATATCTGCTAGGTGAATTCGGAACCCTCATTGCTTCCCTATTGAGGCCAAGTAAAAAGCCAAATGTCATTGCACAGGGCGTAAAAATTTTAATCTTTTGAACCAAGTGGAGCTTGCGCTCCCTCTTGGTTCTAGAGGATAGCCTCGCTAATGTAGAAAACTCGATGATAAGACCTTACCTTCACGATGTCCACCTGATGTTATATGTGAAATTTGATAAGTAATGGATATTACCTACGGTGAACGAGTTTTAACGTCTACAATATCTTATAAACATGCATTATCGCCTGAATTGTGGGAGGCGAATAACTAATTTCCAATATGGTGCCGAGATTGCGCAACATAAGCCGGCTGGAAATGGACTAATTATGAAGTTGAATAAAGGATAGGAAAAGGAAACTTCGTTAGATAGTTATAAGGTATAAATTGACTGACCTGTGAAATGTACTATCAGGCAGATGATGACAATAACGGTATGATAACAACTAAGCAAATTCCGCGTTGTCGTTTACGACAGCGTCGTGCAAGAGATCGGTTGTTTGCAACTACCAGAATTCGGGGTTAAATTTCGCCGCAAAGATAGGAATGAATCGAATATCAAGTTTCCTTGTTATACAGATCCCATTATAGCATCGATGTGACACCCAAGATGAGTCACTATTGTCGTGTTGTTACGTGGATTAAACCCATTACATAATATTCACCAAATACTCATCTGTTGTTAGGTGCCAAGGTCAAACCGCCGACAGCAATAATGCATTGTTCGCTGTTTACATGCAAATGTACATCATTAACCATGCAGCCATCCGTATGTGATGATTACTGACAATTGCTTACGGTTGTAATCTCTCTACTTCGGCTTCACGCAACATGTTGTTAATTTTTTATTAAATTGGTACAAATAGATGATCATATAAATTTATCGGCGAAATACACATTTATTTTTTTTACTTATCGATATCTGTAATATATTATTTTAATTTTCGATAAAATTTATTCGTTTCATCACACTGCTTCCGATTTTGTATTATATTCATATCACATGTTCACTAGCACCATGGGGTATGACCGGTCGATAGATTTAGAGCATATAGTGATGAGGTTATGTCCCTGGTCACCCCGAAATCAATAATTTAATGTGAATGAAAGGGGGTCAGAAGGAGCCTTTGAAAACATATTGACTTATTCAACTTCCCCAGAGAGTCAGCATAAAAATTAACAGAAGGATTGGAGTGCTTAAGATAGCTGCCTGAAATATAATATATCCTGCACAGCTTGATTGTCGCAGACCGGTTTTTAAATTGTCTTTTAATTGATGAGCGTGTTTGAATTATGCTGAAAGGATTTGAGTGTGACAGGAGTGAGCCGTGGATGCTTAAATGAGGGATTGTCTCAAAACCTGTATTTTGTGTATTTCGCCTTTTCATGTTTTGAGTTAATGCTTGAGTCGTGAAGGATTGAATGAAAGGCTCGAAATAGAACTGCCTTTTAGGTATCATACTGTCATTTGCATTTCATTACAAAAGCTACATGGGTCGATACCTAGTATTCACCTTATGGCTAAACATGCAGAGCAGCCGGTTGAGTTGCACCATAAGTCATGGTAAATACTTTGTATCATGTCACTAGTGTCAATCATCTCGCGATACAAAATCTCCACAAGCTATGTCTGGACTGCTAGAGAGGGTGTTCGCATGAAACTCTTTGGTACCTATATCAGGAGCAATAGCCACGCAATATAGTAAACTTTAACCAAACCGAACCAAACGTATCAAGAAGTCAATAAAATCAAACTATATGAGTTTCGCTATTTGCTGTACAAGCCGTAGAACGACAAGTACAGCTTAAGCTGGGTACATCTATGGAGACATTGATCATATTGCATTAGGAAACCAGGTTATATTTCTTGTCCAAGCCAAACTGGATAACGCTCTTAATCAATAAGTCAGAAAGTTCATATAAAAATTTAATGACCTGGTTTGTTATATTTTTGTCGTTAAAATATTCCTGCTAATATGTACCTCTTATGTATATTGTAACACATCGTGTGGACGATATATATTTAATCCACGCCCTCACTCATTCAAACAATGTGTAATTTTGCAACCCCGCATTGTGCTGACGTTACAGCCCACTGTGTGAACCTACAGAGTTGAACGAAAGGGTAGCTTACCAACTAGGCTTTCAACCACATTCGAGCAGCAAGGATATCCAACATGGTTCTGATCAATATGTGTCGTTTTACATTCATACTTGATGTCCTGTATTTTGCCTGTACATGTGGGATATGTTTGCTGCATTTAGGGATATATTCATTTATACTAACAACCATGTTGTTCATAAAATATTGCGGTAATAATACAATTCAGAGTTGTAATGCAATAAGATTGACAAAAATGTCCTGCATAAAGTATAATCGTTACTAAGGGGACATTTATATGAAGGTTTGATAACCGCTGATTCCGAGATAATTCGTCTTATTAAAGCTGATAGATGATCACAGTGTGGTTGTTTTTGTTCCATGAGGCAGGTGGTACTTGAGATGTCGGCTTACCGATATAAATTGGGCCACTGTACTGAAAGCCGTATCCACGCAACAATGCTGTGTACGATTGTAAAGCAGATTACGACCCTTGACGGTAATACTTACTCTTGCTTGCCGGTTTAGCAGATCGGTTGATTGTATTGACCACGTATTGTAAGCCTTGTATGAGCTTCACAGAGGTTAATTTTACATAAGTATATCATATTGGAAAGATAACCGATCATAATTGACGCCAGATCTGTGACTGTCAGCGGAGACCCGTGATTAGCCATATTAAACTACGCCTAATTATGTTTGAATGGAAGCATCTTGAAGCGTCATTATTGCATTTGTATGTGACAGGAGTATATGTTTGGTCTCAATCTAAATTGGCATCAAGAGCGAAGCCAGAAGAAAAACTGCATAATTTGTTGCAAACGACCTCTGACTGTCTGTGACACACCCACTCAGTAATTCATGGACCGCGTATACACTGATGGGGTTGTGCTGTTATTATGCAATATATTAGGTCTGAATAAAGTGCTGTTTGAATGGGTCGCTGTAAACCAGGGCATGCTTTGTGGAGTGGCTTATTGAAGATACTCTTTTACGGTTTATGTTCAGTACGAAATTGCACCACGGCCGTATCAGTAAACACAGACATGTTTTGCATGAAAATGTAAATGCGAAACCTTTGCTAGGAGCCAAGACATGATTGAGATGCATCCGCCTAAATCGTGATGACTGACATTGCAGCATGCAAATTCGGACTTGCTTGTCAACGTAGCTCTTGACTGTTCCAATGCCTTATCGTGCTTTTGTTGTTAGCTCCTCTCAACGTCTTTTTTACGAAGATTTCTCAGTGGGCCTGTCATGTCTGATTCTTTAAGAATGCTAGATATTTCACAATACCGAGGGGCAATGCAGCGACAGTAGGCATTGATAGTATAGGCTGAATGTTCTTGTCATTTGGATGCAGTCCCTCTGCAAGTTGCAGTAGCCAAGCTACCCATGTATCCGACAGAGCCGACCTTGAATTGCATTCCATGCCATTTTGGCACGCACGTCTCAACTCTTTGATGAAAATGTCATCGTGTTGCTCTTCATTTTCAGCTGCAATAATCAGGTCGTCGGAGGTTAGGTACTCCCATGTCTTCAAGTGACAGTCCCTTTCTCTGCTGCATGATCGCACTCGGTGAACCGATACCAGATGGCATTTTCACTAACTTGTTCCTTCCCGAAGACTTATGTGGCAAGGTATATTGATTGTTTTGTGCTTTTATATCATGTGTAGTGTCTAGCACAGTATACACTTTCTTACCACTGAGCATAGGCTGATTATCTGCCGGGGTAGTTATGTTCTACCACTCTCACATAATAGCCATGTTGGGTCGTTTGGGTCACACAACGCATTTCTTTTTTTTTAAACCCGATTGTTGACCCACTCAGCCGCCTTGCAAACATTAGCAACTATTCTTATATCTCTAGTTTTGCCATTGTTTCTTTCAGCTGGAACATGATTTAACATGGGAGGCTGGGTTGATACTGTTGCACCGAGCGTTAAACCAATGCTGTATTATTCCTAATACCGTCCCATTCCCCATAACACATTCAGTATTTCGTGTGAGCTTATGCGAAACGGTATCTACCCTTCTACCACCCATTTCCAACATCTTACTGGCTAGATGCCCCTAACGTGCAGCGTCCGTGTGTTAGATGACATAGAATATTAAGTCTCCCATCTTTCTTTACGATGTGACCAAACACATAGTCACAATTCATAAGGCTTCATTTGGTTGTTTCGGAACCCACTGAGTACCCTTCTTGTGCCTTTCAGCACCGCATGTGTTTTTACATTGTCAGACACCGTCAGTGGCAAAACATTAGCATGTCTATTTTGAAGTCCACCTCCTCGCCACTTGCTGTCAATACAGCATGCTCTTTGTTGTGGAAGTTGTGTCCTGCTGTAACAATACCAAGAGCTGAGCTTTATCAGTGGCCTCTCGTGTTGCTAGTATACTTAATTCTTTAAGCCTAAGCCTCGACTTTTTCAATCCAACCGCACGATTATTTTTGCCATCAAACTTGGCATTGCTTGTCATATGCTGGATATTGAAATCTGACATGACTAGCGTTATAGTTCGTTTTACAGCACAGTAAGCGAATCACCTTCTGTCTGGTATTGGAGGTCTTCTGTACGGAGTGAGGCAAATTACCATTAATATGGGATACTCTCGCTTAATCAGCACGTGCTATCGGAGGCTCGACGTGCGATCGTTGCTGCATAAACTGACGTTACCCAACCCAACCACTAATCTTTATTCAATTTTCATATATCACGAAAACCACTGCGTTATAATTTATTGGGAGATATACTTGGCGGCACAAAACCACTGATTCCGGGGAATTAGATTGGTTTAATATATCGTACCGGCTTGGGCACAATCACTGGCTACTTAAAACGGATTATTGAACCTATCGATACAGCCATATGTTTTTCGATAGTTTGAACATCCGTGAACGCAAGTTGCTTATGACAGACATACTACTGAACGTAATGGCTATAAGCAGCATAGTGAGTCATGAATTGGCATGAGGAAAGACATTTATTAGTGTTAGACGTGCTTCCTTATTGCTGCCACGTCTCAAGTATTGTAAAGCTGCATCTTTTTTATTGTCCCTAGAACAATGAAACTGGCTTTATTTAAGATATATATCTGTACAATGTAAAATATTTGTACAACATACAGTCAAAATCGCACATCATTGGTGTCCGTTGAGTTTATCCTCCACGTGGAATCATTGAATCTATTTTCTTCTTCATGTCGTTAGACCAAAAAGATGTCTGGGGCTACCCTACTATTTTTTTCCACATCGGTCTTTTCATCCCCATCTCTTTGCTCACAATCGCTGCCTAGGAACATGAGCGATTTATTGAATCGAGAAGGAATGTCTCTAGGACCGGCGAGTCGCCAAATATGCTATGTCTTTCGTTCAGAGTCTGCAATTATCATCGTTTATGGTCGATTAAGTCTTACAAGTCATATATAGGACGCGGGCGCAACATAAATGCTATAGATATTTGATGATGCTGGTTAAAAGAAGAAGCATGAGCAAAAAATCGTAAACAGTAATACATTGATACTATTTTTTCCTTACGCCTGTTTGATTCATTTTGAATTGCGAAGTTTTATCGTTTGCAATCAAAAAAATGATTTACAGAATTGTGACTATCGCTCAATAACTACATCCGCGAATCAGAACGAATGCTTTAATACGCGATTTTGTGCATTTGCTCCACTTTTTGCATCATGCGCTTGTAAATAAATACCTTCTTATATGCCACGTCCAATGAACCCAGAACGCTGTCCTGTTGCCTGTTATATGTAATGGCGGCTAGAAATTAACGATATTGAGTGCAACTAATCATAGCATAAAAAACAATCTTTTGATATTGGACTAGAAGCAACGTAAGACGATATATACGCATTTAAGATATTGCAATCATTATTATGCATGACCGATTTTTTGTTGTTTATCAACAACTACTTCCGGAATGGCACATCAGCGTCATTCTGGCGAATTTGAAGCTTGGAATATCCAGTCTCATATATGCAGACCAAACTAGGTAATTGAAGGGGGGAAGTCATTACGATAACCATTGCGGGCGTCACTTCAATAGAAAGCTCATTTGGTCGATCCATAAGGGGCAGGCATATAATTTCCGGTCGTGAAGATTGATATATATATATATATATATATATATATATATATATATATATATATATATATATATATATATATATATATATATATATATATATATATATATATATATATATATATATATATATATATATATATATATATATATATCTATATATATATATATATATATCTCTATATATATATATATATATATACATATATATATACATATATATGTGTGTGTGTGTGTGTGTGTGTGTGTGAATGGCCGTTCACGATCGTTCAGGTGCCATTAAAATGTTGTGGAAGCATTTGTTGTCATTTGCTGTAGGAAGTACAGAATTATTCAACTCCTATCACGAGACCTACAACTGCATGTTGAATGCAGACAGTACCGAATTCACTAATGTAGACGTAACTATAAAAAGGAGATGGTTTGCAGAATGATATCAACGGAAAACAGAAACCTCCATTTCCAACTCATAATAACACTCAGTTGTGTTATGCTAACCGCCGACACTGTCAAATGAGTGAAACCTGATATCACATACTGAATAACACCACCGTGCATAAAATGTAAGTAGCTTATAATTTCTCCGGTTTACCGACAACATATGGCAATACACATTTATATCATATATATATATATATACTAGCCTCAGTGGGTTGTGGTTTTGTACAACACGTTTATAGCTATTCAATACATCGAGAACGATTGATACTTACTTTAATCACCGATATGCCAGTTTCTTTATCATATCTATATGGAACTCCTTGCACATCGAAAGCAGACATATTCTATTCACGCTTTTAAGTGGGAGAAAAAATTACCGGAAAGTTAGAGCAAACCAAGAAAACGGCGCTTGAGGAACTAACATGTTGTGACGGATGTATGCATCTCCGTACACGCCAAAATAACACATACATTGTGTGTTGATTCCTGGATGTTGGATATAAAAGCCTTATAGGTTGTTTCTAATTGTCAACCATCTGCGTTTCAACACAGAGAGCATCCATTGCCCCTTTCAAGTTGTGCCCTACATCATTTAAAGAACGTAAATAACAATGTCTCAGCGAATGCCTTGTGATAATGACTCGGCGATGATGAATTAAGGCTGTAATTGCCTCCTCTTTGTTCTTTATATATAGTATTGTTGTGGCTGTTTACCTTTCACTGTATTCTGCCGTTCGATGGCAATGCTTTCTAGGTTAGCTTTAATATTCTTACAATGTTTCCGTCATTAATCCTTATTAATAAGCTCATATGGAATCCGTCTTTCGCAAGAGGGTTTCTATGCATGCTGTCACATTATGACGGCGAGCATCTTTTGGTAATGAAGAAAAAGCCATTCCGCTTTAATATGAACAGCAAAAGACCTGATCAATATCATTCACAATGCTAAAATCAGGTGCAAAGATATAAAGATCCTTATAACTGTGCTTTGCCGTCAATGTTGCTTTAATCACCTGCGTAAATTCCCAGTCAGATTCATTCCGACAGAGCGCCGGGAATGGTTGAGGCGTTTGTCTTCCAATACAGTTGCATAACTGTACAAAACAGTACAATGTCGAATGTCCATTTTTAATGTGATGTTGCAATGCTGCACAAGATCGGAACGGACGACTGGGGACACCGCGCTGCCAGCTCTGTTTTTACTCGGTTATAGTTACCCATTCATGATAGATCTCCCCATATCAGAAGAAACCAATCTATACTATTGGGACTTTAATCAGCATCATACAAACAGTATAAATGACTAGTTCTCTGCTGATAAAGGAAGTAGCTTGAGGTGATCCAGTAGCGATACTGGAATACATTGAGTATCAATCTATGTAATGATTGACATGGTGACAACCTGAACATTGGCAGTTACAAGTGAGAGGGAAATGAAGAGGGAAGGATCCGACTGTTTGGTTGGAAAGTATATTTGAACAACTGTTAAGCTGCTTTTTTTCGAGGGAGGCGGATTGACAATGCCGACCGTCACACCTCAATACAATAGCAGAAGAAAAGTAAACAAACAATCGGGCACAGTCTGCGTCATTCTGCCGTCATCATTTGACGCGGAACCCCCACCAGCATATTTGATACGGCGCTAACAATAAATATAGTGAAGTGTTGCGTAGATATGTAACCAATTCGTAAACAATGATGATTTGCGTACGACTAGGATTTCTAGGTATTTTAACAACATTGTCTGTGCTCATCTTTGCGGGAATTACAAATAGGTGTTTGGACGGCTGGTGATTAGAAATGTTACTGACCCCTATACATGTATTATGAGCTATCTCGTCTGCATTAACATCAACTCATTATATTACACAAGACACTGGACAACGTACACTCTGTGGAAGATAAAGTGTCTAACTATTCCGAACATTGCGTCCTTACTTGTGAAAAGCATTAGGGTATGCGACGGGAAGAATAGCTGGAGCCCACAAGTAGTAAACATAAATAACCATGGCGTAATGTTAACAGGTAAAGTGATACATAATAGATCACGCGCATAAATTCTGAACCAAGGCCTCATAATTTGTATCTAATATGTCACGCAATGTTTCATACACGTATCCATTTATGACAATCTAGGAACAGCTCTTTCTCAAAAGCAATTTATCAGGCATTGATATTCCATCTTACACTTGGAAAAGAACTCGAACTTACAAAGTGACGGGCTTAATATACTTTTTTGCGCATTGATGTTGCACTCTGCTTACTCTGATCTTAGATGTATTAATAATCTGTTATTCCTCTAGATAGCAATATCTTGCGTCAAGTCCGACGCAGTAAAGAGCTATTTCTAGTACAAAGGTCTTGGCACATATCAATAACCGAGCGGACCTGCAGCCGTTCTGTGGTGTAGATATTGCTTAATAAAAGTAAATGGCAAATATGCATTGGTTATCAAATTGATAGAGAAAGCTTGTGGTCGTTATCCGGGTGAGTATTCATTTAAGTCCACGTTGGCGAATGGAACAATAACACTTTTTTAGTAAGATGTGATCACAGCTTGTGCTGCGGTAAAAAATAGTGAACATGATACGAGCGTACTGTGTTATTTACAATGTTGTATATTACAATGACTTCGACCTATCACCGTATATGCTAGGCGTCATGTTCAAAGATACCAGTGAATGACGGCATTATGAGGGCACTATAATAAGAAGCTAATAATAATATGCAAGAGTATATGAAAATTTCCTAATCAAGAAGCCATAATTTATGTGGCTATGCACAGGCTCTTTATTTTTGCGTCTATTTATTCCAGTAACAAGGCCTGGAGATTTTTATGCTCTCTGATATTTCAGTTCTCATCTTACCATTACGCATAGATTACGCATGTTTGGCCGTAAATAGACAAATGAGCAAAAATATCACTGCATAGTCAAGGAGTCATGTTTAGAATTGAATAAATATTATACATTAAATGAAAGTTGTGTGACCAACGGGTGAGTACGAAACATTTTCAGAGTAATGCGTCGTTTTGAGACATTGACTGGCTCGGAATTTCACTTCCCGCCTTCCAGTTCCCATTTAGTCATTATCTTAAACATGCATAGAAAAAACTTAACAGGCTGCCTCTAGCATAAGAAAAAACTTAACAGGCTGCCTCTAGCATAACGACGCGCGTCAATACAAAGCATGCCGATGCAGATCATTTGCCTCGAGCAAAGCAAGAGACCATTTATCGGCTTGACAATGTTGCATTTGTGTAATATTAAAACATATTGCTGTTATATCTAGTATACTACAATATTTTACAGCCTAAAAACAGTTTTTAAGTTGATAATGCTTCTATCCAGGAAATAAGAACCAGTTATGTGAGATCTGAGAGGCTACTTTAGGCATCACCTAACTTCAAGTCGACATATATTTTCGGGGGGATGGTCGAGATAGTACATGGTTGTCTAATCTTTGACAAACCCTTATCGCGTCCTGTCAAAACCCATCTTCGTCAACTGTTTAATCAATATCCGTAACCAATGTAGCTCCCCGTGGTGATGGAATAGCAATTTGCAGAACTGAAATTAGATATAAATTTGGAACATATAGAGTTGCCGGTTTTGTCAGTCACATTGAATTCACACTAAAACATTCTTGAGAAAACTATCGAAGCGCCATGTATCATTTGATTCAATCAGGCGATGCATAAGTATTTATTGGATTGGTTACCGACAATGATCAGTTCATTTCATACGTTATTGAAGACCATAAGGGGCGTGAAAGAGATGTTATGTGCATATATGTCGACAGCAAACTGAACTATTAAAAGTATATGCGTTTAGAAAACTACTTGGCTGCATCTCGTCGTAGCAAATGGTATGCCTATAAAGCTCACCAACGTTCTCGCTTAACAAACTCGATCTGGTAATCATCCATTCGTTAGCTTACGCCATAATTTCTTCTCTAATTAATTCATTTCGTTTTGTATGAATAAGGACGTTGCTGCTTCAAAAGTAATCGAGCAAAAGTGTGATAGTTTTAGCTTTTTATATGCACATCAATACACAAAGTTAGGCAATCCCTAGTAGATGCTTAAACTGGTCCCCAAAACAAGCCTTGTAAAAAGACTCAGCATAGAAGAAGTGTACTCACTATGCATAAGAGGAAGGATGGAAGTACTTATCAATGCCGGATGTATTTACCATATTTGAAACAATGCCGGAAATAAAACTAGATTGACATCCGTGGTTGTCACACTCCACCTCTATGAGAGTACCCAATGTGTTTACTATAGAGCGTCCCCTCAAACAGTGTTATTCGGGTTATATGGTGATTTGATGCTGAGATCAACGTGAAGATAGACATATTTCGATTGAAGAAAATAATCCAGCTGTCGATGTCATGCTCGTGCTAATGGGTAGCAATTATCCCCCAGTGGTAATGATGCGTCTTAATTGCAAGTAGAACAGAATAGAACGAATTTCTTAAAAGACTCAGCATATCATAAATGTACTCTCTACGCAAGGGAGGAAGAGAGGAAGCACATATCAATGCCGAATGCATTAACCCTATTTGAAACAAACACGAAAACAAAACTAGATTGACAGCCGTGGTTGTCATACTCATCCACCTCTATGACAGTACCTAATGTATGTAGCATAGACCATACCCTCTGACAGAGATGCTTGAGTGATAGGGTGATTTGATGCTAAGATCCACACGAACATATTTCGATTGATGAAAAATAATCCAGCTATCGATGTTGCGCTCACGATAGTAGCATGTGAGTACAAGTAAAGAGTATATAATGTTGCACTTTCATTGGACAATAAATGTGCAAGATTGACGCAATTTGAAATATTTGATTATTTCACGATATGGCATCGACCAGAAATAGTTCAATGGTTTTTTTTTTCGTCTTGCTCAGCCTTGCATGCAGCCAGAAGAAAGGATTGACAGATAATATAGGATGGTGTTAAATTTCGCTTGTCTGTTATCCACACATCTAGACACGAATATATATCAATGGCTCTAAATAAGAATGCGATCAAAATGTCTGGGCTGTCAACAAAGCTTTACTTGGCGTTAAACGATGTTTTTTGCAATAGTAGCATTATTGCAAAAACACCGTTACAATGGATAACAATTATCTTCTAGTGGTAATGAGGCGTCTTATTTATAAGCAGAACAGAATAGGACGAATTTAAAATGAACGGTTGACAGCAGCGGAATCATTATTTATTAAACATACGCAAAAAGATTAGCCTGTAAATAATCATACCGAAAGAGTACGAATCTTTTAGCAATCGACACATCCTGTTATCGGGATGTAATGCGTTGACCATATTATCGAGAAGATTTATGACCCTGGTAATGTTCAAGTAGAGGCAATTTAGTATAACTCTGCCTTGGATAGCCATCACCTTTTTAACCACAGATCATTATTGACCGCTTGTTCCTCCGCGGAGTTGTAGTCAGTTGGAAACATCTGCTACCCCAGCAAAACGAAACACAAATTTCCTTAGTTCTAATAGTGATATGCGTAAGCCATCGGTCTCTTTAAAAGCTGTAGGCGGCGGCATGATCAATTCTGATAATAGTTGTCGTCTAATGTCACCCTAAGGCAAATGCTCGGCTTGTGCCAGCGGTGATACAATTCCTACCAGCCAGCTCTTAATGCTTCAGAGATATAGCGCGTTCTGAAACTGTGCTTGAAAGCACTTGGTTAAAAATGATATTGGCAATAAGCAATAACATTATGACATTTTCAATCTTCCTCCAGTGCAATGGCGCTCATGATTTGGAGGTGTCTATTTTTAGGGTGTTGCTTTTATTTTATCATATTGTCATCGAACTTGTTAAAACAGGGCAAGTTTGCAAGCACATTATCACCAATGAACCGTATAGCTTATCATAATGCTTTAAAATCATAACAAAAGTACACTACACATCACTGATTCACGCATTATCATATAATGCTGGAACAAATAACAGGATTATCTGATATGACGCATTCTTCGGCTCAGAGTTCGCCCTTGCGCTGGCCATGATAATTTTCAAAAGTTCATATTATACTGAAACAGCTTAGATCTTTTTCTATAACCAGATAAACGATACATATCACCTTCTAACTAGTTAAAGCAACTTAAGTTAAGCTCTGAGGCTCTTGTTTTCTTTACAAGAAGAACAACGCAACCGGTTCAAACGACAAATTGTGCTACAGCACACAAATGGAGGTTTGACGTATTTTGATCGGAGTTAACTCTTGCAGCGAAGCTACATACACTTTGGTGATATACCATATTTTTGGCCGATGTCAACTACTAAACTATACAAATTAATGTATGTTGTGGATTAAATTGCTTAGCAATAGAGAGACAGAGTTTCCACCCAGGTCCATCATGTAGTGCTAGTGGTCTCGTTGACTACAATAATATACTTATGATATCGCATATTGTGATTACCAAGGGTACACACCAAAGAATAAACGTTCTTTATGTTACTTGTGCTGAATATTGCTAGTGGGTTCATTACTCTTGCCTTCCTCATCCTCGTTAAATGTAAATTCGTTAACAAACATAACTTGCACCGAAAATGCTCTCCTAAACATGCTCATGTGGCACGACCAGTATAGTTGAAGATTGCAAAATTCGTAGTCTTTCAATATCACGCAACGCGACTGTTACGGTAATTGTGGGCTTCAGTTCAAGTTGTCACTAAATACGCTGTGAAGTGAATAGAAACAAAAACGGTGACAAATCGTCGGGAGCTGTGGTATTGTCCGATCCAAGGCAGCAACTGCAAGAACCCCGAGCAACACCGCGTCTGATTGGGGCACCCCTATCCATTGAGGCTGCACCATGATCTGTTTGACAAGTGTTATTGCGAGTCGAGATTTGATTGAAATAATTTTAACATGTTGGTGAAGCGGCTGTGTGTCATTCTTTTCTGGGACAGTGTATGTCAATCACTGTTTTATTTACAACCAACGGCAAAGGGTTATGTGGAAATTCAATTTTAGAACTCATACATGCAAGAACCGGAGGTTTTGTTCAAGCTGTTTGTCGTTAGAACGGCGTGCTAATTAAATCAGAGTCGCCATTCACGCACTATTGTTACCAGCTGCTTAAGCCTCCTCAACCCAGCACTTGCAATCAATGTGCCGTCAGTCACAATCAACAGAAGCAGCTAAACCATTAGGTAAAATTCTAGAATGACAAACGTGCTGTAATTGGTGGCCAGGCCAAGAATACTCGTGCTTGATAATGATTTGTGAGCTGACAGGCCATAATGGCGTGTTGAGCAGAACGTTTTAATCGCATCTTGTATGTCAGTCATGTTCATCTTAGTAGTTATTTTACACATGACATGCTGACACATCATGACAAACTCTAAAAGATGCAAAATATCCATAGGCTTATGGAATTATATTAATTGTCGTCACTGTGAAAAAGACAAATCATGGTTTAACAAAACTATGTCATAATAGTGTGCAGCTAACAGCATTAAGGTCGTGACTGAGCATAAAGTAATTAACACCAATAATAACATTTCTGATTACTTTTGTTCTCGGATTCTTTTCCATTAAAAATGTATAACTGGGGTCATCATAATAGTGCGACCTGTTAGTTGCAGATTCTACAGCATGGTGTCTTCTCCGCCAGGTTCTAATGGCATTCACTCGGCTACACGATTTAATGATTCGTTTCAAGCATTCTGCATAACATGTGTTAGAATGCTCTCTAATGTCATCTTACAATAAGAAATAGCACAATCCTCAGCTGCTCGTATAGGGAATATCAACATGAGGTTCAGTCAAATGATGCAGAGTGATAGGTCCAAAGTACCAGCGACAGGTGGTTGTCAACAGACTAAGTTGAAAATTAGTAATTGCCTTATGAATAAAGGTAACAGTTGATAAATTCAGATGCTGCGATTGATACGAGCCATATGAGCAAATGAGATAATGGCAGTTTCCAATATGGCGGAGAGACTGCGCAGCATAAGCCGGATGGAAACGGACTTATTATGATGTGTTACATCAAAGAAGGTAATTTAATTGCATTTAGAACAATTAGGCACTCGCCCGTCTCCTTCGCCGCTGCGCTTCACCTCACGCCCTTCTCATTTCCATATCCATAGTCTTTCCTTCGCGGCTGCTTCATCAGTAATGCGAAAGCCACTCAGCCACATAAAAATTGAAATAGCACGGCTCTAAACCATTTAAAACATGGCAGTCTAATATTGTCTTATGTTCTTCCATTAATGACCTTATAAGGCGATAAATAGTAACATATCCGCCATCATAATAACGTTTTCTTACCTGTATAAGCCACGAATAGAAAGGAAATGCTTCGGCATCATCTAGAATGAAATGCCCAAAGATCATCGAAAAGAACATTGCAGTAAATCAGTCATATGGTTGAAATTTACGACGCCTGGGCTGACCAAAAGCTTGCTTGAGGAGGTGATGTCCGCAAAGATTTGACCTGTGGAACGGGAGATTGTGGGAATGACACGGGTTCGGTAGAGGATAATGGAATTCTAATTAATGCCAGCTGTAGGGGCTTACTCCATCAGTTGAAGACAGAGAGGGTACGTTATGATGATGGGTAGGTATCTTTTCGATTTGGCACTCAACATGGATGCTATTCGTTTGAAACACTGCTGCTACATTTTGGTAACCAACTGACCCAGCGTTATATTACATGGATGTTCCATCGCATGGTATTACACTACTGAAGATTCATAGTGGCAAACTTGAAAACCCGAGGACAACACCCTACACTCGCAGTTGCCACTATGTGGTGTGCCTGCGATATATTCAATCAGTAATTTAATGGGCGTGGGGAATAGTGGAGTGCTAGAGCAGTAATTAGACTAACTAAAAAAATTCGCAAGTTGGTTAGGACCTTAACTTTCTGTCTTACGTAATTGTTCACCATGCATAAGACAAAATGGCTCGATGCAAATGTTTGATGATATGATATTGATGCCTGCATGGGCGTTAAGCTGTCACATACAAGCCAGTGTTGAAGGGAGGTTAGCTCAAACCTTGCACTACAGCTAGCATTACGAAAAGCTCCACCATGTAGAATGCAACCCTGTGTATCGTACAGTTAATGCTGTGTGCATGTGTTGCCATGTTATAGGCAGGGACCTAGGTCATAATGAGTTTGGGTACGACCGTCGAATTAAGTAATCTTACAAATAAATACTATCTATGGCCAAAATTATCGGATCACGTTGAATGAACAGATCAGTTGCAGGTAGACATTGATTCGATGATCAGGAAAAGCGGCACCTCCTGTGAAGTTTACGCCCACACACTAATCTATTAATGCCGCACGGTAGATATTTGTCTCTTGGCAATTTTGTGATTGTAATGTCAAGCCTTAATTATCCAGCGGGAATTTTATGAAAACTTTAGGAATGTCATATAATGATATATATCGGCATTTTTATGGCAAAAAGCTATAAGTGTGAATACTTGTTTAGAAATTACATTTCATACTGCTTCTGCATTTACAGATATTAACCCATATCATGTATATTTATTAAAAATGGTTGCGCGCGTTTTCATTATTTTTGTACAGTGAAATCGATGCCCTATATAGTATTCCCTTATGTTTGCCTATGATGTTAAATTAGGCTTCTAAAGTAAATAATCCTCGCACGACTTTTGGTTATTGCGTGTTTTATAAATGAGGTTTGTTTGCCTTTATATGATACACACAGACAGAATAGTGATTGCCCAAAGAGGTAACATTTTCTACATATACCTGGCCCAGCAGTTTTATCCAATATGTAGATAATACGTGGCATCCAACTAACGTGAATCATATGGTGCATTGCGGGCTGCGACCATGGTTTATGATCTCAGTATGCATGCAATAAATTGTTATTCACGAGCACACATTTGGGGATAAAAGACGGAATACGTGTTGCCAGAAGATTGCGTGGAATGCATTTATCCGTGCCCTGGAATATTTTAAATATCAACATACATCATCGTGCAAGACATTGACTGAAAATGTCGTTGAGGTAAATCATATTAATTTGAGTCGTAAATGTGGCTCACAGATACGACGTTGATAGATGGCATGTCAGTGGAGTCCAACGCAATCTCTAAGAAAACATATATGTCTCGTAATTTATCAACAACTATGGTGATCGAATGTAGTCATATTTCATGGCCATAACTACATATCAAGTTGCCACTTCTCAGGTTGATATATATTGTATTGTCTGGTACATCATACATCATATACAACACTCGGTGAATAAAGGCAGCCAGAGTATATATGAATGGCCCATAAATCTCTTTGGTCAAACAACGTGTCCCAAAGTTTGTCCTTTGAGGTTCAAATTCTTGGATTTTTATCGGCCTTGAAACCATCATATTTTATTGTTTATTATCGCAATTCTACTAACATGAATGATGCATGAGTATTTTGATAGAAGGAGATATCATCGAGCATAATTCGTATGCTACAGCTATTAAAATGAATGAGCTAGCGTCTTTTAATCCATATCCCGAGCACGCTTTATGTGCTCAATGTCATCTGCATGGATAATTAAATCTGCCACTCATGTATTTACTGTCAACATTAGACGCCGTGTTAAAGGTTTGTTCTTTATGGTGATGTCAGTTTGTTTTTGTCATGAATGATGCTTAATTTACAGAAGAAAGGGCAATTGCATGACATGGTGCTTTGCAGCTGAGATCTTGCATGTGGACTGTGACAAGCCTTGCATTACACAAAATAGGTTATCTTGAGTGGCACCACAAGCAATCCGCTTAGAAGCCCACGACGTTGTGGTGTGCGACAAATGCGGCTTCGGGTGAAGCCTTGTAACAGGTGCACTTGTGCATATTGATACATTAATGTTGCAGAAAGATAATAAGTTTGATCAGCAAGGTTAACGTTACATCGAACACGGATATATCAATTGCGGAAGAGGGGATACTCAATCTATGTGACCAATATATTGCATAGGCAGGGTAATGACAGTTTTTCTCGAATTTAGTACAAATGAGACTTTGAAGAAAGTTGCGGCCTTTTTGTTAGGTTTACTCGAACAACATTTATGCTTAGACAGAATGAGTATCGTTTAAAGAATATCTAATGCATTATTGGTATCATGTTTATAATTGTAGGCCATGAATATGGCAATTTCTACTGGGAATGCATTCTTTCCTGTAACGAGAATTGCCTCCGAAAGTGCACGAGGAATCTCACCAAAGGAATTGACATTCATATCAAATAACAGATACGAGTGATTTACCACAATTATTGTGCATATTTATTATTCTTTGATGTCTCTCACCTTAGTCTCATATCTGAAGTGGCTCTCATTTTGCATGCAACATTAGGTCTTATGCAAGAGCAAAATGACCAGTAAGAAAACCCAGGACAAGATGAGAATGGATCATTTCACTGATTCATGAATAGTGTCTGCAATGCTTGTGATAACAAATGTAGCTGTCCATAAAAGTCGGATGTGCATAGTTTTGTCGATTTAATACAAGAATCATGCCAATGAAGATTGTACACAGAAGCGGGCGAATGATTATTTACTGATGTAGATGATGCGTTAGTGCTGAACAAAAATAAATGAATGGGCGTGATTTCATTGTACTACCGTTCAGTTTGTGTTTATTTCCGATATTGATGTATCCTTTTTTATTGACAATAGTCCGATGACTTGGTTGTACGTGTTATGACCTTGTCATATGGCGCTCAATTGTCTTCACATACTTTTGCACAAGTAAAGGTTGTTAGGATTAATCTCCATTAGTGTCAAGTTGATTGAATATTTTCAGTACAAAAACATTCCTATTTTTTCTCTTAATTCAGATGCGATGAGGGTATTTGGAAATGGTGATGCAAGATATGAAACTATCCAGAAAAGACCATGAGTGGCCAAATATAGGAATTCTCAAAATGACGAGCATAGCAATTGTATTTGATGTCTTGGTTTTTCTATACAGATGCGTTCTAAGTGAAACGCAACATTTAATCAATTAAAGCAAGTGCGATAATAGACGCACAATAAGTGTATTCCGAGTTGGTGTTATTAACGCCAGCTATTTCTTCATTTTAGCTAGCCATTTACCTCTCGAATAGTCTTACAGAACCTTGGATGGAAAGCTCGTGTAAAGCGTAAAGAAATGCTGCTCAGTGAGGATGTTTCCGATTAAAATTGATCATAGCTTTTTTGGGCTTACAAAATGTTAGCAGTTGGTCAATTACATAGATTGTCTAAGCAAGCACACCAGTTGTTTTTAGTTCGAAACCCACTGAGCATGCCAGTGTTTTGAATCCATGATAAATATGGCTAACTGCAGTCCCTCATCTCATAAACTTTTTGGATGGTCCCATCAAACGGAACATGTTCCAATAATCAAATATGAAGAAATTAGAGTTGTTTTAAAGGCAGTAGTTATTACATATTATAAGTCAGCGCAATTGATGGAAATATTAGCTTGGCTTTCCTATATCACGTGCATTGAAACCGTTATTCGAAGTTTGCATATTCTTCTAGGCAAACAATCTTTTATCAATTTGAATCGTCTCCCTTCTCGGACAAGCAATACCCGAAGCTGCATCGGTGATGACCCAGGGGTTGAACAAAAGCAAGGAACTTACAGAAATACATATTTTTACACGCCGCTGCTTTTATAATCGCATATCTTATTCAACACGGCTTTAGCTTCATGAATGCCGCAGTATAAGTAAGCTTTAGGTCACAGATTAATCAAAACGTGGATATTTATCGATGCCTATTTGTCATGTGCAGTTTCCAATCACTCACTAAAACAACACAAAATGATATGTGTCTTATTTCGTAATTTCTGAATCATGAATTGCACAGACAATGTAAGATACAAACATGTTTTCCAGTCGTTGATACTAAAAGCAATTGAAACCCTTAAAGTGCAGCAATAATCGCCGCATTATATCAAAATCGACGCCATCAGTTAAGAAAGCTTCATTGGGGGGCCGTAATTATGGAACAAAACAACCCCTTTATCCTGTCTAGCGGAGTAGGCGTGCGGCGTAGTAGGGGTGATCATCAGCAGGGACAATGTTGTAAAGCTTTTCATATTTTTAGCTGAATTAACAGTAAGTTACTATGAGACGGATCATTCGAGCGATGGCTGCGCTGGCTCAGGCAGAATTCAGTGTAATATTTCGAGGCAAATTCTATGCAATACAGCAGAATCATACCTAAGTCTTAGCCATGAAGCTTGCATGGCATTTGTGCGCAACCGTCAATGCGTAATGTGGAGATAAAAACTTTTATTCAATGGTAACCGAAGTCAGATAAGTTTATGTGACGGAAACTCAACCCATCGACGCGTATAATGCAGGCTTATGCATCGCTTAACAACATATTGTTTATGCCTAAGATAAAAAAGTATCGTAAACTACCATCGTGAGTGCAGATAATATCATAGAAATGCCCCTGCGCGTCAGGTTGAATGCGTCACTTGCATTTGTTATATTAGAACATAACCATTTTTTACTTATTCAGTTTTCGTCTGGCACTAAACCGTAACCATTGCATTAAGCTGGCCATCATAGATTCTCCTAAGCAAATTGGACATTTACATTTGATATATATTTAATACGCATATCAAAAATGCAAACTCCAAGTTATCGTCTCAGAGTACGTTATATTTTTACATATCAGTGTCCATCAGCATAACTTGAATATTTGACAAAGGCAGCAATCGGAAGCGGTAATACAGTTTGCGCATTATGCTATTGGTACGCGTTCATGGTGGTTAAAATAAAGTCAAACTAACGGTAGCTTAAACAATTTGAATCATCGTCCGAACGTATAAAGGATAGAAGACATCTACTACTAGTGCTAAACGAATATTCGTCTCATTACCTAACCTCCATCATATGCCAAAATTGAAACTCATTGCATCAACTATGGTTGAAAAATAATCCGTCGCTTGGTGTTAAGGTTTCGATGCATTACACGTCGTTCCTTATGATTTGCCGATACTGCTCAAGAGGGGCCTTCAAAGTTAATGATCCCGGATCGCTGTTTGGTATTTTGGGGATCACTAAGGTCTATGAAAAGCATCGCTTTGTCTACGTTTGTCCCCGGCAGTAGTAATAAGAATAATGGTGATTTTGTTTTACGTAGGCCTAACCGGGTAGTTTTATCAAATTATTAGACCATACTCGACATAGAATGGCATAAAAAGGGACGGCGCAAACAGCACTCGCCAATGTACCTATAGGCTTAGTTGTAAGATATCGCAATGCACGAAGAATCAGAAAATGCTTAATGTTTCGTGGGAAAAATTAGGGAAAATTGCGTCCGGAGAACATTTAAGCGGACAGGAATGATAACAACATCGTTATAAATCACGCGAGACATTGACTGGGACTGTCGTTGAGGTACATCATCTAAATGGTGGGAAATGTGGCTTAAGAAAATGACCTCTTGTGTCTGCCATTGGCTCCAATAGATGGCATTTAGGCTACAATAGATGGTATGTAATTTGGGAAAACATGCATGTGCGCGTTTTATCTATTTAGATGCCTTTGAGTGTCTGCTTTCACTGGCAAAGTGCAGCTATGCAGGATTTGCTCGGTGGTAATTACGTTCATGAGACGAAAAAGCTATTTACCAAGTGTTCGTGCTGTTTCTGATATTATTGTGCGGTCGTAATGTGTCGGATTGAAGGCCTCTAAAATTGGAAAATGATGTGGCATTCAGCAGAAGAGAGCTTAAGTACTGCAGAGCATAACTAATGGAAGACTGCTTGTCTGTGGGTCACACGTGACAAGCCTTGCATTAAACAGAATAGGTTATCTTGAGTGGCACACGCAATCCATCAACATACCTTTTAACTGTAAATCCCACACATTTACACCATGCTGTAAGTCGAAGGTGTCTGTGGCGTACGACGAGTACGGCTTGGGAGAAGCCTATTGACAAATTTCCTACGGCGACAAAATGCGAATGCATTCGCAATGGAAAATGGCATTTTAGTATACTTTTGCATATTAATACATACGTGGTGCAAGCAGATTAGTTCAATATGATTGATCTCTAAATTGAGACAATATATTGAAACTCTGAAGCCAATGTATTAATAACTATTAATCATTTTATTAGAACGCTAGATTGCGACGACAGAGAATTGAACTTTAAAAAATACGACTAAGAAGACAGCTGCGGGGTTATGTGGGGATTGTTTACATAAGCTTTCAGTAACGTGCATATTAAAAATGAAAGAGTATCGTTGATAGAATATCTACGGTGTTATTGATTTCAAAATAATGTAAGAGGATGTAATGTGGATGTAATGTGCTCGTAATGTACATATTGGTTGCTTAGAAACATTATTTGTCACCGTACAAATACCGGTGGTGTCAGTTATCAAATAAACATTCATGTACAATATCAGAGTAATTGACAAAAATGGTTATTTCGGGAATGCGAACATTTATCCCTTTAGCGCGCATTGGCAGTGCCTCATAGTTGAACTGCCATATTATTGGTTTTTCAAAACAAAATCATTTTATGTAAGCCACAAAATACCTCATGGTTTCATAGCATAATTTTGAAATAAACAACTGTCGGGCCAAGTCGTTTGATGAATTGTCGGTTGGATAACCTTTAGCTTCCTAGTTAGACGGCTCAGGACTTCTTCATTAGTAATTTGCATTCCCCGAGTGATTGACAGAAAACAAAGCTGGTTCTAATAGTAATCAACGCTTTTTAATTTGATTGATTCACACAGTCATGAGTTATGTTAAATGAATATATGTTATCTAATCGTCGATGTTCTCAGGACGCAATCTTCTAGCAAACTGATAACAAATTGGTTCGGCCCTTACATTATTTACACACCAGCTGTTGCTCTTGAATAACGCTTGACTACGTTACTTAAAGGAAGCCTCCTGACTATAGCAGTCATCTTTATCTATTGACTTCGTAATTTAACTTTGTTATTAATCAATCCTATGGTTTTCATTCTTTTCTTTCTCTGTGCAATGATAGATAATCTGAACAAAATGCAATGTCAGATACGATTCAGATCAATGTGCGCAGCAACTGCCAATAATCGACATTGCATGCTTAATTGGCCATCGATAGGTCCTTGATAACCATTCTGCCAATGACTTACTCAAAAGATAACTAATCTCTGGTTAAACCCCTTTTATAGCGTGTCACGCACCAATATTACCTTGAGATGTTATGCAACATATTGTGCATGCTGCACAATCTGCAATAGCAATAGAAAAGTTAAAGTGGCATTATAGAAGTCTGAGACAGGTTTATTTTTAATCACATGTTCCTTAATTCACGTATGTAACCAAACGTTCGGTTAAAAGTATAACTTAGTGCATGTTGATGATTATAAATTCAACGGGAAACATTACCGTTGAGTTTGATTATACTTTGTGTGTGCATAAAATTAAGCAAATGGCAGCATTTTCTCATGTAAAAGCAGAAATACATGCTGTCATCATGATGTTATCACATGTGCGAGGTGACTTGTTTGGTTATACCCCTTAGGATAATCACATGTGAAGATCCATTTATTTAGCACGAATACATGCTTAATACATGCAAAGAAGCGTTGTCAAATAATTACGTATCTACGTGTGATGCTTGTATATTTTTTCAGAAAAGGGGTTAAGTATGATGCAGCATAATAATCAGTAATTATTTTTTTTTGCATTTTTGCCGGTACCTTGCATATTCCTGAATCGATGCATCCGGGTGCTTTCGCATATGTAGGTAAATGCCTCACTGCATGCCTTAGCACGACATGTCGGGGGATTTAATTAGGGATATATTACTGGTTGAAGGCCCGTAGAATGCGTTGATCTCAACTATCATAATACCGCGAGCTTGACTATGAGATTGAATGACCAGCAGCTTCACAGCCTTAGTTAAACTAGCCACAGTCAGAACGACAAATATGTGCACGAGAATTTCTTCAAGACATGATATCCTGATAGAACGTACTCCAAACTCATTATTTACAGCTACAACAATTGGTGCTCATTTAGAGAGGAAGCAGACGGGTCGATATCTTGTTGTAGCAGCGCTTGTGAGGCATCAATAGAAATAAATACCGATGAACTGTTGACGTAATGTAAACGGTTCAAAATGCTAACAGCGGGTGTAATCAACAGGGAAAATAACCTACTGATGTCTCCGAAAGAGCTGACCATGTAACAGTTATGGTAAATCACGTTTTTAGTGTCAAGAAGTGGAAACATGGGAACATTGTCGAGCCTAACTAATAGTAAAGACCAAGCGCAGATACTCCTTAAATGATGAAAATAACTAACATTATAAATGGCCGAAATTAAGTGAAAGCCCACACCCAACAAACCACAGAAAGTATGACGACTGGTGCATACTATGCATGCTAGGAGATGTCTTACTAAAATCCATTTGATGGGAAGAGCATGTGTGAGTTAGTAGTTACTTCGACGAATATTTGTAATTATTCAACTAGCTATTACTGCAATAATTGCAGAGAGCGAATATAGTTTCCGATATTCTCGCTGAGTAGATTGCCGCCTCTAACCCGGTCGATAAATGTCGAATACAAATTACATTGTCACTGTTTGATCAAATTGCTACCAGTGTTAGACGCATATATCTTGCTTCAGGGGCAAAGGCGTGTGGTTGATTGGGTAGCTAGGATTATATCGACACGACATCCATAGTGGTGGTAACATGAGGAAATAGAAAAAAGGGAAATGCATTTTATTGCTCTATTGTATAACTTTAACTCCGCGGTACTTAGTGTCACCTGTACGTCACTCCCAGGCATTGCTTCGCTTAAGCTGGCCAGCGTATTTACTCTAGATATAAGCCGCTAGTCCGAATACACATTGGGTTGCATTATAAAACGGACACGAGAGCCGAAATTTCATAGAATATTGACGAAGGCACAACGACATTTCTATTTTAGACCGTTTTTGAATTGCACAATTAATTCATCGGTAGCTGAATAATGTGAAGCCACCTCACCAGAACAGTGTCTGCAATATTTATTGGTGCCTGTTATTGCTATCTTGCTGTTCCGAAAAAAGTACTCTGAGTACCGTGTTCATATAAATCCACCATGGCTTCTATATGCAGGAATATGGGCGCCATCAACTCACCAGCGTGTGTAAAGTAACAATATGCTTTTACATGGGTGACTGATGTTGAGTACGAATGAATTCAAATATGGTAAAGCATAAATCCTGTATTACTATTAGCTGTGAATTGGTCCCACACCGATAGAGGAAATTGCTTGAGTCTATTGCTTGGCTGACCTCCTAATCTCTTTTATCTTGGGCAACAGAGCCGTGCGCATTCATTCCTCGTTGTTTAATATCCGCACACTCTTGAACAACACACTATTCGGTCAAACTAGCTATAAAAGAAATATGTCATCTGACCGAGATAACTTGATAATAAGGTATACAAGTCCCCATAGAAATCAGCTCAGAGGCGGAAATAACAACACAAGCGACCAAATAGGCTCGCCATTGAGTATTTCATTTATTCTCTCTCTTGATATCTCGTCAGAAATACTCAATCAGTACCAACAATTATATTTATTACACCATTTTCTGCAACTTTGGGTAATAGTGACTTAATACAAAAAAAATATTAGTAGCACTGGATGCTTCTAACCGAGTGGTACAGTAAACCAGTTGGCATCAGCATGTTAATGCTAACCATCGGTCGCTCTTCACATCCCGCAACACATATTCAAATATCACTCAGCATTATTCCCATCACATCGTTTACAACTACTCTGGTTGTATTTGACTTAAGACGAAGAATATTAGTAACACGGGAAGTATCTAAAAGAGTGTTTCTGTAAACGGCAACCAAACGGGCCCGGGTTAAATGGTTTATTCCGCGTATTACTTCATGCCTCGCAACATATGTGCAATTAACACCCTCTATATATCTTAAACTACCTAATTAAGATTTCTAGTTAACAGCTACACAATGGGATAGCCGTCCAGCGGACAATTTCCAGTTTTACTTCATATATCGCGACATGCTTTCAATTGATACCCGCTATATATCTTCAAAAACCGAATTACAATTACTCATGGTGATATTGACTCAATACAAATTATATTAATAATACAGGTTGGATTTGAGAATTTGTTCAAGTTAGCCTCGTGCATGTGGCAGAGTGTTCCAGTTAGCAGCGACCAAACGTATTTCCCCCTCTCTTACCATCTGCATTTGCTTGTTCGACAAAGTTATTTGAGTGATGCTTATACTATACACAATATCCTCTGTGAAGGTCATGAATTCTTTTGATGTGTCATGCTTTGCGCAGCGTATCTGACGCATCACCGAAATAGACACTGCTTATGACCACGAAATATTGCTTTAATAAAGTCTTGGCTTTGGGACAATATTGTGCTATCCAAATTACTTCAAGCAGTCAACTGCAAAATAACAACAAGTGTTAAAAAACACACTTGATAGATCACTTTTTGTATCCTTAAATATATATCTGACGTTTATATGTATTTTTTGCTTGATATGCTTATTAAAGATAAGCGTTTTATGATTGTGAACATGAAAAGACTTTGTCATTATCCTATTGAGGGAATGTTTGATTACTTGCCAACACAAACCGAATCTTCCATAGCCATATTTTGCTATGTAGTGTAGTTTTACATCAAGCCTTCAAGTTTGATTCGGTACAATTATTGGACAAGCAATTGCAAGACGAATGGGATAAACTAATGGTGTTGTCAATATGAAAGGATATAAATGGGGAATCATGATTGGTTACCTCTGAAAGTTGGCTTTTTATTATGACACACTGCTGACAGGGTTAAAGACGCACGGGTGAAATTGGTCATGCTATTCCGGAACAGTAGTTATTCAGCAGTGCATAGATGCTGAGTTATTTGTACTAGTGAGTATGATGTTGCATAACAGTGAATTTACGAACTGAATTATTTTTAGAAATGAAAGAGTTGCCTATATAACCAGGCAGTTATAGACTGTATGCAAGGTACAGGTATGATTAAATTAGAATAACAACGATGAATGTACATCTTTTGAATTATGACAAACCTATAGAAAAAGTGGATTGTAATACCTATGATTCGAATGAAATTGTTTTAGCGACATTTTATTTGATACTCAGCTGTGATCAGTAAATTTCTAAACCGTTTATTTTGCTTGTGACAAAAATAGCCATCAACACTCTCAGATCCAACCTGTGTTACTAATATTCTTCGCAATGAGTAATTATCATCCTGGGTAGTAGAATTTCTGTAGTATTATATATATGTAGTATATTAAGGTGGTGATAATAACCTATATGTTGCTGGTATGATGAGGAACAAGGAATAAACCATTTAATTGCCTTTTACACTACATCTTCTCAGATCCGCACTGTGTTACTTACATTCTTCGTATTGTGTAAGGTTAATAACCCCGCATATCTTGCGAAATATGCTGTGAAATAGTAAATGAGTCCATTTTTCGTTTGCTTGAACCCTCTTTTAAATGCTTGATGCGCTATATATATTGTCTGTGATGAGTGAATATTACCCAGCGTTGTTGAAAATAGTGTGTAGAAGATAAAAAGTGGTACTAATTGCATATATGCTACGAGACATGATGAGGAAAGGAATGAACCACTTAACGGAGATCTGTGACCGTTCTTATCAATTAGATATTATGTTATAACTACAGTAAGCGTCGTCAACCAGTGTGGAGTCATAATGCACCCCCTCCCCCATCCCCCCCCCCTCTCCCCACCAATAATCAAACTTTTATATCTGAAGTAAACATTCCGATCGGGTTAGTTTCGCAGTTAAATAGTCCCGGTGTAGCAAGTAGAGCCCTTTGAAGTAAACATTCCCAACCCGTCAATTCCCGTAACAATTAACATCAGCGCGTTTGATCTTTATTAAAGCTAAAGGTGAGTGTACCTCAACCCTTGCTGACGACGCCACACTTTTGTATAAATATCCCGTCCCCAAAAGTTAAAAACACATTCAGTATTGGGGCAACGATACCGTCAACGTCGTACGGACCAAGTTGGATGGCCAACTCCGTACGGCACATAGTAGTTTGGAATTCCAGCTCAGCAGTAGCCTCTGGACATCACCAGAGTTACTCTATATCACAGTTTTGTAATATATATATTCGGACTTACGGGATACGGAATCCGTACCCCAACATTCTGAAATAAATCTCCTTTTTCTCGTTACCATTCAATTGACGTCTCATCTTCATCACTACGACCATAAAGACTACCACAACCACGGTGAAAAAGCCCATTTTGTCGCCGTTAAGTGGAACATTATTTTAGAGCCTCCTCATATTGTTTAGATGTTTGGAATGAAGTAATTATGACCCGGAGATGTTAAAAACAAAATGTTGAGTATAATTGGTGATACTAATTGAATATATGTTGCGAAGCACTGAGTGAACCACTTAACGACGAGCCTATTTGACCGCCGTTTTGTGATAAATTACGAGAGAGCCTCCTTACGTTAATACTAATTCAGGTATGTAGCCCATATAAGCCTTATCATACTCTCTTAAAATGCATTCCTTCGAATAATTTTGATTAAATTAATTAAATGCTTGGCGAAAATGCAGGAGTTGATATTCGAATTTTCAATGTTGCTCGATCAGTCATTCAAGTGGCCGGATTGGTTTAAATAAGCTTGTTATGCTTAATTATCAATTTATACGTTAAGGATAATAGATTGATCTTTTATAGTGAGTTGGATTTTATAGTGTATAGTTCAAGAGTCGTCAAACGTTCGGGATATAAATGGGCGTTTGGGTTATTAATGGACGTGGATTGTTTTTCGAAATATTAACATCTAGGTTCGGGCTAGTAGGGGGTTTAAATGAACGGCTTCACAGACGTGTATGCAAGAAATTAAGATGAAGGGGTGGAATCCAGTTTCGTCATTGCTATCTGTTAATGACATTTAGGATATGATGTTTACAATGCAAGATGCAGCAGGATGTTTCAGAAAAATCACGCCACAATTCATGACAAATACATAGAAAACCTGAATGCATCAGGACTAGCCTGTGTAATATTTTAGATTTGATTGCTGTAAGGATTATTTTGCTTCCTTTTTGATACTGAATTGATCTACCATGTCGAACATAAAATAATTAATTGTACAAATTACAAAATAGGTTTCGGTCTTGCGCACATCGCATATAGATATGAATATCGTGTTTTTGGTCTATTCATTTCATTACATAACAATCAGCAACGGGAAGACTTGTAGTTGTTCGATGGTCTTTCTGTTCAGACAAACACATATTTGATATTCAAGACGTGCGGCAAATGCACCATGTATATGACATCGTATCTAAAAGACTATGAATTGACATTTTATGTATCACTGATCCGATTACTATTGCTCTAAAACGTTGCCATCTACGGCTGATTGCCTGCACGTGCTGCAATTTAATACGTCTCCTAAATTAAGAGATGTAACACGACAAATGAACATTGCTCACTGCAAAACAACTATTAAAATACACATCTATATATATATATATATATATATATATATATATATATATATATATATATATATATATATATATATATATATATATATATGCATAAATATATAAACATATATATATAGATATATATACATAATGTCTGCATATGTGTTAGTATGTATTTAATTATGGAACTATGTAAGTATGTATGTACATATGTATGTATGTATATATGAAAGTATTTATGTATGTGTGTATGTATTGAAAGTTGAATTAAAACTAAATAGATAGCAAAAGCTATGTGTACGCCGCGGCTTCTGGGAGAGTACATCAATATTTGCGGCATGTGATTCATCTTGTCAGCGATAGCACATCTTGTCATTGGCTGTGGAATAAAGATACTCTTTGTAGCGAATATCTGGCTTATTAGCTGTACATATGCTACAATCGTATGGATTGCACAAAATGGTTTATATCACAGAGAGTAGTGTTGCACAGTACGTTCCAAATACTACGGCGCTGCATATCCGGCTGCGTCGCCTTATTGTAAGTTTATTAGATTCCGCCGTGGTGACTTAATGGCCAATCACAGACATTACAAGATTATCAAAACGTCCATGAGTTGGGGTGACACACGATAGACACACAGCTATGGCAGTATCGGAGTTTATGGGATGAATCTCTATCATAGGGACTTCGTAATGATACTTAATAGGCTTGTTAGAGGATGTTAAATCGCTATCAAAGATCTATTAACCAAGAATGATATCAGGCTCTGTATTTGGTAACACCATTACATTATATTAATCTAAGGACAACTTCTCTGTCCGATATGGACCTAGAGCTTACTCTCCGCACCGTTATGCTGATTTGGCGTGACTGAATGTCATAGCTCAAACCATTGTTCAATGTCATGGCAGAGTAGTTAGACTTGACATTCGTCTGCTTGTCTGAAGAGTATGAGCAAGTTGGGATGAAGAAAAGTTCATTCAGCATTTTCTATATTGTCCCTTTATTTTAATTAACACAATTCATGCGTTTATGTAATGCATTTTAATTGTCTTGTCTGAAATATTCAATAAGCAAATTACTTTCGTTAATATGGCAGCTGGCGTAGCGTATTCATAGACGACTCATTTGGCAAGTCGTAGCCTATAATTATGAGTGTTAATCTATCATCTAGGAAACACAACAAACATTAAACAGAAGCTTTCGTAGTAATATCCTTTTTGTTTCTTTCATTGTCAAAGCTAATTCATGTAGGTCAAGGTTAAGTCAGTAATTCATTGTCATTGTAGAATCACAGCGCTCTGATCGCATCAAGGACAGGCTCTTTCGACTTCCAGTTCTAGGTCATAAAATCATGTCACTCTCCTGCAACTCAGACATTGTTTTGGAAAGCTCGGATAATGCTTGTCATAGACCCTGCCATTTTGTAATCACTTTGTCTTCGCGCGCACAAAGTGGCGGAATCTCATTAGCACTAACTCTATTTAGTAGGAAGATTTATATATTGCTTGCTGTTATGGTGCGAATATTGCTAAATACAATTGCTTAAAGTTTTCTGTATGCGAATTATTACTTCCAAACGCAGGTTGGTAAATTGAATGGTGCGTTGATTTCTTACGACCCCTAGTGGTTTTTCTGTTAATGGATTAATGCAAATCACATCATAGCATGATATGTTATCCGAATCAAAATTGCTGATAGGAGCGCAGTAAATTTTGGGATATATTGTGGGTTTAATATGGCATATAATGAATATTTTCATTTTTCAGTAACACGGTAAGATGTTTAAGAATAGCCAGATCTGGTTCATTCATGGATTTGCTTCACTATTGAAGTCAAAGAGGTTACTCTTGATAAAGGCAAAACGCGACATACCGATTGAATGAAAAGGTCATGTGAACTAGATTGAATCTAAAACGGTGCAAGTCAGCAATGAGAAGTTTCTGCACATCGAAGGAAGTTAACCCGTGCGCAATGATGTCTAATCTCATCATTCGCCTTAACTAGGTAAGGGAGGAGAGAATACTCAAACAGAATTGGTCCTAAGCACGCATTACATATTTTGGTTAGAATGCCATGCGTGCGTCAATTGAGTAATTAGGGTACTGACTCTTCACCAATCACTTCTATAATTCTAGGACCCTTTGGTCACTCAATTTGTTTTCGTAGTCTGACAGTGAATATTGACCTACCATTGCGCACAGCATCCCAACATTCTCTCACAATTATAGGTGTGTTAATTCATTGTACGTAACCAACGCATGCATACTATTTAAAAAAAAGTAGAGTGTCAAAAACGCCACCCGCGACAGAACTTCCACAGGTGCACTCGAAAGACGAAAGGAGAGCATTCGTTAACTATCTACTCTACAGGAGCAATCATAATGTTACATTTATAAGGTATGTCTTGTGCAACCATATTGACAGTAAAAATAAAGAGAGCGGGATGATTCGAGGACGAAAATCCACGATCTACATCAGTTTTAAACTGATCACTGTATGAACACAGCTTCAGACATTTCAATCCATATGCCCTTAGTAATAAAGGCTATGTACTCTACGAACGAATCTTAAACTAGCATCCGGATAGCTTTAATGAAAATAATGAAACCTGTTAATGATAATTGTGTTATATGATAACTGATGTTTTTGATATTGGTCCGCTAAATAAAAGTGACAGACTAGTTGATATCGCTCTCTCGAATCCTCAGTTGATTGACTGAGCCGGTATTACATTTATACATACTGTAAAATAAGAAGGCTGTGCTTTGCGTCTCTTCTGTAGCATGGGTCGGCGAAAATCACGTTCACTATTTAGAAGCTTGCAACAGTAGCTCCGCATGCATGGCTATAATTGTTGCATCAACTATAACCATTATTGCCAATAAAAGAGCACCAAGGCCACTCATATTATCGAGCAACGTAAGCGAATTTCGGACTCTCCATGAAAATGAGATTGTGTCAGTTGTAACGATTGATTATGTATCGAGTTTTGATATGCACATTTCTTGATACTTCCAAAAGATTGACTTTAAAGTGATTCAGTGGAACTGTATTTGTGGATGAAAGCTGGCAGCCGCATAATTTCATATATATTTCCGGCTAGGTTGTTACGGTCGGTTAGAGTTGATAGCTTTAGAGCAGTTGGCGAACTAGAGTCAACTGATTTGCCGACGATTTTATGGTTTGTGACTCCCATATCGATAGCCCAAGTCACGTACCCTTGCATGAGTCGCTGGTCGTTGATGAGTTATGGCTAAAATAACGTACCTCATTGTTCTTTATACATTGCTGTGTGTTTTAGTCGCTTTATTCTGTCGGTTCATGTTGATGTTTTCTTAAGTTTCCCCAATTACTTCTTAACAGAGCTGTCATTGATCCCGACTCAGAAGCCAAACTTGAAATTCGATCCAGCGTGTAACGTACAACAATTAGGTTATATGCAGGATTAGGACGCAGGCTATTGATGTACATCTTTGTATTGTAAGTAATGGCGGTCACACGGCAAATGCACGACATAAGAATATCTGTCACAGACTGATGGCGAGCTGGTATTCACCTTTAGGTGATTCCATGTGAACAACCACAATGCCAGAATAAATTGCAACCGACATATTCACCCCCCTCATTATTCGACACGAATACAGCTCTGTGCTTTTTGTCAAACGCTAATTTTGCTTCCCATGGGAGGATCAAGTAGCAATTTTTGTGTTGCAGTCAGTGGTGTGATGGCATGCGACACTTAAGGATGCTGATGAAGGAACACGCACTTCAGGCGTATGGTTGATAAGAAACTTAAACTTTATTGATAACAAGGATTTTAGAATTTAAGATTGAGCTCTTCCTAAAAGATAAAGGGGAGGGTATAGCTTGGAAAGCAGAATACAACTCAACGACTGAGGCGCGGCTAGTCCGAGGATGGACGTGGCAATAATATAAGGGGTATGCATGAGAAGAAAGTTGGAGGGTTGGGGGCATGGAACAGGTAGGTCACCCTTGGGCATGACTGAGAGGTGCACATTTGATGATGGACTAGATTTTGGCATGATGTACTTTTGACACTAAGAGATTAATTTGTAACTTTGATTTGATTCATTTGGGAGCATCAGTGAATCACTGGACTGCTTCAAGCAATTAGTCGTTTGGATTCTGGATGAGATTGCACTCAGTTCGGCGGTAGTAGTTAATATATGGTTTCTTTGCCTCAATACCATCACGCATTAAATAAAAGCAGCGGATAAAACATAGGACGGCCATGTTATTGTAAGATATCATCGTCTCAACTGTGCCCATATAGTATCCAGTTAACATTTTGCGCAATCTTTTCTATGAATGCTTACTAGGACGAGGAAACAGTTTTGACAGCTCTCAACTTGAAATATTCGCAAAACAACTCTGCTGGTCATGATATAACTAAAGCCGCCTAATATACGAAACGTCACCGATGCTGAGCCGCAAGTTGCATAGCAAATGCCAAGTCGCTGTTATTTTATTAGACCTGTAGCTGTTTTACATTAATGGTCTCATCTTCAGGATAACTTGTCATGGATATTTCATGCATCAACACGCGCCCCGCCCGTAAAGTCATTGTAAACTCATCATTTAATACAGGTGCTAATGTTCCATCAAGGACTTTAAAATGCGTATTAAGAGCATCTTATAAAAGGTGAGACAAAATTTTAAGTTATTATATTGTGAAGGACACCAACGCCATTCATGTGTATTCACATTTTTTACATGCTTGGTACATAGTGCATATCCAACCATCTATCAACACTTCGGCTTGACACAAAGTGTTGCGGATGTGGCTTCTCGTTGACCTTATGTCGTAATTATAAGGACTGGCCTTAACGATATTAGCAATATTATTTCAGCATGTTTAACGTGTAGATGCTCTAAAGGATTATGTTCTGTAGAAAGACTGCTTGCCAATTAATGCATTGGAAAAAACAATATTTGTCCTGACCATTGTATTCCCAGACAAGCATTAACGGTCAAATAAACATTTATCTGTGTCATCTTCGAGTCGGACAAATTTATCTTTGCAATCTTACACCTTAACGCCTTACAATGTCCTGACGGATCTGCTGCCCATGACATTGATGTAATGATGCATTACCACCATATGCGAATACTACTGATTAAATACAGATGCGACCGCAATGTCCACTCACATTGCTATATTTTCAAATTAATTTATCAAATGAGTTTTTAAAGGTATATTAATGGCTTGACTTTATTTCAATTAAAGCGGACAAACCCTCTTCAGGGTGATTTATTGCCGGGGATGTCGGTCGACAGTCATGTTTGCATACATTTTGCAAATGTATGCAAACTAAGAAAGAATAATACCCAGTCTGGTGGTTTAAGGTGATCATACGACGTTTGTTCTCGCCTGAACGTTTCATAAGCATCATACATATAAACACACTGTACAAAACCGTTTGCTGATAAAAACCCTTGGCTAAGAATACAATCATTGGCCAAAGACGATGCCTATATAAATGTTTGATGTAGCAAACATTCACAGATAAATCGAACCAGAAATCGGTATTGCAAGTTAAGGTGGTGATTTGCCATGGATTCAGCCATACGCATGGCAACAACATAAATTTAACAAATATAAGCGATGATACCTTACAGTACATTGTAATATCCCTACGCAATTTACTCATTGCCCTCTGACGCTTTATAATGAACCACGCAAGCTAATCTATGAGAATGTGGTACATCAAAGAAGGTAATTTAATTGCATTTAGAACCAATAGAGAACTGTGGACGATGTTAGCTCTAATTCTATTTGACACGCCCTATAACAATGTGGCATTCGCCCGTCTTCGCGGTGGTTGCCCTACACCTCATGCTTTTCTCACTTCCATAGTCATAGTCTTACTTGGGGCTGCTTCGCCAGTAATGTGAAAGCCACTTTGAAACATAAAATATGAAATAGCACGGCTCTAAACCATTTGAAAAATAGCAGTAACATGTTCGATATTTTCTAATGTTCTTCCATTAATGGCCTTCTAAGGCGATTAACAGCAACATATCTAGTTGATTAGTACAAAATTATTATGTTGGCGAAAAGTCAGAATATACGCACCATGTGGGTGCATGTGTCAGACAATAGCCATCTGTGAAGGTCTGACTTTCAAAAGTAGATTGTCTAGTATTGCACCATCATATATCATGTTATTGGTAAAGACCTTGTGCTTGCATTGCTTTGGATTTGACACGCTTACAGCGACTGATTGTTTTTCGTTGTACCATTTTTGTTGATGGCAGAATTGTTCACAAGAACTGGTCATTAAGAAGAGGTATGGCGAATCCTGTCTAACATTCATCATCGTAATGGGGTCACTGCTGGTGCTGCAATGAATAACGATATGGAATATAATATGTATGTGGTTGCATCGTGGCATTATCTGCACCATAATGGCTGTTATCAAGTTTATATTCAAGTTGCTTTGCTAAGAAGTGAACGAACGTTCGGGGAAGTTATAAAACTCGGCATTATCGAAACTCCATGTTTGGAAGTGAATAAATAAAAGATAACAATGACATAGTAAGGAATCAGAGACACTCAACGAGGCAGGATAATGCTTGTGTGCTGACAGTTCTAAATCTGCAGCATATATAAGGAGTTTTTGTATTTGAGAGAATGGCTAAAAAATATTGCAAAAAAGCTGTTAGCGGATTTAAGCACATGCTGTCTGAAGTGCTGTCATATAACACGTTTCGTACTTAATACATTGTGTATTGCGCTGAACCATATATGGCGACATATCACATTTGCATGGGCTGTTTTTGTTAAGCTCCGGTCGGGTAAGTGCATTACAATATTTACACGATATGTATGTATGTATGTATGTATGTATGTATGTATGTATGTATGTATGTATGTATGTATGTATGTATGTATGTATGTATGTATGTATGTTGTGTATGTATGTATGTATGTATGTATGTATGTATGTATGTATGTATGTGTATGTATGTATGTATGTATGTATGTATGTATGTATGTATGTCTGTATGTATGTATGTATGTATGTATGTATGTATGTATGTATGTATGTATGTATGTATGTATGTATGTATGTATGTATGTATGTATGTATGTATGTATGTATGTATGTATGTATGTATGTATGTATGTATGTATGTATGTATGTCCTGTATGTGTATGTATGTATGTCTGTCCTGTATGTATGTGTCTGTATGTATGTCTGTATGTATGTATGTATGTATGTATGTCTGTATGTATGTATGTCTGTCTGTCTGTATGTATGTATGTATGTATGTCTGTATGTATGTCTGTCTGTATGTCTGTCTGTCTGTATGTATGTCTGTATGTATGTATGTATGTATGTCTGTCTGTATGTATGTATGTCTGTCTGTATGTCTGTATGTATGTATGTATGTATGTATGTATGTCTGTCTGTATGTATGTATGTCTGTCTGTATGTCTGTCTGTATGTATGTCTGTATGTCTGTATGTATGTCTGTATGTATGTATGTATGTATGTCTGTCTGTATGTATGTCTATGTATGTATGTATGTCTGTATGTATGTCTGTATGTATGTCTGTATGTATGTATGTATGTATGTCTGTATGTATGTATGTCTGTATGTATGTATGTATGTATGATATATGAAAGTATGTATGTATGTGTGTATGTATTGAAAGTTGAATTGAAACTAAATAGATTGCAAAAGCTATGTGTACGCCGCAGCTTCTGGGAGAGTACATCAATATTTGCGGAATATGATTCATGTTGTCAGCGATAGCATATATTGTCATTGGCTGTGGATTAAAGATATTCTTTGTAGCAAATATCTGGCTTATTAGCTGTACAAATGCAACACTCGTATGGATTGCACAAAATGGTTTATATCACAGGAAGTATTGTTGCACAGTACGTTCCAAATACTACGGCGCTGCATATCCGGCTGCGTCGTCTTATTCTAAGTTTATTAGACTCATTAGATTTCGCCGTGGTGACTTAATGGCCAATCACAGACATTACAAGATTATCAAAACGTCCACGAGTTGGGGTGATACACGATACACACAATGCTATGGCAGTATCTGAGTTTATGGGATGAATCGCTATCATAGAGACTTCGTAATGATACTTAATAGGCTTGTTAGAGGCTGTTAAATCGCTATCAAAGACCTATTAACCAAGAATTATATCAGGCTCTGTATTTGGTAACACCATTACATTATATTAATCTAAGTACAACTTCTCTGTCCAATGTGGACCTAGAGCTTACTCTCCGCACTGTTATGCTGATTTGGCGTGTCTGAATGTCACAGCTCAAACCATTGTTTAATGTCATGGCATAGTAGTTAGACTTGACATTCGTCTGCTTGTCTGAAGAGTATGAGCAAGTTGGGGTGAAGAAAAGTTCATTCAGCATTTTCTATATTGTCCCTTTATTTTAATTAACACGATTCATGCGTTTATGTAATGCATTTTAATTGTCTTGTCTGAAATATTCAATAAGCAAATTACTTTCATTAATATGGCAGCTGGCGTAGCGAATTTATAGACGACTCATTTGGCAAGTCGTAGCCTATAATTATGAGTGTTAATCTATTATCTAGGAAATACAACAAACAATACACAGAAGCTTTCGTAGTAATATCCGTTTTGTTTCTTTCATTGTCAAAGCCAATTCATGTAGGTCAAGATTAAGTCAGTAATTCATTGTCATTGTAGAATCGCAGCGCACTGATCACATCAAGGACAGGCTCTTTCGACTTCCAGTTCTAGGTCATAAAATCATGTCACTCTCCTGCAACTCAGACATTGTTTTGGAAAGCTCGGATAATGCTTGTCATAGACCCTGCCATTTTGTAATCACTTTGTCTTCGCGCGCACAAAGTTGCGGAATCTGATTAGCACTAACTCTATTTAGTAGGAAGATTTATAGATTGCTTGCTGTTATGGTGCGAATATTGCTAGTTTTCTGTATGCGAATTATTACTTCCCAACGCAGGTTGGTATATTGAATGGTGCGTTGATTTCGCACGACCCCTAGTGGTTTTTCTGTAAATGGATTAATGCAAATTACATCATAGCATGATATGGTATCCGAATCAAAATTGCTGATAGGAGCGCAGTAGATTTTGGGATATATTGTGGGTTTAATATGGCATATAATGAAGATTTTCATTTTTCAGTAACTCGGTAAGATGTTTAAGAATAGCCAGATCTGGTTCATTTATGGATTTGCTTCACTATTGAAGTCAAAGAGGTTACTCTTGATAAAGGCCAAACGCGACATACCGATTGAATGAAAAGGTCATGTGAACTGGATTGAATCTAAAACGGGGCAAGTCAGCAATGAGAAGTTTCTGCACATCGAAGGAAGTTAACCCGTGAGCAATGATGTCTAATCTCATCATTCGCCTTAACTCCCCACATATCTATCATTTCGTTAGAA
The DNA here is from genome assembly GCA_034190875.2 of Urechis unicinctus. Classification (NCBI taxonomy): domain Eukaryota; kingdom Metazoa; phylum Annelida; class Polychaeta; order Xenopneusta; family Urechidae; genus Urechis; species Urechis unicinctus. Next base: position 20,479,085 of record CM067352.1, on the reverse strand, counting down.
CGGTTGGCTTCCAATGAGGATTCGTTGCAAGTAACCCGTAATTGCAAGGTGCTGGTCGAACTAGGTAAGGGAGGAGAGAATACTCAAACAGAATTGGTCCTAAGCACACATTACATATTTTGGTTAGAATGCCATGCGTGCGTCAATTGAGTAATTAGGTTACTAACTGACTCCTCACCAATCACTTCTATAATTCTAAGACCCTTTGGTCACTCAATTTGTTTTCGTAGTCTGACAGTGAATATTGACCTACCATTGTGCACAGCATCCCAACATTCTCTCACAATTATAGGTGTGTTGATTCATTATACGCAACCAACGCATGCATACTATTTATAAAAAAAAGTAGAGTGTCAAAGACGCCACCCGCGACAGAACTACCACAGGTGCACTCGAAAGACGAAAGGAGAGCATTCGTAAACTATCTACTCTACAGGAGCAATCATAATGTTACGTCTATAAGGTATGTCATGTGCAACCATAATGACATTAAATATAAAGAGAGCGGGATGATTCGAGAACGAAAATCCACGATCTACATCAGTTTTAAACTGATCACTGTATGAACATAGCTTCAGACATTTCAATCCATATGCCCTCAGTAATAAAGGCTATGTACTCTACGAACGAATCTTAAACTAGCATCCGGATAGCTTTAATGAAAATAATGAAACCTGTTAATGATAATTGTGTTATATGATAACTGATGATTTTGATATTGGTCCGCTTAATAAAAGTGACAGACTAGTTGATATCGCTCTCTCGAATCCTCAGTCGATTGACTGAGCCGGTATTACATTTATACAGACGAAGGCTGTGCTTTGCGTCTCTTCTGTAGCATGGGTCGGAGAAAATCACGTTCACTATTTAGAAGCTTGCAACAGTAGCTCCGCATGCATGGCTATAATTGTTGCATCAACTATAATCATTATTGCCAATAAAAGAGTACCGAGGCCACTCATATTATCGAGCAACGTACGCGAATTTCGGACTCTCCATGAAAATGAGATTGTGTCAGTTGTAACGATTGATTATATATCGAGTTTTGATATGCACATTTCTAGATACTTCCAAAAGACTGACTTTAAAGTGATTAAGTGGAACTGTATTTGTGGATGAAAGCTGGCAGCCGTATAATTTCATATACATTTCCGGCTAGGTTGTTACGGTCGGTTAGAGTTGATTGCTTTAGAGCAGTTGGCGAACTAGAGTCAACTGATTTGCCGCCGATTTTATGGTTTGTGACTCCCATGTACCCTTGCATGAGTCGCTGGTTGTTGATGAGTTATGGCTGAAATAACGTAACTCATTTTTCTTTATACATTGCTGTGTGTTTTAGTCTCTTTATTCTGTCGGTTCATGTTGATGTTTTCTTAAGTTTCCCCAATTACTTCTTAACAGAGCTGTCATTGATCCCGACTCAGAAGCCAAATTTGAAATTCGATCCAGCGTGTAACGTACAACAATTAGGTTATATGCAGGATTAGGACGCAGGCTATTGATGTACATCTTTGTATTGTGCGTAATGGCGGTCACACGGCGAATGCACGACATAAGAATATCTGTCACAGACTGATGGCGAACTGCTATTCACCTTTAGGTGATTCCATGTGAACAACCACAATGCCAGAATAAATTGCAACCGACATATCCACCCCCCTCATTATTCGACACGAATACAGCTCTGTGCTTTTTGTCAAACGCTAATTTTGCTTCCCATGGGAGGATCAAGTAGCAAATTTTGTGTTGCAGTCAGTGGTGTGATGGCATGCGACGCGCACTTAAGGATGCTGATGAAGGAACAAGCACTTCAGGCGTATGGTTGATAAGAAACTTAAACTTTATTGATTAAAAGGATTTTAGAATTTAAGATTGAGCTCTTCCTAAAAGATGAAGGGGAGGGTATAGCTTGGAAAGCAGAATAAAACTCAACGACTGAGGCGCGGCTAGTCCGAGGATGGACGTGGCAATAATATAAGGGGTATGCATGAGAAGAAAGTTGGAGGGTTGGGGGCATGGAACAGGTAGGTCACTCGTGGGCATGACTGAGAGGTGCACATTATGATGATGGACTAGAGTTTGGCATGATGTACTTTTGACACTTAGAGATTAATTTGTAACTTTGATTTGATTCATTTGGGGGCATCAGTGAATCTCTGGACTGCTTCAAGCAATTAGTCGTTTGGATTCTGGATGAGATTGCACTCAGTTTCGGCGGTAGTAGTTAATATATGGTTTCTTTGCCTCAATACCATCACGCATTAAATAAAAGCAGCGGATAAAACATAGGACGGCCATGTTATTGTAAGATATCATCGTCTCAACTGTGCCCATATAGTATCCAGTTAACATTTTGCGCAATCTTTTCTATGAATACTTACTAGGACGAGGAAACAGTTTTGACAGCTCTCAACTTGAAATATTCGCAAAACAACTCTGCTGGTCATGATATAGCTAAAGCCGCCTAATATTTGAAACGTCACCGATGCAGAGCCGCAAGTTGCATAGCAAATACCAAGTCGCTGTTATTTTATCAGATTTGTAGCTGTTTTACATTAATGGTCTCATCTTCAGGATAACTTGTCTTGGATATTTCATGCATCAACACGCGCCCCGCCCGTAAAGTCATTGTAAACTCATCATTTAATACAGGTGCTAATGCTCCATCAAGGTCTTTAAAATGCGTATTAAGAGCATCTTATAAAAGGTGAGACCAAATTTTAAGTTATTATATTGTGAAGGACACCAACGTCATTCATGTTTATTCACATTTTTTACATGCTTGGTACATAGTGCATATCCAACCATCTATCAACACTTCGGCTTGACACAAAGTATTGCGGATGTGGCTTCTCGTTGACCTTATATCGTAATTATAAGGACTGGCCTTAATGATATTAGCAATATTATTGCAGCATGTTTAGAGTGTAGATGCTCTAAAGGCTTATGTTCTGTAGAAAGACTGCTTGCCAATTAATGCATTGGAAAAAACAATATTTGTCCTGATCCTTGTATTCCCAGACAAGCATTAACCTTTCGATAAACGGTCAAATGAACATTTATCTGTGTCATCTTCGAGTCGGACAGATTTATCTCTGCAATCTTACACCTTAACGCCTTACAATGTCCTGACGGATCTGCTGCCCATGACACTGATGTAATGATGCATTACCACCATATGCGAATACTACTGATTAAATGCAGATGCGACCGCAATGTCCACTCACATTGCTATATTTTCAAACTATTTAATCAAATGAGTTTTTAAAGGTATATTTATGGCTTGACTTTATTTCAATTAAAGCGGACAAACCCTCTTCAGAGTGATATATTGCCGGGGATGTCAGTCGGCAGTCATATTTGCATACATTATGCAAATGTATGCAAACTAAGAAAGAATAATACCCAGTCTGGTGGTTTTTAAGGTGATCATACGACGTTTGTTCTCGCCTGAACGTTTCATAAGTATCATACATATAAACCCACTGTACAAAACCGTTTGCTGATAAAAACCCTTGGCTAAGAATACAATCATTGGCCAAAGACGATGCCTATATAAATGTTTGATGTAGCAAACATACACAGATAAATCGAACCAGAAATCAGCATTGCAAGTTAAGGTGGTGATTTGCCATGGATTCAGCCATACGCATGGCAACAACATTTAACAAATATAAGCGATGATACCTTACAGTACATTGTAATACCCCGATGCAATTTACTCATTGCCCTCTGACGCTTTATAATGAACCACGCAAGCTAATCTATGAGAATGTGTTACATCAAATAAGGTAATTTAATTGCATTTAGAACCAATAGAGAACTGTAGACGATGTTAGCTCTAATTCTATTTGACACGCCATATAACAATGTGGCATTCGCTCGTCTTCGCGGTGGTTGCCCTCCACCTCATGCCCTCCTCACTTCCATAGTCATAGTCATACCCATGGGGCTGCTTCTCCAGTAATGTGAAAGCCACTTTGAAACATAGAAGATGAAATAGCACGGCTCTAAACCATTTGAAAAATAGCAGTAACATGTTCGATATTTTCTAATGTTCTTCCATTAATGGCCTTCTAAGGCGATTAACAGCAACATATCTAGTTGATAAGTACAAAATTATTATGTTGGCAAAAAAGTCAGAATTAACGCTACATGTGGGTGCATGTGTCAGACAATAGCCATCTGTGAACGTCTGACTTTCAAAAGTAGATTGTCCAGTATTGCACCATCAGATATCATGTGATTGGTTAAGACCTTGCGTTTGCATTGCTTTGGATTTGACACGCCCATAGCGACTAATGATTGTTTTTCGTTGTACCATTTTCGTTGATGACAGAATTGTGCACACGAACTGGTCATTAAGAAGAGGTATTGCAGCCAGTTCTTGGAAGAGAAAAGACATAGCAAGAAAATCGGCGAATCCTGTCTAACATTCACCATCGTAATGGGGTCACTGCTGGTGCTGCAATGAATAACGATATGAAATATAATATGTATGTGGTTGCATCGTGGCTATCTGCACCATAATGGCTGTTATCAAGTTTATATTCAAGTTGCTTTGCTAAGAAGTGAACGAACGTTCGGGGAAGTTATAAAACTCGGCATAATCGAAACTCCATGTTTGGAAGTGAATAAATAAAAGATAACAATGACATAGTAAGGAATCAGAGACACTCAACGAGGCAGGATAATGCTTGTGTGGTGACATTTCTAAATCTGCAGCATATATAAGGAGTTACTGTATTTGAGAGGATGGCTAAAAAATTGCAAAAAAGCTTTTAGCGGCTTTAAGCACATGCTGTCTAAAGTGCTGTCATATAACACGTTTCGTACCTAATACATTGTGTATTGCGCTGAACCATATATGGCGACATATCACATTTGCATGGGCTGTTTTTGTTATGCTCCGGTCGGGTAAGTGCATTACAGTGTTTGTATGTGATATAAGTTGCATGAGGGATTATGCCACGATATGAAGCTCACTGCGTGGGAAAGACTTTCGATTCTCGTTGCTTAAATTTCGCCAAAGCTCCTAGCAGCTGCCGCAAGTTGTTTATTTCCGTGTTATGCACCAATCTACTTAATATAAACATACGGTTTGCCCGTTGTTTTGCTCTGGAGTGGTTTCCTCCGCAGATCCATGCTTATCCTCTGATGGGCTGCAGCGGCTTGGGCATTCAATATTGACATTCCTTTCGAGAGTTATTATTTAGTAATGCCCATCAGATATTCCACGGATCCACAAATACAAATTTATTGTGTTCGAAGCACCTGTGGATATTTCAAAATGGAAAGAATGCTTTAGTGTGCATGCATGCTGATATTTATTGTTTTAGCATAAATGATTATTCAGGGTAAAAGTCAGATAGTTTTTGTGTATCATTCATTCCGATAGGTGTGTTGTGTATCGTCTGCTCAAAGAATCATACCTACTTTGACAAACCAGATGAGGGCAGCTCTGAATATATCTAGTCATCCTATAAGAGGCTATAGCTAAGGTATACCATCGGTAACTTATTATAAGATACTGGCAACAAGCTTAATTCGCTTATTCGTTCATTTGCGCGTTTTGTAAGAAGATAATTAAAACGGTATAATAAGCGAATATTCCTACCCTGATATTCTCCCACAACAACATTGGCATTTACGTAAGTTCGCACATTCGTATTAAGTACCTGCACATGCATGAGCAAAGGCAGATACGATGTTCCTCTGTAATTTGCATGTATGGCTTTGCGTTTGTATGCATGTTAACAAGTGTATGTAAGCATGAATGTGCGTATGAATGCATGTTCGTAAGCTCGTATGCATCCCTGTATGTATTTATGTATGTATATATGTATGTATGCATGTATTCATTTATGCATGCATTCATGCATGTATGCATGCATGCATGTTTACACTTATGTATGTATGTATACATGGATGTATGTATGTATGTTTGTAAATATGCATGCATATATGGATGTATTTGTGTATGTATGTATGTATTTATTCATGTTGTCAGCGATAGCATATATTGTCATTGGCTGTGGATTAAAGATATTCTTTGTAGCAAATATCTGGCTTATTAGCTGTACAAATGCAACACTCGTATGGATTGCACACAAAATGGTTTATATCACAGGAAGTATTGTTGCCACAGTACGTTCCAAATACTACGGCGCTGCATATCCGGCTGCGTCGTCTTATTCTAAGTTTATTAGACTCATTAGATTTCGCCGTGGTGACTTAATGGCCAATCACAGACATTACAAGATTATCAAAACGTCCACGAGTTGGGGTGATACACGATACACACAATGCTATGGCAGTATCTGAGTTTATGGGATGAATCGCTATCATAGAGACTTCGTAATGATACTTAATAGGCTTGTTAGAGGCTGTTAAAAATCGCTATCAAAGACCTATTAACCAAGAATTATATCAGGCTCTGTATTTGGTAACACCATTACATTATATTAATCTAAGTACAACTTCTCTGTCCAATGTGGACCTAGAGCTTACTCTCCGCACTGTTATGCTGATTTGGCGTGACTGAATGTCACAGCTCAAACCATTGTTCAATGTCATGGCATAGTAGTTAGACTTGACATTCGTCTGCTTGTCTGAAGAGTATGAAGCAAGTTGGGGTGAAGAAAAGTTCATTCAGCATTTTCTATATTGTCCCTTTATTTTAATTAACACGATTCATGCGTTTTATGTAATGCATTTTAATTGTCTTGTCTGAAATATTCAATAAGCAAATTACTTTCATTTAATATGGCAGCTGGCGTAGCGAATTTATAGACGACTCATTTGGCAAGTCGTAGCCTATAATTATGAGTGTTAATCTATTATCTAGGAAATACAACAAACAATACACAGAAGCTTTCGTAGTAATATCCGTTTTGTTTCTTTCATTGTCAAAGCCAATTCATGTAGGTCAAGATTAAGTCAGTAATTCATTGTCATTGTAGAATCGCAGCGCACTGATCACATCAAGGACAGGCTCTTTCGACTTCCAGTTCTAGGTCATAAAATCATGTCACTCTCCTGCAACTCAGACATGTGTTTTGGAAAGCTCGGATAATGCTTGTCATAGACCCTGCCATTTTGTAATCACTTTGTCTTCGCGCGCACAAAGTTGCGGAATCTGATTAGCACTAACTCTATTTAGTAGGAAGATTTATAGATTGCTTGCTGTTATGGTGCGCTAAATATTGCTAAAGTTTTCTGTATGCGAATTATTACTTCCCAACGCAGGTTGGTATATTGAATGGTGCGTTGATTTCGCACGACCCCTAGTGGTTTTTCTGTAAATGGATTAATGCAAATTACATCATAGCATGATATGGTATCCGAATCAAAATTGCTGATAGGAGCGCAGTAAATTTTGGGATATATTGTGGGTTTAATATGGCATATAATGAAGATTTTCATTTTTCAGTAACACGGTAAGATGTTTAAGAATAGCCAGATCTGGTTCATTTATGGATTTGCTTCACTATTGAAGTCAAAGAGGTTACTCTTGATAAAGGCCAAACGCGACATACCGATTGAATGAAAAGGTCATGTGAACTGGATTGAATCTAAAACGGGGCAAGTCAGCAATGAGAAGTTTTCTGCACATCGAAGGAAGTTAACCCGTGAGCAATGATGTCTAATCTCATCATTCGCCTTAACTCCCCACATATCTATCATTTCGTTAGAACGGTTGGCTTCCAATGAGGATTCGTTGCAAGTAACCCGTAATTGCAAAGGCGCTGGTCGAACTAGGTAAGGGAGGAGAGAATACTCAAACAGAATTGGTCCTAAGCACACATTACATATTTTGGTTAGAATGCCATGCGTGCGTCAATTGAGTAATTAGGTTACTAACTGACTCCTCACCAATCACTTCTATAATTCTAGGACCCTTTGGTCACTTAATTTTTTTTCGTAGTCTGACAGTGAATATTGACCTACCATTGTGCACAACATCCCAACATCCTCTCACAATTATAGGTGTGTTGATTCATTATACGCAACCAACGCATGCATACTATTTAAAAAAAAGTAGAGTGTCAAAGACGCCACCCGCGACAGAACTACCACAGGTGCACTCGAAAGACGAAAGGAGAGCATTCGTAAACTATCTACTCTACAGGAGCAATCATAATGTTACGTCTATAAGGTATGTCATGTGCAACCATAATGACATTAAATATAAAGAGAGTGGGATGATTCGAGAACGAAAATCCACGATCTACATCAGTTTTAAACTGATCACTGTATGAACACAGCTTCAGACATTTCAATCCATACGCCTCTCAGTAATAAAGGCTATGTACTCTCCGAACGAATCTTAAACTAGCATCCGGATAGCTTTAATGAAAATAATGAAACCTGTTAATGATAATTGTGTTATATGATAACTGATGATTTTGATATTGGTCCGCTTAATAAAAGTGACAGACTAGTTGATATCGCTCTCTCGAATCCTCAGTCGATTGACTGAGCCCGGTATTACATTTATACAGACTGAAGGCTGTGCTTTGCGTCTCTTCTGTAGCATGGGTCGGAGAAAATCACGTTCACTATTTAGAAGCTTGCAACAGTAGCTCCGCATGCATGGCTATAATTGTTGCATCAACTATAATCATTATTGCCAATAAAAGAGTACCGAGGCCACTCATATTATCGAGCAACGTACGCGAATTTCGGACTCTCCATGAAAATGAGATTGTGTCAGTTGTAACGATTGATTATATATCGAGTTTTGATATGCACATTTCTAGATACTTCCAAAAGACTGACTTTAAAGTGATTAAGTGGAACTGTATTTGTGGATGAAAGCTGGCAGCCGTATAATTTCATATACATTTCCGGCTAGGTTGTTACGGTCGGTTAGAGTTGATTGCTTTAGAGCAGTTGGCGAACTAGAGTCAACTGATTTGCCGCCGATTTTATGGTTTGTGACTCCCATGTACCCTTGCATGAGTCGCTGGTTGTTGATGAGTTATGGCTGAAATAACGTAACTCATTTTTCTTTATACATTGCTGTGTGTTTTAGTCTCTTTATTCTGTCGGTTCATGTTGATGTTTTCTTAAGTTTTCCCCAATTACTTCTTTAACAGAGCTGTCATTGATCCCGACTCAGAAGCCAAATTTGAAATTCGATCCAGCGTGTAACGTACAACAATTAGGTTATATGCAGGATTAGGACGCAGGCTATTGATGTACATCTTTGTATTGTGCGTAATGGCGGTCACACGGCGGAATGCACGACATAAGAATATCTGTCACAGACTGATGGCGAACTGCTATTCACCTTTAGGTGATTCCATGTGAACAACCACAATGCCAGAATAAATTGCAACCGACATATCCACCCCCCTCATTATTCGACACGAATACAGCTCTGTGCTTTTTGTCAAACGCTAATTTTGCTTCCCATGGGAGGATCAAGTAGCAAATTTTGTGTTGCAGTCAGTGGTGTGATGGCATGCGACGCGCACTTAAGGATGCTGATGAAGGAACAAGCACTTCAGGCGTATGGTTGATAAGAAACTTAAACTTTATTGATAACAAGGATTTTAGAATTTAAGATTGAGCTCTTCCTAAAAGATGAAGGGGAGGGTATAGCTTGGAAAGCAGAATAAAACTCAACGACTGAGGCGCGGCTAGTCCGAGGATGGACGTGGCAATAATATAAGGGGTATGCATGAGAAGAAAGTTGGAGGGTTGGGGGCATGGAACAGGTAGGTCACTCGTGGGCATGACTGAGAGGTGCACATTATGATGATGGACTAGAGTTTGGCATGATGTACTTTTGACACTTAGAGATTAATTTGTAACTTTGATTTGATTCATTTTGGGGCATCAGTGAATCTCTGGACTGCTTCAAGCAATTAGTCGTTTGGATTCTGGATGAGATTGCACTCAGTTCGGCGGTAGTAGTTAATATATGGTTTCTTTGCCTCAATACCATCACGCATTAAATAAAAGCAGCGGATAAAACATAGGACGGCCATGTTATTGTAAGATATCATCGTCTCAACTGTGCCCATATAGTATCCAGTTAACATTTTGCGCAATCTTTTCTATGAATACTTACTAGGACGAGGAAACAGTTTTGACAGCTCTCAACTTGAAATATTCGCAAAACAACTCTGCTGGTCATGATATAGCTAAAGCCGCCTAATATTTGAAACGTCACCGATGCAGAGCCGCAAGTTGCATAGCAAATACCAAGTCGCTGTTATTTTATCAGATTTGTAGCTGTTTTACATTAATGGTCTCATCTTCAGGATAACTTGTCTTGGATATTTCATGCATCAACACGCGCCCCGCCCGTAAAGTCATTGTAAACTCATCATTTAATACAGGTGCTAATGCTCCATCAAGGTCTTTAAAATGCGTATTAAGAGCATCTTATAAAAGGTGAGACCAAATTTTAAGTTATTATATTGTGAAGGACACCAACGTCATTCATGTTTATTCACATTTTTTACATGCTTGGTACATAGTGCATATCCAACCATCTATCAACACTTCGGCTTGACACAAAGTATTGCGGATGTGGCTTCTCGTTGACCTTATATCGTAATTATAAGGACTGGCCTTAATGATATTAGCAATATTATTGCAGCATGTTTAGAGTGTAGATGCTCTAAAGGCTTATGTTCTGTAGAAAGACTGCTTGCCAATTAATGCATTGGAAAAAACAATATTTGTCCTGATCCTTGTATTCCCAGACAAGCATTAACCTTTCGATAAACGGTCAAATGAACATTTATCTGTGTCATCTTCGAGTCGGACAGATTTATCTCTGCAATCTTACACCTTAACGCCTTACAATGTCCTGACGGATCTGCTGCCCATGACACTGATGTAATGATGCATTACCACCATATGCGAATACTACTGATTAAATGCAGATGCGACCGCAATGTCCACTCACATTGCTATATTTTCAAACTATTTAATCAAATGAGTTTTTAAAGGTATATTTATGGCTTGACTTTATTTCAATTAAAGCGGACAAACCCTCTTCAGAGTGATATATTGCCGGGGATGTCAGTCGGCAGTCATATTTGCATACATTATGCAAATGTATGCAAACTAAGAAAGAATAATACCCAGTCTGGTGGTTTAAGGTGATCATACGACGTTTGTTCTCGCCTGAACGTTTCATAAGTATCATACATATAAACCCACTGTACAAAACCGTTTGCTGATAAAAACCCTTGGCTAAGAATACAATCATTGGCCAAAGACGATGCCTATATAAATGTTTGATGTAGCAAACATACACAGATAAATCGAACCAGAAATCAGCATTGCAAGTTAAGGTGGTGATTTGCCATGGATTCAGCCATACGCATGGCAACAACATTTAACAAATATAAGCGATGATACCTTACAGTACATTGTAATACCCCGATGCAATTTACTCATTGCCCTCTGACGCTTTATAATGAACCACGCAAGCTAATCTATGAGAATGTGGTACATCAAAGAAGGTAATTTAATTGCATTTAGAACCAATAGAGAACTGTAGACGATGTTAGCTCTAATTCTATTTGACACGCCATATAACAATGTGGCATTCGCCCGTCTTCGCGGTGGTTGCCCTCCACCTCATGCCCTCCTCACTTCCATAGTCATAGTCATACCCATGGGGCTGCTTCTCCAGTAATGTGAAAGCCACTTTGAAACATAGAAGATGAAATAGCACGGCTCTAAACCATTTGAAAAATAGCAGTAACATGTTCGATATTTTCTAATGTTCTTCCATTAATGGCCTTCTAAGGCGATTAACAGCAACATATCTAGTTGATAAGTACAAAATTATTATGTTGGCAAAAAAGTCAGAATTAACGCTACATGTGGGTGCATGTGTCAGACAATAGCCATCTGTGAACGTCTGACTTTCAAAAGTAGATTGTCCAGTATTGCACCATCAGATATCATGTGATTGGTTAAGACCTTGCGTTTGCATTGCTTTGGATTTGACACGCCCATAGCGACTAATGATTGATTGTTTTTTTCGTTGTACCATTTTCGTTGATGACAGAATTGTGCACACGAACTGGTCATTAAGAAGAGGTATTGCAGCCAGTTCTTGGAAGAGAAAAGACATAGCAAGAAAATCGGCGAATCCTGTCTAACATTCACCATCGTAATGGGGTCACTGCTGGTGCTGCAATGAATAACGATATGAAATATAATATGTATGTGGTTGCATCGTGGCATTATCTGCACCATAATGGCTGTTATCAAGTTTATATTCAAGTTGCTTTGCTAAGAAGTGAACGAACGTTCGGGGAAGTTATAAAACTCGGCATAATCGAAACTCCATGTTTGGAAGTGAATAAATAAAAAAGATAACAATGACATAGTAAGGAATCAGAGACACTCAACGAGGCAGGATAATGCTTGTGTGGTGACATTTCTAAATCTGCAGCATATATAAGGAGTTACTGTATTTGAGAGGATGGCTAAAAAAATTGCAAAAAAGCTTTTAGCGGCTTTAAGCACATGCTGTCTAAAGTGCTGTCATATAACACGTTTCGTACCTAATACATTGTGTATTGCGCTGAACCATATATGGCGACATATCACATTTGCATGGGCTGTTTTTGTTATGCTCCGGTCGGGTAAGTGCATTACAGTGTTTGTATGTGATATAAGTTGCATGAGGGATTATGCCACGATATGAAGCTCACTGCGTGGGAAAGACTTTCGATTCTCGTTGCTTAAATTTCGCCAAAGCTCCTAGCAGCTGCCGCAAGTTGTTTATTTCCGTGTTATGCACCAATCTACTTAATATAAACATACGGTTTGCCCGTTGTTTTGCTCTGGAGTG
>CM067352.1:20386250-20461250 GCA_034190875.2 Urechis unicinctus | reverse complement strand
GGCATGTCATATCTTGCACATCGTACTGCAAAACTAAAATAGGTCAAGGTTAAGCTGGTAATTTATTGTCAGTAATTGTTCTTGGAATCGCAGCGCGCTGATCACATCAAATGGCAGGCTCTTTCGACTTCCTCATTGAGTGAGTGGCTTTGAGTACTGCGGGTCAAGTTATTCGTCCAATTTCACTCACGGCCTCTTTGGAGGTGTTATGAGCTATTGGAGGATAACTAATCAAACGTCAATGTGTCATCAAATCTAACCTGCCAAGTCCATTACTCTTTAATATTAAAAAAATAATGATTGCCTTTGTGTAGTGACAGGTGAATAGAACGAAAGCTGCTTTTCTTAGCAATCGGCCCCGTCTATCCAACGGTTCTTTTGTATCTTTCAAAGAATTGAACCAGGTTCTAAACATTGTGATGCAACCATACGCTAATATCAGGCACCACGCATGCCAGTACAATACGACATCAGTTAATTGTTTGATATATGTCCGCACATTCAGGCCAATCTGATAAATAGCATATTATGCATTGGACATCGTCAATCGCTAATGAATGTGCCATATTTGTTATTCTGATAAATGACATGAAATATGACAATATACCGATGGCCAATGATTATTAGAGATACTTGTCCTAAGTTACGATAATGATGTCTTCATAACATGCAGTATGATGTTGCTCTAATTTGTGTCTCTGCATGTGACAATTACTAATCAGGAGCAGAAGACAAGGCTGGCCAAGATGATTATGACAACGCTTTGATGCACCTCGGGGCTAAAATTAAGCATTACCAATAAGCACGAGCAACAGAGAAGTGGAGAGATTAAATCCCGGTTATCAATTGTTATACATGCATTTGCGCAGCATATATCGTCCATGACTTGCTGGAAGGCTGTAAAAGACAATTGATGAACCTCGAGGTATTAGTAACATCTGCTGGGGAACTACGGGGAGTATACAAAGTGCTCCACCAGCAGCATTGTTTATGATACCTTGGCGCTAAATACTGTCATATCTGCTTGGGGTAGATATGACTGTGTTTGTGCATTTGTAATGAAATATGATTATTATGTTTCTAAAACCAAGGGTTATGCCATGTAAAGATGTACGGATGTCGAGTACATTTACAATCACATGATATCCTCTAAAGCACAAGACAGAAGCCTGTGGAAGTGAACTAAAATGGACGGCCATTGCTGCTGATGAGATATAGCTGCAAGCATATGTGTCCCAAAAACGCAGAGAAATGCTCTCCTTTAACAGTACGCAACATTGCCACTAACATGCACACTCATTGGCCAAATCGCCCTGCTTTCTTCTGTTCATTATCGCATTTGTTGTTTTTTTGCCATATTTAACAGCATACAATGTCCTTGGAACATCATCGCCGACTTCGCTGTCATAAATATGTAAGCAAAATAGGGTATAGTACTCTCGTTAACGGTGATGATGTGAAGGAACATGTGTATAATGTACGCGGTTGCTACCCTCAACGCGTTCTCCGAAGTAAATCACTTAAAAAACTGCACGATATATGATCATGACCATAGCAAAATGACAAAGGCACTTATCATTTAGCAGACCTTTTTGTATGAACCTTTGAACCCGGCCTCAAGGTGAGGGATAATCATGCACAAGGTGACGTCAGCAACTGCCAATAGTACATCAACAGTGATCCCAAACTACCATTGCGATGGTATATTTATGCATAGGCGTATAACGTGCATTAATATAAGTCGATACTTGACTTCGAAGGCAAACTGAATATTAAGCAAGACAAACTCCATCATTCGTAGAACTTACTGAAACATTCTGGTAATTAGAAATGCTTTAACTTACGTACTCCAAGGCATTATCAGATTGTAGACACATACACACACACACACCCACAAACACACACAACCACACGCACACAGATATATATATAAATATGCATACATATATAGATATATATGTACGTAGATATATATATATACTTATATATATACATATATATATGTATATATGTTTATATATATATATATACATATATATATATATATATATATATATATATATATATATATATATATATATATATATATATATATATTATATATATATATATATATATATATTATATATATAAACCGAAATATTCTGGTAATTAGAAATGCTTAAACTTACGTACTCCAAGGCATTATCAGATTGTAGACACATACACACACCACACACACACACACAAACACACAGAAACACACACACACACAGATATATATAAATATGCATACATATATAGATATATATGTACGTATATAGATATATTATATATATACATATATATATATGATATATGTTTTATATATATATATATATATATATATATATATATATATATACACACACACACACACACTCACACACATATATATATATATATATAGATATATATATATATATATATATATATATATATATATATATATATATATATATATATATATATATATATATATATAATTGCGACCTGTGCTCTCATCTTTGTATTTGGTAATCGTAATGGGCTAAATATGACTCGGAATTAGCAGGCTTTGATATTTCCTAGCACACGTTTTATGAGCGATCATTATGTTGTCATGTCATTAATTCCCCTTTGCGAGTATATTTTGTTTGGAAAAGGAAACAGCGGAATACACTGTTATCTTACATATATCATGTCTCGTATAAGCATTTGTTATGAAGTATGCTGTTGTAGTTGTGATTGGTACAGTTAAAAACTTTTCGGCCTTTCACATCTATGTCTTCATAAAAAGCGATACCAATAATTTGTTCATTACACATATTTAAGTGCAGTGATTGATGTTATATTTGAATCCTGGTGGTGATGGCTCAGTTTATGGTTGAAACAAGATGTACGCTGTGAGTTCCATGCATCAAAGCTATATTACGTAGCTTCCCGCTCGCGACTGCTTACTTTTTGCAAGATTTTATAAGGATATATTTTGTATGATTCACCCAACTCTATCCAAAATATTTTATTTTATTGTCCGTTTCGCTTCAATGTTACCATTACCTATTCGATGCTGTCTTCTATGGAGCTTTGCCTGCTTGGTCATATTTGATCCTTCCTTGACAACAAACACTGTGACAATATTCATCTTTACTTCCTGCAACCGGTAGTTCGCGGGGTTAATAATTGCAATAGTAATTACGCAATAAGGATAAATAATCAGAATTACAGGCACAGCAATATTGCAAATGAGAGGGGGCAGAGTGACGAGATATCGTATCCAAGACATGCTTGCTATAGCAGTCTTAATGATACAATAATATTTGATTACATTTGGCGTCGTGGAACACCAAACGCGTCCTGCACAAACGACAAACACCCACGCAATTACTCTTAACTTGTTAATACATCAAATCCTGGATTGAGATTCCGTGTCGTTCCGTGTTGTTAGCGATCTATATTGAAAAATGGTTCACATGACAAAGGTAACTATCTCCTTTGGGAATAGGCTGCTCTACTTAAACATTCCTCAAAGACGACAATCGGGTTATAAGTGCGTCATCTAACTGATATAAACGTCTTTGATCAACCCCTCGTGAGACCCCTTGGAAGTCCGCGAAAAAAGACAACGTTCTCCTAAATGTACTCTGTGAGTTGTAGAATGGTCGGTAGCCTTTTGTGTATGACATTGCAGATAAGGTTTCAGGCACTGTCGATCACAACACAAATATCTCTACATTTTGATATTTATGAAAGAAATATCGGGCCGTTGCATTGATACCCTGGGATATTCAATTCATCTTGTTGTGTCGGGGCAGCATAAATATTTCCGCACTTGAATACTCGTATATAATGAAATACATTTTCGGCTCTTAAAGTGTTCAGATGAAATGTACATTTATGCTCTCAATGTGCTGACTTAATATAACATGACAGGATACTCCAATATGCCACCTTATTCGCTGTCTATGTGTATAATATATGTAACATTGTACTCTTGTCCCCTGGCTGACAGTTTCCCGTGGGAATTGTATTTTGTAGCCAGCTATAAGTGAGCAACCTGAGACAAGAAGTGACACAGCGCATCATCGTTGTCTCACCACTAAGTGTCACAACCAATTGGATCGCTCTTACTCTGATGTTATTGTCTGATTGTCCGATAGTTTTTCATTAGATACAATTGTAGTATTTTCATAAACAAACCAATGAGGTAATTATTGATATCCATAATGACATTACAGAAGAAGTGTGCCTCTGCCACTTGTCGGGGTTCTAGGATGTGACATGGGGCGCATGTTGCGCGGCTTGATGTCCACAACTACCCTGGATGGTTGCTTACGTCAATCAATCTGGACAACTCTTATGAGTGACGACGGCGAATCACAGCTTCTAACACAACAAGACGTGTGTCACCCTTGCCATTTGTCTAATATTACTCAAAATACGAGTAGTTTTGTTGGGAGGCCGATATACCACAACGAATGATATTTTCCTATACATTTGCACTCTTAGATACTGGCGGTATGAAATATCGAAAAGTTTGAATTCGTCTATGACACCAACGTTCGCCTCGCAGTAAATCTTCATCTGCAAATGCTTCATGAATATGCTCACATCGGCTCCTCATTATTGCACTAGGTATGCAATATGAAAGAATATAATTAGTTCCGCAACGAATGGTATTGCCTCTCCAAATATATCACCCGCACGAATGCATTGCTTTAAGATAAAAACATGGACAAGTTATAGCACTTTCGATTGTCGGAAACGTGTGAAAGATGTATGTCTAGAAGCGCTAATCAACTGGCTTGTTTCTGTCACAACTGGTTTTGGTCTGACACCAGGTCGATCCAAAACTGATAAATCTATCAGATGTTTCTATTTAAGGCAGTACAGCGTAAAAAGTTGATGATAATAATGCCGACGTAAAATACATATGTGTCTCAGCTACATGCAAAACAGAAATAGCAAGCTGCATTCTTTATATGCCGCCAATCGACCATAACCCTCGGTCACCTGAATCAAAGTAGGGAGAGAAGAAAGAGAACGAGAACAAGTGAGAGATTATATTGCTGTTAAAGAGCAAAAACATAAACGGGTCGTATCTCTTTTTTGCTGTCGCAGTTGTACTTCAGAAGAAGTTTCAACATCATATAGACCATAATGACTTTCAGTCCCTAGCTATAGGGACACTTAATCGATCACCTTGTGTTTACTATCGATGCCTATCAACGAAATGCATATAGAGAGGGATGAGGAAGCCAGTTAACACTGCATAATCTGCACATGTCAGCATCCAATAGAGCTCCAAAATTGACCATCTCGCCATCTGCATTATCTTCAGCACTAAACATTTCCTAAATTATTAACCAAATATCTAAATCATAATATATATCGTTAGAACCGAATGCACATTAAGCACACAGTGTTATGAAAGGTGAATCCAATCTGCGTTATGATTGATTAAGCCGCCAAGACTTATTCAACAGGATAACGCAGTTATCTTAGCCTATTTATTAGGAACCTGTTCATGATGGCGAATCGCGCTGGCAGCTAGTAAATCAAGACCACAAGACAAGTTAAGGGGCTTTGCTGTTGCTTGCAAATGACTCAGGTACTAAATACTTAAACTGGCGACACTAGGTTCATGTTGCAATCCATCATACGCAAACCACCTGCCGTGATACATATGAAAAGATCCGATTTGTTGACATGTGGTACTAAGTGGGCATGTATCACAGTTGTGGTCATCATTTGATTAGTAAATTTAACTTAAAGTAGGGTTTTATAATTCTAGTGATATATTTAACATACTAAGCATTGAATATGGGTTGAATAGATTCTCCGTGGGGAGTACAAATTGTGTTAAATGCCATCGGGCGACTGATTGTTTGCCATACAATGCATTGCCTGCTGACAGGCTCTGCGGACTTATAGACCCATCCATTACAATGTTAGTAGCTCCCGTTAAACCAATGAGCCATTTACTTCGCCATGTAACATTATCTGTCGTATTAAAGCAGCACTCTTGACCAATCTTAAAGGTTAAAAGTACGACATAGATCTAGATGACGACAGCTGAGCTCGCAAAACGAGATATACTGTGGTGTCAGAGCGATCCCTTACTGCATTCGGATATATAACAGGCTTTGTTGTGAAGATCCTGGGTACTATATATAATGGAATGTATGGCCGAATAAGCTTTCGCTCAAATTAATTAGCAATTGAGGACATTTAGGGCTAATGGCATGGATCCGTAGCTGTCACCTCATGGTCGCGAACACGATCAAGGTTCGTCTATGATTTCTGCAAAATGTTCAATAATTGGGTTACAAAGTGTAAATGCTCTCTTCCGCTCGTTATTAACTGCCCATATCACATCATTAACCTGCTGACGTTATCGTTATAACACTAATTAATGGAAAGACAAAAGTTAATCATATTATTAGAAACAATCAATTTGCCACACGAGAAACATTCGAACTACGGATAAAATATTGAATGCGACACGCTATAGGCTTTGAAATTCTGATTGCCTTTTCTATGTGGTTGATTTGCCGGCTTGCATGCAATGATTGTGACATAATGGCACAGGTGTCAGCGTTAACCAGATCGCACAGCGAGGCTAGTGCTGTGCGGTCAGATAGAGCTTCGCGTTATGTAATGAGCAACACCGTTAGTGCCTTGGGGTAAAACTCGCCTTACTTGATAAGGATAGTTGAACCATTTATCGCATCATCCTACAGCTCATGTAGAATAGTGTATAAATACAAGACCAGCGTTTCACTGCTCGTTTATTTGAATGCATTATATTATCAATGCGACCATGTACCAGAAACCGCTTGACATCAATAGGTTAGAGGATGGATCAGACAATCGCAATTCAAGTGACGAGATCATGTATCAGGGTTCTGTCACTGATACAATAAAGCGGGTAGGAAGACTTTCCATCCAGATATTTAGCTTAGTGCCATTGCAATGTAAATCTCATGCGCGGTTGAGCACACAAAAGCAGTCATATCCCTTTCAACACATTCATCGTTATCTTGAATATGACCACTACAATAACAGCTATACAACAGGTAGCATATTACGATGCTAGTCACTTCGATGTTTGGTTAAACCTGCTGCACTATGGTTCGTCAAATGCTGACATAACTTCGATCAAATTACATTCACTACTTGAATTGATGTTGTAACGTCTGTTTTATGCCCCAACAGCAATTGTAAGTTTTGCAATTTATCTGACAATAAATATTGCATTTAATATATTCCAATATTTCTTTCAGTAGCAAGAAATACTGATGCATACAGCATCGTTAACAGATGACAAATTTAAATCACTGAGTTGGATGGGATTTGATACGATTGCGTTGATCGGCCAATATCTCCATGAAAAGATTTACCGATCTAGAAAGTTTCATTTATAAGCAGGGCAAAAAAGGGATAAATAATGTCGCACACGTTTCCATTACTTCAGCTTTTCTCATTCGCATTTGTGAGTGGATGTATTATTTCGTCTAGTGAGAGTCCATGAGACCCTTCCAATGTGCTCCTATTTCAATGAAAATACAAATCCGATATAATCTAACACGAATATGAGCATCGCATTAAAGAACAAATAAGTTTGATACCATCCAATCCTTTGTAGCGTTATGCAGAGCTATTAACGAATATTGATATGCGCATTCACCGAGCTATTAGCCAATATTGATAGGCGCATTCACCGAGCTATTAGCCAATATTGATAGGCGCATTCACCAAGCTATTAGCCAATATTGATAGGCGCATTCACCGAGCTATTAGCCAATATTGATATGCGGTATCGCGCAGCTATTAATAAATATTGATATGCGTTATCACCGAGCTATTAGCCAATATTGATGTGCGTTATTGCGCAGCTATTAATAAATATTGATATGCGTTATCACCGAGCTATTAGCCAATATTTATGTGCGTTATCGCGCAGCTATTAATAAATATTGATATGCGTTATCACCGAGCTATAAGCCAATATGGTTATGCGTTATCACCGAACTATTAGACATTATTGACATGCGGTGTCATCAAACTTTTAATAATTTTGATATGCTTAATTAGCGCGCTATTAACAAATATAGATGTTCGTTACCACCAAGGTATTAATCACTATTAATATGCATTATTACCAAATATTGATATGCTTTATAAGCGAGCTATTGGCCAATATTTACATGCGTAATCACCGAGCTATTAGCCAATACTAATATGCGTTATCATCTAGCAATTAGTCAATATTGATGTTGATTATCGACTTGCTGTTAGCCAATCTTGATATGGGTTATCAACGAGCTATTTGTCAATTATGATATTCTTTATTCACGAGATATTGGTCAATTCGGCTTTGCGTTGTCACTACCCTGGGTCCCTCAGCCTACGGTACTTTTTTTCACAACTCGAGCATAGGCATTTGTAAAAATAATATACCAACGAAAGCTATAAATGACTCACTTAATGAATATCATCACTTTCCAACTAGTTTAACTGGAAGTATAAAGGTCGAATTCAAAATTAATCAAAACTTGATTTAACCCATCATGAACAACTGAAATAAAGTTGTCTTTGAGAGAGTGATATCACCAACTAACACCGGAGCAAATGCAGAGAACGCCTGCGAATGGCCTGTCAATGTTAGCGACAGAACAACTGGCAACACTTCTTCGTGATAATCTATTTTTCATACTTATATGTAAACCATATCGCACGTATTTATGTACGTTATGACAGCATGTAGAATATTACAAGGGACGATGTTACTAACTTGACCTAAAGAAATCTTCCAAAATGAGTGAAGAATACTGCCTAATCAACTGGAGAAATATTCCCCTACGATGCTCCTTTTCAAAGCCATATATCTAGCTACAACAAGTCTTAAGTATTAACCATGTCATGTCACATAGCATGGAGCTAACATAACTTTTGTGTACATCTGATTAGCCCTATTGATCCGACTAAAGACGGATCATCCACAAAAGCTACGTCCAGTTCCTGAGGAATAGCATTCTGCTGCGTGACATTTGATCCACCAGTAAACAGTTTGAACCCAAGTGTGAAAACGTGACAGGTACATCTTGTCGGATGGTCACGTTAAATGACGGTCTCACGGCAGAGAGACGTGCTCTAAACCGGATGGCGTGACGGTATTGTACGTGATCATCCTGACGGCGTGGGTTACACAGCCCAGTGTGTGCCAAGTTAGCGCTTGCATGTGATTGTAGCTGTCCACCATCTTATGGCAGGTATTGGTGCAAAATTGAAGAGCAACGGATCGATAAGGCAATTTACAAAACAATATCAAGATTTGATGCTATAATATCTGGATATTTAATCAACGGTTTCTGTAAGTGATTGGCCACAACAGAACGAAGAGTCGATATCGATTGGCAGCTATCATATTAATTTACTTATTGGCAGATGTTAGCCTTATAGTTTGAATACTGGCTGCCATTATCTCTTCGCATATTTCATCTTGAAGTCATTTACCAAATTTTATTAGTTCGGCCTTTCAGCATTACCACATGCCATCCAGCAGGCCAGTGGGGTTTACGTAACTGTTATTG
The DNA here is from genome assembly GCA_034190875.2 of Urechis unicinctus. Taxonomy (NCBI): domain Eukaryota; kingdom Metazoa; phylum Annelida; class Polychaeta; order Xenopneusta; family Urechidae; genus Urechis; species Urechis unicinctus. The sequence goes on along the minus strand of CM067352.1, from coordinate 20,451,657 downwards.
GTCAACCTATATAGCTCAATGCTTCATAAATGAGATCAAAGTGCTGAGGACTGCAAGTCTCCCCTTTGGGGCTTCAACGGAGAGATATATTAGGATGCCTTGCGCAGTTTCCCCATATAGATAGTTAACATTGCACACAATATTTCATTTATATATGAGCCTGAGTTGGATCAAACAACACTAATTACTGGATACTGTTCATCATCCTTTTTCAGGGGTCAGAAACTAACTACTCTCTTTGAAGTGACAATTCTATGTCGATGGTGAATCAAGTATGCATCAGTGGCCGCCAAACGTCTTGAGTTTGTGATGAACATGTATCTATAGGAACAAATATCGCTCACCGACACCTACAGCAGATTATAAACGAGATATTTGACGTAAGCTCTCTCACGTTCCACAAAACATATGTATTTCCCCACATAGTCAGGATATTCCAATCTAGAGTTTGTCATTTATTATTCGTGCGTGTCAGCCGAATAGAAGGCCAGAGCTTATAGATTATTCTGACACCGGTACATAGTTATCCAAATGTGGAATGAACGTGTCACTGTATTAAACCACTCGCTGTCTTAATAAAGCCTACCTTTCGCCCATTATATTTATGTCGAACAGCTGGCAGTCGTATGTCTAGGGCGGTCAATTCTTGATAGTATCATAACGAACGGCGTACATGGGTTCAGGGTCTAGCATTATTTGGACATGGTGTCATCATATCGGGAAAATATGGTCACGTACTAAGTGAACAATCATACCAATATTAATTGTTTGGAGAAATGTTGTTCATTAATCGGACGCGAAGCATAATCTGCACATTTCAGCATCCGATACAGCTCATCAATTGGTTCGTTACAACGTATATCAGATCTGATATTCTAACATCCCGATTTCCCCAGTGGCTATCTCGCCAACAGCACTATCTTCAGCACTAAACAAAATTCCAAAATTCTTAACCAAATATTTCGAGAAGCTACATCATAATACTTATGGAGTTGATTATATCGTTAGAACCAAATGCAGTGTTATAAACGGTGAAGCCAATGTGCGTTATGATTGATTTAACAGCAACGACATCAACAGGATTAGGCAGGAACACCTTACAGGTTATCTTAGCCTGTTCAATAGGAACTTGTTCTCTATGACGAATTGCACTCAGAGCTCGTAAATCAAGACCACACGACATGTCAAGTGGGTTGGCTGTCGTTTGCATGTGACACAGAGGTACTAAATACTTAATCCGTAGCTCCTGGCGACAAAGGTTCATGTTCCAATCCATCAAACACGAATCACCTGCCGTGATACGTATAAAAACATCTCTTTGGTTGACATGTGGTACTTTCAGAGTAGCGGTTTGTGCACTAAAATGCTTTGAATCTGTTTGTGCGGTGCACACCAATGTTTACAACATTTCCGCCATATCCGGCTATAGCAACCACACAGTTATTGGCTGACAGGAAGTGCAACGCCATTATGTAAATGTTATATAGCCCGAAGATTGCCACATGGGTGACACCAAAATGTTCACTAATATATGTACTTTTTGCTGTATCATGTTGATTTCTGTTTTAAGTTTCAAAGATAAAAACGCCTATATCAGTCACCCCAAATTGAACACTTCAATCACCTACAGTACTGCACCGTCAGTTGGGCACATTCGCGTATAGGAAAACAGATACCCGACTTGTTTTATTTATTTGAAACTCCAAAGCAGAGCAGATAATACGTTGCACACTCAGTGATCCAACATCACGGTTGTTAATGAAATTCGGAAGAACAGCTAGCATGAATAACAGAAGTACACGATTATTTGAAATTTTCGCATGTATTCAATCGCACGATATCAGCCGTGTCAATCAGCCTTTGCCCAAGAACAATTGTCAAAGGAAAAGTGTTTGTGGTCAATACTTCCACACATGCGTGAACGCAAGCCACGCATCAGTTGAACATGAGGTGGAAACATGTGAAGTAATTATTTACTCTAAGAGGCAATCAATCATAGGCAGAGAAGCCAACGTTCAATGACACATAGGTAAATGGAGTCGCCTTTGACTTATCATGATTACAATGACTGATGCTGTCGTGTAGTTAAGCCTAGGGATTAGTCATGGTGCTGCTGTGAACTTACCAGATTGCGTTACCAAAGCCATCATCGAGCTACACAAAATGCAAGTATTTGCAAGCAAATATATGTGTCTGTTGCAGAAGGCCGATTTACTTAATCATGAATTGTCGTCCATGCTCGTGCTCAAAATTGCTCTCGTCATCTTGATCTTAGTGAGGTTGTTAACCAATTCACGTTTATGATGCACATGGAGATATGGACTCCGGGTTTATGCAATCCCAAACCGACTAGACTCGTTACAATGTCAGGATAGGTCAATTTGCCGAAACACGTCTCTTCCTAGATCACAAGTGGGTTCTCAATCAACCTAAGTAACAAATATTGCCCTCTATGGACTGTCTTTTCAAACGCGTCGATCGCAAACATTGTTCATATCACAACAGCGTCTTCGTTATTAGATATACAAGCACAATAAAAGCGCAAATAACACAGGAAAATATTTAAAACGTGACTGAGTGTGCTGAACGCAGGTAACAATATGCATGCGTATAATAGAAGCTTCAACGGTATTAATATATGTTTATGTATTCCCTCTTGGTAACACACACGCTTCCATGTCAGACGAGTTAACATCAACTCTGCATTATTACCTTATCACATGTCAAACGGTAATCTATAATACTGCTTTTCATCCTGATAATTGATTTACCTTTACTCGTGAGTATGATAACTTACTTGCATTAGATGAACACAATTAAGCATCACCCGCTGTGAAGTGTACCCAGGGAATATTGTACGGTACTTGACGACCGTTGTGAGTGACGACAATGACTCTCTTGGTTCAAACAAGACGAATTTAGAGAGCTTTTACGCATTGCTAACCACGGGGCATTGTGTCGTAGGCGCAACAGTTAAAAAGCCATAGTAAACGCGTGAGACATTTATTACCCTGACAGGATTAACATCAGAGTTCACACAACAAAGTCATACACAGCCAGCTCGCTATATGGGTTACTTCGCATAAATCGGCGTCATTCACGCACGATTATTCAGTCTAGTAAGGCGTTCCTTCTAGCCTCAATAAACTATTAATGGAGAAGACATATCGATGTTGATATATTAGAAATGGTTAAACTCTAACCATCCTCGCTATGTTTTGTAAATGTCTACATTTTAAGTGCTTAAACACGGTATTTAAATCCCCACAACTAGCACCATCAGCGTGGCGCACTCGATGATGTAGGGGTATAGATTCTGAAACAAATTCTCTCGCGAGTTAATGTCTTTATATTGGGCGATAAGATTGTATCATATAACGGACATTTGTTTCCGCTGAACAATGGTCGAACGCTATCGATGTGAATAAGTTGAAATAAATCTGATCTTATCATTGACCGAGGTACAATTAGTCTCCACCGATAACGGTTAATCATGGCAACAAAGTGTCCTTATGCTCGAAAGGTCACAGCACTTGGCAAGCCTCAAACGAAGCCCATACAAGCCAGGACATATACCTGATAGCAAATAATTAAAGTGGTTAACAGTACAAGTGAGGCTTTGATCAAACTGTACGTTTCAATGAGTGGTGTAGTTCGCAAGGTTTAGGTGCCATTCCTCTGCTAACCGAAGAAAAGACCCCCACGAACTGGGATTTCACGTGTTTACAAAATGCGAAATATGGAGATGTATATAGGTATAATATTGGTATTATGATTCACCCAACTCTGTCCAGAATATTTGTTTTTTTTGCCCGTTTCGCTTCGATGTTACCATTACCTCTTCGATGCTTCCTTCTATCGAGCTTTGCCAGTAAATATCATTATATGTCTCCTTCTGCTTAGTCATATTGGACCCTTCGTTGAAAACAAACATGGTGACAATATGCATCTTCGGTTGTTTGCGCAGGCAATAATAGCAAAAGTTATTGCGCAATGAGGATATATAATCAGATATACAAGCACAACAATATTGCAAATAAGAGGGGGATACATTTGCAAAGTGACGAGATATCGCATCTAAGACATGCATGTAGTAGCAGCCTAAATGGGTCATTTATTTTTAATTACATTTGCCTTCGTGGAACGCCAAAGCGTCGAGTACAAACGACAAATCACCCACGCAATTACTTCTCACTTGTTAATATATCAAAAATAGGATGTGAATTCCGTGTTGTTCCGTTTCGTTTGCGATCTATATTGAAATTTGGTCGACATAACTCAGGTAACTAACATGATCTTCGCTATATAAAACTCCAGCGTCTATCACTTTTGAAGTGCAGCCGGGAATAAGCTGCTCTGCTTAAAGATTCGTCAAAGACGACAATCGGGTTCCTAGTGTGTCATCTAACTGACAGCAACGTCTTTGATCAATCCCTCGTGAGACTCCTTGGAAGTCCAAAAATAAAGACAACGTTCTTCTTTAATGTACTCTGTGCGTTGTAGAATGCTGGGTAGCCTGTTGTGTATGCCATTGCAGATAAGGTTTCAGGCAGTGAAGATCACAACACAAATATCTCCACAGTTTGATATTTATGAAAGAAATATCGGGTGGTTGCATTGATACCCTGGAATATTCAGTTCATCTTGTTGTGTCGGGGCAGCATATATATTTCCGCACTTGAATACTCGTATATAATGAAATACATTTTCGGCTCTTAAAGTGCTCAGATGAAATGTACATTTATGCTCTCAATATGCTGACTAAATATAACATGACAGGCTACTCCAATATGCCACCTTATTCTCTGTCTATGTGTATAATATATGTAACATTGTACTCATGTTCTCTGGCTGACAGGTTCCTGTGGGAATTGTATTTTGTAGCCAGCTATAAGTGAGCAACCTGAGACAAGAAGTGACACAACGCATCATCGTTGTCTCTCCACTAAGTGTCACAACCAATTCCATCTCTCTTACTCTGATGTTATTGTCTGATTGTCCGATAGTTTTTCATTAGATACAATTGTAGTATTTTAACAAACAACCAATGAGGTAATTATTGATATCCATAATGACATTATAGAAGAAGTGTGCCTCTGCACCTTTTTGGGGTTCTAAGATGTGACACGGGGCGCATGTTGCGCGTCTTGATGTCCACAACTACCTTGGATGGCTGCTTACGCCACTCAATTTGGACAAGTCTTATGAGTGACGACCGCGAAACACTGCGTCTAACACAACAAGACGTGTGTCACCCTTGCCATTTGTCTGATATTACTCATAATACGAGTGGTTTGGTGGGAAGGCCGATATACCGCAGCGAATGATATTTTCCTATACATTTGTGGTATGAAATAAAAAAAAAATCTAAATTCGTCTATGACACTGACATTCGCCTCGCAAACCTCTTCCTGTGATTAAATCTTCACCTGCAAATGCTTCATGACTAACCTCACATCGGCTCCTAATTATTGCACAAGGTATGCAATATGAAAGAATATGATTAGTTCCGCAACGTATGGTATTGCCTCTCCAAATATAACACCTGCAAGAATGCATTACAGTAAGATAAAAACATGGTTAAGTTAAAGCACTTTCAATTGTCGGAAACGTGTGAAAGATGTAAGACTAGAAGCGCTAACAAACTGCCTTTTGTCTGTCACTCCTCGTTTTGGTCTGACACCAGGTCGATCCAGAAAGGCTAAATCTGGCAAATATTTCTATTTAAAGCAGACGTAAAATGCTTGTGTGTCTCAGCTACATGCAATACTTAAAGAGCAAGCTGCCCTCCTTAAGTGCCGTCCATCGACCATAATTATCGGTGACCTTTATCAAAGCAACGTGCCAAAGAGAGAGCTATAACAAGAAAGAGATTGAATCGATATATTAGAGCAACAATATAAGCGGGTCGTATCCCGCTTTGGCTGTTGAAGTTATACTTCAGCAAAAGTTTCAACATCATCAGAACCATTATGACTTTCTGTCCCTAGCTTTTGGGACTCTACATCGATCACCCCGTGATTACTATCGATGCCCATCAAAGAAATACGCATGGAGAGGGATGGGGCTGTCTCACTAGCAACTACTGTGCTAGTGTCTGTTTTGTTTGCATTAGCTAGTCGTCTTTAGGTGTCAGCGAATCTGCCCACGTTCCACCTCGGTTCATGTCTAGGGGCATTCTGATAAAAGCTTTCTATCGGTGCCAAACAAACTGTTTGCTGCTAACAGAACTGGGCGTGATTGTCACTGCTCATCGTGGGTAAAAAGTGGTTTAACTGTGGAGTTTTCTGTATTACCATGCTTGTTTTGAATCGTTGCAGCGCTGCATTGTTGAATTAATTCTGAGATATTATCGCACAAACGCTGCTTCAATACACACTTTCTAAGTGCTCGCCTCATAATGCATCGGCGCCTTCTATGGTGTTATATCACAGCAATTATCGGGAAGTCACGCTAGCATTTGCGTCTTGATAACGTACAAGAACAGGCATTCGTGTCTTTAGAAGATGTTCATGAGAGGCAGCACGTGACAAAACATATAAAAGGCCCGATATAGAAACCACACTGTCGGTACCATGATGTGTATTGTTCTGAACTATATGTCTTATAGCAAGATCTCTGCTAAGACAATGCCGATAACCGCTCCAAGCAACACAGTATTCTATCTACAACAGCAAGATATGGAAACGTCGCTTTTTTATCATATTAGCAGCAGTCTCTGGAATAGTTTGATCTGTTGACTCTTTCTCAAACCAAACGGAGCTTCATACTCAATGTAATAATAAATAAGATATCTTTTCCAACATATTTATATTTTTGTTATTATATGTATTCAGCGTTTTATTTTAATGACAGATAGGAGGCATCTGGAGTACATAACGATATAAAACAGACGATCTACACAAACGAAAAGAGTTTGAGATTATGCCTGATACCGCAAAGTTAATGCAACAGCAATGGCTACTGATTAACTTCAATGGTCTGAAGGTTCAGCGAACATTGTATTGTTCTATGATATCATAATGCAAAGGGAAAGAGAGCGCACGAAAGAAAGAGAGAGAGGGGGGGGGAGAATGATAGAGAGAGAGATAATGAAAGAGAGAGAAACACAGAGAGAGAGAATGAATCTATATTCAGACGGAAAAACAACATTTTGTTTGTCAGCGACGTGTAATCTGACATTGCCTTTTGCCATATTTACACAGAGCGAAAACATATGTGGGTCGTTCCCCACTTTCGCTGTCGCAGTTACAATTCAGTGAGACCTTTAAAATCAAATGGGTAGTAACGACCATCTGTTACTAGCCTTAGAGGTCTCCATTAATCCGTTTTGACCTTATATGCCTATCAACATTGCGCATATAGAGATAGTGGCAACTTCTTAGCTACTATCTCTTTTGGTTGACGCAGACGGACAATTCTAAGGGTGTCAGCGTTTATGCAAACGATGTACATTTTTGTATGTCCAGTGACATACCGATAAAAGCTTTCTATCTGCACTATAAAAACTGTCCCCTACTTCAAATTTGAGCAACAATGAGCGGTGGTCAATTCTTACCTTTGGCTTGTATATAGTTACTGCAAAGGCTGCAATGAATATTGGTGTTGTTGGATTCAAGCCGGATGTGGCCTCACTGAGGTATTATCTGCATTATCATGCTTGTTTTGAATTAGAAATCTAAGAAATCCTGCATAATACAAACGCCATCACTGAAGGAGATGGTATGAAAGGAACAGTAAATAGACTTGAAAATCGGAGCCCGGATGCAATTTGGATTTTATAGGCGGGATAAAGACCCGTGGCTTGGCATTTCTCTATAGGGCTATTGAACAGTATATCTTCTATTGATATTATGGTGAGAATCTTATCGCAAGCTGGTTCAAAGTAAGCTTTCTAAATGTTTGCCTGATAGGTCCAACTATGAATCGAGATATCGATGTCAATATATCACATCAACTGTCGAAATGTCGGCATTTGTGTCTTGATAACGCACTAAAACAAGCATTCATGTCCTGAAAGGAAGCATGCGACAAAACGCATAAAATGGCCCGATATAGAAACGACGTGGTAGGTACTATATGGTGTTTTATTCTGCAAAACGTGTCTTGTAACAATATATCTACTGAGACAATGCCAATACCCGCCTCAAGCAGTACTATAAGTAAGCTACAGCACCAGGGACCATCGTATTATACCATATTTGCGATGAATTCTGAGATTTTTCGCTCGACTGTTCAAAGCCACAGGGTTCTCCAACAATACATTAGCAAATTGAATAACTGTACTAAGGTACAGACATTTCACTACATAACTTTTGAAGGATGAATAATAAAATACAATACCCTGTTATTTTCCAAATATGTCTATTAAAGCTCCGAGGGTAAATATACATATATATTGCGCTACTATGCCTTTTACTTTTGATGTAGTAAAGTCACTGTAACTAGTTTACAGGCTCATCAAACAACTTTGTTTTCTATCCATTACTGGTTTCTGTATAGGCGATTAAATTCAAAGACAGACTAAACATAACAAGTGTCGCCAAAAAAACTTGATGAGAAATCTTGTTCCTTCATATTGGATGCCCGGATGTGTTACCTGCAGAGTATATTTGCTCGCTACTTAATTGCCGGATAGCGTCAATCATTCAGTAATATATTTGATTGATAATTCATTCTCATTTGTTGCATGATTAATATTCGGGGCTAAATACTTCAGTTGCAAGAAACAACGATCAACAGTTACGCAACAGTTACGCAACATTGTTAAGAAGCTCGATTTAATGAGCACAAATCATACGAGTTCAGGCGTGATCATGATTTACTGGATGCAGCGATTTATTACCAGTTACCCAGGCTTACAAATGTTGACAATGTTCAATCGCATGATAAAAGACAAATCATCAGCATGTTCAATTATTATAATACTAAAGCATTAAGCAAACATTATACTTATTGCATGATACGTCTTTGTGCATTCATCGCTGGTGTAGTATGAGATGGAGTCAGATATTGAACGAGAAGTATTGGGCATATTTATTAAAATCTGCGACGACGTCAGTGGCTGAGCTATTATATGCAATGCGATATGTATATAAATACATATATCCATATATGTATCCGTACATATATATATATATATATAAATATATATATATTTATATACATATATATATATGAATATATACATATATATATATATATATATATATATCGATATTTATATAGTGCCACATATAAATATATGTATAGACACATATATATATATATATATATATAGATATATATATATATATATATATATATATATATATATATATATATTAATGTACATATTGAGATGCATATATAAATAAATATATGTATATATAAATATATATATATTCTTTATATATATATATATATATATATATATATATCTATATTATATATATATATATAGATATATATATATATCTATATATTCATCTTCCTGCCTATCTATCGATTTCTTTCTTTCATTCTTCCATTCACCCGATATCTATTTCTATGTATATATATATATATATATATATATATATATCCCTATATATATATATATATATATATATATCTCTATATCTCTCTCTCTCTCCTCTCTATATCTCTATATCTATATCTATATATATATATATAAGTATATCTTTATCTCTTTGTATGTTTATATCTATGTATTTATGAGTATGTATCTAAATTTATCTACATTCCTCTATATATATATACATATATTCATATATATAAATAACCATATAATAATAATGTATATAAAAATATAAACATGTATGTACATATATACATAACTATAAAAACCAATCATTCGCTACTTGATTTCAAGCTCGCATATCTTTCAGGAGATGACATCGGCGGCTCGGTTATGTGCTTTGACAATGATTGCTCAGAGGACGTGTGCTTAGCTGTTAATTTGATAACCTCTTGTCTGAATGATGATTTGTCAGACGAACCCAGTACCGAAAAGCGATTAGCACATGTGTCATATATTTTCGTTGAATTAGATTCGTACTAATGCTTGATGTACATTTACATACGCGACTTGTGAAAACACATGTCAATGTAGGGCAATGGATAAATTCTGATATCGAGTATTTAGGAAAAAAACAGCGAATTGCGAATAGGATCAATCCGCCTGCCACACGCATTAGTCAGTATGTGAGACACTGTAGGTCATATTCCAACCATTTCCTCTGCTGATTTCTGCTATTGATTCCATGCAGCATACAAAAAAAGTTGTAGAGCAGAGCGTTTCACTTGGCTTTATCCTTAGGTGCGATATACGCATTAAACGGCTAATATCGACGCCTCACTGGAGTAAGTTGGCAGAACCTAAAAAATCCCGCATATGGTGGACTACATGTGCGTGGCAAGCTTAACCAGATATATGTGAGACCTGATACTTCAAACGTGATAGCTACTTACTTGTGAATATGTCATCGTATACAATCCTAGCTCTCAGATGCCAAGCAACATTACGCTAGCAGTAACATTTATCAGCAAAGAGCAGAAATGTCACGAGGTGACCTTATATATTTTACATTAGACGAATAGTGTTTGAACAGAAATGTTCATTTACAATTACTATGGTCGGATTTTCTACTTATTACATAATGTGTGCCATTCTATGACATACATGAGTAATACACACTGCGAAGGTAGTACTGAGAGTGTAAAGATTGACGTACACAAACACGGCAGGTAGGTAAAGAAACATTACGCCAAGAGTATGTGACATGAATTATATAATTACATAATTTGGTATCGACCTAGCGGGTCCAGTGACTGACAGCATGTGCCTCAGCATCCGACCGCGAACATTTATAATCCATTCGGAAGCATCTGTATTAATAGTCTGCTTTTGCGAGAAGTTTGCTAGGCATTGCTGCTATTACGAGTCTAACAGAGCGATTACACTTATCTTGAGCGCACATATGTTATAGTTTGAGTCATTACAATAGTGTAGGTTACACACATTTCAATTTAAGAGTTGTTGTATTCGTTGATTAACCGTCAGGCATTCACTGGCATCATATGTTTTTCATTTTCATTTATTGTGGGAGATGTGTTTGTGCAATTTTGGAACAGCCTATTACTTCAGCCGACATTGCATTACAATTGCGGTGACTATTTAACGGTCTTAACTACAATGTGAAGCCTTCGGCTACGGAAATTAAAGGGACGACAATGTCTTATTAGAAGATTTGAACATCAAGCCCTACTGTACCAATACAAAATAAATTATATTACTGATTGCTGTTTGTATGAAACACATCTGAGACATGAAGCTACCTCTGACAACACACTGCATGTGATGTTGCCACTGTCTGTAACTGTCGCATTTACAATTCAGTAGGACCTTTGAAATCATACGGCAGTATTGACATTCAGTTGCTAGCCTGAGGGAGTCTACATTAACTACTCGGTCATTCCCTTATATGCCTATCAACAATGTGCATATAGAGATGTAAGGAGGTTTCTCACTAGCAACTTCTTAGCTGCTATCCATTTTGGTTGCAGCAGCAGATGGACAATTCTAAGGGTGTCAATGTTTATGCAAACCATCTACCTTTTCATATGTCCAATGGCATACCGATGAAAACTTTCTATCTGCACTAAGCAAAATGTTCACTACTTCAAACATTGAGCAACAAGGAATGATGGTCAATTCATACCTTAGGCGTGTATATAGTTACTGCAGGTGCTGCGATGAATGTTGGTGTTGTTGGATTGATGCCGGATGTGGCTGCACTGTGGTATTATCTGCATTATCATGCTTGTTTTGTTTCGTTGCATCGCTCCATATGTAAGACGTCGTGCTCGGAAGATATAAATTATATTATATAGCTACGAAATCCTGCATAATGCAAACGCCATGATAGGAAGATATGGCATAAAAGGGAAAGTTATGAGAATCGGAGCCCGGATGCATTTGCAATTTTATAGGCCGGATAAAGACCCGGGGCTCGGCATTTCTATATAAGGCCATTGAACTTTATATATTCTATTGATATAATGGCGAGAATCATATTCCATGCTACTTCAACGTACGCTTTCTAAATGTTCGCCTCATAGGCCCAACAATGAATCGGTGCCTTCGGTGTCAATATATCACATCAACTGCTGGAATGTCGGCATTTGTGTCTTGTTAACGTACGAAAAACACGCATTCATATCCTGAGAGGAAGCATGCGACAAAACGCATAAAATGGCCCGATATAGAAACGACTTAAGTACGGAAGTACTATATGGTGTATGACTCAGCATCACGTGTCTTCTAATGTCTGCAGCCCGAGCCACGATGACTGCGCCTCAAATAACGTCGGTCTAGCTCGTAGTTCTCTGTGCAGTCAAACATTATTGTCATAAGTAATGACACAGTAAGAGATCCAATCCAAATCTCAGGGGAAGAAATGTTTACCTTTTATACGTTGGGCGGATTTATCTTCGGACAATGACTCACTGAGATGTTTGTTCACTTAGTACTGTTAGGCCCTATCAGCGAAATGCTCCACATGGGTGTGTGGATTACTTGTTATTGTTATTCAAGTCATTGAATTCGAAGCGATAAAACTCGGTATCGAAGTCTCTGTTTTAACTGGATGAGCTTTACAAATTGGCATAAAATCACGGAAGCAAACATTTGCAGTAGCAATTAACGAAAGTAAAAGTCGACTACATAGAACATACTAAAAGCAGGTGGTGCCGATTAGTAATCGGTTGGATTGATGGAAATCAATCAAAGAAACTGCTTCAGTAACTAAAAAAGAATTATACCGAGTTTGGTGGTTTAAGGAGATCATACGACGTATGTTCTCACCTGAACTTTTCATCAGCATCATACATATAAACCCACGGTAAAAAAGGCGTTTGCAGATAACAACCTTTGGCTGAGAATGCAATCATAAGTCAATGAAGGTGCACGTGTAAACGTTGATGTAGCAAACATATAAAAATAAATCGAAGAAGAAAACTGGCATTTCAAGTTACGTTGCTGATCTGCTTTGCATTCAGCCATACGCAACAACATTCAACAAATATAAGCGTTTATCTCTTACAGTGCATTGTAATATTCCTACGCAATTTACTCATTACCCTCTGACGCTACACAATGAGCCACGCCAGCTAATCTATGTTACATCAAAGAAGGTAGTTTAATTGCATTTAGAACCAATAGAGAGCGGTAGACGATGTTAGCTCAAATTCCATTTGACACGCCCTATAACAATGTGGCTCTCGTCCGTCTGCGCGGCCGTTGCCCTCAAACTCATGCCCTCTTCACTTCCATAGCCATAATCATTCACTCGGGTCTTCTTTGCCAGTAATATGAAAGCCATTTTGCAACATACAAGATGAATTAGCACAGCTCTAAACCATTTGAAAAATAGCAGTTACTTGTGCGATATTTTCTTATGTTCTCCATTAATGGCCCTCAAAGGCGATAAATAGTAACATATCTGGTTGATAGGTACAAAACTTTTGTCTTGGTGAGAAAGTGCAAACCGAAGTTAAGCACCATGTGGGTGGGTGCATGTATATGACAATAGGCATATTTGAACATTGGACTTTCAAAAGACGATTATCCAAATTGCACCTTATGTGATTGGATATAAACTAGTGGTTGAATTGTTTTGGATTTGACACGCCTATAGCGACCAATGATTGTTTTTCGTTATACCATTTTCGTTGATGGCAGTGTGCACACGAACTGGTCATTAAGAAGATGTAATGCAGTTGGTTCTTGGGAGCGAAAAGAGAATCGTTCAATCCGCTCGGGTTATCTAATCTGTAATGAACATATATGATGGGTTTTAAGGGTTAATGTTACTTTCAGGCCATGTTTAACAACGGCAGAATGGCAAATCCTGTCAAACATTCACCATGGTAATGGGGTCACTGCTGGTACTGCAATGAATAAAGATGTGGGATATAATATGTATGTTGTCGCAACGTGGAATCATCTGCATCTTAATTGCTGTTTTCAAGTTTATAATAGAGGTGCTTTCCTCTGAGGTGAACGAACGTTTGGGAAAGTAATAAAACACTGCATAATCGAAACTCCATGTTTGGAAGGGAATAAATAAAGGATAACAATGACATAGTTAGGTATCAGAGACACTTTACGAGGCAGGATAATGCTTGTGTGTTGTCATTTCTAAATGTCCGGGATATGGAAGGCGTTATTATACTTGAAAGGATGGCTAAAACATTATTGCAAAAAAGCTCTTAGTGGATTTGAACACATGCGCATTCTGCCACTGCAATGGGACGAGAGAGATCGATAGTATCTTGAATTACCATCCAGGGGCAGCATGAGCCTCTAGCGAGCCACTGAAATACTATCTACGCAGCTAAATTTTTTTAAATAACATTACAGCGACAACTGATTGCCAGAGGCAAATTCAGGCGGCTAGGAAACATTTAAAACTCCTCCGAAAGATCTTAACCAATGGGTCACCGGGCTCCTTAATGTGACTGCGTGTATTGTAATATATATATATATATATATATATATATATATATATATATATATATATATATATATATATATATATATATATATATATATATATATATATATATATATATATATATATATATATATATATATATATATATATATATATATATATTATATAGGATCAACAAGATATATAAAACTCTTTGCAGCTCGCCGAAAAAACAAAGTGCTCGAGCACGTTCGGTAATGTATTTTCAATACACAATTTCAGGTATGACACAAGTTATTACGTCTCACAGGTTAAAACTAATCAAATGGTCTGCGGATCAATATAGGGTCACATCATAAACCGAACCGATGCTACCCCATGAACCCTCCCCCTCCACACACACACACCCACTAGTCAATCATCAACATTGAGGGCAGGTGATTTACAGGCAAAAAACATATCACAGCAAGCGTTATGTTGTTGCATTTGTTATATACAAGCATCAAGCAGCTTGTAGTCGCCCATGTAGATTTCCTTATAATTGATTCCATCCCTTTCATAGCACCTAATGCACAGTTGCGATCTTGCGTCTCAGCGATTCGATGTCTGTTCTTTAGCATTTGAACTAATCATTGCATCATTAGCCCAGTTCAAATATTAGATCTCTTTAACTGCATTTCGTTATAACTGCAGCTTATCGTGCGAAACATATTCTGGAAACCTTCCATGCAGGCTGTAAAATTTCTTGTGCGCGAACGATATAAAAACTCCATCGTTCAAAAAACCCAACATTATTTACGTTCACTATTTTACTTTTACCATTTCACATTACTACGCTGCTCTTTGCTCTTAGTGTTGTGTATAAATGTACTAAAGGGCACAACTCAAACTGTTGACAAGACACGTCCGGGGACAATAGCTTCCAATGTGAACGTAAATCTATTCGCCCTTTAGGAATGCCATGGCATGACGGCGTTGAAAGCACAAAAGCGAGGTTGACTGGATCAACGAGTATCCAAACATTGATGGCTCACTTTTTGTGTCATTCTAGTTTCAAAGGTTTTGTGTGCAACGAAACCAAGCAACCTTATCACGCCAAATTACCCCGGGTTGTGTAATTCATAGACGATTCTAATGATACGCGTCGATTCTTAAGTAGATTCTTTGATTTAGTCACTAGAGTGGTTCAAGAAAGTCATGCATAGGTAAATCATTACGGATTATCGATTCAAACAGATGGTACTTTATACGTCCCCCATCATAGATCAATATTACCTTAATAACGAAATAACTTGTCTTTGCTGTTCAATGTCTTCTCAAGTTCCTTACCGGCGGTCAATAATCTAGTTAGACAGTTTCGTCATAAAACAAACGATCGAGGGATTGATGAACACAGTACTGCACTCAGGTATGATAGGTGATGACGAGCCAGATGGTGGCTTTCTTTTAACCATTTTCGTTGTCTGAAGGTGCAAAGCGCACCGGATGGTCTGAATCTCTTTGCATGAGGAATAACGATGTGTCATAAAATACGCGATAACCCGAGTGCAAACAGTCGATTTAGAGCTCTGTTCGCCCTTACCGAGAACTAGTTAACAGGAATACATGTAGGAATGCACGAGCTGATCGTTAAGTGGGTACTTCAGAAAGTAAAAACGAGAGTGAATAGGTTCGAGAATTGTATAGCAATTGATCTAAGGTATGCTATTAGAAGTGAGTAAGTTGGTACAGTATTGAGTGTACGAGCGAGTGCTTGGGTGATTGCGCATTGAGTGAGTAAAAGCTGAGTGTATGCGGGCGAGGAAATGAGCCACTGAAACAATGAGTTAGTCACAGTGTTACTTGGGGCGTAAATACTAGCGCTAGCAAATATTCAGGCAATCATAGCAATGCGATTCAGGGAACTCTTTAATTCGTTTTTCTGATATAATAAATAGTTGCTGACGTTATAGTCGCGCTGGTTACCGTTTACTAAATAACAGCTGAATCATTGAGGGCCCCTGATCGTAAATTATCGGATGGCCACAAATTTTCAATCCTCCATATGCTTCTCCAGTGCATATAACCTGAATAATAACTGCACCCTTTGAAAAAATAACACTTCCTCGTTTTGCTGACTGTTTGACAAGTTGGCAGCCATCCTGCATCAAGAGGTGACAACATGGAATCGATGGTAAGCTTGATGAAACTTATTGATTTTTTGCTACTGCTTTAATGCTGCAACCAATGGCTAGACTTATGCAAAATAGCTTTACAGTCACAGGAGTTACTTTCAAATACCATAAAATCCCTACCCTAATGAGCTGCATTACACTTATCAATCACAGTAACGCTTATGAGCTTTGTTAACATGCTACGGATTGGCTAAGTTTGCAACAATCGATTATAAGCCACGGTGTGTATTGCATATGCAAAGAGCAACACAAGGTTGTTTTGACCGATGAACAAAAAAGGCGCGTGTCTCTATTTGCCAACCTTATCAACAGCGACATTCAAAACACAGCATAGGATGCCTGAAAATAAAAGGAGAATTCCACGACCCTTTTCTCTTTCGGTTACTGCATCTCACATAATTCTACCAACACAATCCGACCACCGTTCATTCATTCACTCGCACGCTATTTCGTTTATCCGCGCAATCTCGTCATCGGTCTGTCTAATAGTCGTACCCTCTCATTTGTGATTTAACTCTCTCGCTCAATCGCACACACATTCCATCATTTTTTCACCTAAAATAACCTATTTCATCTACTCACTGACATTTCGTCAACAATCCTTATCGCCAGGTCCTGCATAATTTATAAATTATGCATGGCGGTCACGAAAAATCTGCTCGATTAAACCCCGGTCTCGGGAATTTAAAACATCTGTAGGAGGCGACTGTGGATATAGGTCTTTGTTTAAAGGTTGATGCTGTTGGTGGCTCCGAATTACCAGATAATGGGCAGCGCGCATAACAGATGGAATGTTAGATATGTTGGGTCTTTATCGCGGTCTTAAAGCACTCGTGTTGCTAATCAGTCTTTGCAAAACGAGTACACTGAATGAATTCTTTAAAGTAGAGGCTAACTAGTGTTTATTGTCTGGCAAGTATAGGAACCAACTGTATACGATCATAAGAATAACTCAATAACACGGGCCGGTATCCTATATATCCTCGTGACATTGTGTTCAATTAATTTTCACACCAAAAAGTGCAGACAATGGAGCATTAGAATTGTTGACGCATTATGTTGCGAATGTACTCGAATTATGCAGATATATTAATAGCAACAACATGGCCATATTATTGAGGAGTGTATTCTTATTGCGTATAACCTGTACAAATAACAAACGTTTTGTTCTTAGCTGCTTTGGTTATCATGAAATGGGATGTTGGCATTCCCAAGACTCATTCTAAGCTTCAATTACCTGAGCAACCAAGATTATACGCAGTTTAGTGGCGGTCAGTTTACGCTTTTCAACTTAGTGAAAATGACTGAGTAGTTGCTAAGTCGACCACATCCTGTGCCATTCCTCATCATCAATATACTTTAGCAACATTAGACAGAACATATATATAAAGATTAGGTACACGATATCTATTAAACGAGAAGATCAAATTGTACCTCATTGCAGTAACTGTTAGGCTTCAATTTTAAGGAAAGCTAAGTGATCGGTATTGTGAAATAGGTTTTAACCAACGCTTGATACATTTGATCTGCCCTAAATAACCATCGATGCATTATTCATATTACCTCAGCTGCATTTATTGGACCTCAGCAGTAATCCGATTGCTATCCACAATTTTGTGATGGAAAGCCAAATAGCAGACAGTACTATATATACCCAAATAAATAACAATCAATAACTTGTCGAAGGTATCAAATGCACCTGATTTCAAACAATAATTAACATTCAATAACTTAGACGTGCATTACCTCAAGTCGACGATGACGACGCTGTTACATGAGCTATTGGTTCCGCAAGGAATGAGATTTTAACGCCAAAGCATTTGCTGGCTGAAATTAAGGATGTCGTTGTGCAGTCATCATAGTCTATTGACACCGGAAACAAGCACCCAGCATAAAACGCATATTGTCCGAGTCACCAGCAAATAGTGCCTCAAAGAAATCACCGTATATTACGGCTGGAGGCTAATTTAAGTGTAGTTTAACTATGTCTCACTTGTTCATAATGGGGGTAGTTTTGCAAGCCATTACGATATTTTCCTCGCTTTAGGATCGACACGAGGAATTGCATCGCCAGGCATTTTTAATATGCATGAGCTGATCAAAATATTTCAGGGATTCACGCGAAAGGTAAATTGCAACTTTGACTACACCATTTAAATATAATCTGTTCGATTCGTTCATTTCGGTCGAGCCTCAAGGAGCAAGATTGACGAGAGGCCATGCTCCTGCAGTAGATAAGATGTACTACATTTGCTATAGTTTCCGAATATTGCTTTTCTATACAGCGGCACCAATGAATCATGCACTATACTCTTGGTATCAATACCGATTTTGCAAATAACAGAATACTATGAATTTCTGTTCTACTTGATGAAGCAAGGCTTCTTGCATCAATTCAATTACCATGTCTGATACGATCCGTTTCCTTTTACAATGCTTAGCACGTAATGCACGCATCGTTCACAGCAGTTATGACAAATGACAAACACTGTAAAGAATATATGGGGCAGCAGAAAATAGTACACAGGATAGTTTATGATATACCAACACCCGTCTTGAATTACCCGGGAACTGATCCGACCAATTAATGACCGATACGAACCCAGGGACAAAAGTTACATGACAAAGTTGCATGACGGATGCTCACAAAAGCTTGCAGGAAGGAACTAACATCGCCATATGTCATTTTGCAAGGTTAAGTCGTATGATATTGGTGTGGTAAATCAAATAGATGCGTGTCGGAAATCTAATAGCAAAACAATGCTTTCTATTGCAGTGGTAGAATTACGACTTCCTACAATGATATCTGCTATATCTGCCATATCTTCCAATTCGTTGCATAATGTGTATTCGTGGCTTAATTTAGTGAAATGTGCCAGCATATGTTTAACGCCCACAGTCATTTCAACTCTTTATATCTCCATGTAGTTTAAAATGCTGCGTATAAAATAGAACCCATCCCAAAATATCTTTAACGAATGCAGTATTATTGTCACTACTGTGTGACCTTTAATATCTAGGAAATAGATTGTCTATACATCATTTCTAGAGGATGTAAGCTCATCAGTACAACGTGCTCTATCAATCTTGGTGGAAACTGCAATGACAGAATCGCGATATAAGGTGGCGGTGACCTTATTCCGGGCTTTGTATTTTCATGCAAGTTATTTAATCACCTCTTGACTAAATGATGATTTGTCAGACAAACCCAGTACCAAAGAGCGATTAGTACATGTGTCTTTTATAATCGTTGAATTAGATTCGTACTTATCCTAAATTTTCAAAAAGGCGTAGATTTACATACGCGACGTGCGTCAATGTATTGCAATTAATGATATCTGGTCAGATATCATGTGCTGATTTCTGCTATTGATTCAATGCATCATTCGAAGAAAGTTGTGGAGCAGGGCGTTTCTTTTGGCTTTATTCTGAGTTGCGATATACGCATAAAATGGCTAATATCGACACCCCACTGGACCTAAAAGGAAACAAAATATGGCGGACTACAGGTGCCGGGCATGCTCAACCAGTTAAATGTGACACCTGAGACCCATTTGAGAATACCTCAACCTATGCGATCCTAGCCCTCAACTGCTAAGCAACATTGCGTTAGCGGTGAGATTTATTGGCAGAGAACCGAATTGTTACGAGGCGATCTCATGTATTTGATATTAAACGAAATATGAGCGTTTGAACAAAAAGGTGACATGTTCATTCATAATTACTATGGTCTGTTGTTCCACCGTTTGTGCCATTGTTTGACATACATGAGTGATACACTCTGCGAAGCTGACACTGAGAGTGTGAAGATTGAGATGCAGAAACGAGGCAGGTGGATCAACAAACATTACGGCATGGGTATTTGACATGAATTTTATACGTTATTGGTATCGGCCTAGAGGGTTCTGTGACTGACAGCATATGCCTCAGCATCCGACCAGGAACATTTATAATCCATTCTAAAGTATCTGTATTTATTGTCTGTTTTTGCGAGAAATTAGCTAGGTATTGAAGCTATTACGAGCATTTCTTATAGATTACACTTTATCTTGAGCGCACATGTATGATAGTTCGAGTTATTCAATTTAATTCATTGTGGGGGATGTGTTTGTGTATTCTTGGAACAGCCTTTTACTTCAGCCGACATTGTCTGAACATTGCGGTGACTATTTAACGGTTTTTACTATAACGTGAAGCCTTCGGCTACGGAAAACACATAGACGGCAATGTCGTATTAAAATATTCGTACATGTAGGCACACTGCACCAATGTAGAGTAAATTTTACCATTGGTTGTTGTTTGCTTGAAACACTGCTGATGTATGAAACTACCTCTGACAACACTCGGTTTGTAGTGTGCCCTACATGAATCGATATAGTAATATAACGATCAGGGGAGTAATTAGGTGTCACAGCAATGATTACAATGGTTCACAAATCCGCCATATTTCGATGGTATTCAATGTCTATGCAACCTCGCTAGTTAGTTATATCCTGAACCTGCTGGCGAAAGTTCATCATGAAAAAAGACAAGTCAGCTCAATGAAATATTTGGATGCAATGACTTAGGCTCCTATATGTGTTTTGCATGGTACCAGAAGAGCTATCGATTAAATCAGCAAAAAGGAGTGGGGATTAGGCTACATGCAGCAAAGCGTTAAGCCACTCAATGTAGGATACAATCAGTCCCCGTACGGTACGCTTCACGCTGTTCGTTAGTGTTACCTGATTAAAGTAAGCGACTTGTGCTGTTATCTTGCGGATCAACCGTAATTATGCCTACATTTTTTCTGATCACATTGGATGAATACATGCTGTGAAGGGAGGCATTGATACGATTATAAATAAGCGCGGCGCATCCTGTGAAATTTACTCTCGCACAGTATATTATTGTGCCCGAGGATATATTTCTGTAACTCCTGTACATGTTTTTGTTGTTGTCTTAACAGATTTTATGTGTGGATGCGATTAATAATGTCTTGCCATATGGCGATTAAATTGCCAATATGTTACCATATAACTCAATTGCGTGTGACGTGAATCAGTTATCATATGCCTATTTTGTGATTTGATTAGTTGCGCTATGCCAGGTTTCTGATGCGCGCATTCAGAATCGCTGGAAAAGCATATAGCAAAATAGTCTTATGTCTACCAAGGCCACCGAAAGATATTCTGATTGTTTTCCAACACCAGGTGAAATGAGCTATGTAGACATCAGTCATACAAGGCCACATATCGTGACATTGTGTATCTCGGCAATATGCCTAAGATGGGATTCAAAAAGAGTAACAGACGTGCATCAAAGCTCGATAACTATGCGATACTGTTTACCTTCTTCCTAGCCAATGACATTTTAAATTGGTCTGGACTTCTATGAGCTGGCTGAAGTATAGGATATTAAAAATACACCTTCTGTCTTCCATGGGCAAATCTATAATTTGCTCCAACTCAATGGGACGCTTCAGTGCTTACACAGCAACATTATTTAGCTATACGATATCATGATGAAAGTGGTGCATTATAGCGAGAGCCCTGATGTTGCAAAAAGAGCGAATTTCACAGTGTGTTATGGGTTCCATGGAGTAGCCCAAATCAAATTCTTTGTAGTCCAGGTAAATACATTGTTGGCCTGGACAAATGAACTGATGACTAGCAGAAACGTATCCAACCAATCAGTCTTGCTATGCACAGATATATATCGCGGGGTCAAGCACAATCACACTTGCATTCACGTAACATGCAAAGTTGACGATGATTATTCATCGTAGACTAGCAAGATGTTATGCTCGGTTTAATTCAATACATTAAGATTTGTAGGTGACTTCCTGCCAAGCGGCGTGTGTTCAGGACAGTTTTGTCTCACATAAAAGATTGCTTTCATTTAGGCAGGTATTTCCATTCGGCGTTCGTTTAATGCTTTTTGCATTATCATTTTGTACAAAGAACTGTATGAGATCTCTCCAATTACCGCTCTGATTGGACGATTGACGAGTCACCATTACAAAACAATAGGTAACAACATAACTCAGTCTTCATCTGTATTGTCGACGCTTGCGTCAAGTTGCGTGCAAATATTATTTATCTTTACACTTGTGTTATCTGCACATCCTTGTGTATCCAGTGTCGCGGTTAAAACAGAGCAAATCAATTATTATGGGATATGCATGTTATAAATTATTAACAGACAAAAGAAAATAAAGAAAATAAAGAACGAATCCAAAGCTATGGTACAATGGTACAATTCATCTTCACATGCTCGGTGTTAATTCTTCGTCGAGCATGCGAGGGCACACTCACAGTTTCATCTACTTATTAAATGTTTCTTTGGTTTATTACCGTTTATAATTCAGGCGTCATGATCACATTTGTATTTTTGGTTTTCAGCTGATTGACATAGAGGGTCTGCAGGGAGATAAAGGGAAGCGCCAAGAACAGGAGTTGGCGGGAAAGTATTGAAAGATGTCCGTTGAGGAGCAGGGTCTTGCGAGAGTTGGGGATATGACGCAAGGGCTGACAAGAAGCTTGTTTGAGGAATTAAGCTGTAACACATAAGTGTTGAAATCAGCTAAAGGAAGTTAAGCTCTAACCTTGCACTACAGCCAGCATAACGCAAAGCCACTACCATGTAGAATGCAACGTGGTGTATGGTTAAGTTCACGCTGTGTGCCTGTGTTGCTTATCATAGGCAGCGACCCGTGCCACAATGAGTTTGGGTACAACCGTCGCTTTTGTCTCTTTAGCCAATTGGACATTTACAATTGATGTACATTTAAATTCGTATAAAAAGATTTGAAAAGGGCAGCAATTGGTAGCGGTAATACACTTTGCACATTATGCTATTTGACCGCGTTAATGGTAGTTAAAATAATGTCGAAATTAGTTTAAATTTAAATGATCGCCCGAACGTATAAAGGATAGAATAGATCAAAAGGAGCGCATACCAGCATCTAAGGTCTACTTTCCCGATTCCGTTAAGATTGGGGAGAAGATCAGCGGCTGAGAATAATGCAAGCAACTTTTTTGGAACCGCGGCATACCCTTTCTAGTGAATATAGCCATACTTGCAGCCTAATTAGCGCCATCTTTTCATTGTCTCAACATACCGCACACACATTTAGTCGATGCATGTCGCTACGAAGCAGGACGAATATAGGACTTGAATTTCTAAATTAGATAAAAAGCAAGCTGTTATTATATTGTCATCCGACCCATAACATTCAGATTCACAGACGTTTCAAGTTTGTATTCATTACCGACGCAGATCATAATTTGCACACACACAACACACATAGCAATTTGTATTGTAAGTCAGCAATGAAAAATAGTTGCAAAGTAGATCTATATTCTCATCGTGTGTTTTTCAGCGACACTAATATTTCGTAATACTATCTATACCAACAGTAAAACTTGCCTGAGATGCTCCTTTAATTCCTAGCATTATAGCCAATATTGTGCAATATTAATCCGGCAATAGTCGCTCGTGTGTGTCGTCGTGTATTCTATGGCGTTTCGCAAACACATTACAAAAGCACAAATCATTTGAAACTTAAATACCAAATCCTATGTCTGCTTATTGCTAACCTTATATTCGTCGCATTACTTAACCTCAATCAGATGCCAAAATTGTTACTCATTACATCAACTATGGTATATATATATATATATATATATATATATATATATATATATATATATATATATATATATATATATATATATATATATATATATATATATATATATATATATATATATATATATATATATATATATATATATATATATATATATATATTATATTTATATATATATATATACAATATGGATCGTTACAGTATGATGCCTAAGGGTATACTCACGGTGTGTAATTTTGGAAAATGTCCATGTGTGCGCTCTATCTATTTCAATTTTTGTGTGTGTCTGCTTTCACCGGAAAAGGGCAGCTATGCCGAATTTGTTCGGTTGTAATACCGTTAATGAGAAGGAAAAGGAACTAGTTGCTTCTTTTATTTTTGTGTGGTCTGACTGAGAGCCCTTAAAATTGAAAAATATCAATACCGGCGTTGTGACGTTCAGCAGCTTAAGTACTTCGGAGCTTGACTAATGGAAGACTGATTTCATATGGGTCACCCGTGACAAGCCTTGCATTAAACAAAATAGATTTTCTTGAGTCGCACACGCTATCCATCAACATACCTCTAATACGACGAGTATGGCTTGGGATCAAGTCTATTGACAAAACCTCTCCGGCGACAGAATGTGAGTGCATTCGCCAAGGAAAATGGCGCTTATTGATACATAAGTAGTGCAAATGGTGATTAAATAAGTTTGATCCCAGGAGTGAGCCAATAAATTGAAACGGTTGAGCCAACACATCAATAATTGGTTCGGCCTTAAAATTGATTACACACTAGGTGGCGCTCTTGAATAACGCTTGACTGCGGTACAAAAAGGATGCCATCTGTCTATCACAGTCATCTTCATCTATAGACTTCGCATCTTTATCATTGAAACGTGACACAAAATCCCAAGGTTTTATTTCTTTCCTTACTTTAAACCGTTAAATAGTTTGTAAGACGTTTCTATATTAAGTAATACACGATTAAGAAATGCTGTCTTGCCAGTAATTGAGTGCGTGGATAACGAATACGCTGGCTAGGCTATATTATAAAATAGTGTAGTAGTCCCAATATGCCTTGTCGATACCTAATAGCGAGCTATTGGATTACATCACGCTAAGAGGTCATTCCACCTTGCCTCATACACAGAGCCTCATCATTAGTTCGCCTTCTTTCGTGACGTACATGCTTAATTCAATCAAATACCAGGCAGTAAAGGTAAGAAGTTTGTGCCATTTATGGAGGCGCTGATTTATGCCTTATAAGATAGTAATCAATATTTTGCGCAACTTGTACTCAGTCATTAAGGAACACTGCTGTTGAATGTAATCGGGAGTATTTCATTGTGTTCGTGCAATACAATAATCTCGATGAACGTATGTTTTAAAAGAAAATAATCATCCTTAACTGCGACCTTAACTATGTATAGCAGAGAGCAATTGTACGACAATAGGTACAAATCAATATTAAACACCCTGATCAAAGCAAAATCGCTTTTCTATCTTACGTTCCTGTCTCAACAAAATGGTGCGCGATAAAATACTTGGGTTGACGGCCTTTTCACCTCGTGATCTGTATGTTGTACACTTGCTAGCGGACGTCGAGTGGGAATTAGGTAGAAATGTGTTTCCTTTATAGGAGTGTCGGAAAAAAGTGATACGCTGAGCATTACATATGTGTTTACTTGACATTCCCGCGTTCATTTCATGTGACAGTATATCCGCTTCACAATCCAACCTCTACGTTACTGTCATCACGCTAAGTACCATGCGCTCATCCTTTGCGCTACCTTAATCCCCTGCTCTGAGTGATCGAGAACGATGCAAAGGATGTGCTGTCTTACGCCGGATATGTCAAATGTTATATTGCTATTGAGGGTTTATGACGGAAAAGCGTTCATATGTAAGGTGGATAACAGTTGCCTCGTCCACATCCTTAAGAGTATGTCCTTTTGTGCCTGTTGTTGTAAGCCACAACAAAGTGTGATGTTGACAATTGTCTTCCGATATATCAATATATGCTTTGTCCACGAATCATATTTGTGGCTGTGTTTAATATGCATTTTCTGCGTAATGTGAATAAACTATTAATATATGATGAACACAGGGAGCAACTTATATGTTTTTACGCAGTCGCTAAGTTACTTATATGTTGTTGTTATTCTACACAAACAGATTAACAACGAGTGTGTGCCATAATGATTTGTCTAAGATAATGTATCGATTTTGATATAGACATACCAGGGCATACCAGAACGCATGAATCAAAGCCATCTGTCGGGAACATTTATGAGCGCAGGCCGCTCGATGATGTATTAAGTTACCTTCCGAGTAAAAACATGAGTAGGAACCCGACGCCTATTAGAAAAGCAGCGGCACGTTTTGATGAACCTATGATGTAAAAGTCCCAATGGTAACCCAAAAGGAATCGGCTTTACATTGATAGGGGTTCAGCATCAATTACAAAATATCTAGATACTAGAATGTTTGTTTACTAACACATTTCCCTAACATTGCGTCTAAATCTCGCACACCACATAAATCTGCTGCTATTTATTCCGTTCATCTACGATAAAATCGTAGAACATCTTTACCTATAGCTATACAACTGATACGTTAACAACGAGTGTTTGCATTAAATAACTCATCAACCATAACAAACGTACACTGTACCTCATCTACATCATAGGTCTGTATAGAATCGATAGGTGATATGTAGCCCGACCGACGACCGGAAACGAGGAGCTCTAATATTATATTGTTTCTTGTGTACGTGCTGGGCTCTTATCTTTCTCCCTAAATAATATCTGTCCAATGTAGACTGGTTTGGGTCTCTATTTCAGAGGTAACGCGCTGCTGCAGGGGTTATTCTCTGCGTTGAGTGGTCTGCTGTAGCACTGATCATTACTTGAAGCCCTGTTATGGCTTTTTTGTTCATCCCATTTCTTCACCCATCATTCCACAGCGACGTCAGTGTGATGCTGATGTTTGAAAGGTTCAATATGACGCACATGATTCGACCACAGCCTCTTTTAAGTTCATGTCTTATGATAATAGAGAAGATTGCATTTGCCTCCATCAAGTAATGTACATTATACGAACACCTTAAAACGTACTCTGCCGACTTATCTATGTTCCACAAACATCTTAAGACACGACGTTTGGTAATTGTGTGTTTAATAAATGATGTATATGCAAAACGACGCTCTGTTCGCTTCTATATAGAAGTGAGCAGTGATTGCCCAAAGAGATGATAGTTTCTACATAGGCCTTGCTCATTAGTTTTATCCAATATGTAGTTAATACGTGACATCCAACTAACGCGAATCATCTGGTGCATTGCGGGCTGCGACCATGGTTTATGATCTCAGCATGCATGCAACAAATTGTTCACAATCAGGATATGATTCAAAATTATTTACTATCAACATCAGACACCATGTTAAAGGTTTGTTCTGGATGAGGATGCCACTTTGGTCTTTGTTTGTCACGGTATAATGCATATTTTACAAAAGAAAGGGTGATTGCTTTGCACCTGAAATCATGCGTAAATCTAAGCATGGCAATTAGAAGACTTGGATATTTGCATGTGGGCTGTGTCAAGTCATGCATTAAAAAAATTAGATTTTCCCGTGCGGCATCACAAGCAATCCACTGGCAAGCCCACGACTAAAAGGCCTACTAATCTAGAACATGCTTTGAATCTGAGGTGCCTGCGGCGTGTGCGGCTAATGCGGCTTTGGATGAGGCCCAGTAGCTCGTACACTGGTGCATATTGATACATTAATGTTGCAGTAAGATAATCAAAAGTTTGATCACCAAGGTTAGCGTTTAATCGAACACGGATTTATTGATGGTGGAAGAGCGGACAATCCATCTTATTTACCGATACATTGCGTCGACAGGGAAGTGCCCTTCTCTCTTATTTATTAAAAATTAGACTTTGAAGAAAGTTACTGCCGGTTTCCATGCTCAGGCAAAATGAGTATGGTTTTGAGAATATCTAATGCATTATTGGTATTATGATTATAATTGTTGACGACGAATATGGCAAGTTCTACTTGTAATGTATTCATCGCTTGTTCTTACAAGACCCTGAAACGAGTTTTGCCTCCCAAAGTGCACAGTGAGTGTCACCAAAATAATCGACATTCATTTTAAGTAACAGATACGATTGTTTGACCAAAATTAGTTGTTTCATAATGTGCATAATTATCATTCTTTGATGTTTTCCACCTTAGTCTCATATCTGCAGTTGCTCTCATTTTGCATACACCGTTAGGTCTTATGCAAGAGCAAAACAACCAGTAAGAAAAAACCCAAGACAACGACGAGAATGGATCATTTCACAGATTCATGAATAGTGGCTGCAACGCTTGTGATAACAAATGTAGCAGCCTATTAAAGTCGGATGTACATAGTTTTGTCAATCTCATACGAGAATCATGCCAATGAAAACTGTAAAAAGAAGCGGGCAAACGATTATTTGCTGCTGTAGATGAGGCGCTTGTGCCAAACGAAAATAAATGAATGGGCGTGATGTCATTGTATTACCGTTAAGTATGTGTATATTTCCTATACTGATGTGCCCCCTTTCGATTGAAAATAGTTTGCGTGTCCCGCTGAATTGATTGTACATGTTATGATCGTAGCATATGGCGCTAAATTGTTTTAACATACTTTTGTACAAGTAAACGTTGCTAGGATTAATCTACATCAGTGTCAAGTTAATTCAAATTTTTCTCTACAAGAACATCCCTATTTATGATCTTAGTTGAGAGGTGGCTTCATGGCAGCCACATTACTTGTATCTATGACGGTATCTAAAAATGGTGATGCAAGATATGTATCTTATCCAGGAAAAAACATTTGACCAAACATATGAATACTCAAAGTGACGAACAACGCAATTTTTATTTCATGTATTGCAAGCGGCAAGTGTGTCTTGGTTTTTCTATATAGCTGCTTTCCAAGTGAAACGCAACCTTAAATAAATCAAAGCGAGTGTGATAACAGACGCACAATAAGTATATTGGGTTATTAACGCTAGCTTTCGCGTCATTGTAACTGGGGATTTACCTCTAGAATAGCTTTACGGATGTTTGGCGAAAAATATTATGCAAAGCGTAAAGAAATATTGCGCAGTGAAAATGTTACTGTTTTAGAAAAAAATAATCGTATCTTTCTCGGGCTTAAAAAAAAGCATGCATTTGGTCAATTTCATAAAGTTTCTAAGCAAGCACATCAGCTGCTTTGATATCGAAGCGCACTCAGTTTGAATTCATGATAAATGCGGCTAACTATTTCGTAATGGTTGAATTATGAACTGTACAGACAATGATACGAACATATTTCTACTCGCAGATACTAAAAGCTATTGAATCCTTAAAAGTGCAGCAATAATCGCCGCATTATATCAAAATTGACACCATCAGTTTAGAAAACTTGATTTGGGGGCCGTTATTATGGAAAAAGCAACCCCTTTATCCAGTCCAGTGTTGTAGGCTTCCAGTGCAGTAGGCTTCATCTTCACCAAGGACAATGTTGTAAAGCTTTTCATATTTCTTGCTGAATCAACAGTAAGTTACTATGAGACGGAGCATCTGCGCTATGGCGGCGCTGGCTCAGGCTGAATTCAGTGTAATATATCGAGGCAAACTATACAATACTGCAGAATCATAGTTAAATCTATGCCATAAAACTGGCATGCCATTTGTGCGGAACAGTCAATGCGTAATGTGGAAATCAAACCTGTTGTTCATTGGTAGCCTAAGTCTGATTCGTGTATGTGAAGGAAACTAGACCCATCGACGCTTATAATGTAGGCTTGGGGCGGGTCAGCTTTATGTGGTGAGCATCGCCAAGCAACACATTGCTTATGCCTACGTTAAAACGACCGCGTCCCTTTATGCTGAAACAAAGCTACTGTTGCCCTTATAAATGAAGTATCGTAAATTACCATAATGAGTGCAGATAATATCATAGAAATGTTCCTGCGTGACAAGTTGCAGACGTCACTTGCATTAGATGTATTAGAACATATCCATTTTAACCGTAAACATTGCATGAAGCTGGGCATAAGAGATTTGACGTTACGGTCTCCTTAGTCAATAGGACATTTACATGTGATGTATATTTTGACACGTATATAAAGAATACAAATTGCAAGTTATCGCCTCAGAGTGCGTTCTTTTTTCATATATCAGTGCTCATAACTTGAAAATTTAACAATGGCAGCAAATATCGGTAATACACTTTGCACATTATGGTTATGGTGGACTAATACGTTCGACAAACTGCATTATGAAGTTCACGAATTTATACTTCTTGCGTTACAACGCTCAAATTTGTCTCACATATTGAACTTAACTTGATTTATGTATGGAATTTTCTACACACGTAACACACATAGTAATTTGTAGCGCAAGTCATTTAGGACACTAAGTGACACCTATATTTCCTTAAAACTACCTATACCAATAGTGTAGCTGACCTGATTTTGGAGATTATTAAGGTCTATGGAAAGCATCGCTTTGTTTCCGGCAGCAATAATAACACTTAATGGTGACTTTTTGATACGTAGGCCTAGCCAAGTATGTTTTATCAAATTATTAGATCACACGTGACATAAAATGGCATAAAAATGGATGGCGCAAACAGCAATCACCGATGTACCTATGAGCCCAGTTGTTAGATATCGGCATGCACGTAGAATCAGAAAATGCTTAATGCTTCGTGGGCAGAATGAGGGAGAGTTGCGTGCGAAGAACATATAAGCGGCCACGAATGATATCAACATAAATCACCCGAGACATTGACCGGAACTGTCGTTGAGGTACATCATCTAAATGGTCGATAATGTGGCTTAGGAAAGTGACCTCTTGCGTCTGTCATTGGCTCCAATAGATGGCATTAAGGCTATAATAGATGGTATGTAATTTGGGAAAATATGCATGCGTGCGGTTATTCTATTTAGATGCTTTTGTGTGTCTGCTTTCATTGGAAAAGTGCAGCTATGCAGGATTTTCTCGGTGGTAATTACAATAATGAGGCTAAAAAGAAACTATTCACTCAGTGTTCGTGCTGCTTCTGATATCATTGTGCGGTCGTAATGTGTCGGATTGAGACCTCTAAAATTGAAAAATGATGTGGCGTTCAGCTGCTGAGAGCTTAAGTGCTGCAAAGCATGACTAATGGAAGACTGCTTGCATGTGGGTCACGCGTGACAAGCCTTGCATTAAACAAAATTGGGATTAAGCCTATTGACAAACTTCTTCCGGCGACAAAATGCGAATGCATTTGCAATGGAAAACGGCGCTTTAGTATACTTTTTTCATATTAATACATAAGTGGTGCAAGCAGATTAGTTAAATAATATTGATCTCTGAAGTGAGACAATATACTGAAACTCTGAAGCCAATGTATTAATAACGGAAAGGCAGACAATCATTTTATATGAGCACTAGATTGCGAGGACAGATAATTCAACATCGTGCTTTGACAAATAACAGTTAGAAGACAGCTGCGGCGTTATGTAAGGATTGTTTGCGGAAGCTTTAAGCAACGTGCATACTAAAAACGAAAGAATATCGTTGATAGAAAATCTATGGTGTAATTGTTTTCAAAATGATTTATGTCGATGTAATGTGGATGTAATTTGCTCGTATTGTACATATTTGTTGCTTCAAAAACCTTATTTGTCTCCGCACACATACCGTAGTGTCAGTTATCATATTAACACTCATGTAAAATGTCAGAGAAATTGACAAAAATGGTTATTTCGGGAATGTGAATATTTATCCTTTGAGCGCGCATTGGTAGTGCCTAATATTTTAACTGCCATATTATTGTTTTTGTTGAAAACAAAACCATTTTAAAAACGCCACAAATACTTCATGATTTCATTGCAAAATTTTTAAATGACCAACTGTCGTATTGCCGGTTGGATAACCTTTACCTTCCTGTTTAGACGGCTAGTTTATCGGATTAAAGGCGTGAGCAGCGACTCAGGACTTGCTCATTAATAATTGTCATCACCTGAGTGATTGACAGAAAACAAATTTAGTTCTAATGCTAATCAACGCTTTTTAATTTGATTGATTCACACTTTAATTTGCCGAAATTCTCAATTATGAGTTATGTTACATGAATATATCTTATGTAATCGTCGATGTTCTCCGTACTTAATCTTCTAGCAAATTGATAACAAATTGGTTCGGCCCTAACATTATTTACACACCATTTGATGCTCTTGAATAACGTTTAACTACGTTACTTAAGGAATGCTGTCTGACTATCACAGTCATCTTTATCTATTGACTGCGTAATTTATTTTTGTTATTGAATAATCCCATGGTTTTTATTCTTTTCTTTCTCTGTGCAATAATAGATATGCATATTCTGCCAATGGTTAGGCTTATTAATTTATAATAATAGTTAAATAAGTCATGTCTTAAGCCGCTCCTGAGTGCTATTTCGATTGTGTTTAAACATTCAAAACAATTAATATATTAGATATGATGGTGATGCAAATCTAAACAAAATGCAATGTCACATACGATTCAGATCAATGTGCGCAGCAACTTCCAGTAATCGACATTGCATGCTTAATTGGCCCTCGATATGTCCTTGATAACCATTCAGCCAACAACTTACTCAAAAGATAACTAATCTGTTGTTAAACCCCTTTCATAGCCGTGTCACGCACCAATATTACCTCGAAATCTCAAGCAATTTATGCTGCACTTTCTGCACTAGCAATAAGAAGTGAGAGTGGCATTGTAGAAGTCTGAGACAGGTTTATTTTTAATCACATGCTCCTTAATTCACGTATGTAATCAAACGTTCGGTTAAAAGTATACCTTACTATCTTAGTGCATGTTGATGAGAAACATTTTCCTTGAGTTAGTTTGAATTTGCTTTGTGCGTGCATTAATTAAGCAAATAGCAGCAGCTTCTCATCTAAACGCAGAAAAACATGCTGTCATCATGATGTTATCAAATAATGGAAAGTGATGGGATGTACATTTGCAGGGAGGATGGCCAGGTGACTTGTTTGGTTATTCACCTACCACACCTCAGGATCACCACATATGAAGATCCATTTATTTAGCACGTATACATGCTTAATGCATGCAAACAAGCATTGATCAAAAAATACGTATTAACCTGTTATGTTTGTATATGTTTAAGGAAAGGGGGGAAGTGTGATGCATCATAATGATCATCAATTAGTATTCTGCATTTTTGTCGGTATCTTGCATATTCTTGATGCGATGCATCCGGGTGCTTTCGCATATGTTGGTAAATGCCCCACTTCCGGCCTTAGCACGACATGTCGGGGGAATTAAGTAGGGACTTATTACCACGGTTTCACGGGTTGAAGGCCCGTAGAGTGCGGTGATCTCAACTATCATAATATCGCGGGCTTGTCTATGAGATTGAATAACCAGTAGCTACACAGCCTTAGTTTAACTAGCCAGATTCGTAACGTCAAATATGTGTACGGTATTTCTCTTTCGAGTGCGCAGTCTTGGAAAAATACCGCTAAAACATCCTGACAGTTACCATATTATGCAT
The DNA here is from genome assembly GCA_034190875.2 of Urechis unicinctus. NCBI lineage: Eukaryota > Metazoa > Annelida > Polychaeta > Xenopneusta > Urechidae > Urechis > Urechis unicinctus. The sequence continues at coordinate 20,417,810 of CM067352.1, read as the reverse complement.
CAAATAACATTGACGTCCACTCTAAGAAACTTTCTATATTAAATCAAAAGATTTCTGTAGCTCATTCCATCTCTTTTTTTTCTTTGTTGATGCAACCGATGTTTGATTTTAATGGATCAAGAGAGATATAGAAAACAAATCTAATCAACTTAAATGACGCCGCATACTCTTTTTGTGTAGGACAATTTACGATACATGTATGCCATTGGAATAAATTAACGCGAAATTGTTCGCCAAATTTACTATCTACTTTGACTAGCTGTAACATAAAGAGTACATTAGCAGCGTTTTTTTTCCGCTATGGTTACGCTGCCATGGCTGACACTCATTTAATACTGCTGACATCAGTATGGGATTATGGTTGAAATTGCAATATATTATCTAAAACACCGCCGGTTTCTCATGGAATAGATTTCGTTCTTTTCAAAAGTACAATGACATTACCGACGATGAACTAAGAGCGTGCATCATGAATGAAGCTTATGACACTGATCACCTTGACAAACAGCTTTTATATACTTTGGAGCTGTTCCGAATTGTTTTTCGAATAGCCTTACACATTGTAGATGCTCAATGCAGAACTTGCCTAGTCAATATGCATATTGGATGTCTTTAAGGACACTATAGTATCTTTCATCTGCATTTGCCATGATGTCACCTGTGAAGCTTCAAACGAGATATATGTCAGAATCAATGACCGATCAGGAAACACTAGGTACCCATTAAACACGAAGGATGATGCATCCGACGGTGATTGTTCTATCCTTAAAGTCAATCTCAACATACCAATGTTTATACAAATATATATATATATATGTATATATATCAATATATATATATATATATATATATATATATATATATATATATATGTTTATTTATTTGCATAAATATATATATATATATATATATGTTTACATATATATATATATCTATAAGTAACAAATATATATGTATATTTATCTATACATGAATATATTTTGATGAACAAAAATTTATATGTATATAAGTACATTTGAAGTATATATTAACAAATATGTACATAAATATAATAAATAAACCTGTACTTACATATAGATACATATGCTTATATGTATAAAGAAAAATATACATACATATAGCTATACATTTATTTTCATACGTGTACATATATTAATATATGTATACATGTCCATATATTGATACACATTTATATATATATATATATATATATATGTGTGTGTATATATACATACATTAATACATATATATATTTATTTAAATAGACATATATATATATATATATATATATATATATATATATATATATATATATATATATATTATTTAAAAAGTTAAAGGCAATATAGTTGCTGACCTATGAATTTGTTGTGTTGCCTGTTCAGAATTCGCTATATGGGTATTAGTCTATTTTGCGTTATCTAGTGCCTGTTATCTTATGGTTTAAATGTTGCTAAATGCACAGTTGTTTTATGTGTACCCGTATCAATGAATATGTGCGTAAACCCGTGGACAAGAAAACAAAACATCTTGCTACCGTCTTAAACGGTGGTACTTCAAATGCAAAGTTCATTTATGCACTTTAACTAATTTGACCTAACAACACATATGGCTTGGCTAAGCGCAAATTTGTTGCCAATTCAACCAAACAACCTGCGTCGGGAAACCATTATTAGTGGTATGCATAAATATGGCAGACTGCAGTCATCTATCGAATCAGCCAACCTTTATAAATGGTGTACTGATAGTTTTTAGTTTGCAATATCAAATAACATATGTAAGGTTTAATAATATAATGCCGGCGAAAACATCATTCCATGAAGGCAAGGGACAATCAGTTGAGAATGTCTTTGACATTTGAATGTTGAGAACATTATTGATCTGACATTATTGGTGATTTGTGGATGTAGTGTAAGCAGCATGTATAAAATGGACCAGTTGAAATGAGTTTGATTCACGATAACGGTTAAATATTGACATAATTGTAATAACTATTATTATTTTATTGCTATTAAATATATTTAACATTTAAATTCCTTAGTTATGACTAAATTATTATATATGTATCAGAACATACTTTAAGATGCTAATATCAAACATTTGTGGACGTATCTCAGCATCATACAAAGCATCTACGTCGCATTATATCTCATTAAAACGTTCACAAGGCAGACTGTAGAACGCTATGGCAAAATGTGATTCAACATCGACTTATATAAATAATTTAGGCAGTTATGGCGCTCACCGGATATACAGCATTTGCAATTCAAAACACGTGATAATGATCATAGCTAATTGGCATATGCATTAATTATTGCATCGACCTATTGACCGACTCATGAATGCAAACGCACAGAGACAATGCACAAGTACTGGGTTGACCACAGTCTATCAAAGGTACCGAAATAGTGCGTTCAACCGGCTGTCTATGGCATTTACTCTGTACACACAATAATCTTTCCAAATCTCATCCATGTATATCTGTGGAACTACAAGCATATCATTGATTGCAAAAATAATCAAATGATAACTATGTTATGTACTTACGACTTCGCAAATAGCAAAACTGCGGTTTTACGGAGCATAATCAGTCAATAGTCCGAATGCACATTGGGTTGAATTATCAAACGGACACGAGAGCCGGAACTCACATATCATATTTACGAAGGCACAATGACGTTTGGACTTTGGACAGTTTTTGAATTATACAATTAATCCGTCGGTATTAATGGCGAAGCCACTTCACTACAATAGTGTCTGCAATATTTATTGGTCACTGTTATTGCTATCTCGCTGTACCAAAAAACTACTTTGAGAGCAGAACCGTGTTCTGATAAACCCACCATGGCTTCTATATGAAATATTTTGGCGCCATCAACTCACCAAGGTATGTAAAATAATAATGCGCATTTTACGTCGGTGACTGATGTTGAGTACTAATGAATTGAAATATGGTGAAGCGCGAATCCTATGTCACTATTTGCAGTGTATTGGTTCAACACCAAAAGAACAAAAAGTCCCTCCTAATCTCTCTTGTCTTGGGCGACAGATCCGTGCGCATTCATTCCACGGTGTATTAATATCCGCACACTCGATATTTGTTATGTGTATTTTTAGGTTGAATATCTTTGTCAGCATGACAATGTATATAGACGGAGTTTGACTGCATCTATCGCGTTACTTATATTTAATAATCAGCACACCCCAGAATAGCACATGTCGCCTACTCGTTTAGGTTTAGGTGTGTACTGATTTGCTCACATTGGTTTGTCAGATTCTCATAAGCAGTCGTCGACCTCACAAACAAAAAATGCTCCGTTTTCGTGCGGCATGTCCTATAAGACCCGGTAACATGCAAGGCAAAGGGGTTTTCGTAGTATGGCGCATCTTCGTCAGGATCGATAAAATTCACATCGTATTTCGTTTGTAACTCTATCGACCAAGGTCAATGAAGGTCTTTACAAGGTCGACAATGAACACCATGTATGGCCTAAACTGCAATAACGCGATACTCACAGATCAAGCTGGTTATCACATAGATGATACAATGTTACGGCTAATTGAACCCTCCTCTCGGACTGAGCGTCTAGTCGGTCAAACTTGCTATACAAGAATATTCCACTGACGCAATATGTCGTCTGACAGTGATAACTGGATAATAAAGCATAAAAGCCCTCATAAATATTAGTTCAAAGGCTGTAATAACAAAACAAGCGACCAAATTGGCTCGCCATTGCGTGTAATATTACTTCTCTCTCTTGATATCTCGCCACAAATACTCAATTAGTACCAACAATTATATCTAAAACACCATTTTCAGCAACTCTGGGTAATAGTGACTCAATACAACAAGTATTAGTAGCACTGGATTCATCTAGCCGAGTGGTCCCGTAAACGGCAACCATTTGTGCCCCCCATATTATAATCACCTTCAGTCACTCTTCGCATCTCGCAACATATATTCAAATATCACTTAGTATTATTATCATCACATCGTTTACAACCACTCTAGTTGTATTTGACTGAATACAAAGAATATAAGTAACACCGGGTGTATCTAAAAGAGTGTTTCAGTAAACGGCGACCACACGGGCTCGCGTTAAATGGTTCATGTATTACTTCATGTCTCGCAACATATGTGCAATTAATACCCTCTATATATCTTAGACAACCGAATTTCGACTTTCGTGTGTGATATTGAAAAATATCACCAACATAGGGTTTATCAAAGAGATTGTTCTAATAAACGGCTACAAAATGGGCTAGCCGTCTAGCGGTTAATTTCTAGTCTAACTCCATATCTCGCGACATATATTCAATTAATACCCGCTATATATCTTAAACAACTGAATTGCAATTACGCATGGTGATATTGACTCAATACAATGGGTTTTAGTAACACAGGTTGGATCGGAGAGTGTGTTCAAGATAATGGCGATCTCATGCATCTGGGATGTGTTAACAGCGACCAAATGTATCTCCCCCTCTCTTGCCATCTGCATTAGCTTGTTTGACAAATTTCCGTGGGTGATGCTTACACTATACACAATAGCCTCTCTGAAGGTCTTGAATTCTTAAAATGTATCATGCTTTGCACAGCGTTTTTGACGCAACACCGAAATAGAAACTGCTTGTGACCACCAAATAATGCTTTAATAAAGCCTTGGTGGCGTGAAAATATTTTACTATCCAAATTACTTTAAGCAGTCAGCTACAAAATAACAACAAGTGTTGAACAACACACTGGATATATCACTTTTTGTATCCTTAAATATATATCTGACATTTATATGTCTTTCTTCCTTGATATGCTTGCGGACAACCAGGTAATCAGCTCAAAAAGAATACATTCAACGGTTATATGGAAAATATAGATAAGCGTTTTGTGATTGTGCACATGAAAAGACCTTGTCATTATCCTATTGAGGGAAAGTTTGAACGCTTGCACCCACAAACTGCAGCTTCTGTAGTTATGTACCAGTGTAGTTTGCTATCCAGCCTTCTAGTTTGATTCGGTGCAATTATTGGACAAGCAATGGTTAGACGTGAAAGGATAAGATAATGGTTTTGCCCATATGGAAGGATATAAATGAGGAATCATGATTGACTGCCTCTGAAAGTTGGCTTGTGGCACACTGCATAATGGGTTCAAGAGGCCCAGGTGAAATTGGTCATGCTATTCCGGTACACTAGTTTTTCAGCAGTGCACAGATGCTGAGTTGATTGTACCAATGAGCATGACGTTGCTTACCGTGAATTGCCGAGCTGAATTATTGTTAAAAATAAATGAACCTGTACCCATACAGATGAAGTGGTTTCTAAACTTTCTTGAAAGCTGATATCTTAGAAAAGAAGGATTTACGTTGCCTATATAACTAAGCAGTTATTGACTGCATGCTAGGTACAGTAATGAATAAATCAGAAAAACAGCATTAAATGTGCAACGACCCATACTAATCAGATCTTTTGAATTATGACAAACCTTAAGTGCACATATAGTTAACGTCAAATGGATTGCGATGCCTACGTTTCAAATGAAATTATTTTAACGAAATTTTATGTGATCCTCAGTTGTGATCAGTCATTCAAGTGGCCATAATGGTTTAAATAACGTTTTTATGCTTGATTGTCTAGTTATACTTAAGGATAATAGATAAATGATCCTTTATAGCAAGTTAGAGAGTATAGTGTATAGTTCGAGAGTTGTCAAACGTTCGAGATATTAATGGGCGTTTGGGATATTAATAGACGTGGATTGTTTTTCGAAATGTTAATATCTAGGTTCGGGCTAGTTAAATTGGTGTTCAAATAAATGGCTTCACATACGTGCATGCAAGAAATTTAGATAAAGGGGCGGAATCCAGTGTATGTATGTATGTATGTATGTATGTATGTATGTATGTATGTATGTATGTATGTATGTATGTATGTATGTATGTATGTATGTATGTATGTATGTATGTATGTATGTATGTATGTATGTATGTATGTATGTATGTATGTATGTATGTATGTATGTATGTATGTATGTATGTATGTATGTATGTATGTATGCATGCATGCATGCATGCATGCATGCATGCATGTATGTATGTATGTATGTATGTATGTATGTATGTATGTATGTATGTATGTATGTATGTATGTATGTATGTATGTATGTATGTATGTATGTATGTATGTATGTATGTATGTATGTATGTATGTATGTTTGTATGTATGTATGTATGTATGTATGTATGTATGAATGTATGTATGTATGTATGTATGTATGTATGTATGTATGTATGTATGTATGTATGTATGTATGTATGTATGTATGTATGTATGTATGTATGTATGTATGTATGTATGTATGTATGTATGTATGTATGTATGTATGTATGTATGTATGTATGTATGTATGTATGCATATATGCATGCATGCCTTTCTGTGATATCGCCAATCGCTAATGAATGTCGCACATTTGTTGTACTTATAAATGACATGCATTATGACAATATACTGATAGCCTAGACATATTAGAGATACTTGTCCTAAGTTGCGACCATAATGTATCCATAACATGCAGTATGATGTTGCTCTAATTTGTGTCTTTGTATGTGACAAGTACCAATCACGAGCAGAAGACAAGGCTTGCGCAGATGATTATGACAAACGCTTCGATGCACCTCGTTACCAAAATGTAGCAATATTAAAGAGCAAAAGCAATGGAATAGTGACGATTAAATCCCGGTTATCAACTGTTATACATGCTTTGGCACAGCAGTTTTTGTCCTTGATCTGCTAGAAGGTTATAAACAGAAAATTGATGAACATCGAGGTATTAGTACCGTCTGTTGGGGATGTACGGGCGATTTCGAAATGCACCACCAACAGCATTGTTTGTGATACCTTGGCGCTACAAACGGTCATATCTGCTTAGGATGGCTATGAATTAGGGTTTTTATGTTTGTGCATTTGTAATGAAAATATAATCAATATGTTTCAAACACCAAGGGTTATGCGATGTAAATATGTAAGTACCTGGATCGAGTACGCTAACAGTCACATGATATCCTCGCAAGCACAAGGCAGTGGGAGGGAACAAAAATGGACGGTCAATGCTACTGATGAGATATAGCTACAAGCATACGTGCCCGAAAAACGCAAAGAAATGTTCACCTTTTAGTTGGCTAAAATCTGTCAGCTTATATCAACCATTGGCCAAATCGCCCCGATTTCTTTATCGCATTGGATGCGTTGTTTGCCATCCTTAACAGCATACAATCTCCTTGCAATACTCTCTCCGACTTCGCTGTCATTAATATGTAAGCAAAGCAGGCTATCGTACACATGTTTACGGTGATGATGTGAAGGATCGTGTGAATAATGTACGCGGTAACTGCCTTCAACGCGTTCTCCGACGTAAATCACTTCAAACTCTGCATGATATAAGGCATATCACATTTAGGAGACCTTTTGAATGAACCTTTGAATCAACTTAATGGCCATGAGGCGAACCAGAACAAGAAGCCCTTGACAAATGGCGCACTTCCATCACATACATCTTTGCGATCCCAATAAGGGACGAGTGGACAAGATCAATCACTAACCTGAAAGATGACTAAGTATCTGAAGAAGTTGAAATTCCCGTTGAAGTATGGATGCATGAAGAAGCAAATCTGATCAACAAGCATCATCGACCACCGAGTCATAGACATAAGGTTTAATTCCGCAAGTTTAGACAAAAGCCAACATTATAACCCTCTACAAAGTAGTAGAAAGAACAGAATTGGAACTTCAAAGAAATCTCTCTGTTATCCATAGCTGGGAAGATCTTTGCCTGGATTCGCCTTAACATATTCTTTTCATATTATCCCAGAAATAGTTAAAGAGACACAGTGCGGATTCAGATCATAACTGCAGTCCTGTGGACATGATCTTAGGTCTCAGAGAAAAGTACATAGACCAAGACAGCGCACTTTATACTGAACGTATCATAAAGGCGTTTGACACAGTAGGTAGGACAGGACTAAGACGACTGAGGAAGTATAGATGCCCAGAGAAGTTCAAAACTATGATCGAATATTTACACACGGGAATTAGGGCAAATTTCATTGATGGGACGGATCCTCGGAACCATTTAGCATAACAAACGATGGCAGGCAAGGATATATACAAATATATATATATATATGTCTATATCTCAGTAAAACCAGTTTTTGGCATATTACCATAAATACTGATCACTTTATTAAGACATCAAAACTGGACATTAGACAGACAGTGACGTTACTAAAAATAATAATGTCATGGTACGTCTTCGCGAGCACAAAGTGACAGAACGCATGAGCAATAGCTCTATTTAGTGGGAAAAATTATAGATAGCTTGCTGTTAAAGTGCCAATATTGCTAAACAGAAATGCTTATAATTTATATGAATACGCATTATTACTTCCAAACGCAGGTTGGTATACTGATATCTCACAATCCCCAGTCGATTTTCTGCTAATGGGTGCATGCAAATTTACATCATAGCGAGCATTGTTATCCAAATACAAAGTTGTTGAAAAGGGCGACGTAAATTTTAGGATATATTGTGGGATTATTTTGGCATGTCGAAAGCCTACCAAAGTTGAAATTGTAACTAAACTCAACAAAGGAGAGATGAGCACCAATATTTACAGTAGCTACATTTAGCCATGCTCGTATTTAAAACGCAGTAACATAAAGGTTAATCGACATGCTACAATGGTAGTTATTATTGCTAAGCACGGCTAAAAATGCGAACATATCAAGAGCAAGTCTTGGCTATGTTTAAGCGATCATTGTAGCTGTACGCATTGGTTGACGCGTTTTTCCAGTAACGCGGATTCTGATAAATTTTCATCAGCCTAGAATCTACATTATTATGTTAAACATGAGCAATAAGCTTTGATAATGCCGGCATATCCACTCATCATCGGGCTCCATTCGATAGACCAAACAACGCGTTAAATGAGGAGGTCACATTAGGCAGCTATATGGGTAACAACGCACAGCCGTGCCTCATGACCCATGGCCTACTTTTCTCTCCTCGACAGCCACTACTGTGATGAATGTTGCCTTAGAGACCACATGCGGTGCGACTGAAGTAACATCAGTGGAGCAAACGACAAGCAAGGCGCATTAATATTATTTGCCAAGAGAACGTCTTGGTTTTACAACATTCGTTGCTCGCGTAATTTTACAGTGCACCGGAGACGAATGACAAAATAGCAAGTAATTGTTAAACTAACCAGATGTATTTTAGACAGAATCCTAAATTTACTTATACCGCCTTACGCAGCATTGAATCCCCTGGTATATGTTACTGTTAAGGCAATTTATTTTTCTGTTGGAGTTATCAAATTGGTTGAATATTACACTGTTGGTTTTTAATATACATTAGCGCTAGATCTCTAATATTGCAAAGACATCATATCATGAAATTATTGTCGACAAACGCCTACAGCGCCACGCCGTATAGTATGCCTTGTCGTAGAAATATTTCAGGGAAATATCCATAAAATGATAAGTAAAATAAAAGTGAATGTCTGTTTAAGTAGTATTATATCCACAATAATGTTGATATTCATTGACTGAACTGTCACTTACCGTTTATTACCAATCGAACCGATAACCAATTCAATGAAAACAGATTAGGAAGATACCATAATACAATGCTCAATACTAAAGCTCGTTAAATAAATGGCGTTCTGTGTGTTCGAGCACATTGTTTGGGCGTAAACAATTTATTTTAATAATGTGGCGCTCGGCAACTAGCGCCAAAGTGTGGCATGTGTACGACAACACGAAGATATCATGGACAAATGCGAGCGATATAATATTCTGTTGAAGACATCTGGGGCTATTCAGGTGTTGCATATTGTCAAAATCAGCTCCTGAAGTCCTTGATTTGTTTTAGCGCCGTTTGCCTGTTTTCTTTGGGGACCTAGGCATTATATAATTTACTGTCACATATGTATGAAACCACTGTAGACGACAAACCGATGTCGCTTATATCATTAGCTTAGCTTTATACCTAGGCAAATGCTTTACATTTCTCATCCAAAAAGCGTCGCGATTTGTTGCATACCTTTCACATTAAAACCTAATTTGATGCATTTTCAGAAATGGCTCTGAATAAGATGCTATCGTTCAGCGTACTGCCATAGGGCACATATAGCTCTCATATGAGGCAAATAGGACAGATCTATTTGATTGCATGACGTTCAATATGCATATAATTTGTGTTCTGCTGTTGCGTAATGCACACGTTGCGAACGGAATAGTATTGATGACGTTCACAAAGAAAAAAACGTTACGTTTTGTGCTTATGCTCACAGGAACTTAATGTTAGTCGTTAGGAAAATCGATTCTTTGTATTCTATCTCTGGATGGGAAATACCGAATATTCTCTTGTAAGCAGCCTTGATTTAAGATAATTCTCGCAAATTGTGCTATTTATAACTAGATGAACATTGATTAATTGGTTAATGACGTAAACGTATTAACAAACGTGATATTGAGATAAACATCGCTAGTGCTGTTCTTATCAGCGCATCTGCAAAGCGTTCACAGGTTGAATCGGCTGGCTTACGGTGCCGTCATTTGCCACAGATTTGATTATGTGGGTGCTTTGTATCTCTCATAGATCAGTAACATTGTGTCTGTGATCTTGATATCAGAAAACCAGTTGTAGAGAACATTTTGAGAAGATGTTAGATGCGTGACATATGGTGCATATCAATCATGCGAAAATGGTTGTTTTGCTCCACCTACCGGAATATCATTTGACCGTATCTGGTTATATTGCACATAGCAACAGTGAACATATTTCTGAAGACGTCATGTAATGGTCATAGCACTCAAGTGCAATGCAAGTGTAAAACGTAAATATGAAGAATGAATTTAATATCCGTCTATGTTTATCAAAACGTTGAGTAAGCTCCTGTGTGAGATTTTGTCAAAGGTGATGGAATCACGCTAGAGAAACTTTGCTAGTTCACATCTCCAACAGCATTTGTTTTGGGCTTCACATGGCGTTCTCTTTGTCACAAAGTGCTATCTTCATAGTTAATGTGTACATTAAAAAACATATACACCGAAGCGGATAACCAAATTACGGGACGCGATATATTCATCATTCACGATACGTAGGTACAGAACATTGATATAAAGTGCAGATTATATATTATGCTTTCCTCTCTCCAGTCATATTGCAACTTGATAATGGGCTAATAATTTCGCTCCGCTATGAATTACCATCACCAGTTTTGCACCGCAAATGCTGCGTGATAATTCTGAAATCACGTTTTGTATCAGTGCCGGCATTTTACGTTTCACCTATTGGGAGGAGATTACATCTGTAAAATTTTGGTTTCACGGCACTTTTGGCAAATCGGTTATATTGCTACGGTGATGCCTGATGACTAAAATGATTGGTAGCTCACCTTAAGCACCAGCAGCAACCTTGCACAAACCCAGTGCCCTGACACGAATGCCATAATATATCTAGCTTTCAACACATCCACCTTCAACGATTCAATCACTGGGATGCGTTAAGCACCATCTGGTCTTTATTGACTTTCTGTTATTCGCCGTAGAGATACTCGTTCAGTCATTCCGTTATTACTTCCCCGGGTTATCAGTAACATCCACACTAACAGGTAATTGGCTCCCTCCGAAGTCTAGGCTTCTTGTTGCAGTTGCTGATTTGTTTGTGTAATCTAAAGCACTGTCTTATCTAACCTTCAACACCTCAGCCTTCAATGATTCAATCACAGGGAAGCGTTCAGAACCATCTGGTCTATATCTACATTCTGTTCATCGCCTTAGACACCCTTGGCTGCTTGCTGCAGCTGCTGATTGGTTCCACAACCATGCAAACGCGTAAGTTATGGCGCTCAACCAAGCATACTAAATGTACGAAACGAGCTCTACTATACTGCAGAAACTCATTGTAGAGGTTACTCCTCACGCACATAAGCAAGCATATCAACGCACAGTGCACTTTCTGTGTTCAGAGACAAACAGATCAAACCAACACATACCGCATTCCGCCATTTGATCTACTGCGGGTAATCCCATCAGACAGCTGTGTTGTGCTGAAGAACGGATACACATATGTAATAATATGTAACGTGGTGTTGTTGGGAAATTCAGACTGTGATTTGGAACAGAAAGGGATAAATAACGAATGGAGCAATCTGTTGCTGGCACATAAACTATAGGTGGAATGGGCCATGCAAGGCCTAGTAATAATATATACATAAATGCGGAAGCAGCTAATGTGTTACTGCTCATTCTAACACTTTATTCTCCCGCGCCAAATGACGAGGCTTGACAAATAAAGCAATGTGTACAATATATTGTATTATTACATGACGCTCTCAAATATTGGGCGGTGCGAGTTATAGAGATAACCTAATGAATGTCATAATAACCAATGGTATTGTGCAATGTGTCATCGTGGTGAAGAACTTATTGATATGAACTTCCTATCAGGCTTGCCTATAGGAATCCAGTCAACCGTTATCAACAGCATATCGCGAGAAGCCGTAGATTGAGCACCACACACATATATTTCCATGACGCGTGTGTTGGTGAACATTAAAATACCTTTAACTTGAACTGTCTCTTAACGTCCAATTATATAACCTCTTTGTTAGTCGTGTTGGCCCTGTACCAGTTGACGTGTTCGCTTGCAGTGTGACGTCCTTTATGAGGCTTTACAGTGTTAAAGTGTTGTGCATGGGGTGCACGCAACAATGATAATCGCTATTCTGCGCGATCACCTAACGACAAGCCAATCGGATTTCATCCATTCTCTCAACCGAAATGATACGGAACTTTTTGCCGAGAGTGAATAACGCGATGGTGCCTCCCCGACAGACCCGGGAGACACAACAATATTTGTGTATGCTCTATTGGAGGATAAACTTTGAGGCTAAGCGCAATCATTATGTAATTCATCTTATAGGGGAATCATGTATCACGAACAGTTAGATTTAGAATGACACCTCAGCTTTTTTGTCGACAGCTGGGAGCCCATGCGCACCCCATGATAATAATTGCATGTCTAATTTGTGAATACTGCATCATATGTGATGAGGAATGACATTCAGACATGATCTTTGTCTAATAAATGCCCACTGAAACCAGATAACCGATATTTCTTCCTGGTTTAGTTACGGATTGCAAATACCGCGTTTGCCTGTATAACATGGAGTAGATGCGTAATTACAGCACTGCCAAATGGATCGTAAACTCCGGGCCTTAACAATGTCTTTTCATACCACATCTGCTAATCATTTCAATCCTACAGATGACCTTGACACTTTCCCATTTTGCTGCTGCAGTAAACCATCGCTGTTGTCAAGACATTTGCGACATCCTGAGGTGTTGCTTGGTAATAGCAAGCACCATTGGCGTCTATGCACATAGTGATAACATTCTGAACATTGCCACTAACCCATAATGGTATTTATGTTGAGATATTCCAACTGTTAAATTAGGCGACACTTGTATATTGTATTGCATAAATGGAGCTAACTTTGCATCAAAGTTGTTGTTATATGACCCCTATTGCAGAGTGCAGTTTAAAAGGGAACCACATACAAGCCACACAATATGATATGATGAAATATTAATCGGCTGGCATCTTGTTGGAGGAGGAATTATGGGAAATGTGTAACCTTTCTAGTCGAGTTTCTTACATGTTTGGGTTATGTGTCGGCTTAGCAATATCGTTTCGTTTCTTGATCCGGCATTGTATTTACCCTCTCTTAAATTAAACGGCCAGCACGTTAACTTAGTTCTTAAGACCAGCTCCTTGATTTGAACGTAACACTCTTCTGAAATGATACAGTTTGCCGAACTTCTTGCGGTAGCACCTCAGAATGTCTAGAATAGTCGTTTTTTTTAATGTATTGAATATATACACACACCTGAAGTAGAATATAAAGCGTCAATAAGTTATTATTCAGAAGACGAATGATCCCTATTGTGTTAAACTGAGTATCGCCTGAACTGAAATAGAAACAAACCTCCAGCAAATGGTTTGCATTCCCATTATTCCTATGGTGCTGTTACTAAACATGTCTTTGGCTCACGGTCCTGGAACTGGCTAGGCTATATTATACGATATTTTATCAGTCCCGATATGCCTTGTTGAGACCTAATAGCGACCTATTAGATAACATCACGCGAGGAGGTCATTCCACCTTGCCCCATATACAGAGCCTCATCATTAGTTTGCCACGTTTCGTGACGTACATGTTTAATTCAATCAAATACCGAGCAGTAAAGGTAAAAGTTATAAAGGCTGTTTGGGTCATTTATCGAGGTGCTGATTTATGACGTTTAAGATAATAATCTAGATTTTTTGTTAAATGCCATAGTGAGTATTTAATTGTGTTCGTGCTATACAATTATCTCGATGAATGTTTTAAAAGAAATTAACTTTCCTTAAATGCGGCCTTAACTATGCATATCAGAGGGCAATTGTAAGACAATCGGTTTTACAAACCGATATTAAACACCCTGACAAAGACGAAGAACCTTTTCAAAGCTACTTTTCTGTCTTAATAAAATAAAGCGCGATCAAATACTCGGGTTGGCGGCCTGTCCACGTCGCGATCGGTGTGCTGTACACATGCTAGCTGACGTCGAGTGTGAATTAGGTTCAAAAGGGTTTCCTTTTTACGAGTGCCTGAAAAAAAGTGATACGCTGAGCGTAACATATGTAGCTTGACATTCCAGCGTTCATTTCATGTGACAGTGTAACCGCTTCACAATCCTGCCTCTTCATTACTGTCATCACGCTCATAATTTGCACTACCTTAATCCCCTGTTCTGGGTGATCTAGAATGATGCAAAGGGCGTGCTGTCTTACGCCGGATATGTCGTACGTTATATGGCTATTGAGGGTTTTGGTACAGTAAAGGCGTTCATATGTAAGGTGGATAACAGTTTCCCCGTCCATAGCCTGAAGAGTATGTCCTTTTGTGTCTGCTGCTGTAAGCCACAACAAAATGTGATATTGACAATTGTCTTCTGCTATGCCAATACATGCTTTGTCTACGAATCATAGATGTGGTTGTGTCTAAGATGCATTTTCATCGTAATGTGCATGAACTATCAATATATGATGAACACAAGGATAAACTAACATGTTGTTGAGGTGGCCTGCACACTCATGATAAGGCAGTTTCAGTTATTCGTTTGTTAAGTAATGGCGTTCTGATTGCTAAGATATATCCCCCTTGCTAGCTCCGCACGGAACCCCAGAAGTCGTCAACGTGCGTCTAAGGTATTCATATAATTTACATTACTTAATGCAGTTACACATGTCAACCGTCTTTGTCCGTTTTTACCACATAAGAAACTACATCTTAAACAACAGAATATATGCACTCCGCTTGAGCGTCTGTCAGCCTAGGTTGTCGCTCAATTTATAGTGATGAGCCCTATCACATATAGAATGTATAATGTAGAAAGACACCAATTCATTTGACTTCATACACATGCTAGCGGCCATATGCATATTCTTCTGCGGTCGCCGATTCGTGGCAGGGGCTGCATTAGTGGCAGCGTGTTGGTGTCTATATGTGTGTGAGCGCAAGTGGGTGGATGGTTGACGAGTAGCAGTTAGGCGACGATGTTTAGTCTTGCAAAAAAAAAAAATGGTATCAGTGACTTGCCACATGGCCATTCTCGTAAATACGATTTACTCCAGGCTACACTGCATGTACAGATATTGTAGCTACTTTATACTGCTGGGATGTCATATGAAAGCCATTCTCGCTGAATAGAGAAGGGGGCTGTCCAGCAAGGAATGAAGGCTATCTGGGGGGGGGGGGGCAACCGGAAGTAGAAAATCGTTGTAAGTTGTGACGTATCCTTTAGTGTTATGTGCTGTGATTAGTTGAAACATTTACAACTTACCCAACGTGTGTCTATTTGCGAAAAGTTACCTGACGTGACTCAGTGGAACAATATTTGTGAATGGAAGCTCTCAGCCGCAGAATTTCTGATGCGTTATTTCGGTCGGTTAGAATTGAATGCTTAAGCGCAAGTTGCCGTACTAGAGTCAATAGATTTGTCGCCGATTTTATGGTTCGTGACTCCCCTAGCGATAGCCAACGTCACTTACTCTTGCTGCAGTCGCTAGACGTGTCCTATGGCTGAAGTAGCATTTCTCGTTGTTCTTTATATATTGCTTTATTTTGTAGTATCTCTATACCACCGGTTCATTTTGACGCTTTCTTAAGTTTCCCCAATAACCTCTTAACAGAGCAGTCATTAATCCCGACTAAGAAGCCAAATAAGAAACTCGATTGGGTTATATGCAGGATTGGGACATTGGCTATTGATGTACAGCTTCACATTGTGCATAATGGCGGTCACACAGCAAATATACAATGAAAAAGTAGAATATCTATGAATGCTGTCAAAGACTAATGGTCAGCTGTAATTCACCTCGAGTGATAGGGCCTTGACGATTACATGGGCACAACCACAATGCCAGAATATATTGCCACCGACATATCAACCCCCTTATAATTCGACCCGAATGCAACTCTGTGCTTTGTTCAAACGCTATTTTTTTATTCCCATGGGAGAAACGTTTGGGTAGAACGTTGGAAATACTTCGAAAATTGACCGTCCCATTAGAATGTATAGCGACATGGATTGGTGGTAACAAGAAGGCGCAATATGTGACAGTCTGCTTATTAGCGAAAATCGTGAAGGATGTTCTGATACAACGGTATTGAAGCAATTTGTGTGTTGCAATCAGTGGTGTGATGGCGTGCGACACGCACTAAAGGTATGTTGATGAAGGAACACAAACTTGGTTTAGAAGAAACTTAAACTGTATTGATTAAACGTAATTGAAATTGAAGATGGATCTCTGCCTAAAATATGGAGGCATAGGGTCGAGCTTGGAGGCCAGAATAGAACTGCGCGGCTATGTGATATGGGGTATATATGAGGAGATGGTTGGGGGGTCGGGGGGATAGGGGGTGGGAGTAGGGGGTAGGGGGCATGTGACACGCAGGTCACTCGTGGGCATGACCGAGAGGAGCACATTATGATGATGGACAAGATTGTGTCATAATGTACTTTTGACACTCAACACAATCCTTCCATTATATACTGTCAATGCTGTATCCAAGATTTATTTGAAATTTTTATTCGATTCCTTTGAGAGCATCAATGAACTCTCAACTGCTTCGTGCAATTGGTCGTTCGTATTCAAGATGTGATTGCACTTAGTTCTGCATTATTAGTTAATATATGGTTTCTTTACCTCAATGCCACAACGCATACAGTGAAAGCAGGGAATAAAACAGAGGACGTCCCTGTTATTGCAATGTATCATCATCTCCACTGTGCCCATATAATATTTTATAAAAATCTTGCAAAATCGTTTCTATGAATGCCTACTAAGATGAGGAAACAGTTTTGACAGTTCTCTACTTGAGATATTCGCATAACAATTCGGCGGAAGCGCCGCCTTATATATGAAACGTCACCTGTGCTAAGCGGCAAGTTGCGTAGTAATTGCCAAGTCGCTGTTATTTTATTCAACCTGTAGTTATTTTACATTAATGGTCTCATCATCAAGAAAACTTGTCTTGGACATTTGATGAATCAATGCATTCCCGCTCGTAAAGCCATTATAAAACAATGCGTCTTTACAACAAGAATTTAGAGCATCTTTTGCAGGTATTACTATATTTTAAGTTACTATACTACGTAGGACACCAACGCCAGTCATGTTTATTTACATTCTTCACGTGCACTCTCCATGGTGATTATCCAACCATCTATCAACACTACTGCTTGACACAATACCTTACTCATTGACCTTACATTATTTTAATAAGGATCGGCCTGACGATATTAGCAATTTTATTGCAGCATGTTCAGAGTATAGAGGTTCTCAAAGCATATACTTGCTTATGTTCTGTAGAAAGCCTGGTTGCCAATTAATGCATTGGCAATAACAATGGCTGTCCTGTCCATTGTATCCCTATCAAAAGCATAGCCTGCCAAGCATTAACCGTTTGACTAACAGTCAAACAATCACTTAACTGCGTCATCTTCGAGTCGGACAGATTTAACCATGCAATCCTACACATTAGCGCCCTACAACGGATCTGCTGCCCATGACACTGGTGGAAGGTAAAATTACCACCATATGCACTAAGATCACCAATAATAGCATATACATAGCGATTTGTATCTTGTTCTTTCGAATGCGAATCTACAAATTATATACAGATGCGACCACAATGTCTACCAACATTGCCATATTTTCATATAGAAAACTATTTAATCAAATGAGGTTTTATAGGGTGTATTTATAGCATGACTTCGTTTCAATTAAATCGTAAAAACTTCTCTTGAGTTATTTGTTGCCCGAGATGTTTGTCGACAATCACGTTCGCATAAATTATGCTTATCAATCTGAATGCAGAGACGCGTCAACAGGAGATACTTTTGACATTCAGACATTAATGCTTTAGCTATCTTGATGTTCAGGGCAATGCAGAGTGAACATCAAACTATATTTGGAGCATTTTAGCTACCACGTTTAGCTAATTAACCAGAGCAAGACAACTCGTTTATAGCTGCAGTTCGTTCGCATAGGTCTGTCAGCCTAAACAACTGTCTATGGACCGTGCAAGGGATCTGTCTGAACATTATACCACTGTATTGCTGATAGGCTGTCAACATATGTTTTCATATTTACGGCTGTGTATATGTATACAGTCGCTGGCGGCCTTGGAACATTTTGTTGACCATACCTGTATCAGATGATCCCATCCCCTGTGCAGGTGTGGTTCCGTGTTGGCTGTACAAGTGGGCTCCACTTAACGTCGCTTTGAGTTTTTGATGAAGCGTCTCATTACAATAGCGCGCTGGCCGGACTATCTGAGTACTCAATAATGATGTTCTGTGCAGCACTTTATGAGATCGGATGACAGTGATATAATGGCATTTTTATTTATTGATGCCGTTTGCCGAATGGAGCACACGTTTTATCACCCCTTAAGTAATGTTATAAGTTGTTTGCCAGTTATAACATACTAGGCTCAATGTGTGCCGCTCATGTAAAAGTTTAATAAGTGGGAAACCAAACAAGCTCCATTAATCATTGATGTAAGCAACCGATATCACGCTTTATCCTTGGATTTTATGCTAAAAGTGGTCCACAATATGTAAAAGCGTCAGGTAATAGACCGTCGTCACACATACAATCATGCGCACCAAATCACGTTCTTGTCGTACAGAGCAGACTAATTGCAATAATAACGGTGGCCAGAAGATTGTAGGAGCAATCTGAAACCAGAAATAATGAATAGTAAGCGTATAACGTCTTTGTTGTGACGGACTGGACATCAAACAGTCCGGGATCTCACGTTGGAACAATTGCCGACAAAATACTAGAATACTGATGATGACAGACTTGCTTGATCGATAGCTCATTTAATCAATTAAGCATTAGGGTAGGAAGCACAAACATTGGTGCATTATTATCATGCCATATTCTCGCACAATAGGCATTGAATTAAAGGCACGCACATAAATGTTGAACATCATGTCACATGGCATTAATGTTTTAAACTTTAGTATTACGCAATGGGGTATTAACATTAGGGCAATATGACAATATTTGTCAACATCTCAGTAAATTAGCAGCACACTGGCCGAGCAAACTCCGGCCGGTGTCTTCACTGTTCCAACAGCTAAGCTTCTAGGGGCAACTTGATGCAAAAGCCGCAAAAGGTTCTCGGATCATCCATGATTTATTGAAACCTTCTTTGTAGTAGATGATCCTGAATATATAACATAGGACAAAGCATTAAGATGTATGTAACATGAATATTTTTATCGACATCTCAGTGAATCAGTAGCACGCTGGCCGAGCATAGGTTTGCCGGTGACTTCATTGTACAAACAAATACGCTACTAGGAGCAACTTGTTGCAAAAGTCGCCAAAAACGTTTGGATCATTAATAATTTAGTTACACGTTCTTTGTAGTAGATGATCCTTAATATGTAACATAGGACAAAGCATTAAAACATATGTTATATGACCTTTTTCATCGACATCCAATCTACCAATGTCTGAATTATTGATAAAGAAGCAATGACATATATGAAATAAAGCTTTGTTTGCGGATATACATCGTTAGATTTGATGCTTGCTGAGGGGGTATGTTAGTCATTTGCCGTGCTTAAAATGTTCAATGAGACATCCCTCATTCAGCACCGTACGCTCGCATAGAATTGGAATAAAAATCATCGGCAAGAGTATCAAACGACGTATAACTACATTCGGAGGTAAAACCAAATAATTGCGCACTTTGATTTCTATCTGATATCGCGATAGCATTAATGTATTGCCGTTGACGTTGTGAACTTCGACGCATATTGAGAAAGGTGATGACGCTGACTGGTAGCATTTAGATCAATATCAACTCGATATGTATTATGCTGAATGAATACAGAGTAAGATCAGCCATCAATTCACCTTTACATGCCCTATAATGCCTACACGTGGGTGCACACAAAGTAATATCATCGCATGCTTTAGTACATTATGACGGCCATTGATTGAGTAACCGGTGTCTTTGTCCGTACAACCGCCCAAGTTGCAAAGTGGCGCTGAATAAATATAACAATGCCTATTGCAACAATTATATGACCAGAGTGAAATTTGTCGGTCCGATTAGTTGTAACCGAGAACACAGACAGCCAGTATGGCTGCACGTTATTGCTGAACACAACTTTTTTTCATTATGCATACTTTCTATAGTTCAAGGCAAATGTTTTTCACCCAGTGTGTTTGTGGTGAAACGCGTATGGAGTTACAATTATCATTCTTACTTATTGTTGCTGCATTTTACTAACGACCACACGATCAGAAGTTCATCGAATTTCTAACAATGGATAATGTGTAAGGTATATATTTGCTCTTCTAATCATCTCGGATGCTTAAGAAAGCAATTCGATGTTATAAACATTAACGGGTTAATGCATTTGCTTTCCGCCAACCGACATTATGAATGCTCTCTGTTCCATTTTGAATCTCTCTCAATGATAATACATATCATCATTCCCTATGACGATATGTAGAATGCCTGAAGCGTGAAATAACTTAAATAGAAATTGGCAACTCACCGATTCCATTTTGGAGGTCATAGCCAATTTCTTAAGCATATTGGATGCCACGGCTCTTAGCGTTAGGAAACCATTGCAATTCAGCATAGAGGAAATCAAACTGTCACTCAATTTATTGCAATAGGAATGCTTGTTGCAACAGGCTTATTTTCAACGCCGTTGCTCGTTTATTTCGTAGCTCTGAGCTAACTAATAATAATCCGAAGTCCACAAAAAGCACCATGATTCTATATCCGTAGATGGCCAAGCTTAGACAATACGCTTACAGTGACGTATAATACGTAAAATGGTCGTATTCCTGCAAACGGTCACTTCTATTGCTGTTGAGTGATAATTAGTAATAAATGTTTTACAGCGTTGTGGTTTACAATGGAAGAACTGGATATCACGATATATAAGACAAACCCTGGATGCTTGTCAATTCATTACAATATGGTGACAACAACGACATTACTCCAACAACTACCCCGGCAATCAAATGGTATCATATCCAGGTAACAAATTCTTTCAGCACATTTATTAAGAAAAGGACTTTTTAATGAACTAAGCATAGTTCGTTAAAGGTATTGAGGTTAGCTATCAATGGTAATCATAGGGCCACTGTCCCCTGATGGAACCGTTCATATATTCACCACCTAAAACAATTGCGCATCGTTTGCAACCAAAGATGCAAATTAGCGGAACAGTTAGTGGTTGTTATAACTGTTCCTTGATCTCCTTAGAAAAAAAAAACATTTAAAGACTTTGAGCACATGTGTCTATGTTTTGTCTGATTCATCCTTTCATGTCTTCATTATGAATGCATATGATAACATTAAAAAATATTAAAAATAATTGCAGCCTCAAAACTATTATAGATGCGTAATGTTATCAGCAAACACGTGTTCGCACACTATTGTTGCTGGGCGCTAGCATAAGTTGTTAATTTGGTAGGCAAGATGATAAAATTTTGCCACGACGAACACATCCGTACAAACAGACTTGCGAGCGAAATTGATCTGTGGACCAGTACACAACACAACAAAGGAGATTAAGATTTCACATTCACTTCAATTCCAATTCAACAATCATATATCATAGTTTCAAACTACTAAATTCGCGATTCCAGGGAGTAAATGCAACTCATGGACGTAAACATGTCTGCTTATTTCGACTCAGCAAATAGTGGTAATGGCGATTGACATTGGAGCGAAGAAAACGCAAGTTTAGATTGGAAGGTGTTTTATATTTGAGGTATTTAACATGAAATGTTTTTGCCACCAGACAGTTATTTTATAATACGCTAGAGCACATCGGCCATCATTCTTTTTTGTTTCATAATGTAAGAACATTAAATATTACTGCTATAATACCTCCAACGGAGATGGCATAAGGTTTTCAAAAAGCAATGTTCGCACTTCTAAAATGTTTGACCTTTAGCGTTGTACCATGAGTAAAGGTTAACAAAACAAAAGCCTTGGACTGTTATAATGTCTGATGTAATAAGGCTTGCAACATCGATAAATAATTAACTAGTTTGTATCCAGACAATTTGCTGTACTAATTACCTCAATATCAAATACATTTGTAATGAACATTAATCTTTAATACTATCACAATTATCGGCCTAATTATAACATGGCTTCCACCGCTCACTTATCTGTTGACAAATTTACAATTTATCGACTCTTCGTTGCAAAGATATGTGTTGTATGGGTATAAATACTTGTTATATGCATTTGAAGCTACATTTGATATGTAATTATGGGGCATTATTGATAACACTCGTGATGTAGAATTGGCCCTGTAATATAGCAAGAGCCAGCCAGATAAATTTAAATGATTTTGCAGTAATTTGAGCATAACCTTCGTTTACATGAAGTGTATTTCATAACGGCATATAGCACTAGGCTATTACAGAAGTTGAATTCTTCACCCTCATTTGTATTTATTCTGCCTTTTCGCCAAAGACGGACTGATAATTTACGCAAAAATGCAAGTTAATGTAAAGAGTGAACAATGCCAAAGCAATGATGTAAATCTATTTGGGGAACCTGCCAAATTCCAATAGCTGTTGAGTTCTGGTGAAATATAATAAATGCAGCACAGACCCATTACAAGAGCGACAAAGACGAATCAGGGCATTCCTAAAGGCCTAGTCAAATGAAGGATGGGAGCACGTCTGCAGAATTGCCTGAGGAAAGAGTGAAAGAAATTAACGACCTGAATAAAGAACATATTAGACGATAAAGAAGTCAAATTAAAGACGAGAACTCTATCGAAGTCAAGCTCGATTCTCTAAAGATAGAAAATTACATTGATATACCCCCTAGTTTTGTCGACTGTTTATATTGCGTGTGAGAGGAAGTTAGATAAAGTGCCATGTCGTCGAATGATTGTCAAATGGCCGTACATGCCTTTATAGGCGTTTTCATGAATACGTTTATTGCCAACGTCTTTTGATGGTATCCTCGACAATCATACATAATTGTCCATATTTGCGTATGATATTTAGAGTGTTAGAAATACCGGACCCGGCGTTTGAATAATTGAATGTAATATATAATTGATGAACTGTTCACCTGATTATCATGTCTGTTCAATACGAAGATGTATGTCGCCCTTGTGTACATCATGCCTTTACCAGAAGACGGTTATTCGTGTAGGTGTTTAATTAACACTTCAGCTGATTTTTGAAAAGATAATCATGATATAGTTGATAGTTTTTAACACAATATTATGTCGCTTGTTCAAGGAAGGGACATTGACCTTGTCGTTACTTCAGTACTTTCTCGCTTCTTTGAAATATTCGAAAAAACCGTAGCAACGAATAAGTTCTGTTCTGTGTGTATTAGCCCCAAACGTAATTGATGGCTTGAAGCATAAACATGTCAAAATAGCCGCCTTCAATTATGTATGTAGCCCGAGGATATTGCGGCAGGCCAGTGGTAGAGACGATGTAGACCTAAGCACGTGCGGTTGTAACAATTCAACCCCTAAAACGTCTTCTTCTGAAACGAAACACTTTTCATCTGTGTTTATAGCAGCAAATGTAGGTTTTCTTTCGCCTGGCCCTCCCCTCATCCCCGCACCTAATAATCGTCTTTTACGCCAATGGCTGATTTCTTATCGATAAAGTTCAGAAGCCAGTGATCAGCAGTTTGTTATAAATGAACGTTAACGATAACACTATGACTACTGTGCCACAGTATATGCGTTTTAATCGCACTAATTGATTCAATGATTGCGTTCGTTTTGGCATCATTGCATTTTAGGACGTCATTACGATGCATTGTGCATTGTAAGATTCCATTACCATGTAATCAGTGTGACGTGCTTCTATGATGTATTTTCCACATACCTTTACTCCATTAAATATATTGTGGCCATCATGGGGTATACCGTAAGCCTTAGTCGCATACATCATATATAAGATTTTGCTTTGCTTAGCTGTTCATTCGTATTGGTATCACGACAAGGGCAAAGAAAACCGGTGCAAAAATGGGACATTTGGAAGTTCAACGCCCTGATAGGTTTTGGACGAATACATACCAGGCATATTGTCTTTTGCCTATAATTATGTTGCATGCTGATACGATGTAAAAGTAGCGTCCAATATTGAGACAAATGCATTTGCAAAACGACGGCTGATATACTGCTATTCTATATCGGGGACTACATCATTTCTCCGAGTGCCACTAAGTGTGCAAAACAGCGCAATGATATATAGTATTGCATCTTATATGGTAATATTTTCTCCGGTAAGCCTGTTGTATCATTTTTGTATTTAGATACGAGTTGTGGCTGATTGCGAAGACCAATGGGAGATGTCGTTGACTTTTTTGGTGGCATTTTGTTGAAGGCAATACACTTAACAGTAATGATGACAACCGAGTGCGCTCAACAATCGAGGCTTATTCCAATAATAATAATACTAATGTGTTTTGTAAGGCGTGAATCCACACAAGTGCTTAAAATCGCTATCCACGTAAATGATTACATTTGGAATGTACATGGCAGCGTGGTGCATGGTATGTGCCATATTGATCAGGTTATTTTGAAGGACAAATGTAATATTCAGTGAACAAGTGGGTGTTTAGCTTTGCTTTAAAGATTATAATCTGGTACAGTTCCTGATATCGCAAAGGACATTTTCCAATTGACTCAAGTAAAGCTGTACACGCGTTCCAGCGCAGCAGTTGACTTGGTACGGGGCACAACGAGCAGCGAAAAGGTCCTAGGTGAAATGCGGTTATGGATAAGATTTTAGATCCATGACCGTGCGATGTTATAAATAGCCTAATTATGATTCCTGCGGCCGCATTGTGTATGAACCGCAAGTGGTTAATGAGTATAGCTGGTAGTCCACACAGCAGTGAGTTGCAGTTGTCCAACTTTGGCATGCACAATACATTCTAGCGATTGTCTATCAACATAGTTCCGAATCTTGCATACGTTGTACATATAAAAGACTGAAGCTTTGCAGATGGATGAGATACGCTAATTTTTCTTAGCGATAGGTAATGGTGCAGAAATGGTTGCTTTCATATGCTTGGTCTAGCTTGGAATGCACAAGATCACAATTTGCTGAGAGAAGGCTGAGAAAGCAAGCACAGATGAAGGGTGTAGCTGATCAATAATTATTTTAAATGCCGATTCCATCGTAGCTCTTCGTGTCGAAGTTACTTTTATTGACTACAGGGTTTTATTAACAGACGAAGACTGATTGATTGACGACCCAAACGGGTTTTGTAAGTACATCCGACCAAAACTAACACAATATTACGCATGTTCATGGTTTCAATTACTACAACCCAATACATATCAAAATATTGTACGTTTAACTTGAAAAAAACCCATATGGATACGTTTAACAGGTTAGGGCTGATGGTCCAACCCACCGAACTACTCACACATGATGGAAATTGTCGACAGTGATGATGGTCATATCATACTGCACACTGAACGACACTATGCAAACAAACAAAGATACAGTTTCCCATCGGAGAACATATACTATACAAATCATTCTCTACCCTCAGCCATACAGGGACCAACTTCCCACTAAAAAATCTCAGCTACTTGACTGGATCATAATAAATTTCGCAGATAATTATTTTGCGACTGTTTTATGGAACGAACCATGTGAAGCATATTAAGCGAAAAATATTTATGCTCTTTATTCTCACATGGTTGTGCCACACAGTGACATAAATGCAGCCAGTAAAAACTCAGAGGCTTGGCCTGGGGTTTCACATATAGAGAGATATAGAGATAGAGATGTATAGAGAGAGAGATAGAGAGAGAGAGAGAGAGATAGAGAGAGAGAGAGAGAGAGAGAGAGAGAGAGAGAGATAGAGAGATAGAGAGAGAGAGAGAGAGAGAAGATCTAGAGAGAGATAGAGAGAGAGAGAGAGAGATCTCTATATAGAGAGATAGAGAGAGAGAGGAGAGAGATGAGAGAGATAGAGAGATAGAGATAGAGAGAGAGATATATATAGATATAGAGATATAGATAGAGAGCGGGAGAGAGAGAGATATATATATTTAGATAGAGAGAGAGATAGAGAGATGAAACAGAGGGATAGAGATATATATAGAGATAGATATATTATAGAGAGAGAGAGAGAGACAAGAGATAGAGAGAGAGAGACAGAGACAGACAGAGATAGAGAGAGAGAGAGAGGAGAGAAAGAGAGAGAGAGAGATAGAGAGATAGGAGAAGAGATATAGGTAGAGAGGGGAGAGAGAGAAAGAGATATAGAGAGAGAGAGGGAGATATATAGAGAGATCTGAATATATATATATATAGAGAGATATAGAGATAGAGATTTAGAGAGAGTATGGATAGAGATATAGATAGAGGGAGAGAGAGCATATAGAGAGAGATAGAGATAGATATATAGAGAGAGAGAGATATATATAGATATTTAGAGATAGAGAGATATATATATATATAGATACATATAGATAGAGATAGAGAGATATATATATACAGATTCATATATATTAGCACGAGGGCGACCTTTAGTGGACAAGAGCCAACCTTCAGAGAGAGAGAGAAGAGAGAGGGAGAGACCAGTAGAGAGAGACAGAGAGAGAGAGAGAGAGAGAGAGAGAGAGAGAGGAGAGAGAGAGAGAGACCATTCGAAGAGAGAGTTTGAGAGAGAGAGTAGAGAGTACAAGAGACATAGAGAGAGAGAGAGAGAGAGGAGAAGAGAGGAGAGAGCGAAGGAGAGAGAGGGAAGAGAGAGAGAGAGAGAGAGAAGAGAGAGAACCCGAGACCTAGAGAAGAGAGAGAGAGAGAGAGAGAGAGAGATAGAGAGAGAGAAATTGCAGAGAGAGTAGTTGGATATGTATAGTTGAAAAATTATATTTGATTTATTTTTAAAGAGAGAGAAATACTCTATTTTTCTCCTTAGAAGAGAGAATGAGAGAGAGAGAGAATTAGATCGCGAAATGCTACTGATGGTATGATAATGATCAGAGATATAGACAGAGAGAGGAGAGAGAAGAAAGAGAGAGAGAGAGATGAGATAGAATATTTAGGTATTATTTCGCAAATAGGAGAGATAGAGAGAGGGCACGAGAGAGAGAGAGATACGTATAAGAGAGAGTGAGAGAGAGACCTTTCGTGGACGACCTTTCGAGAGAAAAGAGAGAGACCAGGAGAGAGAAGTGAGAGAGATTTTAGAGAAGAGAGAGAGATAGAGAGAGGAGGAGAGAGAGAGAGAGAGTATCAAGAGAGAGATGTAGAGAGAGGACGAGAGAGAGAAGAGGAGATATAGAGATATAGAGATAGAGGGAGAGAGTAGAGAGAGACATATAGAGAGAGAGAGAGAGAAGAGAGAGAGACATAGGAGAACAGATTATATAGGATAAGAGATAGATATATATATATAGATATATAGAGAGAGATATATATAGAGAGACATATTAGGAGAGAGATATATAGAGATATATAATAGATAGCAGGAGTATATAGATTAGGGATATATATATATATAGAGAGATATAGGAGAATAGAGAGAGAGATATAGAGATATATCTAGGGAGATATATATATAGATAGAGATATATATATAGATATAGAGATAGATGACCAGATAGATATAGAGAGAGATAGAGATATATATATATAGAGAGATATATATAGGACATATATATATATATATAGATATATATATAGAATTATATATATAGAGATATATATATCTACTATAGAGATATAGATATATAGATATAATAGATATATAGAGATAAATATATAGATATATATATATAGATATATATATAGATAGAGAGATAGATATATAGATATATATATATATATATCTATATATATATATATATATATCTAATATATAGAGAGATATATATAGATATAGAGAGTAGATATTGAGGAGATAGAATATAGGAGAGAGATATATATATATATATATATATATAGATATATATAGAATAGAATATATATATAGAGAGATAGAGAGATATATTATAGAGAGGATATAGACATAGAGAGAGATATATATAGATATATATATATAAATAGAGGGAGGAGAGAGAGATACAGATAGATAGATATATAGAGATATATAGAGATAGATAGAGATATCTATATAGATATATATATAGAGAGATAGATATAGAGAGATATAGAGATATATCTCTATAGATATCTCTCTCTCTATGTCTCTCTCGAGATATAGAGATATAGAGATATATCTCTATCGATCTCTATATATCTCTATATATCTATAGATAGATATATATATATATATATATATCTCTATATATATAGATATATATATATATATATATATATATATATATATATATATAGGCGAGTACTAACGTCCTGCCTACGAAACTAAGAAATCATACATTATATATTATAGGTCGCTAGTAATTTCTTCCTTATCGTCCGAATGTGCGCTACGTCAATTAAGGTTTATTTCGCAACAGAATGTAAATCATTCGCATTTAGCTGAGAATTTTAGGTGCGCCAGTGTATCAGACACGATTTCTGTCCTATATCATATTCAGAAGGTGTGTGGAAAGCTTCTAACATGGATCTTTTGCTAGATTAACATGGATCTGAATATTTGCATTTTATCTTCCGGCGAACTATAACGTAACAGACACGTGCGCTTACAGTGCATTAATATCAATCTATTTTAATGCTCAGTCGACACGTGCTGCTTTCTGGGTCATTGGTCATTTAACTAAGCCGTCAATTAAATACATATATACACTTTGACAATCCTTTCATCCCATCTACGTCCAATATGGCATAGATTATGGTCATGATGATTTGACGTGGCCAAAAACTACTGTTGAGTATTATGGTAGAACTAATAAAATGCTTACATCTGAGCAAGATATGTGATATCTTCCTTAGAAGTACGTCCAGAAAGATTGCCGCGGACGGCATCTGGTATGTAACCTTATATCGCAGGATTCACTTCTGAACTAATTTTCACTAGGTTATTTATAATTCAGCAATACTTCCTTTGAATGAGCTGCTACCACATATTTAACATAAAAGCTACTGTTATGATACTTTTTGTTGACGTCCCGTAGGATATTGATATATGCATAATTGATGAAGAAGCATTTACATTCCTGTTATGAAATTTTATTCGTAGAAATCTATTTTGTAAGCAATTCCAAGCTGGTTATAGTGATGCAGCGCTACCGATACAAACAGATTTTATATATTTAGCCCGGCTCTGCCCAATAAAGCCCCTTTGTTTCATCGATAGTCGTTATGCGTGTTGAATATTGAAGCTTCAAGGGGGTATGTCCGACAGTTCGCACCTATTCACAAGCAAACCTGAGATATAACCGTATATTGTACTTTACAAATGTAAATATCGTTGTCATTAAAAAAATAATCGTTTCTAAAATGATATTGCCATAATACAGTATTTGCAGATCATAGCATTGCGATACAATGCATTGGATAGATGCTCGGTAATGTGATTGAAAATGATGTCATGTATTGGTTGTTAGCATCATTTTAGAAGCAATAAATCCGGCTAGTTAGAAATGGCCCGACAGGGTTTCTTTGTGTGGAGTGAAAAGCAAATCACCATAGGATGTGTAAAAGGAACCAAAACAAGCAATAACGCAGTCGGTCCTCTGTTACACTAAGGATAACACATACAAGACTGAGAACCAATATATATAACATGTCGAACAAACGGATGCCGTCTGAACATTGTGGAATAACAAGCAATACATTGTCTGTGGTAGTACACCGGTACATAATATTTACCAGTATTCCTCGCTTCCGCGCCAAAGACATCCCTATTGCAAGCTTCGAGTTTCTATTGTGACCGTGATAATAGTCGAACCTGGCAATTATCGAAGCAAGCTACAATGTACATTGATGCCCCTGTTGACATTAGCTTTTAACACTGTGATGTAAGCCATGCATTCTATTAAGCAAGTCTGATAGTAAATATTAAGGGGCGCTCCAGAAAGCCTCAGTTTCATCATTTTGATCGAACTGTGCTATCCAGTGATAACCTTAATTTGCAGCAACAACACTCTTTGTAGGTACACATTTACGATCAATATATGCATATGGCTTTTTAGGTTAACTATTGTAGTGGTAAGGCGCACAAACGCAATGTTCCTGATGCAAAGCTTCCAAATGCCACGCGCTGTCTCTTTTTACAAGATGAAAGTATTGATGGCCCACACGCCTCACACTTCGTTCATGCGCTCCCAAAATCGTTCATGCCATTCACTCGGAACATCATATATTGCGAATAGTGCTTCAACAATAAAGCATTCTGTGGTCGGTTATCGACATTAAAATGGACAACCGTGTGACTGTATAACAAGGCTAACAGAATATAGCGGCATTATTTACTGTTATCTGCACAATGGTTTTACTGTGTCTACGGATGCATTATGAATATCGATGGCAACATACAACTATACTGAATGTTGGTGACAATTACGCAGGCTGCATGGGCAAGGTGTATATCTCACTAGTACTTATTGTTAATAGAGACGCTACAAACGTCATGCTACAATTTGGATAAATTCTTTGAAGTGTTAATTGGGAGAAATATATTTGTATTTGTTAAGTTCAAGGAGATTTATAACATTCTGACTGCGATTTTAAGCGTATGTCCGGCATATCGTGTAGCCTGTGGACTGATTTTAATGTATGGCTATGTGAAGAGTTGTTGACAGGAAATAATTTGGTTCGCGGTCATAGTTAAAACTAACACAACGTTGCAATCTGATCAAACTCATATGATGGCTCAGCCAATTAAACTGTTTAGCTGATACCAACTCGGTTTCTTATCCTAGTATAATAGATAACATGTGCGTGTACCATGTGACTGTAATTTTTATCC
>CM067352.1:20330172-20381750 GCA_034190875.2 Urechis unicinctus | reverse complement strand
ACTGATACAACGAATTGAATGCTTCCACAGACGAATGCAAATAGTAATTCGCATTCTGCCACTGTAATGGGACGAGGGAGATCGATAGTATCTTGAATTACCATTCAGGGGCAGCATGAGCCTCTAGCGAGCCACTGAAATATTATCTACGCAGCTAATTTTTTTTAGATAACATTACAGCGACAACTGATTGCCAGAGGCAAATTCAGGCGGCTAGGAAACAGAACTCCTCCGAAAGCTCTTAACCAATGGGTCACCGGGCTCCTTAATGTGACTGCATGTATTGTAAAATATATATATATATATATATATATATATATATATATATATATATATATATATATATATATATATATATATATATATATATATATATATATATATATATATATATATATATATATATATATTATATAGGATCAACAAGATATATAAAACTCTTTGCAGCTCGCCGAAAAAACAAAGTCCTCGAGCACGTTCGGTAATGTATTTTCAAAACACAATTTCAGGTATGACATTAGTTATTACGTCTAACAGGTTAAAACTAATCAAATGGTCTGCGGATCAATATAGGGTCACATCATAAACCCGACCGATGCTACCCCATGAACCCTCCATCACCCCCCCCCACACACACACACACACACACACACACCCACTCGTCATTCATCAACATTGCGGGCAGGTGAGTTACAGGCTAAAAACATATCACAGCAAGCGTTATGTTGTTACATTTGTTATATTCAAGCCGCTTGTAGCCGCCCATGTAGATTTCCTTATAACTGATTCCATCCCTTCCATAGCACCTAATGCACAGTTGCGATCTTGCTTCTCAGCGATTTGATGTCTGTTCTTTAGCATTTGAACTAATCATTGCATCATTATTGCTAACCTAAGATGGCCATATTATCGGCCTTCTGATAACGTTAGCCCAGTTCAAATATTAGATCTCTTAAACTGCATTTCGTTATAACTGCAGCTTATCGTGCGAAACCTATTGTGGAAACCTTCCATGCAGGCTGTAAAATTTCTTGTGCGCGAACGATATAAAAACTCCATCGTTCAAAAAGCCCATCATTATTTACGGTCACTATCTTACTTTTTACCATTTCACATTACTACGCTGCTCTTTGCTCATAGTGTTGTGTATAAATGTACTAAAGGGCACAACTCAAACGGTTGACAAGACACGTCCGGGGACAATAGGCTCCCAATGTGAACGTAAATCTATTCGCCCTTTAGGAATGCCATGGCATGACGGCGTTGAAACCACAAAGGCGAGGTTGACTGGATCAACGAGTATCCAAACATTGATGGCTCACTTTTTGTGTCATTCTAGTTTCAAGGTTTTTGTGTGCAACGAAACCAAGTAACCTTATCACGCCAAATTACCCCGGCTTGTGTAATTCATAGACGATTCTAAAGATACGCGTCGATTCTTAAGTAGATTCTTTAGTAACTAGAGTGGTTCAAGAAAGTCAATTGAATCAAGCATAATGGTATCCCAGTATAATATTATTCCGCTTTGCTTCTATTTGCCACCAAATGTATGCTCTACAATTACCATGTCTGAGACGATGTGTTTCCTTTTACAATGCAGAAAACAGAATGCACCCATCGTTCACAGCAGTCATGAAACATGACAAAAAAAATGTAAAGAATATATCGGGCATCAGAAAATAGCACACAGGATGGTTTACGATGTAATAATTCCTGTTATGAATTACTCAGGAACTGATCCAATAATTATTGAACGATACGAATCCAGGGACAAAAATTGCATGACGAAGTTGCATGGCGGATGCTCACAAAAGCCCACAGGAAGGAACTAAAAATCGCCATATCTCATTTTGCAAGGTTAAGTCGTACAATATTGGAGTTGTAAATCAAATAGATGCGTGTCTATCAGCAGAACAGTACAATTAACCTCCACAGATGAAGATTATTCATGCCAACAAAGTGTCCTAAAGCCCGAATGTTCGCAGCACTTAGCAAGCTTCAAACGAAGCCTTTGTAAACCCTCGCATATACCTGATAACAAATCAAACAGAAAAATTAACAGTACATGTGAGGCTTTAATGAACCTTACGAGCCACGAACAGGGATATCACGAGTGTACAATATGCGATAAGTGAAATCGAGATATATATATAGGGAGAGGGAGAGTGAGCGAGTAATACGGAACGAGAGACAGAGACAGATTTATAAGAAGCGAGATGATATATCTTTCTCATCTCTCTCCTCACAAATATGTCTCTCTTTCTCTAACCCATATCATGCGCGTTCAAACCAGATGACAAAACATCAAAGCAATTACCTCACTCGGCTCGTTTTTATTGTCAATACCGACGTTGTGGCGTTCAGCAGCTTAAGTACTGCAGAGCATGACTAATGGAAGACTGATTGCATGTGGGTCACCCGTGACAAGCCTTGCATTAAACAAAATAGATTTTCTTAAGTGGCACACGCAATCAATCAGCGTACCTCTTATACCACGAGTACGGCTTGGGATTAAGCTTTTTGACAAAACCTCTCCGGCGACCGAATGTGAATGCATTCGCAAGGGAAAATGGCGCTTAAGTAAACATGTGCAAATGGATACATAAGTAGTGCAAATGGTGATTAAAAAAGTTTGATCCTTGGAGTGAGCCAATAGATTGGAACTCAATACATAAATACATAAAGCCAACACATAAATAATTGGTTTGGCCTTTAAATTGTTTGCACAAGAGGTGGCGCTCATGAATAACGCTTGACTGCGGTACGAAAGGGATGCCGTCTGACTATCACACTCATCTTCTTCCATTGACTTTGCAAATTATCTTTATTATTGAAACGAGACACAAAATCCCAAGGTTTGATTTCTTTCCTTTCTTTCTGCCATAATACATATGCATATTTTGTCTATGGTTAAACTTAATGATTTATAATGACAGTTAAATAACTCGTGTCTTAAGCCGCTCCTGAGTGCTATTTGGATTGTGCATACAAATGCAAAACACTAAATATTAAATGTGTGAGAGTCATGCAAATCTAAATAAAGTGCAATAGAGTTTAGAAATTAATCAGGAATGAACATAATCTGACTAACAATCGTAGGCTGTCATCTCTGTTTGTGTATTTAATTATTTTATATTTATAGCACAGCTTTAGTTAGATAAGCCACAGTCGGAATGTAACATATGTGTTCAATATTTCTCTGTCGAGTGTGCATTCTTGGAATAATTACTACATTATGCATCAAATGACAATGACATCCGCCTTAAGAAACTTTCGATATTAAATACAAATATCCCTGTGACTCATTTTATCACTTGTTATCTCCGTTGATGCAAAAGATGATTGATTGTACGGATTTTACAGATGTATAGAAACAACATCTTATCATCTTAAATGGCGCCGCATACTCTTTATGTGTAGGACAGTTTACGATGCATGGGAACTGAATAACGCGAAATTGTTCATCAAATTGACTATACACTTTGATTAGCCGTAACATTAGAAGCGCCTTAGCAACGTTTTCTCTCTGCTGCCACAGCTGACATTCATTTGCTGTTGCTGACGTTAGTCTGGGATTATGGTTAAAATGGCAATATATTATCTAAGTCACCGCCGGTTTCTCATAGAATAGACTTTATTCAAAAGTATAACGACATTACCGACGATGTAAAAAGGGTGTGCATCATGAATAAAGCTTATGATACTGATCGCGGGGATAAACAGCTTTGATATATTATGGATCTGTTCCGAATTGATCTTCGAATGGCATTTACACATTGTAGATGATAAATGCAGAATATGCCCAGTCGATATGCGCATTGGATGTCTTGAAGGACAGTATGATATGGTATATCTCCATCTGCGATGATTTCGCCCACATATCTGTGAACTTTTCGACGAGATATATGTCCGAATGAATGACCGATTAGGTAACAAATGGTACCCATAAAACCGAAGGATGATGCATCCGACGGTGATTGCTTTATCCTTAAAGTCAACCTCAACATACCAATGTAAAAGAAATTTATATATATATATATATATATATATATATATATATATATATATATATATATATATATATATATATATATAGAGAGAGAGAGATATATATAGATAAATAGATATATATTTATATAAATATATATATATATATATATTTATATATATACATATGTATACATATATATATATATATATACATATATATATAGATTTTTATATATATATATTATATATAGATATATATATATCTACATGTATATATATATTTTAGATATATATATACATATTTATATCTATATATATATACATATATATATATCTCTATATATATATTTATATGAATATATGAGATCTATATATGTATATGTATATATATATATGAATATATATATATAGATATATATATATCTATATATATATATATATGAATATATATATATAAATATCTCTCTATATATATATCCTCTCTTTATATATATATATATATATATGTCTATCTATCTCTATGAGAGATATATTTATAGATTTAGAGATATATATAAACATATATACTCTCTATAGATAGATCTCTCTCTCTATATAGAGATATCTCTATCCTATCTCTATCTATCTATCTTCTCTCTATCTCTCTATATATCTATATATATCTCTCTATATATATATATATCTATATATATATATATATATATATATGTATATATATATATAGCAAATAGTTTAAGGTAATATACTTGCTTACCTATGAATTTGTTTCGTTGATATACAGTTGTTTTTCTACAACCAACACCGTCTTGTCTATTCAGCCTATATATCCTGACATGCGCATTTCGCCCATGGCCATTGTCGGCAAAGCACATCTTTAAACCGAATTGAAGATCACTCATGGTTGTGAACGATACCGATTGCCTGGTCGGAGTTAACTCTATGTGGATAAGTCTATTTTGCTTTGTAGTCTGCGTTGTTTATGAGATGTAACCTTGCGGTTTGCATGATGCATAAGGCACGATTGTTCTATGTGTTTCTGCTGTACGTAAATGTTGTATATTCCATATAAATGAGTATGCGCGTAAATAAGAGAACAAGACATCTTGTTACCGACTTAAACGATGCCAATGCAAAATTGATCTATGTACATGGTCTAATGTGATAAAAAGAACATACGGCTTGGTTAAGCGCATATTTGTTGCCAATTCACTCATCGACCTGAATGTCGGATACAAGTTGCATTGTCACTGTATGATCAGATTGCTACCAGTGTTAAGCGTACATATCTTGCATCAAGGGCAAAGGCGTGTGGTTGATTGGGTAGTCAGGTTTATATAGACACGCCATCCATAGTGGTGGTATCATTATGAAATAGAAAAAAGGACAATGCATTTTACTGCTCTATTGTATAACTCAAACTCCACGGTATTTAGTGTCATCTGTACGTCACTCTCAGGCATTGCTTCGCTTAAGCTGGCCAGCGTATTTACTCTAGATATAAGCCGCTAGTCCGAATACAGATTGGGTTGAATTATCAAACGGACACGAGAGCCGAAATTTCATAGAATATTAATGAAGGCACAACGACGTTTCTACTTTGGACCGTTTTTGAATTGCACAATTATTCCATCGGTAGCTAAATAATGTGTAGCACCTTCACTATAACAGTGTCTGCAATATTTATTGTTCCCTGTTAATGCTATCTTGCCGTTCCGAAAAACTACGTGCGAGAGCAGAACCGTGTTCATATAAATTCGCCATGGCTTCTATATGCATCAACTCACCAGCGTATGTAAAGTAACAAAAAAGTATGCATTTTACTTGGGTAACTGTTGTTGAGTACGAATGAAAACAACGATGAATGTACAACGACCCATAGGAATCACAACTTTTGAATTATGACAAACCTAGAGTTAACTTTCTAAACCGTTGGTTTTGCTTGTGACAAAAATAGATCAACACTCTCAGGTTCAACCTGTGTTACTAATATTCTTCGCTATTAGTAATTATCATCCTGGGTAGTAGAATTTCTGTAGTGGAATATATTAAGGTTGCTGGTATGACGAGGAACAAAGAATGAACCGTTTAGTTGTATTTGGCACTGCATCTTCTCAGATCCGCTCTTTGTTACTTATATTCTTTGTATTGTGTAAGGTTAATAATTGCGGATAACTTGCGAAATATGATGTGAAATAATGAATAAGCCACAGAACGACGAGCCCTTTTGGTCGTTTGCTCGAACCCTTTTTTAGATTCTTGATTTGTAACATATATTGTTAGTGATGAGTGTTTATTACCCAGTGTTGTTGAAAATAGTGTGTTGAATATATGTAGTAGTACTAATTGCATATATGCTACGTGATATGATGTGAGGAGAGGAATGAACCACTTAACGGAGAGCCCATTTTATCGCCGTTAAGTGGAACATTATTTTAGAGCCTCTTTGTTTTGTTTATATGTTTGGAACAAAGTAATTATGACCCGGAGATGTTAAAAACTATTATTGAAGATAATTGGTGATACTAATTGATTACATATGTTGCGAAGCACTGAGTGAACCACTTAACGACGAGCCTATTTGACCGCCGCTTCGTTATACATTGTGCGAGAGCCTTCTTACGGTAATCCTTATTCTGTAGTCCATATAAGCCTCATCATACTCTTTTCAAATGCTTTCCTTCGAATAATTTTGATTAAATAAATTAAACGCTTGGCGAAAATGCAGGAGTTGATATTCAAATTTTCAAAGTTGCTTGATCAGTCATTCAAGTGACCGGATTGGTTTAAATAAACTTGTTATGCTTGATTATCAATTTATACATTAAGGGTAATAGATTAATGATCCTTTATAGCCAGTTGGATAGTATAGTGTATAGTTCAAAAGTGGTCAAACGTTCAGGATGTAAATGGGCGTTTGGGGTATTAATATACATGGATTGTTTTTCGAAATATTAACATTAACAGGCTGTTTAAATGAACGGCTTCACAGACGTGCTTGCAAGAAATTAAGTTAAAGGGGAGGAATCCAGTTCCGTCCTTGCTATCTGTTAATGTCATTTAGGATATTATGTTTACAATGCAAGATGCAGCAGGATGTTTCAGAAGAAGAACGCTACAATTATTGACAAAAACATAGAAAACCTGAATGCATCAGGACTAGTCAGTCTAATATTTCAGATTTGTTTGCTGCGTTGATTATTTTGCTTCCTTTTTGATCCTGAATTGATCTACTGTGTCAAATGTAAAATAATTGATTGTACAAATTACCTTCAAAAGGGGTATCGGTCTTGCACGCATCACTAATAGATATTAATATTGTGTTTTTGGCCTCTTCATTTTATTACATAACAATAGCAACGAGAGAACTTGTTGTTATTCGATGGTCTTTCTGTCAAGACAAACATATATATATATATATATATATATATATATATATATATATATATATATATATATATATATATATATATATATATATATATATATATATATATATATATATATATATATATATCTATATATCTATATATATATATCTCTCTCTCTATATATATATGCCTGTATATATATATATATATATATATGCGCACCCACACAACTCTATTCTATTATATATATTCACTTATATATTATGTTCTTGTAGTATTGAAGACGATATATATACCATACAGTTATCAAGACGTAACCGTGGTAGTTATACATAGGTTGTTATATTGCCAATGTATTATATATTTATATATGTATATATATAAACATATATGCGCACTCCCACAAATATATTCTCTTTCTCAGTAAATTGAACAGCAGTTCATACATTATGTTCTTGTAGTATTGAAGGCGACGATCTAACGAACGTAATCGTGTCTGCTATAGCACAAATCCTCAATGACGGTTCCTTTGCCCTTTACTGCGCCGGTCGATGCGATTCTGCGTGTGAACTACCAATATATCTGGCTTTGTGCAGTAGGGAAAATTATATAGGTAATGCATCTGATGTATCATCGTTACAAGAGGCACTGTCATAGCTCTTGTTTAAGTTCTTCAAAATTGAATCAAACGTTGCCAGGACGTAGGATTTTATCGACAATCGCATGTACATTGATTTATTGTTGTTCAGCAATATGTTCTGTGTAAAAAGATACATGTGGTAATGAATTCCGAAGTCGCTGATATGAATGATGTCATGGTTGTCCGAGCAGACAGTGCCCGCAATGAAATAGAACGACATAAAGGTTATCATAATGATAGTTAATGCGACGTCGCTAAAGTTCAATTGTCGTAGTTTAGTGTAAAGAAATATCATCAAGCAAGACGCTGTTCGATAAGACATCTGTTTAGTAGAACTCGATTTCATAGAAGCGGAACATCTAAGAATCAGCGGTGAAGATTTGTGGTTTGTATCGTGTTTTGCCATATAGCAGGTCACTACAATTTACTGCAATAATGATGGTAAATCCATAGCATAAACATGACATTATTGACTTCCCTGGTTCAGATGAAACAAGACCTGTCTCACCCTCAGATGGAAGGAGGACCATTGTTGTACTGCTTATGCATATCCTATTGTCTACGCGTGGGCTGTTTGTGTTATAACCCGGTCGGGTGAGTGCATTACAATGTTTGTATGTGATATAAGGAGCATGAGGGGTTATGACACGATATGAAGCTCACTGCGTGGGAAAGACTTAAGATTCTCGTTGCTCAAATTTCGCCAAAGCTCCTAGCATCTGCCGCAAGTTGTTTATTTCAGTGTTACGCACCAATCTACTTAATCTAAACATACGTTTTCCTCGATTGTTTTGCTCTGGAGTGGTTTCCTCTGTAAATCCTTGCTTATCCTTTGATGGGCTGCAGTGGCTTGGGCAGTCAATATTGACATTCCTCTCGAGGGTTACTTTCTAGTAATGCAAGTACCGAATAAGTGTGCTTCAAATTGCGCACCATATATTCCGAGGGGACACAAATACAAAATAATTGCTCCAGTATGCATTAGCATGCATGCTAATATTTATTGCTTTAGCGCGAATGATCATTTATGGTTAACGTCAGATAGTTCTGCGTATCATTCATTCAGATAGGTGATGTGAATCGTCTGCTCAAATAATTTTACCTAATTTGACAAGCCAGATGAGATCGGCTCTGCATATATCCAATTATCCAAGTAATACTATCGTAAACTTATTAGTTACTGGCAACAAGCTTAATTCGCTTATTGCATTCCTTTGCGCTTATTCTAAGAAACCTGTTGTCCGACAAGATGCGTGTTAACATGAAGGCTTGATTAATCAAAAAGATAATATAATAAGCGGATATACCTAACAGGATATTCTCCCTCAGCCATATTGGCATTTAAGTAAGTACGCACGTTCGCTTTATGCGCCTGCACATGTATGAGCGAAGGCAAACACGATGCACCTCTAGAGTTTGCATGTATGGCTTTGCCTTTGTATATATGTTAACAAGCGGATGTAAGCATGAACGCGAGTATGAATGTGTGTTTGTATGTTCGTATGTATCCCTGTATGTATTTATGCATGTATATATATGCATGTAAGCAAGTATTTATGTATGTATGCATTTATGCACGCATGCATGCATGCATGCATGTATGTATGTATGTATGTATGTATGTATGTATGTATGTATGTATGTATGTATGTATGTATGTATGTATGTATGTATGTATGTATGTATGTATGTATGTATGTATGTATGTATGTATGTATGTATGTATGTATGTATGTATGTATGTATGTATGTATGTATGTATGTATGTATGTGTGTATGTATGTATGTATGTATGTATGTATGTATGTATGTATGTATGTATGTATGTATGTATGTATGTATGTATGTATGTATGTATGTATGTATGTAAATATGTACACATGCATGCATGTATGTATGTACATATGGATGAATGTATGTATGGATGTATATGTTTGTATGCATGTATGTATGCATGTAGTTATGTACGCATGTATGTATGTAAAAGTGTATGATGTATCAATGTATGTATGTATGTTTGTATGTTTGTATGTATGCATGAATGTATCATTTTCTTCTTGGCTTTATAAGACAGCTTTCATTCGTATTATATCGTTGCAAATCAGCAATTACCTTTAACCTTGAATTTGCTGAGTAGAACAGGCTTACCGCTTGGCTCTTATTCCTTATTCGCGTCCACTAATGGCAATTTGCTGTCTGATTACAATGTTTCGTAAATTTTGGAGGCAATGTTGTTCGCCAGATAAAGATGGCTCGGCTCTCATTACCCTATTCATATGTTATGCTGCTATGATGTTACATTACGTATTTAACGTCTTTATTGTATCAGCTATCAGCCCGAATGATCCAGATCAGGGCAATTCTTCTTTGCCTTCCTGGGTTCGGCTCACTATAACCAATTGCATAGACCTCGCAATCTATGGCATCTACTGATTAAGTGGTAGTTATCGCATGGTCACGTGGGGGTAGAACACTAGGACGCAGAGCATCCGAGTGTGTTTCCCTATATCATCGACATGGCCATGTGATACTTACCCCAGTGGCACTTACACACGATAATCAAGATCAACTTCACACCATATGATCGCCGTGCATATTGAGCGTCCGTGACGGAAATTACACAAGGGTTGTGTTTGGGTCGCCAGGAGACAGATGCTGTTTTCATTTCGTGTCTCGTTTGTGGCCGGAAGGCCGACGAGATTTGTTTATATTCCATGGAGTTGCAATGTTAGAGCTATGGATCTCTGTGTGGAAGATTTTCAAATCTAGTGGCAGCTAGGTGATTTTGCGGCCGGATCGCAGAAATCCGCCCATGTTTGCATCAGCTCGTGAACAAAATTACATCACGGGATTTGTAACACTTCTACCAGTCTATATCATTTTATACGCTTCGTAGTATTTGCTTTCAAATGTACTGTCGATATTTACATGCTTTAGATGACTATTGTCTATTAAATGGTGCAGCTCTACCAATTGACTTCTGTGGCATTAACTTGTTTGTTACGATGTTTGGTTCCTCAATTTTAAGATAAACTCTGGGTCATTGCAGTTGAGGATAATTTCCGGGTCATCATTACAACAAAGATTCCTACCTAAACAAAATAGCAGGCTTTTAAGCCATTGTTTTTGACATCCGCTCTGCATTTATCTCCTTCTATCACTTATCTATCACTAGCTTCTATTACCGTGTTATGTGCAGTATTATTTATCATACACACTCAACCTATATGTAAACACTGCGATTTATTCACGCAACTTTCCGACATTGCACACTAAATGCAACGAGTTGAAAACAACTGCATATATATATTTATAAGTGTAAGATGTATACTTAGGCCTTGATGTACTGCAGGGATCTTCAAAGCCTGAAATAAGACCTAGACCCTACGTGTGTCCCGCAGCGCCTGTGCCTTACATGAGCGGTGAAATCAAAGAATTGGCATATACTGCGGCTTTATTTCGACGTCCTCGATCAAATTGTGAAGAAATAATATGCTTATTTTGTTATTATTTGTGCCGAGAGTTGAATTGAAACTAAATAGAGAGCCTGATCTATGTGTACGCCGTAACTTCTGGGAGGATTCATCAATATTTGCGGTATGTGATTCTTCTTGTCAGCGATAGCATATCGTGCCATTGGCTGTTGATTGAAGATATTCTTTGTCGCACGAGGTTAAATGCACATCTCTCACCCTCAGCAAATATCTGGCTTGTTAGCTGCACTAATGCTATACTCGTATGGATTGCACAAAATTGTAAATATCACAGGAAGTATTGTGTAACACTACGATCCGAAAACTACGGCGCAGCATATCCGGTTGCGTCGTATTATTCTTAGTTTATTAGACTCATTATGTTCCGCCGTGGTGACCTAATGGTCAATCACAGACATCACAATATTATCAAGACTGCCACGAGTTGTGGTGACATACGGGACACACAATGCTGTGGCAGTATCTGCGTTCATGAGATGAATCTCTATCGTAGGGACTCCGTAATGATGTTTCATAGGCTTGTTAGGGGATGTTCAATCGCTGTCAACGGCCCGTTAACCAAGCATGATGTCAGGCTCTGTATTTGGTCATACAATTACATTATAGTAATCAAAATAGAGATTTGTCGGTCTGATATGGACCTAGAACTTACTCTCCGCTCCAAAATACTGATTGGGCGTGTCTGAATGTCATCGATCAAACTATTATTTAATGTCATCGCAGAAAAAAATATGAACATGCTGGGACAATGAAAAGATCATTCAGGTTTTTATATGTTGACCCTTTATTTTAATTTACACAATTCATTCGTGTATGTAATGCTATACAAATTGCCTAGTCAGAAATTTCGTCTCAAAGTAAACACAAAACCCTCGCTTCTCTAGATTGCTATGCTAAAATCAATATCCTTCTCTCAAACAATAGGCAGAAGCTCTCGTATTAATATCCGTTTTATTCCTTTCATTGTCAAAGCCAATTTATGTAAGTTTGTCATATCTTGCACAGCGCACTGCATAACTTAAACTGATCAAGGTTAAGTCAGTAATTCATTGTCATTGTAGAATCACAGTGCAGTGATCGCATCAAGGACAGGCTCTTTCGACTTCCAGTTCTAGTTCATACAATCATGTCTCTCTCCTAAACCTTAGACATTAATTTGAATAGCTCAGATAATGCTTGTCATAGAACCTGCCATTGTGTAATCACTTGCAGCGTAGCGCTCGTTCTGATTGGACCAGCTGGATCTACTTTCCTCAATGAGCGGGTGGCTTTGAGTACTGCGCGTCGATCAGCTTCTAAGTCCTATACTCTTCAATATATGATAAAGCCTTCGGTCAATAAATTGCCTTTATGTTTTGTCAAGTGAATACAAAGATCGTTGCCGGGATTCTCCTTAACATATTCTTTTCATATTATACCAGCAATAGTTTAAGAGACACAGTGCGGGTTCAGATCATAACTGCAGCACTGTGGACATGATCTTGGGTCTCAGAGAAAAGTACATAGACCAAGACAGCGCACTTTATACTGAACGTTTCATAAAAGCGTTTGACACAGTAGGTAGGACAGGACTAAGACGACTGAGGAAGTATA
This sequence comes from Urechis unicinctus, assembly GCA_034190875.2. NCBI lineage: Eukaryota > Metazoa > Annelida > Polychaeta > Xenopneusta > Urechidae > Urechis > Urechis unicinctus. The sequence goes on along the minus strand of CM067352.1, from coordinate 20,368,665 downwards.
GATGCCCAGAGAAGTTCAAAACTATGATCGAATTTCTACACACGGGAATTACGGCAAATTTCATTGATGGGGAGGATCCTCGGAACCATTTTGTATAACAAACGGTGGCAGGCAAGGATATGTATATATATGTCTATATCTCAGTAAAACCAGTTTTTGGCATATTACCATAAATACTGATCACTTTATTAAGACATTTGGACATTTAGACATTGACGTTAATAAAATATTAATGTCATGGTACGTCTTCGCGAGCACAAAGTGGCAGAACTTATGAGCACTAGCTCTATTTAGTGAGAAAATTTATAGATAGCTTGCTGTTATAGTGCCAATATTGCTAAAGAGAAATGCTTAAAATTTATTTGAATACACATTCTTACTTCCAAACGCAGGTTGGTATATTGATATCTCACAACCCCCAGTCGATTTTCTGTTAATGGGTGCATGCAAATTTACATCATAGCGAGTATTGTTATCCAAATACAAAGTTGTTGAAAAGAGCGACGTAAATGTTAGGATATATAGTGGGATTATTTTGGCATATAATGAAATCGAGGACGATTTTCATTTTTCTGTAACACGGTAAGATGCTTAAGAATAGCCAGATATAGCTCATTTATAGATTTGTTTCACTATCACTGTCAAAGAGGTTAATCTTGGAAAAGGCAATTACAGTTGGGACTGGTCACCGGTTTAAGCGATGCTAATCCCATTTACGACATGCAGATTGGAGGAAAAGGTCATGTGAAATAGATTTAAGCTCAAATGAACGGGGCAAGTCAGCAATGAGCACTTTCTGCATAACGATGGGAGTTTACCCATGAGCAATGATGTCTTATCTCATCACTCGCCTTTAACTACCCACTTATCTATCATTTCGTTAGATTGTTTGGCTTCCACTGAAAAGCCGTTGCAAGCAACCCGTAATTGCAAGCCACTGGTCGAAATAGGTAAGTGAGAGATACTCAAAACGAATTTGTCTTAAGCACGCATGACATATTTTAGGTAGCAAGCCATTCGTGCGTCAATTGAGAAATTAAGTTACTAACTGACTCTTCACCAATCTCTTCTATAATTCTAGGACCAATTGTCCCTTTTTTTTCGGCCTCTCAATTGTTTTTCAAAGTCTGACAATAAATATTGACCTACCATGATGCACATCATCTTAACATCCTCTATCAATTTAAGTTACATTGGCGTGTTAATTTAACCAACGCTTGCATACCAGTGTATGTGGCAAAGTTTAGAAAGTGCATATTGTTGGATGATGGATGATTGAATCACGTAAAATGGCATGCAAGTCGTGAATGGAAGCCTTCGCATTTCGGCGGGTATGAGCAATTCAACGGTTTGACTGTTGCTATAGTAATTCGCCATAGATAATAGGTGTTAGCTGTCAGCTTGCGAATTTTTTAATCAACCAATAACAAGGTTACGAGAAGTGTCTCTCCAGACCCAAGGTATATCCTCGTCTAGACTTTGCATTGAAGTTTAGTTAGCATAATGAAGTTTTTGAGTTACTTTGTGAACAAGGAGTTATTTCGTGAATTAACAGTTTACAACCTGAAACACTGGCTGGTCTATGGTTGTATGAAGCAGTAAACAAATTGCCTGGCTTAGTCGGGTCAATTAAATTGTGGCTACTGCCTGCACTATCCAAAGAACGACTTATAGTCTTTGTGAATACACATTATATGCCATTATAGACCCAGTGGTATATGTGATGTAAGATCGAACATGTCGAAAGCCTAGCAAAGTTGAAGTTGTAACTAAACTCAACAAAGGAGTGATAAGCACCAATATTTACAGAAGCTACATTTAGCCTTGCTCGTATTTAAAACACAGTAACATAAATGTTAATCGACATGCTACAATGGTAGTTATTGTTGCTAGGCACGGCTAAAAATGCGAACATATCAAGAGCAAGTCTTGGCAATGTTTCAGCGATCATTGTAACTGTACGTATTGGTTGACGCGTTTTTCCAATAACGCGGAATTCTGATAATTTTTCATCAGCATAGAATCTACATTATTATGTTAAACATGAGCAATAAGCTTTGATAATGCCGGCATATCCACCCATCATCGGGCTCCATTCGATAGACCAGACTACGCATTCAATGAGGAGCGTACTGCCATAGGGCACATATAACTCTCATATGAGGCAAACAGGACAGATCTATTTGATTGCAAGACGTTCAATATGCATATAATTTGTGTTCTGCTGTTAGACATCGCCATTGATGTTTTTATCAGCGCATCTGCAAAGCGTTCACAGGTTGAATCGGCTGGCTTATGGTGCCGTCATTTGCCTCAGATTAGATTATGTGGGTGCTTTGTATCTATTATAGATCAGTAACATCGTGTCTGTGATCTTTATATCAGAAAACAAAGTGCTATCATCATAGTTAATGTGTACATTAATAAACATATACACCGCAGCGGATAACCAAATTACGGGACACGATATATTCATCGTCAGTCACAATACGTAGGTACAGAACATTGATATAAAGTGCAGATTATAGATTATGCTTTCCTCGTTCCAGTCATATTGCAACTTGATAATGGGCAGATAATTTCGCTCCGCTATGAATTACCATCACCAGTTTTGCACCGCAAATGCTGCGTAATAATTCTGAAATCACGTTTTGTATTAGTGCCGGTATTTTACGTTTCACCTATTGGGAGGAGATTACATCTGTAATATTTTGGTTTCACGGCACTTTTGGCAACTCGGTTATATTGCTACGGTGATGCCTGATGACTAAAATGATTGGTAGCTCACCTTAAGCACCAGCAGCAACCTTGCACAAACCCAGTGGCCTGACACGAATGCCATAATATATCTAGCTTTCAACACATCCACCTTCAACGATTCAATCACTGGGACGCGTTAAGCACCATCTGGTCTTTATTGACTTTCTGTTATTCGCCGTAGAGATACTCGTTGAGTCATTCCGTTATTACTTCCCCGGGTTATCAGTAACATCCACACTAACAGGTAAGTGGCTCCCTCCGAAGTCTAGGCCGATTGTTGCAGCTGCTGATTTGTTTGTGAAAGCACCATCTTATCTAACTTTCAACACCTCAGCATTCAATTATTCAATCACAGAGAAGCGTTCAGAACCATCTGGTCTATATTTACATTCTGTTCATCGCCGTAGACACCTTTGGCTGCTTGCTGCAGCTGCTGATTGGTTCCACAACCATGCATACGCGTAAGTTATGGCGCTCAACCAAGCATACTAAATGTACGAAACGAGCTCTACTATACTGCAGAAACTCATTTTAGAGGTTACTCCTCACGCACATAAGCAAGCATATCAGCGCACAATGCACTTTCTGTGTTCAGAGACAAACAGATCAAACCAACACATACCGCATTCCGCCATTTGATCTACTGCGGGTAATCCCATCAGACAGTTGTGTTGTGCTGAAGAACGGATAAACATATGTAATAATATGTAACGTGGTGTTGTTGGGAAATTCAGACTGTGATTTGGAACTGAAAGGTATAAATAACGAATGGAGCAATCTGTTGCTGGCACATAAAATATAGGTGGAACGGGCCATGCAAGGCCTAGTAATGATACATACATAAGGGCGGAAGCAGCTAGTCTGTTACTGCTCATTCTAACACTTTATTCTCCCGCGCCAAATGACGAGGCTTGACAAAAAAAGCAATGTGTACCATATTCAATTAATACATGACGCTCTTAAATATTGGGCGGTGCGAGTTATAGAGATAACCTAATGAATGTCATAATTACCAATGGTATTGTGCAATGTGTCATCGTGGTGAACAAACTTATTGATATGCACTTCCTATCAGGCTTGCCTATAGGAATCCAGTCAACCGTTATCAACAACCATATCGCGAGAAGCCGTCGATTGAACACCACATGCATATATTTCCATGACGCGTGTGTTGGTGAACATTAAAATACCTTTAACTTGAAGTGTCTCTTAACGTCCAAAATATATAACCTCTTTGTTAGTCGTGTTGGCCCTGTACCAGTTGACGTCTTCGCTTGCAGTGTGACGTCTTTTATGAGGCTTTACAGTGTTAAAGTGGTGTGCATGGGGTGCACGCAACAATGATAATCGCTATTCTGCGCGATCACCTAACGACAAGCCAATCGGATTTCACCCTTTCTCTCAACCGAAATGATACGGAACTTTTTGCCAAGAGTGAATAACGCGATGCAGTCGCCCAGAGAGACCCGGGAGACACAACAATATTTGTGTATGCTCTATTGGAGGATAAACTTTGAGGCTAAGCGCAATCATTATGTAATTCATCTTATAGGGGAATCATGTATCACGAACAGTTAGATTTAGAATGACACCTCAGCTTTTTTATCGACGACTGGGAGCCCATGCGCACCAAATGATAATAATTGCATGTCTAATTTGTTGTAGTGAATACTGCATCATATGTGATGAGGAATGACATTCAGACATTTTGTCTAATAAATGCCCACTGAAACCAGATAACCGATATTTCTTCTGGTTTAGTTACGGATTGCAAATACCGCGTTTGCCTGTATAACATGGAGTAGATGCGTAATTACAGCACTTCCAAATGGATCGTAAACTCCGGGCCTTAACAATGTCTTTTCATACCACATCCGCTAATCATTTCAATCCTACAGATTTCCGTCATTGATTATTTCAGCAAAATAATTAATTTCTATACTTGCAGTTGATAATAGCCTCTGAATGTTGAGGCCTGCAAAATGGCACCTCCCATTCAAACTCTGTATAATCAAAGGAACAAAATGCATGCAACACAGGTTATAATTTTTTATAATGTTTTTGAACCAGTAACTAAGAACGATCATTAAACAGCAAATTAGCCAAATCAATATCAAGTGCAACAAAGGGACCTTGACACTTTCCCATTTTGCTGCTGCAGTTAACCATCGCTGTTGTCATGACATTTGCGACATCCTGAGGTGTGGCTTGGAAATAGCAAGCACCATTGGCGTCTATGCACATAATGACACCATTTTGTTGAAGGAATATTGCCACTAACCCATAATGGTATTTATGTTGAGATATTCCAACTGTAATATCAGGCGACACCTGTATATTGTATTTCATAAATGGAGCTAACTTTTCATCAAAGTTGTTGTTATATGACCCCTATTGCAGAGTGCAGTTTAAAAGGGAACCACATACAAGCCACACAATATGATATGATGAAATATTAATCGGCTGGCATCTTGTTGGAGAAGGAATAATGGGAAATGTGTGACCTTTCTAGTCGAGTTTCTTACATGTTTGGGATATGTGTCGGCTTAGCACTATCGTTTCGTTCCTTGTTCCGGCATTGTATTTACCCTCTCTTAAATTAAACGGCCAGCACGATAACTTAGTTCGCAAGACCAGCTCCTTGATTTGAACGTAACACTCTTCTGAGTGATACAGTTTGCGAACTGCTTGCGGTAGCACCTCAGATTGTCTAGAATAGTCGTTTTTTTAATGTGTTGAATATATGCTGTGAAATCGAATAATTGATCGAGTAATCTCTTCTGTCGTAGTTGCCGCTATCATAAATCGTTTTGTATTCAACACACACCTGAAGAGGTATATAAAGCGTCGATAAGTTATTATTCAGAAGACGAATGATCCCTATTGTGTTAAACTGAGTATCGCCTGAACTGAAATAGAAACAAACCTCCAGCAAATGGTTTACATTCCCATTATTCCTATGGTGCTATTACTAAACATGTCTTTGGCTCACGGTCCTGGAACTGGCTAGGCTATATTATACGATATTTTATCAGTCCCGATATGCCTTGCTGAGACCTAATAGCGACCTATTAGATAACATCACGCGAGGAGGTCATTCTACCTTGCCCCATATACAGAGCCTCATCATTAGTTTGCCACGTTTCGTGACGTACATGTTTAATTCAATGAAATACCGAGCAGTAAAGGTAAAAGTTATAAAAGCTGTTTGGGTCATTTATCGAGGTGCTGATTTATGACGCTTAAGATAATAATCTAGATTTTTGCGCAAGCTGTACTCAGTCACAAAGGAGATCCGCTGTTAAATGCCATAGGCAGTATTTAATTGTGTTCGTGCTATACAATTATCTCGATGAATGTTTTAAAAGAAATTAACTTTCCTTAAATGCGACCTTAACTATGCATATCAGAGGGCAATTGTAAGACAATCGGTTTTACAAACCGATATTAAACACCCTGACAAAGACGAAGAACCTTTTCAGAGCTACTTTTCTGTCTTAATAAAGTAAAGCGCGATCAAATACTCGGGTTGGCGGCCTGTCCACGTCGCGATCGGTGTGCTGTACACATGCTAGCTGACGTCGAGTGTGAATTAGGTTCAAAAGGGTTTTCTTTTTACGAGTGCCTGAAAAAAAGTGATACGCTGAGCGTAACATATGTAGCTTGACATTCCAGCGTTCATTTCATGTGACAGTGTAACCGCTTCACAATCCTGCCTCTTCATTACTGTCATCACGCTCATAATTTGCACTACCTTAATCCCCTGTTCTGAGTAATCTAGAATGATGCAAAGGACGTGCTGTTTTACGCCGGATATGTCGTACGTTATATGGCTATTGAGGGTTTTGGTACAGTAAAGGCGTTCATATGTAAGGTGGATAACAGTTTCCCCGTCCATAGCCTGAAGAGTAGGTCCTTTTGTGCCGGCTGCTGTAAGCCACATCAAAGTGTGATATTGACAATTGCCTTCTGCTATGCCAATATATGCTTTGTCTACGAATCATAGGTGTGGTTATGTCTAAGATGCATTTTCAACGTAATGTGGATAAACTAACATGTTGTTTCACAGTCGCCAAATGTTCATAAACGGGTAACTCATTGAAGCCCATATCGTATAATTATAGAGAAGATTGCATTTGCCTCCTTCAAGTAATAGAGGCATATTGATCTCTCAGTGTCTACGAAAGACTTACACAACCAATGCATATCCAGATGTAGAGGATGCATAAGCGATAAGGGGTCTTAAATCGTTATGTGCATGAACTATTAATATATGATGAACTCAAGGATAAACTAACATGTTGTTGAGGTGACCTGCACACTCATGATAAGGCAGTTTCAGTTATTCGTTTGTTAAGTAATGGCGTTCTGATTGCTAAGACAATATCCCCCTTGCGAAGCTCAGAACCTCATAAGTCGTCAACGTGCGTCTAAGGTGTTCGTATAATTTACATTACTTAATGCAGTTACACATGTCAACCGTCTTTGTCCGTTTTTAACCACATTCCTTCCTATGCTAAGATAAATCCCCCTCAGAAACTACATCTTAAACAATGGCGTTCTGATTGCTAATATATGCACTCCGCACGGAACCCCAGAACCTCATAAGTCGTCAAAGTGCGTCTAAGGTTGTTCATCAAATTTTATAGTTAATGCAGTTACACATGTCAACCGTCTATGTCCGTGTAATACCAGAAAGAAACCCATCAGTTGACTTCATATATGCATCCGCTTGAGCGTCTGTCAGCCTAGGTTGTGGCTCAATTTATAGTGATGAGCCCTATCAGATATAGAATGTGTAATGTAGAAAGACACCAATTAAGCTGACTTCATACACATGCTGGCGGCCATATGCATATTCTTCTGCGATCGCCGATTCGTGGCAGGGGCTGCATTAGTGGCAACGTGTTGGTGTCTATATGTGTGTGAGCGCAAGTGGGTGGATGGTTGACGAGTAACAGTTAGGCGACGATGTTTAGCCTTGCAAAAAAAAATCAATGGTATCAGTGACTTGCCAGATGGCCATTCTCGTAAATACGATTTACTCCAGCCTACATTGCCTGTACAGATATTGTAGCTACTTTATACTGCTGGGGTGTCAGATGAAAAGCCATTCTTGCTGAATAGAGAAAGGGGCTGTTCAGCAAGGAATGAAGGCTATCTGGGGGGCAACCGGAAGTAGAAAATCGTTGGAAGTTGTGACGTATCCTTTAGTGTTATGTGCTATGATTAGTTGAAACATATACAACTTACCCAACGTCTACTATTTGCGAAAAAGTTACCTGACGTGACTCAGTGGAACTATATTTGTGAATGGAAGCTGTCAGCCGCATAATTTCTAATGCGTTATTTTGGTCGGTCAGAATTGAATGCTTAAGCGCAAGTTGGCGTACTAGAGTCAATAGATTTGTCGCCAATTTCTGGTTCGTGACTCCCCTAGCGATAGCCAACGTCACGTACTCTTGTTGCAGTCGCTGGACGTGTCTTATGGCTGAAGTAGCATTTCTCGTTGTTCTTTATATATTGGTATGTTTTGTAGTCTCTCTATACCACCGGTTCATTTTGACGCTTTCTTAAGTTTCCCCAATAACATCTTAACAGAGCAGTCATTAATCCCGACTAAGAAGCCAAATAAGAAACTCGATTGGGTTATATGCAGGATTGGGACAAAGGCTATTGATGTGCATAATGGCGGTCACACGGCAAATACACAATGACAAAGTAGAATATCTATGAATGCTGTCAAAGACTAATGGTCAGCTGCAATTCACTTCGAGTAAAAGGGCACATGACGATTACATTGGCACAACCACAATGCCAGAATATATTGCCACCGACAGATCAACCCCCTTATAATTCGACCCGAATGCAACTCTGTGCTTTGTTCAAACGCTATTTTTTATTCCCATGGGAGAAACGTTTGGGTAGAACGTTGGAAATACTTCGATAAATTTACCGTGATGGCGTGCGACACGCACTAAAGGTATGTTGATGAAGGAACACAAACTAGGTTTAGAAGAAACTTAAACTGTATTGATTAAACTTAATTGAAATTGAAGATGGATCTCTGCCTAAAAGATGGAGGCATAGGGTCGAGCTTGGAGGCCAGAATAGAACTGCGCGGCTATGTGATATGGGGTATATATAAGGAGATGGTTGGAGGTCGGGGGGATAGGGGTGGGAGTAGGAGGTAGGGGGCATGTGACACGCAGGTCACTCGTGGGCATGAGACTTGGTCGATAGCTCATATAATCAATTAAGCTTTAGGGTAAGAAGCAGAAACATTGGTGCATTATTATCACGCCATATTCTCGCACAATAGGCATTGAAATTAAAAGCAATATCTGCTTTGCCACGCACATAAATGTTGAACATCATGTCACATGGCATTAATGTTTTAAACTTTAGTATTACGCAATGGGGTATTAACATTAGGGCAATATGACAATATTTGTCAACATCTCAGTAAATTAGCAGCACACTGGCCGAGCAAGCTCTGGCCGGTGTTTTCACTGCTTCAACAGCTAAGCTTCATGGGGCAACTTGATGCAAAAGCCGCAAAAGGTTCTCGGATCATCCATGATTTGTTGAAACCTTCTTTGTAGTAGATGATCCTGAATATATAACATAGGACAAAGCGTTAAGATGTATGTAACATGAATATTTTTATCGACATCTCAGTGAATCAGTAGCTCGCTGGCCGAGCATAGGTTTGCCGGTGACTTAATTGTACAAACAAATACGCTACTAGGAGCAACTTGTTGCAAAAGTCGCCAAAAACGTTTGGATCATTAATAATTTAGTTACACGTTCTTTGTAGTAGATGATCCTTAATATGTAACATAGGACAAAGCATTAAAACATATGTTATATGACCTTTTTTATCGACATCCAATCTACCAATGTCTGAATTATTGATAAAGAAGCAATGACATATATGAAATTTGTTTGCGGATATACATCGTTAGATTTGATGCTTGCTGAGGGGGTATGTTAGTCATTTGCCGTGCTTAAAATGTTCAATGAGACATCCCTCATTCAGCACCGTACGCTCGCATAGAATTGGAATAAAAATCATCGGCAAGAGTATCAAACGACGTATAACTTTATTCGGAGGTAAAACCAAATAATTGCGCACTTTGATTTTTACCTGATATCGCGTTATCATTAATGTATTGCCGTGGACGTTGTGAACTTCGACGCATATTGAGAAAGGTGATGACGCTGACTGGTAGCATTTAGATCAATATCAACTCGATATGTATTATGCTGAATGAATACAGAGTAAGATCAGCCATCAATTCACCTTTACATGCCCTATAATGCCTACACGTGGGTGCACACAAAGTAATATCATCGCATGCTTTAGTACATTATGACGGCCATTGATTGAGTAACCGGTGTCTTGTCCGTACAACCGCCCGAGTTGCAAAGTGGCGCTGAATAAATATAACAATGCCTATTTGCAACAATTATATGACAGAGAGTGAAATTTGTCGGTCCGATTAGTTGTAACCGAGAACACCGAAAGCCAGTATGCTGCACGTTATTGCTGAACACAACTTTTTTTCATTATGCATACTTTCTATAGTTCAAGGCAAATGTTTTTCACCCAGTGTGTTTGTGGTGAAACGCGTATGGAGTTACAATTATCATTCTTACTTATTGTTGCTGCATTTTACTAACGACCACACGATCAGAAGTTCATCTAATTTCTAACAATGGATAATGTGTAAGGTATATATTTGCTCTTCTTATCATCTCGGATGCTTAAGAAAGCAATTCGATGTTATAAACATTAACGGGTTAATGCATTTGCTTTCCGCCAACCGACATTATGAATGCTCTCTGTTCCATTTTGAATCTCTCTCAATGATAATACATATCATCATTCCCTATGACGATATGTAGAATGCCTGAAGCGTGAAATAACTTAAATAGAAATTGGCAACTCACCGATTCCATTTTGGAGGTCATAGCCAATTTCTTAAGCATATTGGATGCCACGGCTCCTAGCGTTAGGAAACCATTGGAATTCAGCATAGAGGAAATCAAACTGTCACTCAATTTATTGCAATAGGAATGCTTGTTGCAACAGGCTTATTCTCAACGCCGTTGCTCGTTTATTTCGTAGCTCTGAGCTAACTATTAATAATCCGAAGTCCACAGAAAGCACCATGATTCTATATCCGTAGATGGCCAAGCTTAGACAATACGCTTACAGTGACGTATAATACGTAAAATGGTCGTATTCTTGCAAACGGTCACTTCTATTGCTGTTGAGTGATAATTAGTAATAGCTGTTTTACAGCGTTGTGGTTTACAATGGAAGAACTTGATATCACGATATATAAGACAAACCCTGGATGCTTGTCAATTCATTACAATATGGTGACAACAACGACATTACTCCAACAGCTACACCGGCAATCAAATGGTATCATATCCAGGTAACAAATTCTTTCAGCACATTTATTAAGAGAAGGACTTTTTAATGAACTAAGCATAGTTCGTTAAAGGTATTGAAGTTAGCTATCAATGGTAATCATAGGGCCACTGTCCCCTGATGGAACCGTTCATATATTCACCACCTAAAACAATTGCGCATCGTTTGCAACCAAAGATGCAAATTAGCGGAACAGTTAGTGGTTGTTCCTTGATCTCCTTAGAAAAAAAAACATTTAAAGACTTTGAGCACATGTGTCTATGTTTTGTCTGATTCATCCTTTCATGTCTTCATTATGAATGCATATGATAACATTAAAAAATATTTAAAATAATTGCAGCCTCAAAACTATTATAGATGCGTAATGTTATCAGCAAACACGTGTTCGCACACTATTGTTGCTGGGCGCTAGCATAAGTTGTTAATTTGGTAGGCAAGATGATAAAATATTGCTACGACGAACACATCCGTACAAACAGACTTGCGAGCGAAATTGATCTGTGGACCAGTACACAACACAACAAAGGAGATTAAGAATTCACATTCACTTCAATTCCAATTCAACAATCATATATCATAGTTTCAAACTACTAAATACGCGATTCCAGGGAGTAAATGCAACTCATGGACGTAAACATGTCTGCTTATTTCGACTCAGCAAATAGTGGTAATGGCGAATGACATTGGAGCGAAGAAAACGCAAGTTTAGATTGGAAGGTGTTTTATATTTGAGGTATTTAACATGAAATGTTTTTGCCACCAGACAGTTATTTTATAATACGCTACAGCACATCGGCCATCATTCTTTTTTGTTTCATAATGTAAGAACATTAAATATTACTGCTATAATACCTCCAACGAAGATGGCATAAGGTTTTCAAAAAGCAATGTTCGCACTTCTAAAATGTTTGACCTTTAGCGTTGTACCATGAGTAAAGGTTAACAAAACAAAAGCCTTGGACTGTTATGTCTGATGGAATAAGGCTTGCAACATCGATAAATAATTAACTAGCTTGTATCCAGACAATTTGCTGTACTAATTACCTCAATATCAAATACATTTGTAATGAACATTAATCTTTAATACTATCACAATTATCGGCCTAATTATAACATGGCTTCCACCGCTCACTTATCTGTTGACAAATTTACAATTTATCGACTCTTCGTTGCAAAGATATGTGTTGTATGGGTATAAATGCTTGTTATATGCATTTGAAGCTACATTTGATATATAATTATGGGGCATTATTGATAACACTCGTGATGTAGAATTGGCCCTGTAATATAGCAATAGCCAGCCAGATAAATTTAAATGACTTTGCAGTAATTTGAGCATAACCTTCGTTTACATGAAGTGTATTTCATAACGGCATATAGCACTAGGCTATTACAGAAGTTAAATTATTCACCCTCATTTGTAGTTATTCTGCCAAAGACGGACTGATAATATACGCAAAAATGCAAGTTAATGTAAAGAGTGAACAATGCCAAAGCAATGATGTAAATCTATTTGGGGAACCTGCCAAATTCCAATAGCTGTTGAGTTCTGGTGAAATATAATAAATGCAGCACAGACCCCTTACGAGAGCGACAAAGACGAATCAGGGCATTCCAAAAGGCCTAGTCAAATGAAGGATGGGAGCACGTCTGCAGAATTGCCTGAGGAAAGAGTGAAAGAAATTAACGACCTGAATAAAGAACATATTAAACGATAAAGAAGTCAAATTAAAGACGAGAACTCTATTGAAGTCAAGCTCGATTCTCTAAAGATAGAAAATTACATTGATATACCCCCTAATTTTGTCGACTGTTTATATTGCGTGTGAGAGGAAGTTAGATAAAGTGCCATGTCGTCGAATGATTGTCAAATGGCCGTACATGCCTTTATAGGCGTTTTCATGAATACGTTTATTGCCAACTTCTTTTGATGGTATCCTCGACAATCATACATAATTGTCCATATTTGCGTATGATATTTTGAGTGTTAAAATTACCGGACCCGGCTTTTGAATAATTGTACAAATCTCATGACATTGAATGTAATATATAATTGATGAACTGTTCACCTGATTATCATGTCTATTCAATACGATGTATGTCGCCCTTGTGTACATCATGCCTTTACCAGAAGACGTTATTCGTGTAGGTGTTTAATTACCACTTCAGCTGATTTTTGAAAAGATAATCATGATATATTTGATAGTTTTTAACACAATATTATGTCACTTGTTCAAGGAAGGGACATTGACCTTGTCGTTACTTCAGTACTTTCTCGCTTCTTTGAAATATTCGAAAGAACCGTAGCAACGAATATATTCTGTTCTGTGTGTATTAGCCCCAAAGGTAATTGATGGCCTGCAATTATGAATGTAGCCCGAGGATATTGCGGCAGGCCAGTGGTAGAGACGATGTAGACCTAAGCACGCGCCGTTGTAACAATTCAACCCCTAAAACGTCTTCTTCTGAAAAGAAACACTTTTCATCGGTGTTTATAGCAGCGAATGTAGGTTTTCTTTCGCCTGGCCCTCCCCTCATCCCCGCACCTAATAATCGTCTTTTACGCCAATGGCTGATTTCCTATCGATAAAGTTTAGAAGCCACTAATCAGCAGTTAGTTATAAAGGAACGTTAACGATAACACTATGACTACTGTGCCACAGTATATGCGTTTTAATCGCACTAATTGATTCAATGAATGCGTTCGATTTGGCATCATTGCATTTTAGGGCGTCATTACGATGCATTGTGCATTGTAAGATTCCATTACCATGTAATCAGTGTGACGTGCTTCTATGATGTATTTTGCACATACCTTTACTCCATTAAATATATTGTGGCCATCATGGGGTATACCGTAAGCCCTAGTCGCATACATCATATATAAGATTTTGCTTTGCTTAGCTGTTCATTCGTATTTGTATCACGACAAGGGCAAAGAAAACCGGTGCAAAAATGGGACATTTGGAAGTTCAACGCCCTGATAGGTTTTGGACGAATACATACCAGGCACATTGTCTTTTGCCTATAATTATGTTGCATGCTGATACGATGTAAAAGTAGCGTCCAATATTGAGACAAATGCATTTGCAATACGACGGCTGATAAACTGCTATTTTATATAGGGGACTACATCATTTCTCCGAGTGCCACTAAGTATGCAAAACAGCGCAATGCTATATAGTATTGCATCTTATATGGTAATATTGTCTCCGGTAAGCCTGTTGTATCATTTTTGTATTTAGATACGAGTTGTGGCTGATTACGAAGACCAATGGGAGATGTCGATGACTTTTTTGGTGGCATTTTGTTGAAGGCAATACACTTAACAGTAATGATGACAACCGAGTGCGCTCAACAATCGAGGCTTATTCCAATAATAATAATACTTATGTGTTTTGTAAGGCGTAAATCGACACAAGCGCTCAAAATCGCTATCCACGTAAATGATTACATTTGGAATGTACATGGCAGCATGGTGCATGATATGTGCCATACTGATTATAACATCAGGTTATTTTGAAGGACAAATGTAATATTCAGTGAACGAGTGGGTGTTTAGCTTTGCTTTAAAGATGATAATCTGGTACTGTTCCTGATATCGCAAGGGACATTATCCAATTGACTCAAGTAAAAAGGTGCAGCGAAAAGGTCCTAGGTGAAATGCGGTTATGGATAAGATCTTAGATCTGCGACGGTGCGATGTTATAAATTTACAATTTATCGACTCTTCGTTGCATAGATATGTGTTGTACGGGTATAAATGCTTTACATGTGCATTTGACGCTACATTTGATATGTAATTATGGGACATTATTGATAACACTCGTGATGTAGAATTGGCCCTGTAATATAGCAATAGCCAGCCAGATAAATTTAAATGACTTTGTTGTAATTTGAGCATAACCTTCGTTTACATGAAGTGTATTTCATTACGACATATAGCACTAGGCTATTACAGAAGTTAAATTATTCACCCTCATTTGTAGCTATTCTACCTTTTCGCCAAAGACGGACTGATAATTTACACAAAAATGCAAATTAATTTAAAGAGTGAACAATGCCAAAGCAATGATGTAAATCTATTTGGGGAACCTGCCAAATTCCAATAGCTGTTGAGTTCTGGTGAAATATAATAAAAGCAGCACAGACCCCTTACGAGAGCGACAAAGACGAATCAGGGCATTCCTAAAGGCCTAGTCAAATGAAGGATGGGAGCACGTCCGCAGAATTGCCTGAGGAAAGAGTGAAAGAAATTAACGACCTGAATAAAGAACATATTAGACGATAAAGAAGTCAAATTAAAGACGAGAACTCCATTGAAGTCAAGCTCTAATATAGAAAATTACATTGATATACCCCCTAATTTTGTCGACTGTTTATATTGCGTGTGAGAGGAAGTTAGATAAAGTGCCATGTCGTCGAATGATTGTCGAATGGCCGTACATGCCTTTATTGGCGTTTTCATGAATACGTTTATTGCCAACGTCTTTTGATGGTATCCTCGACAATCATACATAATTGTCCATATTTGCGTATGATATTTTGAGTGTTAGAAATACCGGACCCGGCGTTTGAATAATTGTACAAATCTCATGACATTGAATGTAATATATAATTGATGAACTGTTCCCTGATTATCATGTCTGTTCAATACAAAGATGTATGTCGCCCTTGTGTACATCATGCCTTTACCAGAAGACGGTTATTCGTGTAGGTGTTTAATTAACACTTCAGCTGATTTTTGAAAAGATAATCATGATATAGCTGATAGTTTTTTAACACAATATTATGTCGCTTGTTCAAGGAAGGGACATTGACCTTGTCGTTACTTCAGTACTTTCTCGCTTCTTTGAAATATTCGATAAAACCGTAGCAACGATAAAGTTCTGTTCTGTGTGTATTAGCCCCGAACGTAATTGATGGCTTGAAACATAAACATACCATATAATCAGTGTGACGTGCTTCTATGATGTATTTTGCACATACCTTTACTCCATTTAATATATTGTGACCATCATGGGGTATACCATAAGCCCTAGTCGCATGCATCATATATAAGATTTTGCTTTGCTTAGCTGTTCACTCATATTTGTATCACGACAAGGGCAAAGAAAACCGGTGCAAAAATGGGACATTTGGAAGTTCAACGCCCTGATAGGTTTTGGACGAATACATACCAGGCACATTGTCTTTTGCCTATAATTATGTTGCATGCTGATACGATGTAAAAGTAGCGTCCAATATTGAGACAAATGCATTTGCAATACGACGGCTGATAAACTGCTATTTTATATAGGGGACTACATCATTTCTCCGAGTGCCACTAAGTATGCAAAACAGCGCAATGCTATATAGTATTTCTATCTTATATTGCTAATATTGTCTCCGGTAAGCCTGTTGTATCATTTTTGTATTTGGATACGAGTTGTGGCTGATTACGAAGACCAATAGGAGATGTCGTTGACTTTTTTGGTGGCATTTTGTTGAAGGCAATACACTTAACAGTAATGATGACAACCGAGTGCGCTCAACAATCGAGGCTTATTCCAATAATAATAATACTAATGTGTTTTGTAAGGCGTAAATCCACACAAGTGCTCAAAATCGCTATCCACGTAAATGATTACATTTGGAATGTACATGGCAGCATGGTGCATGATATGTGCCATATTGATTATAACATCAGGTTATTTTGAAGGACAAATGTAATATTCAGTGAAAAAGTGGGTGTTTAGCTTTGCTTTAAAGATGATAATCTTGTACAGTTCCTGATATTGCAAGGGACATTATCCAGTTGACTCAAGTAAAAAGGTGCAGCGAAAAGGTCCTAGGTGAAATGCGGTTATGGATAAAATCTTAGATCTGCGACGGTGCGATGTTATAAATTTACAATTTATCGACTCTTCGTTGCATAGATATGTGTTGTACGGGTATAAATGCTTTATATGTGCATTTGACGCTACATTTGATATGTAATTATGGGACATTATTGATAACACTCGTGATGTAGAATTGGCCCTGTAATATAGCAATAGCCAGCCAGATAAATTTAAATGACTTTGTTGTAATTTGAGCATAACCTTCGTTTACATGAAGTGTATTTCATTACGACATATAGCACTAGGCTATTACAGAAGTTAAATTATTCACCCTCATTTGTAGCTATTCTACCTTTTCGCCAAAGACGGACTGATAATTTACACAAAAATGCAAATTAATTTAAAGAGTGAACAATGCCAAAGCAATGATGTAAATCTATTTGGGGAACCTGCCAAATTCCAATAGCTGTTGAGTTCTGGTGAAATATAATAAAAGCAGCACAGACCCCTTACGAGAGCGACAAAGACGAATCAGGGCATTCCTAAAGGCCTAGTCAAATGAAGGATGGGAGCACGTCCGCAGAATTGCCTGAGGAAAGAGTGAAAGAAATTAACGACCTGAATAAAGAACATATTAGACGATAAAGAAGTCAAATTAAAGACGAGAACTCCATTGAAGTCAAGCTCTAATATAGAAAATTACATTGATATACCCCCTAATTTTGTCGACTGTTTATATTGCGTGTGAGAGGAAGTTAGATAAAGTGCCATGTCGTCGAATGATTGTCGAATGGCCGTACATGCCTTAATTGGCGTTTTCATGAATACGTTTATTGCCAACGTCTTTTGATGGTATCCTCGACAATCATACATAATTGTCCATATTTGCGTATGATATTTTGAGTGTTAGAAATACCGGACCCGGCGTTTGAATAATTGTACAAATCTCATGACATTGAATGTAATATATAATTGATGAACTGTTCCCTGATTATCATGTCTGTTCAATACAAAGATGTATGTCGCCCTTGTGTACATCATGCCTTTACCAGAAGACGGTTATTCGTGTAGGTGTTTAATTAACACTTCAGCTGATTTTTGAAAAGATAATCATGATATAGCTGATAGTTTTTAACACAATATTATGTCGCTTGTTCAAGGAAGGGACATTGACCTTGTCGTTACTTCAGTACTTTCTCGCTTCTTTGAAATATTCGATAAAACCGTAGCAACGATAAAGTTCTGTTCTGTGTGTATTAGCCCCGAACGTAATTGATGGCTTGAAACATAAACATACCATATAATCAGTGTGACGTGCTTCTATGATGTATTTTGCACATACCTTTACTCCATTTAATATATTGTGACCATCATGGGGTATACCATAAGCCCTAGTCGCATGCATCATATATAAGATTTTGCTTTGCTTAGCTGTTCACTCATATTTGTATCACGACAAGGGCAAAGAAAACCGGTGCAAAAATGGGACATTTGGAAGTTCAACGCCCTGATAGGTTTTGGACGAATACATACCAGGCACATTGTCTTTTGCCTATAATTATGTTGCATGCTGATACGATGTAAAAGTAGCGTCCAATATTGAGACAAATGCATTTGCAATACGACGGCTGATAAACTGCTATTTTATATAGGGGACTACATCATTTCTCCGAGTGCCACTAAGTATGCAAAACAGCGCAATGCTATATAGTATTTCTATCTTATATTGCTAATATTGTCTCCGGTAAGCCTGTTGTATCATTTTTGTATTTGGATACGAGTTGTGGCTGATTACGAAGACCAATAGGAGATGTCGTTGACTTTTTTGGTGGCATTTTGTTGAAGGCAATACACTTAACAGTAATGATGACAACCGAGTGCGCTCAACAATCGAGGCTTATTCCAATAATAATAATACTAATGTGTTTTGTAAGGCGTAAATCCACACAAGTGCTCAAAATCGCTATCCACGTAAATGATTACATTTGGAATGTACATGGCAGCATGGTGCATGATATGTGCCATATTGATTATAACATCAGGTTATTTTGAAGGACAAATGTAATATTCAGTGAAAAAGTGGGTGTTTAGCTTTGCTTTAAAGATGATAATCTTGTACAGTTCCTGATATTGCAAGGGACATTATCCAGTTGACTCAAGTAAAAAGGTGCAGCGAAAAGGTCCTAGGTCCTAGGTGAAATGCGGTTATGGATAAAATCTTAGATCTGCGACGGTGCGATGTTATAAATTTACAATTTATCGACTCTTCGTTGCATAGATATGTGTTGTACGGGTATAAATGCTTTATATGTGCATTTGACGCTACATTTGATATGTAATTATGGGACATTATTGATAACACTCGTGATGTAGAATTGGCCCTGTAATATAGCAATAGCCAGCCAGATAAATTTAAATGACTTTGTTGTAATTTGAGCATAACCTTCGTTTACATGAAGTGTATTTCATTACGACATATAGCACTAGGCTATTACAGAAGTTAAATTATTCACCCTCATTTGTAGCTATTCTACCTTTTCGCCAAAGACGGACTGATAATTTACACAAAAATGCAAATTAATTTAAAGAGTGAACAATGCCAAAGCAATGATGTAAATCTATTTGGGGAACCTGCCAAATTCCAATAGCTGTTGAGTTCTGGTGAAATATAATAAAAGCAGCACAGACCCCTTACGAGAGCGACAAAGACGAATCAGGGCATTCCTAAAGGCCTAGTCAAATGAAGGATGGGAGCACGTCCGCAGAATTGCCTGAGGAAAGAGTGAAAGAAATTAACGACCTGAATAAAGAACATATTAGACGATAAAGAAGTCAAATTAAAGACGAGAACTCCATTGAAGTCAAGCTCTAATATAGAAAATTACATTGATATACCCCCTAATTTTGTCGACTGTTTATATTGCGTGTGAGAGGAAGTTAGATAAAGTGCCATGTCGTCGAATGATTGTCGAATGGCCGTACATGCCTTTATTGGCGTTTTCATGAATACGTTTATTGCCAACGTCTTTTGATGGTATCCTCGACAATCATACATAATTGTCCATATTTGCGTATGATATTTTGAGTGTTAGAAATACCGGACCCGGCGTTTGAATAATTGTACAAATCTCATGACATTGAATGTAATATATATAATTGATGAACTGTTCCCTGATTATCATGTCTGTTCAATACAAAGATGTATGTCGCCCTTGTGTACATCATGCCTTTACCAGAAGACGGTTATTCGTGTAGGTGTTTAATTAACACTTCAGCTGATTTTTGAAAAGATAATCATGATATAGCTGATAGTTTTTAACACAATATTATGTCGCTTGTTCAAGGAAGGGACATTGACCTTGTCGTTACTTCAGTACTTTCTCGCTTCTTTGAAATATTCGATAAAACCGTAGCAACGATAAAGTTCTGTTCTGTGTGTATTAGCCCCGAACGTAATTGATGGCTTGAAACATAAACATACCATATAATCAGTGTGACGTGCTTCTATGATGTATTTTGCACATACCTTTACTCCATTTAATATATTGTGACCATCATGGGGTATACCATAAGCCCTAGTCGCATGCATCATATATAAGATTTTGCTTTGCTTAGCTGTTCACTCATATTTGTATCACGACAAGGGCAAAGAAAACCGGTGCAAAAATGGGACATTTGGAAGTTCAACGCCCTGATAGGTTTTGGACGAATACATACCAGGCACATTGTCTTTTGCCTATAATTATGTTGCATGCTGATACGATGTAAAAGTAGCGTCCAATATTGAGACAAATGCATTTGCAATACGACGGCTGATAAACTGCTATTTTATATAGGGGACTACATCATTTCTCCGAGTGCCACTAAGTATGCAAAACAGCGCAATGCTATATAGTATTTCTATCTTATATTGCTAATATTGTCTCCGGTAAGCCTGTTGTATCATTTTTGTATTTGGATACGAGTTGTGGCTGATTACGAAGACCAATAGGAGATGTCGTTGACTTTTTTGGTGGCATTTTGTTGAAGGCAATACACTTAACAGTAATGATGACAACCGAGTGCGCTCAACAATCGAGGCTTATTCCAATAATAATAATACTAATGTGTTTTGTAAGGCGTAAATCCACACAAGTGCTCAAAATCGCTATCCACGTAAATGATTACATTTGGAATGTACATGGCAGCATGGTGCATGATATGTGCCATATTGATTATAACATCAGGTTATTTTGAAGGACAAATGTAATATTCAGTGAAAAAGTGGGTGTTTAGCTTTGCTTTAAAGATGATAATCTTGTACAGTTCCTGATATTGCAAGGGACATTATCCAGTTGACTCAAGTAAAAAGGTGCAGCGAAAAGGTCCTAGGTGAAATGCGGTTATGGATAAAATCTTAGATCTGCGACGGTGCGATGTTATAAATTTACAATTTATCGACTCTTCGTTGCATAGATATGTGTTGTACGGGTATAAATGCTTTATATGTGCATTTGACGCTACATTTGATATGTAATTATGGGACATTATTGATAACACTCGTGATGTAGAATTGGCCCTGTAATATAGCAATAGCCAGCCAGATAAATTTAAATGACTTTGTTGTAATTTGAGCATAACCTTCGTTTACATGAAGTGTATTTCATTACGACATATAGCACTAGGCTATTACAGAAGTTAAATTATTCACCCTCATTTGTAGCTATTCTACCTTTTCGCCAAAGACGGACTGATAATTTACACAAAAATGCAAATTAATTTAAAGAGTGAACAATGCCAAAGCAATGATGTAAATCTATTTGGGGAACCTGCCAAATTTCAATAGCTGTTGAGTTCTGGTGAAATATAATAAAAGCAGCACAGACCCCTTACGAGAGCGACAAAGACGAATCAGGGCATTCCTAAAGGCCTAGTCAAATGAAGGATGGGAGCACGTCCGCAGAATTGCCTGAGGAAAGAGTGAAAGAAATTAACGACCTGAATAAAGAACATATTAGACGATAAAGAAGTCAAATTAAAGACGAGAACTCCATTGAAGTCAAGCTCTAATATAGAAAATTACATTGATATACCCCCTAATTTTGTCGACTGTTTATATTGCGTGTGAGAGGAAGTTAGATAAAGTGCCATGTCGTCGAATGATTGTCGAATGGCCGTACATGCCTTTATTGGCGTTTTCATGAATACGTTTATTGCCAACGTCTTTTGATGGTATCCTCGACAATCATACATAATTGTCCATATTTGCGTATGATATTTTGAGTGTTAGAAATACCGGACCCGGCGTTTGAATAATTGTACAAATCTCATGACATTGAATGTAATATATAATTGATGAACTGTTCCCTGATTATCATGTCTGTTCAATACAAAGATGTATGTCGCCCTTGTGTACATCATGCCTTTACCAGAAGACGGTTATTCGTGTAGGTGTTTAATTAACACTTCAGCTGATTTTTGAAAAGATAATCATGATATAGCTGATAGTTTTTAACACAATATTATGTCGCTTGTTCAAGGAAGGGACATTGACCTTGTCGTTACTTCAGTACTTTCTCGCTTCTTTGAAATATTCGATAAAACCGTAGCAACGATAAAGTTCTGTTCTGTGTGTATTAGCCCCGAACGTAATTGATGGCTTGAAACATAAACATACCATATAATCAGTGTGACGTGCTTCTATGATGTATTTTGCACATACCTTTACTCCATTTAATATATTGTGACCATCATGGGGTATACCATAAGCCCTAGTCGCATGCATCATATATAAGATTTTGCTTTGCTTAGCTGTTCACTCATATTTGTATCACGACAAGGGCAAAGAAAACCGGTGCAAAAATGGGACATTTGGAAGTTCAACGCCCTGATAGGTTTTGGACGAATACATACCAGGCACATTGTCTTTTGCCTATAATTATGTTGCATGCTGATACGATGTAAAAGTAGCGTCCAATATTGAGACAAATGCATTTGCAATACGACGGCTGATAAACTGCTATTTTATATAGGGGACTACATCATTTCTCCGAGTGCCACTAAGTATGCAAAACAGCGCAATGCTATATAGTATTTCTATCTTATATTGCTAATATTGTCTCCGGTAAGCCTGTTGTATCATTTTTGTATTTGGATACGAGTTGTGGCTGATTACGAAGACCAATAGGAGATGTCGTTGACTTTTTTGGTGGCATTTTGTTGAAGGCAATACACTTAACAGTAATGATGACAACCGAGTGCGCTCAACAATCGAGGCTTATTCCAATAATAATAATACTAATGTGTTTTGTAAGGCGTAAATCCACACAAGTGCTCAAAATCGCTATCCACGTAAATGATTACATTTGGAATGTACATGGCAGCATGGTGCATGATATGTGCCATATTGATTATAACATCAGGTTATTTTGAAGGACAAATGTAATATTCAGTGAAAAAGTGGGTGTTTAGCTTTGCTTTAAAGATGATAATCTTGTACAGTTCCTGATATTGCAAGGGACATTATCCAGTTGACTCAAGTAAAAAGGTGCAGCGAAAAGGTCCTAGGTGAAATGCGGTTATGGATAAAATCTTAGATCTGCGACGGTGCGATGTTATAAATTTACAATTTATCGACTCTTCGTTGCATAGATATGTGTTGTACGGGTATAAATGCTTTATATGTGCATTTGACGCTACATTTGATATGTAATTATGGGACATTATTGATAACACTCGTGATGTAGAATTGGCCCTGTAATATAGCAATAGCCAGCCAGATAAATTTAAATGACTTTGTTGTAATTTGAGCATAACCTTCGTTTACATGAAGTGTATTTCATTACGACATATAGCACTAGGCTATTACAGAAGTTAAATTATTCACCCTCATTTGTAGCTATTCTACCTTTTCGCCAAAGACGGACTGATAATTTACACAAAAATGCAAATTAATTTAAAGAGTGAACAATGCCAAAGCAATGATGTAAATCTATTTGGGGAACCTGCCAAATTCCAATAGCTGTTGAGTTCTGGTGAAATATAATAAAAGCAGCACAGACCCCTTACGAGAGCGACAAAGACGAATCAGGGCATTCCTAAAGGCCTAGTCAAATGAAGGATGGGAGCACGTCCGCAGAATTGCCTGAGGAAAGAGTGAAAGAAATTAACGACCTGAATAAAGAACATATTAGACGATAAAGAAGTCAAATTAAAGACGAGAACTCCATTGAAGTCAAGCTCTAATATAGAAAATTACATTGATATACCCCCTAATTTTGTCGACTGTTTATATTGCGTGTGAGAGGAAGTTAGATAAAGTGCCATGTCGTCGAATGATTGTCGAATGGCCGTACATGCCTTAATTGGCGTTTTCATGAACACGTTTATTGCCAACGTCTTTTGATGGTATCCTCGACAATCATACATAATTGTCCATATTTGCGTATGATATTTTGAGTGTTAGAAATACCGGACCCGGCGTTTGAATAATTGTACAAATCTCATGACATTGAATGTAATATATAATTGATGAACTGTTCCCTGATTATCATGTCTGTTCAATACAAAGATGTATGTCGCCCTTGTGTACATCATGCCTTTACCAGAAGACGGTTATTCGTGTAGGTGTTTAATTAACACTTCAGCTGATTTTTGAAAAGATAATCATGATATAGCTGATAGTTTTTAACACAATATTATGTCGCTTGTTCAAGGAAGGGACATTGACCTTGTCGTTACTTCAGTACTTTCTCGCTTCTTTGAAATATTCGATAAAACCGTAGCAACGATAAAGTTCTGTTCTGTGTGTATTAGCCCCGAACGTAATTGATGGCTTGAAACATAAACATACCATATAATCAGTGTGACGTGCTTCTATGATGTATTTTGCACATACCTTTACTCCATTTAATATATTGTGACCATCATGGGGTATACCATAAGCCCTAGTCGCATGCATCATATATAAGATTTTGCTTTGCTTAGCTGTTCACTCATATTTGTATCACGACAAGGGCAAAGAAAACCGGTGCAAAAATGGGACATTTGGAAGTTCAACGCCCTGATAGGTTTTGGACGAATACATACCAGGCACATTGTCTTTTGCCTATAATTATGTTGCATGCTGATACGATGTAAAAGTAGCGTCCAATATTGAGACAAATGCATTTGCAATACGACGGCTGATAAACTGCTATTTTATATAGGGGACTACATCATTTCTCCGAGTGCCACTAAGTATGCAAAACAGCGCAATGCTATATAGTATTTCTATCTTATATTGCTAATATTGTCTCCGGTAAGCCTGTTGTATCATTTTTGTATTTGGATACGAGTTGTGGCTGATTACGAAGACCAATAGGAGATGTCGTTGACTTTTTTGGTGGCATTTTGTTGAAGGCAATACACTTAACAGTAATGATGACAACCGAGTGCGCTCAACAATCGAGGCTTATTCCAATAATAATAATACTAATGTGTTTTGTAAGGCGTAAATCCACACAAGTGCTCAAAATCGCTATCCACGTAAATGATTACATTTGGAATGTACATGGCAGCATGGTGCATGATATGTGCCATATTGATTATAACATCAGGTTATTTTGAAGGACAAATGTAATATTCAGTGAAAAAGTGGGTGTTTAGCTTTGCTTTAAAGATGATAATCTTGTACAGTTCCTGATATTGCAAGGGACATTATCCAGTTGACTCAAGTAAAAAGGTGCAGCGAAAAGGTCCTAGGTGAAATGCGGTTATGGATAAAATCTTAGATCTGCGACGGTGCGATGTTATAAATTTACAATTTATCGACTCTTCGTTGCATAGATATGTGTTGTACGGGTATAAATGCTTTATATGTGCATTTGACGCTACATTTGATATGTAATTATGGGACATTATTGATAACACTCGTGATGTAGAATTGGCCCTGTAATATAGCAATAGCCAGCCAGATAAATTTAAATGACTTTGTTGTAATTTGAGCATAACCTTCGTTTACATGAAGTGTATTTCATTACGACATATAGCACTAGGCTATTACAGAAGTTAAATTATTCACCCTCATTTGTAGCTATTCTACCTTTTCGCCAAAGACGGACTGATAATTTACACAAAAATGCAAATTAATTTAAAGAGTGAACAATGCCAAAGCAATGATGTAAATCTATTTGGGGAACCTGCCAAATTTCAATAGCTGTTGAGTTCTGGTGAAATATGAAATATAATAAAAGCAGCACAGACCCCTTACGAGAGCGACAAAGACGAATCAGGGCATTCCTAAAGGCCTAGTCAAATGAAGGATGGGAGCACGTCCGCAGAATTGCCTGAGGAAAGAGTGAAAGAAATTAACGACCTGAATAAAGAACATATTAGACGATAAAGAAGTCAAATTAAAGACGAGAACTCCATTGAAGTCAAGCTCTAATATAGAAAATTACATTGATATACCCCCTAATTTTGTCGACTGTTTATATTGCGTGTGAGAGGAAGTTAGATAAAGTGCCATGTCGTCGAATGATTGTCGAATGGCCGTACATGCCTTTATTGGCGTTTTCATGAATACGTTTATTGCCAACGTCTTTTGATGGTATCCTCGACAATCATACATAATTGTCCATATTTGCGTATGATATTTTGAGTGTTAGAAATACCGGACCCGGCGTTTGAATAATTGTACAAATCTCATGACATTGAATGTAATATATAATTGATGAACTGTTCCCTGATTATCATGTCTGTTCAATACAAAGATGTATGTCGCCCTTGTGTACATCATGCCTTTACCAGAAGACGGTTATTCGTGTAGGTGTTTAATTAACACTTCAGCTGATTTTTGAAAAGATAATCATGATATAGCTGATAGTTTTTAACACAATATTATGTCGCTTGTTCAAGGAAGGGACATTGACCTTGTCGTTACTTCAGTACTTTCTCGCTTCTTTGAAATATTCGATAAAACCGTAGCAACGATAAAGTTCTGTTCTGTGTGTATTAGCCCCGAACGTAATTGATGGCTTGAAACATAAACATACCATATAATCAGTGTGACGTGCTTCTATGATGTATTTTGCACATACCTTTACTCCATTTAATATATTGTGACCATCATGGGGTATACCATAAGCCCTAGTCGCATGCATCATATATAAGATTTTGCTTTGCTTAGCTGTTCACTCATATTTGTATCACGACAAGGGCAAAGAAAACCGGTGCAAAAATGGGACATTTGGAAGTTCAACGCCCTGATAGGTTTTGGACGAATACATACCAGGCACATTGTCTTTTGCCTATAATTATGTTGCATGCTGATACGATGTAAAAGTAGCGTCCAATATTGAGACAAATGCATTTGCAATACGACGGCTGATAAACTGCTATTTTATATAGGGGACTACATCATTTCTCCGAGTGCCACTAAGTATGCAAAACAGCGCAATGCTATATAGTATTTCTATCTTATATTGCTAATATTGTCTCCGGTAAGCCTGTTGTATCATTTTTGTATTTGGATACGAGTTGTGGCTGATTACGAAGACCAATAGGAGATGTCGTTGACTTTTTTGGTGGCATTTTGTTGAAGGCAATACACTTAACAGTAATGATGACAACCGAGTGCGCTCAACAATCGAGGCTTATTCCAATAATAATAATACTAATGTGTTTTGTAAGGCGTAAATCCACACAAGTGCTCAAAATCGCTATCCACGTAAATGATTACATTTGGAATGTACATGGCAGCATGGTGCATGATATGTGCCATATTGATTATAACATCAGGTTATTTTGAAGGACAAATGTAATATTCAGTGAAAAAGTGGGTGTTTAGCTTTGCTTTAAAGATGATAATCTTGTACAGTTCCTGATATTGCAAGGGACATTATCCAGTTGACTCAAGTAAAAAGGTGCAGCGAAAAGGTCCTAGGTGAAATGCGGTTATGGATAAAATCTTAGATCTGCGACGGTGCGATGTTATAAATTTACAATTTATCGACTCTTCGTTGCATAGATATGTGTTGTACGGGTATAAATGCTTTATATGTGCATTTGACGCTACATTTGATATGTAATTATGGGACATTATTGATAACACTCGTGATGTAGAATTGGCCCTGTAATATAGCAATAGCCAGCCAGATAAATTTAAATGACTTTGTTGTAATTTGAGCATAACCTTCGTTTACATGAAGTGTATTTCATTACGACATATAGCACTAGGCTATTACAGAAGTTAAATTATTCACCCTCATTTGTAGCTATTCTACCTTTTCGCCAAAGACGGACTGATAATTTACACACAAAATGCAAATTAATTTAAAGAGTGAACAATGCCAAAGCAATGATGTAAATCTATTTGGGGAACCTGCCAAATTCCAATAGCTGTTGAGTTCTGGTGAAATATAATAAAAGCAGCACAGACCCCTTACGAGAGCGACAAAGACGAATCAGGGCATTCCTAAAGGCCTAGTCAAATGAAGGATGGGAGCACGTCCGCAGAATTGCCTGAGGAAAGAGTGAAAGAAATTAACGACCTGAATAAAGAACATATTAGACGATAAAGAAGTCAAATTAAAGACGAGAACTCCATTGAAGTCAAGCTCTAATATAGAAAATTACATTGATATACCCCCTAATTTTGTCGACTGTTTATATTGCGTGTGAGAGGAAGTTAGATAAAGTGCCATGTCGTCGAATGATTGTCGAATGGCCGTACATGCCTTTATTGGCGTTTTCATGAATACGTTTATTGCCAACGTCTTTTGATGGTATCCTCGACAATCATACATAATTGTCCATATTTGCGTATGATATTTTGAGTGTTAGAAATACCGGACCCGGCGTTTGAATAATTGTACAAATCTCATGACATTGAATGTAATATATAATTGATGAACTGTTCCCTGATTATCATGTCTGTTCAATACAAAGATGTATGTCGCCCTTGTGTACATCATGCCTTTACCAGAAGACGGTTATTTGTGTAGGTGTTTAATTAACACTTCAGCTGATTTTTGAAAAGAAAATCATGATATAGTTGATAGTTTTTTAAAACAATATTATGTCACTTGTTCAAGGAAGGGACATTGACCTTGTCGTTACTTCAGTACTTTCTCGCTTCTTTGAAATATTCGATAAAACCGTAGCAACGAATAAGTTCTGTTCTGTGTGTATTAGCCCCAAACGTAATTGATGGCTTGAAACATAAACATGTCAAAATAGCCGCCTACAATTATGTATGTAGCCCGAGGATATTGCGGCAGGCCAGTGGTACGATGTAGACACTAAGCACGTGCGGTTGTACTCCATTCAACCCCTAAAACGTCTTCTTATGAAACGAAAACACTAAGCCATCTGTCGTGTTTATAACAGCAAATGTAGGTTTTCTTTCGCCTGGCCCTCCCCTCATCCCCGCATTTAATAATCGTCTTTTACGGCAATGGCTGATTTCTTATCGATAAAGTTAAGAAGCCAGTGAGCAGCATAGTTTGTTATAAATGAACATTAGCGATAGCACTATGACTACTGTTGTATATGCATTATAATCACACAAATTGATTCAATGATTGCGTTTGATTTGGCATAATTGCATTTTAGGGCGTCATTACGATGCATTGTGCATTGTAAGATTCCATTACCATGTAATCAGTGTGACGTGCTTCTATGATGTATTTTGCACATATCTTTACTCCATTAAAATATATGTGGCCATCATGGGGTATACCGTAAGCCCTAGTCGCATACATCATATATAAGATTTTGCTTTGCTTAGCTGTTCATTCGTATTGGTATCACGACAAGGGCAAAGAAAACCGGTGCAAAAATGGGACATTTGGAAGTTCAACGCCCTGATAGGTTTTGGACGAATACATAAGCACATTGTCTTTTGCCTATGATTATGTTGCATGCTGATACGATGTAAAAGTAGCGTCCAATATTGAGACAAATGCATTTGCAATACGACGGCTGATATACTGCTATTTTATATAGGGGACTACATCATTTCTCCGAGTGCCACTAAGTATGCAAAACAGCGCAATGCTATATAGTATTTCTATCTTATATTGGTAATATTGTCTCCGGTAAGCCTGTTGTATCATTTTTGTATTTAGATACGAATTGTGGCTGATTACGAAGACCAATGGGAGATGTCAATGACTTTTTTGGTGGCATTTTGTTGAAGGCAATACACTTAACAGTAATGATTACATTTGGAATGTACATGACAGCATGGTGCATGATATGTGCCATATTGATTATAACATCAGGTTATTTTGAAGGACAAATGTAATATTCAGTGAAAAAGTGGGTGTTTAGCTTTGCTTTAAAGATGATAATCTTGTACAGTTCCTGATATTGCAAGGGACATTATCCAGTTGACTCAAGTAAAAAGGTGCAGCGAAAAGGTCCTAGGTGAAATGCGGTTATGGATAAGATCTTAGATCTGCGACGGTGCGATGTTATAAATTTACAATTTATCGACTCTTCGTTGCATAGATATGTGTTGTACGGGTATAAATGCTTTATATGTGCATTTGACGCTACATTTGATATGTAATTATGGGACATTATTGATAACACTCGTGATGTAGAATTGGCCCTGTAATATAGCAATAGCCAGCCAGATAAATTTAAATGACTTTGTTGTAATTTGAGCATAACCTTCGTTTACATGAAGTGTATTTCATTACGACATATAGCACTAGGCTATTACAGAAGTTAAATTATTCACCCTCATTTGTAGCTATTCTACCTTTTCGCCAAAGACGGACTGATAATTTACACAAAAATGCAAATTAATTTAAAGAGTGAACAATGCCAAAGCAATGATGTAAATCTATTTGGGGAACCTGCCAAATTCCAATAGCTGTTGAGTTCTGGTGAAATATAATAAAAGCAGCACAGACCCCTTACGAGAGCGACAAAGACGAATCAGGGCATTCCTAAAGGCCTAGTCAAATGAAGGATACGAGCACGTCTGCAGAATTGCCTGAGGAAAGAGTGAAAGAAATTAACGACCTGAATAAAGAACATATTAGACGATAAAGAAGTCAAATTAAAGACGAGAACTCCATTGAAGTCAAGCTCTAATATAGAAAATGACATTGATATACCCCCTAATTTTGTCGACTGTTTATATTGCGTGTGAGAGGAAGTTAGATAAAGTGCCATGTCGTCGAATGATTGTCGAATGGCCGTACATGCCTTTATTGGCGTTTTAATGAATACGTTTATTGCCAACGTCTTTTGATGGTATCCTCGACAATCATACATAATTGTCCATATTTGCGTATGATATTTTGAGTGTTAGAAATACCGGACCCGGCGTTTGAATAATTGTACAAATCTCATGACATTGAATGTAATATATAATTGATGAACTGTTCACCTGATTATCATGTCTGTTCAATACAAAG
This sequence comes from Urechis unicinctus, assembly GCA_034190875.2. Taxonomy (NCBI): domain Eukaryota; kingdom Metazoa; phylum Annelida; class Polychaeta; order Xenopneusta; family Urechidae; genus Urechis; species Urechis unicinctus. Next base: position 20,337,244 of record CM067352.1, on the reverse strand, counting down.
ATGTATGTCGCCCTTGTGTACATCATGCCTTTACCAGAAGACGGTTATTTGTGTAGGTGTTTAATTAACACTTCAGCTGATTTTTGAAAAGAAAATCATGATATAGTTGATAGTTTTTAAAACAATATTATGTCACTTGTTCAAGGAAGGGACATTGACCTTGTCGTTACTTCAGTACTTTCTCGCTTCTTTGAAATATTCGATAAAACCGTAGCAACGAATAAGTTCTGTTCTGTGTGTATTAGCCCCAAACGTAATTGATGGCTTGAAACATAAACATGTCAAAATAGCCGCCTACAATTATGTATGTAGCCCGAGGATATTGCGGCAGGCCAGTGGTAGAGACGATGTAGACCTAAGCACGTGCGGTTGTAACAATTCAACCCCTAAAACGTCTTCTTATGAAACGAAACACTATTCATCTGTGTTTATAACAGCAAATGTAGGTTTTCTTTCGCCTGGCCCTCCCCTCATCCCCGCACCTAATAATCGTCTTTTACGGCAATGGCTGATTTCTTATCGATAAAGTTAAGAAGCCAGTGAGCAGCAGTTTGTTATAAATGAACATTAGCGATAGCACTATGACTACTGTGCCAAAGTATATGCATTATAATCACACAAATTGATTCAATGATTGCGTTTGATTTGGCATAATTGCATTTTAGGGCGTCATTACGATGCATTGTGCATTGTAAGATTCCATTACCATGTAATCAGTGTGACGTGCTTCTATGATGTATTTTGCACATATCTTTACTCCATTAAATATATTGTGGCCATCATGGGGTATACCGTAAGCCCTAGTCGCATACATCATATATAAGATTTTGCTTTGCTTAGCTGTTCATTCGTATTGGTATCACGACAAGGGCAAAGAAAACCGGTGCAAAAATGGGACATTTGGAAGTTCAACGCCCTGATAGGTTTTGGACGAATACATACCAGGCACATTGTCTTTTGCCTATGATTATGTTGCATGCTGATACGATGTAAAAGTAGCGTCCAATATTGAGACAAATGCATTTGCAATACGACGGCTGATATACTGCTATTTTATATAGGGGACTACATCATTTCTCCGAGTGCCACTAAGTATGCAAAACAGCGCAATGCTATATAGTATTTCTATCTTATATTGGTAATATTGTCTCCGGTAAGCCTGTTGTATCATTTTTGTATTTAGATACGAATTGTGGCTGATTACGAAGACCAATGGGAGATGTCAATGACTTTTTTGGTGGCATTTTGTTGAAGGCAATACACTTAACAGTAATGATGACAACCGAGTGCGCTCAACAATCGAGGCTTATTCCAATTATAATAATACTAATGTGTTTTGTAAGGCGTAAATCCACACAAGTGTTTAAAATCGCTATCCACGTAAATGATCACATTTGGAATGTACATGGCAGCATGGTGCATGATATGTGCCATATTGATTATAACATCAGGTTATTTTGAAGGACAAATGTAATATTCAGAGAACAAGTGGGTGTTTAGCTTTGCTTTAAAGATGATAATCTGGTACAGTTCCTGATATTGCAAGGAACATTATCCAATTGACTCAAGTAAAAATGTGCAGCGAAAAGGTCCTAGGTGAAATGCGGTTATGGATAAGATCTTAGATCTGCGACGGTGCGATGTTATAAATTTACAATTTATCGACTCTTCGTTGCATAGATATGTGTTGTACGGGTATAAATGCTTTATATGTGCATTTGACGCTACATTTGATATGTAATTATGGGACATTATTGATAACACTCGTGATGTAGAATTGGCCCTGTAATATAGCAATAGCCAGCCAGATAAATTTAAATGACTTTGTTGTAATTTGAGCATAACCTTCGTTTACATGAAGTGTATTTCATTCCGACATATAGCACTAGGCTATTACAGAAGTTAAATTATTCACCCTCATTTGTAGCTATTCTACCTTTTCGCCAAAGACGGACTGATAATTTACACAAAAATGCAAATTAATGTATAGAGTGAACAATGCCAAAGCAATGATGTAAATCTATTTGGGGAACCTGCCAAATTCCAATAGCTGTTGAGTTCTGGTGAAATATAATAAATGCAGCACAGATCCCTTACGAGAGCGACAAAGACGAATCAGGGCATTCCTAAAGGCCTAGTCAAATGAAGGATGGGAGCACGTCCGCAGAATTGCCTGAGGAAAAGAGTGAAAGATATTAACGACCTGAATAAAGAACATATTAGACGATAAAGAAGTCAAATTAAAGACGAGAACTCCATTGAAGTCAAGCTCTAATATAGAAAATGACATTGATATACCCCCTAATTTTGTCGACTGTTTATATTGCGTGTGAGAGGAAGTTAGATAAAGTGCCATGTCGTCGAATGATTGTCAAATGGCCGTACATGCCTTTATAGGCGTTTTCATGAATACGTTTATTGCCAAGGTCTTTTGATGGTATCCTCGACAATCATACATAATTGTCCATATTTGCGTATGATATTTTGAGTGTTAGAAATACCGGACCCGGCGTTTGAATAATTGTACAAATCTCATGACCTTGAATGTAATGTATAATTGATGAACTGTTCACCTGATTATCATGTCTATTCAATACGAAGATGTATGTCGACATTGTGTACATCATGCCTTTACCAGAAGACGGTTATTCGTGTAGGTGTTTAGTTAACACTTCAGCTGATTTTTGAAAAGATAATCATGATATAGTTGATAGTTTTTTAACACAATATTATGTCGCTTGTTCAAGGAAGGGACGTTGACCTTGTCGTTACTTCAGTACTTTCTCGCTTCTTTGAAATATTCGAAAAAAAACCGTAGCAACGAATAAGTTCTGTTCTGTGTGTATTAGCCCCAAACGTAATTGATGGCTTGAAGCATAAACATGTCAAATAGCCGCCTACAATTATGTATGTAGCCCGAGGATATTGCGGCAGGCCAGTGGTAGAGACGATGTAGACCTAAGCACGTGCGGTTGTAACAATTCAACCCCTAAAACGTCTTCTTCTGAAAAGAAACACTTTTCATCTGTGTTTATAGCAGCGAATGTAGGTTTTCTTTCGCCTCGCCCTCCCCTCATCCCCGCACCTAATAATCGTCTTTTACGCCAATGGCTGATTTCTTATCGATAAAGTTTAGAAGCCACTAATCAGCAGTTAGTTATAAAGGAACGTTAACGATAACACTATGACTACTGTGCCACAGTATATGCGTTTTAATCGCACTAATTGATTCAATGAATGCGTTCGATTTGGCATCATTGCATTTAGGGCGTCATTACGATGCATTGTGCATTGTAAGATTCCATTACCATGGAATCAGTGTGACGTGCTTCTATGATGTATTTTGCACATACCTTTACTCCATTAAATATATTGTGGCCATCATGGGGTATACCGTAAGCCCTAGTCGCATATATCATATATAAGACTTTGCTTAGCTGTTCATTCATATTTGTATCACGACAAGGGCAAAGAAAACCGGTGCAAAAATGGGACATTTGGAAGATCTTAGATCTGCGACGGTGCGATGTTATAAATTTACAATTTATCGACTCTTCGTTGCATAGATATGTGTTGTACGGGTATAAATGCTTTATATGTGCATTTGACGCTACATTTGATATGTAATTATGGGACATTATTGATAACACTCGTGATGTAGAATTGGCCCTGTAATATAGCAATAGCCAGCCAGATAAATTTAAATGACTTTGTTGTAATTTGAGCATAACCTTCGTTTACATGAAGTGTATTTCATTACGACATATAGCACTAGGCTATTACAGAAGTTAAATTATTCACCCTCATTTGTAGCTATTCTACCTTTTCGCCAAAGACGGACTGATAATTTACACAAAAATGCAAATTAATGTAAAGAGTGAACAATGCCAAAGCAATGATGTAAATCTATTTGGGGAACCTGCCAAATTCCAATAGCTGTTGAGTTCTGGTGAAATATAATAAATGCAGCACAGATCCCTTACGAGAGCGACAAAGACGAATCAGGGCATTCCTAAAGGCCTAGTCAAATGAAGGATGGGAGCACGTCCGCAGAATTGCCTGAGGAAAGAGTGAAAGATATTAACGACCTGAATAAAGAACATATTAGACGATAAAGAAGTCAAATTAAAGACGAGAACTCCATTGAAGTCAAGCTCTAATATAGAAAATGACATTGATATACCCCCTAATTTTGTCGACTGTTTATATTGCGTGTGAGAGGAAGTTAGATAAAGTGCCATGTCGTCGAATGATTGTCAAATGGCCGTACATGCCTTTATAGGCGTTTTCATGAATACGTTTATTGCCAAGGTCTTTTGATGGTATCCTCGACAATCATACATAATTGTCCATATTTGCGTATGATATTTTGAGTGTTAGAAATACCGGACCCGGCGTTTGAATAATTGTACAAATCTCATGACCTTGAATGTAATGTATAATTGATGAACTGTTCACCTGATTATCATGTCTATTCAATACGAAGATGTATGTCGACATTGTGTACATCATGCCTTTACCAGAAGACGGTTATTCGTGTAGGTGTTTAGTTAACACTTCAGCTGATTTTTGAAAAGATAATCATGATATAGTTGATAGTTTTTAACACAATATTATGTCGCTTGTTCAAGGAAGGGACGTTGACCTTGTCGTTACTTCAGTACTTTCTCGCTTCTTTGAAATATTCGAAAAAACCGTAGCAACGAATAAGTTCTGTTCTGTGTGTATTAGCCCCAAACGTAATTGATGGCTTGAAGCATAAACATGTCAAATAGCCGCCTACAATTATGTATGTAGCCCGAGGATATTGCGGCAGGCCAGTGGTAGAGACGATGTAGACCTAAGCACGTGCGGTTGTAACAATTCAACCCCTAAAACGTCTTCTTCTGAAAAGAAACACTTTTCATCTGTGTTTATAGCAGCGAATGTAGGTTTTCTTTCGCCTCGCCCTCCCCTCATCCCCGCACCTAATAATCGTCTTTTACGCCAATGGCTGATTTCTTATCGATAAAGTTTAGAAGCCACTAATCAGCAGTTAGTTATAAAGGAACGTTAACGATAACACTATGACTACTGTGCCACAGTATATGCGTTTTAATCGCACTAATTGATTCAATGAATGCGTTCGATTTGGCATCATTGCATTTTAGGGCGTCATTACGATGCATTGTGCATTGTAAGATTCCATTACCATGGAATCAGTGTGACGTGCTTCTATGATGTATTTTGCACATACCTTTACTCCATTAAATATATTGTGGCCATCATGGGGTATACCGTAAGCCCTAGTCGCATATATCATATATAAGACTTTGCTTAGCTGTTCATTCATATTTGTATCACGACAAGGGCAAAGAAAACCGGTGCAAAAATGGGACATTTGGAAGTTCAACGCGCCCTGATAGGTTTTGGACGAATACATACCAGGCACATTGTCTTTTGCCTATAATTATGTTGCATGCTGATACGATGTAAAAGTAGCGTCCAATATTGAGACAAATGCATTTGCAAAACGACGGCTGATATACTGCTATTTTATATAGGGGACTACATCATTTCTCCGAGTGCCACTAAGTATGCAAAACAGCGCAATGCTATATAGTATTTCTATCTTATATTGGTAATATTGTCTCCGGTAAGCCTGTTGTATCATTTTTGTATTTAGATAAGAATTGTGGCTGATTACGAAGACCAATGGGAGATGTCAATGACTTTTTTGGTGGCATTTTGTTGAAGGCAATACACTTAACAGTAATGATGACAACCGAGTGCGCTCAACAATCGAGGCTTATTCCAATTATAATAATACTAATGTGTTTTGTAAGGCGTAAATCCACACAAGTGCTCAACATCACTATCCACGTAAATGATTACATGGAATGTACATGGCAGCGTGGTGCATGATATGTGCCATATTGATCAGGTTATTTTGAAGGACAAATGTAATATTCAGTGAACAAGTGGGTGTTTAGCTTTGCTTTAAAGATTATAATCTTGTACAGTTCCTGATATCGCAAAGGACATTATCCAATTGACTCAAGTAAAGCTGTACACGCGTTCCAGCGCAGCAGTTGCAGTTGACTTGGTTCGGGGCACAACGAGCAGCGAAAAGGTCCTAGGTGAAATGCGGTTATGGATAAGATTTTAGATCCATGACCGTGCGATGTTATAAATAGCCTAATTATGATTCCTGCGGCCGCATTGTGTATGAACCGCAAGTGGTTAATGAGTATAACTGGTAGTCCACACAGACAGTGAGTTGCAGTTGTCCAACTTTGGCATGCAGCACAATACATTCTAGCGATTGTCTATCAACATAGTTCCGAATCTTGCATACGTTGTACATATAAAAGACTGAAGCTTTGCAGATGGATGAGATACGCTAATTTTTCTTAGCGATAGGTAATGGTGCAGAAATGGTTGCTTTCATATGCTTGGTCTAGCTTGGAATGCACAAGATCACAATTTGCTGAGAGAAGGCTGAGAAAGCAAGCACAGATGAAGGGTGTAGCTGATCAATAATTATTTTTAAATGCCGATTCCATCGTAGCACTTCGTGTCGAAGTTACTTTTATTGACTACAAGGGTTTTATTAACAGACGAAGACTGATTGATTGACGACCCAAACGGGTTTTGTAAGTACAAATCCGACCAAAACTAACACAATATTACGCATGTTCATGGTTTCAATTACTACAAACCCAATACATATCAAAATATTGTACGTTTAACTTGAAAAAAAAACCCATATGGATACGTTTTAACAGGTTAGGGCTGATGGTCCAACCCACCGAACTACTCACACATGATGGAATTGTCGACAGTGATGATGGTCATATCATATGCACACTGAACGACACTATGCAAACAAACAAAGATACAGTTTCCCATCGGAGAACATATACTATACAAATCATTCTCTACCCTCAGCCACACAGGGACCACTTGCCACACTATAAAAATCTCAGCTACTACTTGACTGGATCATAATAAATTTCGCAGATAACTATTTGCGAACGTTTTATGGAACGAACCATGTGAAGCATATTAAGCGAAAAATATATATACTCTT
>CM067352.1:20172672-20322672 GCA_034190875.2 Urechis unicinctus | reverse complement strand
TGGGACTATGCAGTAATGTGGAGAATAACACGATGTGTCACATTACCATATTACCTTGTCGACGATTCTAACAGATAATGCCCAATGTCAGATACTCCATAAGTTATGGCGCGAGCGAATATGTGCGAGAGTGGCGCAAACTACGAACTTTGCAACTAGTATTTTATGTTAAAGGTACGGGAAGATTCCTGAACAATGTTATAATCTTCAACTATGGCTGTGGCTTTTATACGATAAAAATGTGCGATGGTTAGGGCTGCCACAATCTTCTACATTCCTTCTGGGATCATATGATGTTTTCGATGATATGCAAAGATAATGACCGTCTCGTAACATCAGAGGTATCCATTATTAGAGTCTACCAGAATGCCTGCATGTAAATTGTCAACTGCTAGTTGTCAGGAACATTTGTAAATCATCAGAATAGCATCTTCCTGCAGAGAAACAAATGCCGTAAAACTAATTCTATGGATACGCCCGATTATGTCTTTGAGTAAGCAGAACGGTGATTAAAAAATAAAAAGAAGTAGAATGATAACAATTTTTATTTCGTACACAACGTACATTCAACTCACACAGATAAAGCACACAATACGGAAAACAAATTAAATAAGCATTACAGTGGGCGCACGTGGTCTATAACTACATGCCAATCGCGCTTGTAAATGTCTGACATATAAAGATGTTGTGCTATCAGCATGAAATTGAATGAAGCACCAGCTATATATAGAGAAATGACTACCATGACAAACATACAATACGATTCAAACCATTTATACTTTAAAGTTGCCGATGCATAATAGAACTTGCTTATGAGCAAATCCAAACGTCGGTAGAAACCAGCCACAGCAAACTTTTTGTATTCCTTATCCATTCCGACTTTGATGTTTACAAGATGGACATCGATTATAACATTTTGTGATTATAAAATTGTATATAGCCTATTAACTTTACTTCTAAATACACTATATTTCCTCTTCTAAGCTAAATTCTTTGGCACAATCCAGATATTCTGCCATTAAGATCTTGAGTGACATTCTAAATGGAGCTCACAAAGTGACGTCTTTTGCCTATCCTATAGCAACATACAAGTAGCAGGGTAACAATTACTCGTTTTATCTTTCCATTTCCAATTTCTAATGCAAATATATAGATGCAAGAATTCAAAAAAGAGGACCTACTTCTGTACATCTCATCTCCTGAAGCAAATTGACATACTCGACTCTGTCAAAAGCTTTACTTATATCGAACAGCAAAACGTGAACATACCCACCGCCGATAAAATTATATCATACTATCTAAGATACAACAAATGTACATTTGGTTGTCGAAAGTTCGTTTTTAAATCCAAATTGAGAATCTGAGCGCATAAGAACAGTAAATGTTAGAGCATGCATGCCTTAACTGCGTTTTGGTACATATCGTCTTAATTACAGGATGTAAATAGAACCTCTGTCTTAATAAGGGACAGCGGGGTCTGAGGCTGTTAGCGCTTACCATCAAATCTAGAGCATTTAAATTTAGTGAGGGATATGACGTGCTGCAATAAGGAGAGATTTAATTAGAGAAAGAGCAGGATGGAGATATCGATAATAATTATAGAATGCGGTAGAATGATTTTAGAGGGAGTGTGCGCTTGCACTACTTAAAAATAATGTTGTTTATCATATTCTTAGTATTCAAAGGGCAATTTTAAGGGGAAAAGAGTGGTCGGCAGTCATGTGATATATCAGTTAAGTTCGAAATATGGCACAAATGTTGCAAGGATGAGAGGAAGTTGGACAAGCAAGTGGAGCAATATTCTGCCTCTAGCCTAGAACAATATGTATAAAGCTACGACGCAAATGTAGGAGAGTAAACCTGTATTGTTTGTAGATGGTGAAGTGAATGTTGCATTATGGTAAGAGGGATTTGAATTGTAAGAAGACACGGACGGTACTCATTTGACGAAATGTGTTTCGCGAAGGAGTATGTGAAAGGGGTTGATAATGTGTTTAAGATGGATTTGACGGAGCGTCCACGTAGCGACCCACAGCTGTTATATCTGTGAGAAGAGGATTTGAATGACCACGCAGCAGATACAGTACCAGGTTGTAGTCTTTCTTCGAACTTCTGCCGGTGACTATTTGCCAGGGTCTGTTGGCTTGACGTCACTGAAAGAAGCGTGGTAAATATTGCTGATAGAAGGAAGCTGAATTGAGTTCTTCTTATGACGATGAAATACATAGTGTCTTAAATGACCAGCACAAAGAGTGCTTTAAACGATGTTGGCCTTTCTGACAGTGGAGAAGGTACCAATAATGACGATGGCACTGTCATCATTTTAGGCGATCTAGTAGAAGCTTGCCTGAAATGCAGTAAGCTACTATTTCCTTCAAGCAAGGCGTTAATAGCTCAACTCCAAAAGTTTGGCGACAAGGCAATACCAAAGTAGCAAAGAAATGCATGAAGCAGCTTGGTAAATAATTACTTATTAATACTTATTAAAGTGATTGTGTGGTGCTCTCTATAAAATATATATATATATATATATATATATATATATATATATATATATATATATATATATATATATATATATATATATATATATATATATATATATATATATATATATATATATATATATATATATATATATATATATATATATATATATATATATATGAATATACATATATACATATACAAATTTTTACGTATATATACACATATGTATATGTTTATATGCATATATGTATATATATATATATATATATATACATATATAGGTGTAATTTATCGAAACATTTGTTCAACGTTGAGTAAATAAGCTTGATTGCAACGGCATCCGAAAATTTAAGCTTACCCTTTCAACTTGCTATATTTAAGGCCTTCATTTAGTGCGATTGCTTGTTTTTATATTTTTAAATGTGTGTATATATATATATATATATATATATATATATATATATATATATATATATATATGGATATATATATATATATATATATATATATATATATTTTATATATATATATATTTTTCTATCTATATATAAATATATATATATTCGGCGCATGTTTAAAAGAATAATGATGACATATGCTAACAATTTTTTTTGCTTATGTAATGAAATGGTACCTTGTGATCAGACTACATAGCGGCAACTATTATAGAAAGTACAATTTGAAAAAGGCCAACAAGTGGCATTACCATATTTCTTTATATATTCAAGATGATGCAGCAATGTTTGAGTACCGTTGGCATGGCTTTGAATGACAGCCTCTCACGAATTAATTCATTTTTTCTTATATGCAAGATCCGAAAAGACATATTGACACGAAACCCAACCCTGCGTCGTGCGCTAGTTGGTGACATATTGCATTGGCAGTTGCTTATCATACGTAGTTGTAATTTTGCATTTGCCGTACCTGTACCAACAGCTAAGGCAACCCCTGTAATACTAATTGTATTATCATAGGTGTCTTATAATGTCTAGCGTGTTCAGTCGAAATATAACGGAAAGAACTTCGTATGCACTGCATCTTGCTATCACTAAGCATTGTAACCATTGACACACATTAATGTAGAAAGTTGTGATAAAGCCTGTGTCGACCTATCATTTATCATATGATGCAATTTCTATGTCCAAAGACTGAAACATGAATATATGAATACCAAATAACGCAGCAGACGAAGTTATTCCGGGAATATAAAATAGTTAGATAGCTATTTGCAACAAATTCTCCCTCGCCCACTGTATGTCAATGTGGTAACGAACGTGGTGCTTATAGCGTGCGCTCTTATTAACTATCTGAAACAGGAACATCAACATTAGATAACTGACATCACTAATTTACCATCTTTGAATTATTATTGTTAACTGACACTGGGAATAAAATTGCTATATTTATATGTCATAAGCATTTACACGGTAGATGATTAGAGATAGGGGATCATATTGATTGTAATCAGGCATATAAACACTGAAATGGGTAAGGCAGCCTCTATAAAGCCCTACTACCTACACTTTGATGACTCCACACTATTTTGTGCACGCCATTAGATGAGGCTTCCGTTTGTTGGTCAAAGCGACTGCTATCTTGTATATCGCATTTGCGGGGAAATTGTGGTCTTAACATTTGCTACTGACCGCATTCTCGATGTTGCAAATGTACTCACATATATCATCAATTCAATGAATCAAACAATGTTGTCAAATGCTAAATTTCGACTGTCAACCCGTAACTTTGTTAATATGAATTAATTAATGCAAACGATATCATTTAGTAATCGTCCCAAAATTAGGGCACTTGTAAACCATTTGAGAGGAAAACAACATGTATTTTCTTCTATGAAGCACATTTTATGTTACTTTCATAATTGTAGAGTTCCAGTTGACCAAAAGCTTTGAGACTGCTGTAGTTTTATCTCTGTCCGTAATGTACTAATAGCAAAACGAAATAATTGGGCAGAAGGTAGTGTATAAGATACAATAATGAACGGAATGCAGTTCATGACACTAAGCTGCGTAAATGAATGAAATACGATTCCTTGCAAGAATCATGGAACCTGTTTACATGAACCCTGTTTGCATTTGGGAGAATATGCAGCACTATCCACTCGTAAAATTGCCAATTGCTCAGACTAGGCGAACAATGGGATGATGGAGGAACTGGTATTTGTTCTGATGTGTTCGTTGTTCTACAACACGAAGAACCACAGTCTATATCATCTACATCTTCCAAATTGAGATAAGCTTACAGCGATGGCAATGAGATTAGACAACTAGACCTCCCCTGTGCGTGTCAGTTAGCAGTAACAGTGATGGATATAGATATCGGTCTCACAGGATGTAGAACCATTACGGACCATTTCACGACTGCGACATGAAAGGTCCCCGTTTATATCTGCTAGGTTAATTCGGAACTCTTATTGCTTCCCTATTGAGGCCAAGTAAAAAGCCAAATGTCATTGCACTGGACGGTCAAATTAGATCTTTTGAACCAAGTGGAGCTTGCGCTCCCTCTTGGTTCTAGAGGATAGCCTGGCTTATGTAGAAAACTCGATGATGATCACGAGACCTTACCTTCACGATGTCCACCTGATTAACTAATTTGTTATATGCTGGAAAATGGAAATTGAAATCCCATTGATTTATCGATTTGTAGGGAATCGAATATCAAGTTTCCTTGTTATACATATCCCATTATAGGCATTGTGACACCAAAGATGAATCACTATTGTCTGTGTGTTGTTACGTGGATTAAAACTAAGCATTACATAATTTTCACATGCAAATGCTCATCTGTTGTTAGGTGCCAAGGTCAAACCGCCGACAGCAATAATGCATTGTTCGCTGTTTACATGCAAATGTACATCATTAACCATGCAGCCATCCGTATGTGATGATTACTGACAATTGCTTACGGTTGTAATCTCTCTACTCCGGCTTCACGCAACATGTTGTTAATTTTTTATTAAATGGGTACAAATAGATGATCATATAAATTTATCGGCGAAATACACATTTATTTTTTTTTACTTATCGATATCTGTAATATATTATTTTAATTTTCGATAAAATTTATTCGTTTCATCACACTGCTTCCGATTTTGTATTATATTCACATCACATGTTCACTAGCACCATGGGGCATGACCGGTCGATAGATTTAGAGCATATAGTGATGAAGTTATGTCCCTGGCCACACCGATATCAATAATTTAATGTGAATGAAAGGGGGTTAGAAGGTGCCTTTGAAAACATATTGACTCATTCAACTTCCCCAGATATGGTCACAGAGAGTCAGCATGAAAAATAACAGAAGGATTGGAGTGCTTAAGGTGATAGCTGCCTGATATATAATATATCCTGCACAGCTTGATTGTCACAGACCGGTTTTTATATTGTCTTTTAATTGATGAGTGTGTTTGAATTATGCTGAAAGGATTTGAGTGTGACAGGAGTGAGCCGTGGATGCTTAAATGAGGGATTGCCTCAAAACCTGTATTTTGTGTATTTCGCCTTTTCATGTTTTGAGTTAATGCTTGAGTCGTGAAGGATTGAATGAAAGGCTCGAAATGGAACTGCCTTTTAGGTATCATACTGTCATCTGCATTTCATTACAAAAGCTATATGGGTCGATACCTAGTATTCACCTTATGGCTAAACATGCAGAGCAGCCGGTTGAGTTGCACCATAAGTCATGGTAAACCAGAATACTTTGTATTATGTCACTAGTGTCAATCATCTCGCGATACAAAATCTCCACAAGCTATGTGTGGACTGCTAGAGAGGGTGTTCGCATGAAACTCTTTGGTACCTATATCAGGAGCTATAGCCACGCAAGATAGTAAACTTTAACCAAACCGAACCAAACGTATCAAGAAGTCAATAAAATCAAACTATATGAGTTTCGCTGTTTGCTGTACAAACCGCAGAACGACAAGTACAGCTTCAGCGGAGTACATTTATGGAGACATTGATCATATTGCATTAGGAAACCAGGTTATATTTCTCATCCAAGCCAAACTGGATAACGCTCTTAATCAATAAGTCAGAAAGTTCATTTAAAAATTTAATGACTTGGTTTGTTATATTTTTTTCGTTAAAATCTTCCTGCTAATATGTACCTCTTATATATATTGTAACACATCGTGTGGACGATATATATTTAATCCACGCCCTCACTCATTCAAACAATGTGTACATTTGCAACCCCGCATTGTGCTGACGTTACAGCCCATTGTGTGAACCTACAGAGTTGAACGACAGGGTAGCCTACCAACTAGGCTTTCAACCACATTTGAGCAGCAAGGATATCCAACATGGTTCTGATCAATATGTGTCGTTTTACATTCATACTTGATGTCCTGTATTTTGTCTGTACATGTGGGATATGTTTGCTGCATTTAGGGATATATTCATTTATACTAACAACCATGTTGTTCATAACATATTGCGGTAATAGTACAATTCAGAGTTGTAATGCAATAAGATTGACAAAAATGTCCTGCATAAAGTATAATCGTTACTAAGGGGACATTTATATGAAGGTTTGCTAACCACTGATTCCGAGATAATTCGTCTTATTAAAGCTGATAGATGATCACAGTGTGGTTGTTTTTGTTCCATGAGGCAGGTGGTACTTGAGATGTCGGCTTACCGATATAAATTGGGCCACTGTACTGAAAACCGTATCCACGCAACAATGCTGTGTACGATTGTAAAGCAGGTTACGACCCTTGACGGTAGAACTTACTCTTGCTTGCCGGGTTTGCTGATCGGTTGAATGTATTGACCACGTATTGTAAGCCTTGTATGAGCTTCACAGAGGTTAATTTAACATAAGTATATCATATTGGAAAGATAACCTATCATAATTGACACCAGATCTGTGACTGTCAGCGGAGGCCCGTGATTAAATACGTAAACTACGCCTAATTATGTTTGAATGGAAGCATCTTGAAGCGTCATTATTGCATTTGTATGTGACAGGAGTATATGTTTGGTCTCAATCTCAATTGGCATCAAGAGCGAAGCCAGAAGAAAAACTGCATTATTTGTTGCAAACGACCTCTGACTATCTGTGACACACCCATTCAGTAACTCATGGACCGCGTATACACTGATGGGGTTGTGCTGTTATTATGCAATATATTAGGTCTGAATAAAGTGCTGTTTTAATGAGTCGCTGTAAACCAGGGCGTGCTTTGTGGAGTGGCTTATTGAAGATACTCTCTTACGGTTTATGTTCAGTACGAAATTGCACCACGACCTTACCATATCAGTAAACACAGACATGTTATGCATGAAAAAGTAAATGCGAAACCTCTGCTAGGAGTATGAACCTTGAAACGTATGCTATGTGTCTGCATAATACATGAGCCAAGTCATGATTGAGATGCATCCGCCTAAATCGTGATTACTGACATTGCAGCATGCAAATTCGGACTTGCTTGTCAACGTAGCTCTTAACTGTTTCAATGCCTTATCGCGCTTTTGTTGTTAGCTCCTCTCGGCGTCTTTTTTACGAAGATTTCTCAGTGGGGCTGTCATGTCTGATTCTTTAGGAATGCTAGATATTTCACAATACCGAGGGGCAATGCAGCGACAATAGGCAGTGATAGTATAGGCTGAATGTTTTTTTGTCATTTGGATGCAGTCCCTCTGCATGTTGCAGTAGCCAAGCTACCCATGTATCCGAATGAGCCGACCTTGAATTGCATTCCATGCCATTTTGGCACGCACGTTTCAACTCTTTGATGAAAATGTCATCGTGTTGCTCTTCATTTGCAGCTGCAATAATCAGGTCGTCGGAGGTTAGGTACTCCCATGTCTTCAAGTGACAGTCCCTTTCTCTGCTGCATGATCGCACTCGGTGAACCGATACCAGATGGCATTTTCACTAACTTGTTCCTTCCCGAAGACTTATGTGGCCAGGTATATTGATTGTTTTGTGCGTTTTATATCATGTGTAGTGTCTAGCACAGTATACACTTTCTTACCACTGAGCATAGGCTGATAATCTGCCGAGGTAGTTATGTTCTACCACTCTCGCATAATAGCCATGTTTGGTCGTTTGGGTCACACAACGCATTTCTTTTTTTTAAACCCGATTGTTGACCCACTCAGCCGCCTTGCAAACATTAGCAACTATTCCTATCTCTCTAGTTTTGCCATTGTTTCTTTCAGCTGGAACATGATTTAACAGAGGAGGCTGGGTTGATGCTGTGGCGCCGAACGTTAAACCAATGCTGTATTATTCCTAATACCGTCCCATTCCCCATAACACATTCAGTGTTTCGTGTGAGCTTATGCGAAACGGTATCTACACTTCTACCACCCATTTCCAACATCTTACTGGCTAGTTGCCCCTAACGTGCAGCGTCCGTGTGTTAGATGACATAGAATATTATGTCTCCCATCTTTCTTTACGAAGTGACCAAACACACAGTCACAATTCATAAGGCTTCATTTGGGTGTTTCGGAATCCACTGAGTACCCTGCTTGTGCCTTTCCGCACCGCATGTGTTTTTACATTGTCAAAACATTAGCATGTCTATTTTGAAGTCCACCTCCTCGCCACTTGCAGTCAACACAGCCTGCCCTTTGTTGTGGCAGTTGTAATAATACCAAGAGCTGAGCTTTATCAGTGGCCTCCGTCTCGTGTTGCTGGTATACTTACTTCTTTAAGCCTAAGCCTCGACCTTTTCAATACAACCACACGATTATTTTTGCCATCAAACTTGGCATGGCTTGTCATATGCTGGACATTGAAATCTGACATGACTAGCGTTAGAGTTCGTTTTACAGCAGTTAGCGAATCACCATCTGTCTGGTATTGGATGTCTTCTGTACGGAGTGAGGCAATTTACCATTAATATGGGATACTCTCGCTTAATCAGTACGTGCTATTGGAGGCTCGACGTGCGATCGATGCTGCATAAACTGACGTTACCCATCCCAACCACTAATCTTTATTCAATTTTCA
Organism: Urechis unicinctus; assembly: GCA_034190875.2. Taxonomy (NCBI): domain Eukaryota; kingdom Metazoa; phylum Annelida; class Polychaeta; order Xenopneusta; family Urechidae; genus Urechis; species Urechis unicinctus. Next base: position 20,313,192 of record CM067352.1, on the reverse strand, counting down.
TATATCACGAAAACCACTGCGTTATAATTTATTGTGAGATATACTTGACGGCACAAAACCACTGATTCCGTGGAATTAGATTGGTTTAAGATATCGTACCGGCTTGGGCACAATCACTGGCTACTTAAAACGGATTATTGAACCTATCGACAGACATAATACTGAACGTAATGGCTATAAGCAGCATAGTTAGTCATGAATTGGCATGAGGAAAGACATTAATTGGTGTTAGACGTGCTTCCTTATTGCTGCCACGTCTTCATGGGTCATATAACCACCCACCATAACATATAATATAACTCAAGTATTGTAAAGCTGCATCTTTTTTATTTTCCGTAGAACAATGAAACTGGCTTTATTTAAGATATATATCTGTACAATGAAAAATATTTGTACTGCATACAGTCAAAATCGCACATCATTGGTGTCCGTTGAGTTTATCCTCCACGTGGAATCATTGAATCTATTTTCTTCTTCATGTCGTTAGACCAAAAAGATGTCTGGGGCTACCCTACTATTTTTTTCCACATCGGTCTTTTCATCCCCATCTCTTTGCTCACAATCGCTGCCAAGGAACATGAGCGATTTATTGAATCGAGAAGGAATGTCTCTAGGACCGGCGAGTCGCCAAATATGCTATGTCTTTCGTTCAGAGTCTGCAATTATCATCGTTTATGGTCGATTAAGTCTTACAAGTCATATATAGGACGCGGGCGCAAAATAAATGCTATAGATATTTGATGATGCTGGTTAAAAGAAGAAGCATGAGCAAAAAATCGTAAACAGTAATACATTGATACTATTTTTTCCTTACGCCTGTTTGATTCATTTTGAATTGCGAAGTTTTATCGTTTGAAATCAAAAAAATGATTTACAGAATTGTGACTATCGCTGAATAACTAAATCCGCGAATCAGAACGAATGCTTTAATACGCGATTTTGTGCATTTGCTTCACTTTTTGCATCATGCGCTTGTAAATAAATACCTTCTTATATGCCACGTCCAATGAACCCAGAACGCTGTTCTGTTGCCTGTTATATGTAATGGCGGCTAGAAATGAACGATATTGAGTGCAACTAATCATAGCATAAAAAAACAATCTTTTGATCTTGGACTAGAAGCAACGTAAGACGATACATACGCATTTAAGATATTGCAATCATTATTATACATGACCGATTTTTTGTTGTTTATCAACAACTACTTCCGGAATGGCACATCAGCGTCATAAAAACTTTGCTAGTTATAGTAAGGCAACCTATTTATGTTGCCTTTAGTCATCTAACTCATTAGAAACAAAATTATATGCCCTAGGTCATTTATCTGGCGACGTTGAAGCTTGGCATATCCAGTCTCATATATGCAGACCAAACTAGGTAATTGAAGGGGGGAAGTCATTAGGATAACCATTGCGGGCGTCACTTCAATAGAAAGCTCATTTCGTCGATGCATAAGGGGCAGGCATATAATTTCCGGTCGTGAAGATTGATATATATATATATATATATATATATATATATATATATATATATATATATATATATATATATATATATATATATATATATATATATATATATATATATATATATATATATATATATATATATATATATATATATATATATATATATATATATATATATATGTGTGTGAATGGCCGTTCACGATCGTTGAGGTGCCATTGAAATGTTGTGAAAGCATTTGTTGTCATTTGCTGTAGGAAGTAAAAAACTATTCAACTCCTATCACGAGACCTACCACTGCATGTTGAATGCAGACAGTACCGAATTCACTAATGTAGACGTAACTATAAAAATGAGATGGTTTGCCGAATGATATCAACGGAAAACAGAAACATCCATTTCCAACTCATAATAACACTGAGTTGTGTTATGCTAATCGCCGACACTGTCAAATGAGAGAAACCTGATATCACATACTGAATAACACCACCGTGCATAAAATGTGTGTAGCTTTTAATGTCTCCAGTTTACCGACAACATACGGCAATACACATTTGTATCATGTATATACTAGCCTCAGTGGGTTGTGGGTTTGTACAACAAATTTATAGCTATTCAACACATCGAGAACGATTGATACTTACTTTAATCACCGATATGCCAGTTTCATTATCATATCTATATGGAACTCCTTTCACATCGAAAGCAGACATATTCTATTCACGCTGTTAAGTGGGAGAAAGAAGGACCGGTATAGCAACCCCGCTAGAAAACCAACCACCAGCTCAAATGTATTGTCATCATGTCTAAACGTAGTATGGCAATCGTTGTAGATTTTTTTCAGACGAGGAAGATTATTTGGGGAATTTCTTGTTGGATGGACGATATACAGCAGCCCTATTTCGCCCGTTACCTTAAGATTGGAGCAGCATCGATACTAGAGCATCGGAAAGTTAGAGCAAACCAAGAAAACGGCGCTTGAGGAACTAACATGTTGTGACGGATGTATGCATCTCCGTACACGCCAAAATAACACAAACATTGTGTGTTGATTCCTGGATGTTGGATATGAAAGCCTTGTGGGTTGTTTCTAATCTGCGTTTCAACATAGAGAGCATCTATTGCCCCTTTCAAGTTGTGCCCTACATCATTTAAAGAACGTAAATAGCAATGTCTCAGCGAATGCCTTGTGATAATGACTCGGCGATGATGAATGAAGGCTGTAATTGCCTCCTCTTTGTTCTTTAGACATAGTTTTGTGGTGGCTGTTTAACTTTCACTGTATTCTGCCGTTCGATGGCAATGCTTTCTAGGTTAGCTTTAATATTCTTACAATGTTTCCGTCATTAATCCTTAATAATAAGCTCATATGGAATCTGTCTTTCGCAAGAGGGTTTCTATGCATGCTGTCACATTATGACGGCGAACATCTATTGGTAATGAAGAAAAAGCCATTCCGCTTTAATATGAACAGCAAAAGACCTGATCAATATCATTCACAATGCAAGAATCAGGTGTCACAGATATAAAAATCCTTATAACTGTGCTTTGCAGTCAATGTTGCTTTAATCACCTGCGTAAATTCCCAGTCAGATTCATTCCGACAGAGCGCCGGGAATGGTTGAGGCGTTTGTCTCCCAATACAGTTGCATAACTGTACAAAACAGTACAATGTCGAATGTCCATTTTTAATGTGATGTTGCGAAACTGCACAAGATCGGGACGGACGACTAGGGACACCGCGCTGCCAGCTCTGTTTTTCCGCGGTTTTAGTTACCCATTCATTATAGATCTCCCCATATCAGAAGAAACCAATCGATACTATTGTGACTTTAATCAGCATCATACAAACAGTATAAATGACTAGTTCTCTGCTGATAAAGGAAGTAGCTTGAGGTGATCTAGTAGCGAAAAGGAAATACATTGAGTATCAATCTATGTAATGATTGACATGTTGAAAACCTGAACATTGGCAGTTACAAGTGAGAGGGAAATGAAGAGGGAAGGATCCGACTGTTTGGTTGGAAAGTATATTTGAACAACTGTTAGGCTGCTTTTTTTCGAGGGAGGCGGATTGACAATGCCGACCGTCACACCTCAATACAATAGCAGAAGAAAAATAAACAAACAATCGAGCACAGTCTGTGTCATTCTGCCGTCATTATTTGACGCGGAACCCCCACCAGCATATTTGATACGGCGCTGACAATAAATATAGTGAAGTGTTGTGTAGATATGTAACCAATTCGTAAACAAAGATAATTTGCGTACGACTAGGATTTCTATGTATTTTATCAACATTGTCTGTGCTCATCTTTGAGGGAATTACAAATAGGTGTTCGGTCGGCTGGTGATTAGAAATATTACTGACCCCTATGCATGTACTCTAAGCTGCCTCGTCTGTATTAACATCAACTCATTATATTACACAAGACACTGGACAACGTACACTCTGTGGAAGATAGCGTGTCTAAATATTCCGAACATTGCGTCCTTACTTGTGAAAAGCATTAGGGTATGCGACGGGAAGAATAGCCGGAGCCCAAAAGTAGTAAACAAAAATAACCAAGGCGTAATGTAAACAAGTAAAAAGATACATAATAGATCACACGCATAAATTCTGAACCAAGGCCTCATAATTTGTATCTAGTATGTCACTCAATGTTTCATACGCGTATTCATTTATGACAATCTGGGAACAACTCTTTCTCAAAAGCAATTTATCAGGCATTGATATTCCATCTTGCACTTGGAAAAGAACTCGAACTTACGAAGTGACGGGCTTAATATACTTTTTTGCGCATTGATGTTGCACTCTGCTTACCCTGGTCTTAGATGTATTAAGAATCTGAAAGTCCGACGCAGTAAAGAACTATTATTAGTACAAAGGTCTTGGCACATATCAATATCCGAGCGAACCTGCAGCCGTTCTGTGGTGGAGATATTGCTCAACAAAAGTAAATGGCAAATATGCATTGGTTATCAAATTGATAGAGAAAGCTTGTGGTCGTTATCCGGGTGAGTATTCATTTCAGTCCACGTTGGCGAATGGAACAATAACACTTTTGTTGTAAGATGTGATCACAGCTTGTGCTGCGGTAAAAAATAGTGAACATGATACGAGCGTACTGTGTTATTTACAATGTTGTATATTACAATGACTTTGACCTTTCATCGTATATGCTAGAAGTCATTTTCAAAGAGACCAGTAAATAATGGCATTATGAAGGCACTATAATAAGAAGCTAATAATAATATGCAAGAGTATATGAAAATTTCCTAATCAAGAAGCCATCATTTATGAGGCTATGCACAGGCTCTTTATTTTTGCATCTATTTATTCCAGTAACAAGGCCTCGAGATTTTTATGCTCTCTGATATTTCAGTTCTCATCTTATCATTATGCATAGATTACGCATGTTTGGCCATAAATAGACAGATGAGCAAAAATATCACTGCATAGTCAAGGAGTCACGTTTAGTATTGAATAAATATTATGCATTAAATGAAAGTTGCGTGACCAACGGGTGAGTACAAAACATTTTCAGAGTAATGCGTCGTGTTGAGACATTGACTGGCTCGGCATTTCACTTCCCGCCTTCCAGTTCCCATTTAGTCATTATCTTAAACATGCATAGAAAGAACTTAAAAGGCTACCTCTAGCATAACGACGCGCGTCAATACAAAACATGCCGATGCAGATCATTTGCCTCCAGCAAAGCAAGAGACCATTTATCGGCTTGACAATGTTGCATTTTTTGTAATATTAAAACATATTGCTGTTATTTAAGTATAGTACAATATTTTACAGTCCAAAAACAGTTTTGACCTGACATTGCTTCTATCCAGGAAATAAGACCAGTTATGGTGGTGATTGAATAGCAATTTGCAGAACTGAAATTGGATATTCATTTGGAACATATAGAGTGGCCGGTTTTGTCAGTCACATTGAATTCACACTAAAACATTCTTGAGAAAACTACCAAAGCGCCATCTATCATTAACATGAACCTTATACTAAACGATGATTTAATCAGGCGATGCATAAACACAAGTATTTATTGGATTGGTTACCGACAATGATCAGTTCATTTCATACGTTATTGAAGACCATAAGGGGCGTGAAAGAGATGTTATGTGCATATATGTCGACAGCAAACTGAACCATTAAAAGTATATGCGTTTAGAAAACTACTTGGCTGCATCTCGTCGTAGCAAATGGTATGCCTATAAAGCTACGTATCTCACCAACGTTCTCGCTTAACAAACTCGATCTGGTTACCATCCATTCGTTAGCTTAGGCAATAATTTCTTCTCTAATTAATTCATTTCGTTTTGTATGAATACGGAAGTTGCTGCTTAAAAAGTAATCGTGCAAAAGTGTGATAGTTTAAGCTTTTATATGCCCATCAATACACAAGGTTAGGCAATCCCTAGTAGATGCTTATAATGGTCCCGAAAACAAGCCGTGTAAAAAGACTTAGCATAGAAGAAGTGTACTCTCTATGCATGAGAGGAAGGATGGAAGTACTTATCAATGCCGGATGTATTTACCATATTTGAAACAATGCCAGAAATAAAACTAGATTGACATCCGTGGTGGACACACTCCTCCACCTCTATGACAGTACCCAATGTGTTTACTATAGAGCGTCCCCTCAAACAGTGTTATTCGGGTTATATGGTGAATTGATGCTGAGATCAAAGTGAAGATAGACATATTTCGATTAAAGAAAATAATCCAGCTGTCGATGTCATGCTCGTGCTATTAGTATATGAGTAGACAGTATGTAATGTTGCTCCGTTACAATGGGTAGCAATTATCCCCCAGTGGTAATGATGCGTCTTAATTGTAAGTAGAACAGAATAGAACGAATTTCTAAAAAGACTCAGCATATCATAAATGTGCTCTCTACGCATGGGAGGAAGAGAGGCAGTACATATCAATGCCGAATGCATTAACCCTATTTGAAACAACACGAAAACAAAACTAGATTGACAGCCGTGGTTGTCATACTCATTCACCTCTATGACAGTACCTAATGTATGTAGCATAGACCAAACCCTCTGACAGAGATGCTTGAGTGGTATGGTGATTTGATGCTTAGATCCACACGAACATATTTCGATTGATGAAAAATAATCCAGCTATCGATGTCGCGCTCACGATATTAGCATGTGAGTACAAGTAAAGAGTATATAATGTTGCATTTTGAATGGACAATAAATGTGCAAGATTGACGCAATTTGAAATATTTGATTATTTCACGATATGGCATCGACCAGAAATAGTTCATTGGGGTTTTTTTTTCGTCTTGCTCAGCCTTGCATGTAGCCAGAAGAAAGGATTGACAGATAATATAGGATGGTGTTAAATTTCGCCAGTCTGCTATCTACACATCTAGACACGAATATATATCAATGGCTCTAAATAAGAATGCGATCAAAATGTCTGGGCCGTCAACAAAGCTTTACTTGGCGTTAAACGATGTGTTTTGCAATAGTAGCATTATTGCAAAAACACCGTTACAATGGATAACAATTATCTTCTAGTGGTAATGAAGCGTCTTATTTATAAGCAGAACAGAATAGGACGAATTTAAAATGAACAGTTGACAGCAGCGGAATCATTATTTATTAAACATACGCAAAAGGATTAGCCTGTAAATAATCATACCGAAAGAGTGAATAATCGCAAACAGTACGAATCTTTTAGCAATCGACACACCCTGTTATCGGGATGTAATGCGTTGACCATATTATCGAGAAGATTCATGACCCTGGTAATGTTCAAGTAGAGGCAATTTAGTATAAGTCTGCCTTGGATAGCCATCAGCTTTTTAACCAAGGATCATCATTAACCGCTTGTTCCTCCGCGGAGTTGTAACTCAGGTAGTTTTGCAGTCAGTTGGAAGCATCTGCTACCCCACCAAAACGAAAAACAAATTTGCTCAGTTCTAATATTGATATGCGTAAGCAATCTGTCTCTTTAAAAGCTGTAGGCGACGGCATGATCAATTCTGATAATAGTTGTCGTCTAATGTCACCCTAAGGCAAATGCTCGGCTTGTGCCAGCGGTTGTACAATTCCTACCAGCCAGCTCTTAATGCTTCAGAGATATAGCGCGTGCTGAAACTGTGCTTGAAAGCACTTGATTGAAAATGATATTGGAAATAAGCAATACTATTATGATATTTTCAATCTTCCTCCAGTGCAATGGTGCTCTTGATTTGGAGGTGTCTATTTTTAGAGTATTGCTTTTATTTTATGATATTGTCATCGAACTTGTAAAAACAGGGCAAGTTTGAAAGCACATTTTCACCAATGACCCGTATAGCTTATCATAATGCTTTAAAATCATAACAAAAGTACACTGCACATCACTGATTCACGCATTATCATATAATGCTGGAACAAATAACAGGATTATGTGATATGACGCATTCTTCGTCTATTTTCCCCTGCGCTGGCCATGATAATTTTCAAACGTTCATATTATACCGAAACAAGTTAGATCAGTTTCTATAACCAGATAAACGATACATATCACCTTGTAACTAGTTAAAGCAACTTAAGTTAAGCTCTGAGGCTCTTATTTTCTTTACATGGAGAACAACGCAACCGGTTCAAACGACAAATTGTGCTACAGCACACAAATGGAGGTTAAACGTATTTTGATCGGAGTTAACTCTTGCAGCGAAGCTACATACACTTTGATGATATACCATATGTTTGGCCGATGTCAACTACTAAACTATACAAATTAATGTATGTTGTGGATTAAAATCCTTAGCAATAGAGAGACAGAGTTTCCATCGAGGTCCATCATGTTGTGCTAGTGGTCTCGTTGACTACAATAATATACTTATGATATCGCATATTGTGATTACCAAGGGTACACACCAAAGAATAAACGTTCTTCATGTTACTTGTGGTGAATATTGCTAGTGGGTTCATTACTCCTGCCTTCCTCATTCCCGTTTAATGTAAATTCTTTAACAAACATAACTTGCACCGAAAATGCTCTCCTAAACACTCATGTGGCACGACCAGTCAAGTTGAAGATTGCAAAATTCGTAGTCTTTCAATATCACGCAACGCGACTGTTACGGTGATTGTGGGTTTCAGTTCAAGTTGTCACTAAATACGCTGTGAAGTGGATAGAAACGAAAATGGTGACAAATCGTCGGGAAATGTGGTATTGTCCGATCCAAGACAGCAACTGCAAGTACCCCGATCAACACCGCGTCTGATTGGGGCACCCCTATCCATTGATGCTGCACCATGATCTGTTTGACAAGTGTTATTGCGAGTCGAGATTTGATTGAAATAATTTTACCATGTTGGTGAAGCGGCTGTGTGTCATTCTTTTCTGGGACAGTGTATGTCAATCATTGTTTTATTTACAACCAACAGCAAAGGGTTATGTGGAAATTCAATTTTAGAACTCATACATGCAAGAACCGGAGGTTTTGTTCAAGCTGTTTGTCGTTAGAACGGCGTGCTAATTAAATCAGAGTCGCCATTCACGCACTATTGTTACCAGCTGCTTAAGCCTCCTCAACCCAGCACTTGCAATCAATGTGCCGTCAGTCACAATCAGCAGAAGCAGCTAAACCATTAGGTAAAATTCTTGAATGACAAACGTGCTGTAATTGGTGGCCAGGCCAAGAATACACGTGCTTGATAATGATTTGTGAGCTGACAGGCCATAATGGCGTGTTGAGCAGAACGTTTTAATCGCATCTTGTATGTCAGTCATGTTCATCTTAGTAGTTATTTTACACATGACATGCTGATACATCATGACAAACTCTAAAAGATGCAAAATATCCATAGGCTTATAGAATTCTATAAATTGTCGTCACTGTGAAAAAGATTAATCATGCTTTAGCAAGACTATGTCATAATAGTGTGCAGCTAACAGCATTAGGGTCGTGACTGAGCATAAAGTAATTGACACCAATAATAACATTTCTGATTACTTTTGTTCTCGGATACTTTTCCATTGAAAATGTATAACTGGGGTCATCATAATAGTGCGACCTGTTAGTTGCAGATTCTACAGCATGGTGTCTTCTCCGCCAGGTTCTAATGGCATTCACTCGGCTACACGATTTAATGCTTCGTTTCAAGCATTCTGCATAACAGGTGTTAGAGTGTTCTCTAATGTCGTCTTACAATAAGAAATAGCACAATCCTCAGCTGCTCGTATAGGAAATATCAACAGGAGGTTTAGTCAAATGAAGCAGAGTGATAGGTCCAAAGTACCAGCGACAGGTAGTTGTCAACAGACTAAGTTGAAAATTAGTAATTGCCTTATGAATAAAGGTAACAGTTGATAAATTCAGATGCTGCGATTGATACGAGTCATATGAGCAAATGAGATAATGGCAGTGGAATTGAATTGATTAACTTTTTCAACTAGTTTCCAATATGGCGGAGAGACTGCGTAGCATAAGCCGGATGGAAACGGACTTATTATGAAGCTGAATAAAGTAGAGGAAAGGGCAACCAGGTCAGAACTTTTTTTAGGTATAAAGCTAGCATAAATTTATTCGCCTGTGAAATGTACTATTAAGCAGATGATGACAATAACGGTATGATAAAAACTTCCGCGTGATCGTTTTCGACAAAGTCATGCAAGAGACCGATTGTTTGCAACTACCAGAAATCAGAGTCGAATTTCGCCGAAACGTTTGAAATTAATCGAATATCAAGTGTTAGCCTTGTGATTGGTTAAAAAACAAATAGCAATCACGCATCAGGGGTCGATATTCAACAAATGTCTATTAACTAAGCAATTGTGCTGGAGAAAGGACATTTGTTGGTTTTAGACGTGCTTCCTTACTGCTGCCACTTATACATGGTTCCTATAACCACCCACCATCACATATGCTGAAACGCAAGTATTTCATGGCTACATACTTGTGGTTTTTTTTAGTTGTCCTGTGAAACTGGTTTTTTCTTAGATAGATGCCTGTACAATGTAAAATGTCATACTGTCACAATTGCACATCATTCGTGTTCGTTGCCCTTATTCTCCACCTGGAATCATTTAACATGTTTTCTTCTTCATATCGTCAGACGCAAAATATGACATGGGCTACCCTACCATTATTTTCCACATCAGTCTTTTCATCCCCATCTGAATGATTTATCAATTGTCTAGAGGAACTCTCTGCTCACAATAGCTGCCGAGGAGCATGAGTGATTTCTTTAATCGAGACAGGAAGGAAAGTTTCTAGGATCGACGAGGCGCAAAATAGTCTGGAATTCCTATCGTTTATGGTCGATTAAGTCTTACAAATCATAAATGGGACGCGGGCGCAAAATCAATGCTATAGATTTAGGCGATGCTGGTTTACAGAAGATGGATCAGCAATAATCATCAACACTATTAAATCCATCCTATTTGTTTCATTACCCGCGAGTCTTGCGCCTGTTTGATTAATCTTAAATTGCGAATCTTTATCATTTGCAATTAAAAATGATTTACATAATGGTGACAATTGCTAAATAACTACCTCCTCGAATCAAAACGAATGCTTTAATTGTGCATGTGCTTAACTTTTTGCACCATGCGCTTGTAAATATATACGCTCTCATATGCCACGTCCAATGCACTTAGAACGCTGTCTTGCTGCCTGTTATATGTAATGGTGGCTAAAAAATAACGATATTAAGTGCAAATGATCAGAGCAAAAGAACAGTCTTTTGATCTTTGACTTGTAGCAATGTAAGACGATATAGACACATTTAAGATGTTGCAATCATCCTTACACTTGTCCTAGTTGTTGTTGTTTATCAACATTTACTTCCGGAATGGCGTATCAATGTTTTCAAAAACTTTGCTAGTCATAGAATGGCAATCTATTTTTGTTGCCGTTAGTCATCTAGCTCATTAGAAACAAAATTATATGTCATTAGTCATTTATCTGGCGACGTAGAAGCATGGCACATTTCGTATACACTCCCCTGACACTCCTGACATGCAGACACTCTCATATATGTGGACCAAACTAGGTTATTGACGGGAGAAAGGCATTACGATAACCAATGCGGGCGTCACTTCAATGGAAAGCTCATTTTGTCGAAGCACATTAGGCAGGCATCTAATTTCCGGTTGTGACGATTGATATATATATATATATATATATATATATATATATATATATATATATATATATATATATATATATATATATATATATATATATATATATATATATATATATATATATATATATATATATATATATATATCTATATATATATATATATATATCTATATATATATATATATATATATATATATCTATATATATATATATATATCTATCTATAGATATATATGTGAATGGCCGTTCACGATCGTTCAGGTGCCAGAGAAATGTTGTGAGTGCATTTGCTGTCATTTGCTGTAGGAAGTTCAGAACTTATCCACTCTTATCAACGATGCATACCATTGCATGGTGAATGCAGACATATACCGCATTCCCTCATGCATTCGCTAATGTAGACGTTACTATAAAAAGGTTTGTTTCCGAAAAAGATTGTTTGCAGGGTGATATTAACGGAGAGCAGAAACCTCCATTTCGAACTCATAATAACTCACGTTTGTGTTATGCTAACCGCAGACACTGTCAAATGACAGAAACCTGATATCACATACTGAATGACACCACTGGGCAAAACAATGTGTGTAGCTGTTATTATCACATTGCCGGTTTACCGACAACATACAGTGATACACATTTATATCACGTATATACTGGCGTCAGTCAGTGGTGTTTTCGTACAACACGTTTATAGCTATTCAGTACGTCGAGAACGATATATACTAACTTTATTAACCGATATGCCAATTTCATCATTATTGCTATATGGAGCTCCTTGAATATCGAAAGCAGGTATATTGTATTCACGCTCTTACATGGGAGAAAGAGAGACCTGAAAGTGAGAGCAAACCGCGAATAACCGGTCTAGAGGGACCTGTATATGGGGAAGCTTGAAAAAAGACACCATGACACCCATGTAGGACGAACAATGAAGAACACATGTACAACCAACAGCGACCAAAGACAGATGCAAAAGTACGTCACCATGGCTACCGCTATGGATGTGATAAAACAGTAGCAGAAAACCAGACGACAATCATAATAATGCCAAGCAGCATCTCTACCAAAACATTCACTAACCCACTCTCGATCTAACATATTAACTAAAGCTTATCACCTCGATCCACTCCTGCTGCACATAACAAGCTGATTAGGAAGCATCATTAGGAAGCAACCTCATTACAGAGCATCCGCATATGCATCCCTAACCTTGCTAATCTATTGGACGTTCAAGTCCAGTTATGATTCTTCTCATCTATATATCTTTGAGGGGTCAATACGCCTTTATAGTAAAGAAGCTTTGGAAAACCGAACCGCACTTAACTCGGCTTTTGTTCCACTTTTCCTTGCTATATTGACCCTGTCACTGCCAATTGTAAACAAAAACATGCTAATTTGGAGCGCTGGTGTGCGCAACCGGAAATGACGTGAAGTGACGGATGTATGCTACTCCGTACACGCCAAAATATCGCATATACTGTGTTTCGATAACTCGATGTTGGATATGAAAGCCGTATAATTTATATCTAATTGTCAACCATCGGCTGTAACATAACACGTTTCAACATAAAAAGCATCCATTGCCACTATCATGCTGTGTCCCACATCCATTAAAGAACGCCGGCACAAAAAGTAAATAACAATCTCTCAGCAAATGCCTTGTGATAATGACCCGGCGATGATGAATATAATTACCTCCTCTTTGTTCAATACACATAGGTTTGTGGTGGTTGTTTAAGTTTCCCTATATACTGCCGTTCGATGGCAATGCTTACTTGGTTTGCTATAATATGCTTTCGATGCTTCCGTCATTTATCCTGAATAAAACACTCAAATGGAATCCGGCTTTCGCTAGAAGGTGTTTATGAATGCTGTCACATTCTGACGACAAGCATCTTTTGAAGGAATAGCCATGCCGCTTTAATATGAATAGCTAAAGACGTGATCAATGCCATTCACAATGCACTTATATATAGATCTGTCTTAGCATTCGACTTACAACTATGCTTTGCCGTGAATATGGCTATAATCACTTGTGTAAATTCTCAGTCAGATTCTGGCAGAGCACCGGGAATGTTGGGGGCTTTTGTCTCCCAATACAGCTGCATAACTGTACAACACCGTATATGTCGAATGTGTAGTTTTAATATGATATTGCAATGCTGCACATGATAAAGACGGACGGCCGGTGAGGGTAAGATGCATGGATATAATCATATTCCTGTCATTGAGTCCATTGTCGAGGTTACTACATGACTCGACCCCAGCACGGCCAACTCAGTAAATGCGTCATTGGCAAAGTTGTTGGTTGAATGACAAAACTCGAAGGTTGGTTGGAACGAACACGACCTTGCAAATACAAATGACGACTTCTAGGACAATGTCACTACAATTCTAGGTTAAGCTATTTTTTAAGTGATGATAAGCCGCTATCACTGTAAAGCTGTTACCGTTGTCTGTGCTGGGCTTTAACAGCATTCGTTCACTATAACATGGCGCTGCCAGCTCTGTTTTTACTCGGTTCCCCATATAGGAAGAAGCCTATCGATATTTCTTTACTTTTATCAGCATCATACAGACAGTATCAATGATTGGTTCTCTGCTGATAAGGAAGTATCTGAAGGTGATCCAGTGGCGAAACTGGAAACAATTGAGTATAAATCTAAGTAAATAATGGCATGGTGAGAACCTGAAGATTGGTTACAAGTTATAGGGAAATGGAGAGGGAAGAATCCGACTGTTTGGTTGGAAAGTAGATTCGAACAACTGTTAAGCTGCTATATCGCGGTAGGCGGATTGACACTACCGACCGTTACTCCTCAATATAATAACAATAGAAAAGTGTAGAGCAAGAACATCACATAACATTGCGCCAGAGGGCAAAAGTGTTGGGGCCTATTTTCATCATCTGGTAATCATATATTGACATAGTGTGGAATAAATATTTATAACTTAAATATACCTGCTTACTAATCGAAGTTGAGAGTAAAAGCTGGTCACAATTTCTGCCGGAAATCAAGACAACTTGATACCGATCCAGTTCCTGAAATGACAACGTGATGTTATAATTTACATTTTGTAAAATTCAATCATAGTTACTATAGTCGTCTTAAAGCATCAATACTGGATAAGAAAGATTATTACTCGGCATGTTTTTATCTTCATATTATTAAAAGCATAATGCATGGATCTCTCTATCTATTGCTAACCCTACCTGCTGTGTTGCCTGTGACAACCATGCTGCAGTCGGAAGGGAGCCGTCATTGGCAAACTAATATCAGTAAATAGAAATAAAACAACAGCTGTAACTAGTTAAGTGATATGTTTTAATCACGCTCGGGTGAATCTGCTGTTTGAAATGACGCGATCTGCAGTCATAGGAATAGCAATATATGTACGTGTTTCTAACAGGATCTGTGTTCTGGTATGTGTGCAATGACTCGCCATAGCCGTCATTGATAAGTTACCGAGGGGTTACGTGTAATTCCGAAACCAGTTTGCTGAATTGTATATCGACAGCCGTTAACTAAAGCAAGCAAACACTCGAGTTGGTATTCAACAGTATGGTTTGAGTGACGGTAAGCTGGTACCATTGAAGCACCCCCACTGTACCTAGCTGCGCAAGGACCTGTAATACCCCGCTGGAATTATTTACATCATTAAGCGCAGGAGAAAAAATAGGTGTGCGATTTTGTTTCATTCTTGACTGATTAACGTCAAGGTACAGATACATAGTCAGAGAGCGATCGGCTTGTTATATTAATTTATCAACAGATACATGATATCGTGATATCTGCTTTGGATGAATGCGAACTCAAAATGACGAACATTTCGATACACTTAAAGACGGTATATAGAAAGTGAGAGGCCCGTTCCAACAATGCGTAGAATGTAGGTTGCTCTTACCGGCAACATCCATTTGTGCACACATCGTTTTCCTACCATATTGCACATTTCAACCCCAGCACAAATGTGTCATACTTTGCGTTTTTTTAACGAGCTGTCCGAGATGTTGTGATTGAATTAGAGATCCATTTATACAACAGTATAGGACAAATGTAAATATAAAGGAAAAATACCATATACTTTTACAGAGCACCCCATAAACCAATGTGCCTAAATGTCAGTAGCGACGCCCTAAGAAACAGAAAGTTATATAAGAAAAGAGCCTTCATCCGCGTTTGAGAAAGGGTGGTTGTCAATGCTGACTGACGCTATGACGAGACGTACCTTGGACAATATGCTATCGGGGGAAGAAAAAAAGCGTATTTCCAGGCTCGGATTCAATATGGTGATCCCAGCCGCAAAGGTCATTGGCAGAATTTTAATATCGCCATCATTTCGTGGACCATTATCTTGTATTAAGTTTAATACTCATATGCTAATATCTAACCACGTCTTCTTCCTACCTGCAAAATAAACACAAACAGCTGTGCAATAAGCTGGAGCAGCAGAAGCAATCATCATACTAGATGAATGAGGGCTTCAATCTACTGAAGAGGAGGCTAATGCTGTGGTATATGCATTCCGTACATTTCGTCCTTATTTGTGAAGAGCATGAGGTAACGCGATGTGAAGAATTACGCCCAAGCCTGCAAGCGGTCACGCATGCGAAATTAGAATTTCGACGTCGCCGCCATTGAGTACAACGTGGTCGACCTGGACACCTCAAGGATGATACGTGTGAAGGAATGATTCAATTACACACTACGACTTGAACTATCAGTTCTTCTTTTGTAAATCACATATATTTATTTGTAACATGACTCCTTGATTGCGCGGTGATTCCTTGCGTCCTCATATGTCTCTTTTTGTCCAAACATAAATAACCTCCTAGGCGTAATGTTAACAAGTAAACAGATACATAACAGAGCACACACACAAATTCTTAACCAAAAGATTGCATACGCATATTCATTTATGACAGGCTGTGAATAGCTCTTTCTCAAAAGCAGCTTATCAGGCATTGATATTCCCCCTTGCACTTGGAAAAGAGCTCACAATAACGAAGTGACGGGCTTCATATATGTTTTTACGAACTGATGATGGATGGTATTTTGAATCTGATACGGCATTTGATAACAATATCTTGCACCTAGACCGTCAAGTACGACGCATTAATGAACAATTGTCAGGACAAAAGTCTTGGTACATATCAATATCAGAGCGAAACTGCCGCAATTCTGTGGTGGAGATATTGCTTAATAAAAGTAAATGGCAAGTGTGCATTGGTTATCAAATTGATAGAGAAAACTTATGGTCGTTATCCGGGTAAGTATTCCTATCAGTCCACGTTGGCGAATGGAACAATAATAATTTTGTAGCAAAATGTGATCACTGCCAGTGCTGCACTGAAATATAGTGAACATGACACGAGCGTACTGTGTTATTTACAACGTTGTATATTATAATGACCAATGACCGTATATGCTAGCTATCATGTTCAAAGAGACTAGTGAATGATTACATTATCAAGTCACTATGATTAGAAGCGAATAATAATATGCAAGAGTATATGAAGATTACTTAATCAAGAGGCCATCCTTGGTAGGAGGATGGGAACTTTATGAGGCAATACATAGGCTCTTTACTTTGGTATCTCTTATTCCAATTACAAGGCTTTGAGTTTTTGTATGATCTCTCATATTTTAGTTTACTTCTTAACATGACGCATGGTTTACGCATGTTTGGCTGAAAATTGCCAGATAAGCAACAATCACATCATAATCAAGGTGTCATGTTTAGAATTTGGTTTAATATGACACATCAAATAAAAGTGCCGTGACCAATGTGTGAGTTCAAAAACATTCTCGGAGCAATGCCTCGCGTAAAGACATTACCTGACACGGCATTTCACTCACCGCCTTCCAGTTCTCATTTACTCGTTGTCAATCTTAAACATGTATCGAATGAATTAAACAGGCTACCTGTAGCATAACGACGCCTGTCAATTCAAAACGTGCCAATGTAGGTCAGTTGCATCCAGCAATGCAAGGGGCCAATTATCGGCTGGGCGATTTTGCCTCTGTGTAACATAAATACAAATTGCTGTTATTCAAAGTAAAGTACAATATTTTATAGCCCAAAAACAGTTTAAGTTGACAATGCTTCTGTCCAGGATATAACAGACCAGTACTGTAAAAACTGAGAGGCTACTTGGGCATCACTTAAGTCGCAAAATATTTTCAGATGGGCTATTGACGAGATAGTACATGGTTGGCTTATCTTTGACGAACATTAATGTCATCCTTCCCAAACCCATCATCGTCAACTGTTTAACCAATATCCATATCCAATGTAGCTCCCCGTGGTGATAGACAAGCAATTTGCCAAACTGAAATTATATATTGATTTGGCATACATAGAGTTCCGGGTTTCGTCAGTTACATTGATTGCACAACCAGCCAGCTCATCAATTCCGTTGAAGGCTTACTAAAGAAATTAACTTAAAAAGCTTTTTTCAGATGTGAACTATCGTTTGCTTATACTTTAACATTCTGGAGAAAACTATCGATGCCCCTTCTATCATTTACATGAACCCTATACTATCACATAGCGATCATTTAATCAGGGGATGCATAAACTGAAGTATGAATTGGATTGGTAATATGACTCTCACTACACAGGGTGTCAGTCAATGTTAGGCAATCCCGAGTACATGTTAATAATGGTCTCCAAAACAGGCCGTCTCAAAAGACTCAGCATATCATAAATGTACTCTCTACACACGGGAGGAAGAGAGGAAGTACATATCAATGCCGAATGCATTAACACTATCCGAAACAAACACGAAAGCAAAACTAGATTGACCGCCGTGGTTGTCATACTCCTTCACCTCTATGACTGTTACCACTGTATCTACTATAGACCATCCCTTCAGACAGAGTTGCTGGAGTCATATGGTGATTTGATGCTAAGATCCACGCGAAAATAGACATATTTCGATTGATAACATTAATCTAGCTATCGATGTCACGCTCGTGATATAAGCATGTGAGTACAAGTAGAGAGCATGTAATGTTGCATTTTGAACGGACAAAAAATGTGCAAGATCGACGCAATTTGGAATATTTGATTATTTTATGATATCGCATCGACCAGTTACAGTTGAATGTGTTTATTACGTTTTGCTCACCCTTGTATGCAGCCAGAAGACAGGATTACAAGTAATAACAGATCATATAGGGTGGAGTTGCATTTGAGAGGGAACCGTCCACACATCGTTTTCGTTAACAATCTACAATTGTCGCTGGTTAGTATTTACAACATCACCGGCCCTTTAAGAGACTGATTAAAATTATTGTAAGAGGAACTACAATTAAGTAGACGTTTTACTGCTCCCAATGTAAAATGCAAAGGACAAGTACGGGCGCAATTGGCACTGGTGGCTAATCGCATTAGTGCATATGGCCGACACAATCAGTCTAGAAGCTGCTGGATTGAATTGAATATACTGCAGATTTTAACTCGTCAAAGTGTCTATGGAATGAGACAATTTAGAAGTATTGTTTTTAGGCTCTCAAATGGATGGAAAATGGCCATTTGCAGGGATGAGTTTGTCGAGATGAGTTTGTCGTGGTTGGTTGGTTGATAGACGTTATGTATATTTCAGGATCAGCAATCGATGATCACCCTGTTTGCTCCGAGAATGTTTGAATCAATGTTTGCTTTCATTATTATTTAGCAAGTAGCATTTAGCTATCTCTATGAGCAACATTTTCTCACATGTGTAACCGCCTTTTCACAATAGATTCATGCTCAGCGTTTAGACCCCATAGCGGAAGTTCGAACTGGTGGCGTGCGCAAATTAATATAGATTCCTTGCGTAGGTCGTGTTTCTTTATGAGGCTGTCTTCTCGATTTCCGTAGCAACAAATAACTCTGCATGATCCCCTGGTGTTGCTCCGCGGATTTGAAAATTGGTTATGAATCATTTACGACAGGCTTAATAACAGAAATAAACAATGAGAGAGACTGTTGCCGTTTGCAAAATATTTTGAATTATCATTTCCCGGAATAACCAATCCTTTTGAATTTTCCTCATAACTCACCTTTGATATTGCAGTCTTTGACAATGAGGAAACTCGTATCAAAGCTATAGGGATTCGCTCTAAATGGCATAAAACAGGAGAGTTTCTAGCACGACGACGCTAACAGAAAATCAACACCTAGTGTGTCTGACTTGTTTGTGTACGAGTAATCTTATCGGTCATGGTGACCGCGCCTCTAAATTGCAGAGTCGTTTTAGGATAAACGTTAAAACAAACTACGCGCTGGCACACCAGCAGAGGTTTGGCGTATTTAGAGTGAATTCTTGTAGCGAAGCTACATGCACTTTGATCATATGCCATACGTTTTGCCGTGTCAATTACCAAGCTATACAAATTAATGTATGTTGTGGATCAAATTGCCTAGCAATAGAGAGATACAGTTTTCACCGAGGTCCATCAGATAGTGAAAATAGGGTCGTTGGCTAAAATAATTTATTTATAATATCGCATACTGTGATTACCATGTCTGCAGATAGCAAAATGGACTTTATATATGTAATTTGTGCTGAATATTGCTATTGGTTTCGGTACTCTTTCCTGCATCGTCCCCACTTAATGTAAATGCGTTAACAAACATAACTCTGCTAAACATATTCATATGGCTTGAGATGATTATGTAATGTGGACCCCACGCCAAGACTTTTGTATGATAGATTCCTTTGGCGTAGGTAATCATTGGTTTCAATGTGTGGATCAATAACCTCCCAGAGTCAGACTGTGATGGTTAACGAGGTTCATCAAATGCTGCTCTGATTCACCTCACATCACCCGGTCCTTGCCTTACCAACACAGTGCACGTAAATGTCAACAAGTTTCTGTTTAGAAAAGCTGCCCCGCGGAATACTTGAGAACTAAATCATTGACATATGATCTCCTGCAAAAGATTAACACAAATTAACACCAGTATACATTATTTCATGCCGAACATTCAGTATGGTCCTTGGGGTGGGCCGTATTGATGCTGGTTTGAGCATCCGCCTTTGGCGTTTTTACTGGTAGTTAAGCGGGAAATGGCTGTCAGTCAATTGTGATTATCCGCTCTCGACATCGTTTATTTCTGACCCCCAATATACATCTACCTGGTACAATGACAGCGTTCTGTGCGCGTTAATAATGGCATTTACATTAACAACATTTCGACATATATTTCAGCAAATAAACAGATCCTCAGAGTAAGGCAATTGAACTGATACACAGGAAGCGTTATTGGACGATGATGACAATTATGTGAATCATGTTGGGTTTCACATGATCAAGCCTCTGTGCTGGAAATTAATCCTGTGGTCGTCAGACTCCCGGATTAAAAAGTCACGGTGTTTGTACCACATTGTAACAAATGCATTTTATTTCTAGCCGGCGTCAATGCACTCCTAGATGTTACATGTGTATGAGTACAAAGACGTATTGACCGTAACGAAAGGGCTGTAACTCACGGAATTACTAGCCAGGCGACTCCGCAAACTACTATCGCTGACTCATACTAACGAATGATTCGTGATGTTATTGAGGATGAGATAAAACTGCAGTCGCAACGCATGGTGGGCTAGCCTAAAGCAATTACTGAGTCTTAAAGCATTGTCAAGTGAATGAATGAGATGATCAAATGGGGGAGTGGAGGACAACGTCACGCCAGTAATGTACGATACTGGCGGTATGCAGGAATAAATTAGGACTGAAGACATCTAACTGTAATAAACTCAACAACATATGCTAGCCAACAACGGAGACGCAGCGTCAGAGAGCCTCTAAGTGTGTAACTGAACAACGATTGGGCTGTATCATTCAGGTACAGCTTGAGCTGCCGACCAAAGTCAGAAAATCATGAGAGGTGAACGCGTCAATGAAATGAACGGGCACTTCAGGGCTCACTGAATATATCAATGATGTACCTGGTGGCTGAGAAACATTGATAGTGTGCTTTCTTAATGTGGCATCCTGAATGAATCAATTACCAGTAACGCGGTCGTCGGACATGGATACATATATGTGGCATAGGAAATGTACCGTGCAAATATTTATGACGGACAGTTTAAAGATGTGTGATTGCTTGCAATCTAGTGTGGGCATTTCCCCTGCAAACAATTGATGATACTAATCCTAGTAACTCGCTCACGCATATCACAAGCTATGTTTTGTCATAAATCACAAGTTATTTCTTGAATTATCGCTTAATTGCTAGTACTTCAGTTTGACTATGAATTTTTGCAGTAAGTACCCCGAGCAATACAGCGTCTGGTTGTGGCACACAAATTCATCGATGCTGCACCATATTAGCGCCTGTAATTGTCATCGAGGCAAAGTTGAATCACTGAAACCAAGGATGAAGAGTTTGATTAAATGTCAGCTGATCTCAACAGGTCACCATATTATTTACCGATATGGGCTGACGTGTAATGACATATTGTCTCCAAAAGGAAAAGATTATTTGCGTTTCTTAATAAGAATAGAAAAGGTCTATTCAGTGGCTCTCTATGAATGAATTTAAGATGCAATTTGGACAGCATTTGTGTATTTCTATTATATTATGCCTGGAAAATTCAATCCTGGTCGCAATAGTACATCGATATGCTCGGTTGATCTTTTAGGTCACGACGGACTGATTCGTCTCACCTTGGCCATTACACCTCCTGAAAATAAATATTCGACTCATTATATTCTGCTACAGGATATCCTCCTGTATAATTCATGAGACAAGATGGAGGCTATTGTTCACCCCGGCTGCCTGTTTGAGTATAGTAATTCTTCGTTTGCGGCTCGAGAAAGAGCGTATCAAATAAATTATTCTATTCGACAATAAACATTAAACAGTAGCCATTTATGATAGACAGCTTGGTATACCTGGTCTGATACATATTCAATTCCATATTGCTAACTATCCAAAGACAATTGAGAATATTGCTCTTGGCTAAGCAAAATTGACAATGTATGAGCGCATTTAGCACAGATGAATGAGTGAACGTCCGGAGGATAAAGCTTTATGGGGGCTACTTGTTCAATACTTGTTCTGTATTCGAGCGGAAGGTTAATAGTTTTATGGTTGAAATAAAAGCGTCAATCAAAGATGAACTTTTAGTCTGGGTTATTTGCTTAAAACCGCCGATTTTGTCTGAAGTTATTAACCGACTTTAATTGAGAAACAGATTTGTTGTGTGCCGCGTCATAAGCAAAGGTTATGATACACGGATATTATATGTCAAGAAAACGTACGTCTCGTTTGGTGTCCCATTGTTTTGCTCAATAGTATGACATGCAACATTCGCAATTCTAGCACAACATTAAAAGGCTCTTGTAGTTTGCACCGAACATGCACGCCCCATTCTTGATTAGTTATTCTACAACGGATGATCAACCTCAGACATGCATAGCCAGTTGAGTTTTGCGTCCTTTAAATGTACTCGATCGTCAAGATTGAAAAGACTATTGCTGTGATAAGCCATCGAGCATACAAAAGTCGGATCATTGCTCTGAAGATGAATTATAATAATTAACACACAAATATATGAACTCCAGTTATGTTCTGGGAGAACTGCATGTTCACACACTGCGCTGAGGGCGTGTTCCAGTGGCCGCTCTGGAACGAACTACATCGATTTCACAGGCTGCATATATTTTGACACACAAGTGTTCACAGCATCATGTCTCCGTTCAGTTTACACAGTATGCTACATCTGTTATCGTCATGTCCTCTACTCTCTATCTCACTCCCGCTATGTGACAGGATTCAAGACTATAGAGACTTCATCTGGTGCTGAGAGCCGATATGGCGTATGCTCGTTGTTATGTGGTTTCTGAAAGGGTCGATATATGAGGAGAGAACGGACAGGGATGATTAATTTACAAATAACAGATAATTAACGGGCTGTTAGTGCTTTTGTTTTGCAAATTCCGACTCTACCTGGCAGTAAAGTCAATTGAGGCATACTGATCCCCTCTTAATGAACCACAGGGAGCAATTTTGAACCATTATATATAACATGGTTTTAATAGCCACAAACTATTCCGGTCAGGGTTAAATGTGTTAGTGACTGTTTCTACGTGACGAATATGAGGATGGCAGTCAATTAATGTAGTATTTCATTAACGGGATGGCGTATGTATATATGAGTTTTTTTGCGCAACATAGGGTGTAGTTTTCGTGTTAACAGCATGCCTCGCGATATACACTAACGGATTGCCGCCCTCATTTGCTGAGATTTATTCCATGCCGAGTGTTGTTGCCGACATATCTTACGTATCTTACAAATCTTCCCATCTGATGCAACCATTACATGAGGATTACCGCGGACTGACGATTTACAAGTCGGGTCGGCTGGCTTCTTGCGGGAAGCTACATCAATGCCGTTGATAGATGCTGTAAACAAGTAAATTCATGTTGAAAACAGGAAATACCTTGCTTAGTAGACCTCTTGACGAACGATTTGCTTGTTAAGTTTATTTGATGGTCCCATATGATTCACACTAT
This sequence comes from Urechis unicinctus, assembly GCA_034190875.2. Lineage (NCBI taxonomy): Eukaryota > Metazoa > Annelida > Polychaeta > Xenopneusta > Urechidae > Urechis > Urechis unicinctus. The sequence continues at coordinate 20,289,091 of CM067352.1, read as the reverse complement.
TTGATGGATGCAAATTGCAATCTACGAATATGCCAATTAGGGGGAGTTTGAAGCGGAACTGGTCTATCTTCATAAGCATCTCAAGACAACAACAGCTCAATATCATTTTCAGAGAGGTCTCGGCTTCGATTGCATCTTTCTGGTCTTAATCACTATTGCATGCATAAACAGTCGACGCCAGTAAGGAATACGATGGAAAATCAAAAATGCATTGACGCATCTCCGTTAAGTCATGTTGAATAAATCATTACGTCCGAACTTAAAAAGATACAAGTACAGCGCATTAACAAGAAAGATGACCAATTTGTATGCACATCGGTCTTACCGTCCGTGCCGCTGTGCATCGCCCAACCAATTTATCATTTACTGCTATTACAGAGGGGGTTATGTATGACAACAAAACAGTTTTATCGATGTACATCGATAAGTTTGTTTATGCAAATCGAATAAATGTCAGCTCATTATTAAATTGAATTATTTCGTCTAACACAGTGTTTAGGAATAAGTAAAACAAAGTTAGATTAATTGCTAGGTTTTTATATGTCGCTCAGTTGATGTATAAGGGAATCGAATAGCAAGGCAGCACTTCACCATGAACGATAATCTTCCTATATACAAGAGGATGTCGAGTGAAGCTCTCTGTCAGACATGGGCTGTGCCATTGTGTTTTTATCAGTTAACTGACTGGTCGGTCGGTACACGCAAATCACTAACAGCCGCGCAGGAAAGATGCCTTTTTGGGTGTCCTAGGTTAATATATCTATCAAGTTGCATACATCATGCGTCGTTATTACTCATATTTCCCTCCTCCTTACGAGTAGGCACTACATAGATTTCACAGTCTGCAGAGTCTCCGTCATCATGTCTCCGCTTAGTAACCCAGTATTCTACATCTCTTATCGCCATGCCCTCTACTCTCCATTCCACTCACGCTATGTGACTGACTTCAAGACTTATTCGGTGCTGAGCGCCGACATGGCGTCGATTCGTTTCTGACAGCGTTGATATATGAGCGAAGACTGGACTTGGATAACGTAGGTGCGGATATTCAACAGGTTATTAATGCTTTAGTAGTAGCAGTAACGACCAGAGACTATTGAGGGTAAGGTATCTGGTTGAGTGGGTGTTGCTACGTGATTAACGTGATGATGGGTGTTCAATAGCGGGATGTTGAATGGATGCATATATGTGTTGTTGTGCGCTATATAGGGGATGCTTTGCGTTATACACTATGCACTTACGGATTGTCACCCTCTGCCGAGATTGATTCCCTCAAGAATATTGCTGTCGACATGTATTTCGAATCTAGACACATTTTCTTCACTGATGTAATAATTACATTTACCGCGAACTGACAACTCACAGGTCGCGAGACGGCTAGTTTCTCACGGGATACCTACATCGACGTCTCTGATAGATGCTTTAAACAGGCTAATTAATACAGAAAACATAGCATGCATGGCTAAGTGGACCTCCGCAAGAAAGATCTGTGGGTTAAGTACATTTGAAGGTGATCCCTCGGTCATCAGCGTGTCGATGAAATCCTAAAGAGATCGCTACATCAAACTCAGTGTCTTATTGCATTAGATACGGTTGCCTGAAGCAGAATAAAGAATGCGCATTCTTGCAAGTGAACATGCGTTTTACATGCAGATCACATTCTGAAAAAGATTCTTCCATGTGGTAAAAATGGCATGGAAAGAGCACTATGGCTTGCCAACTTATCATCGCACCTTGTGCATCTTTTCTTGTATGGCTGCTCTTAGGATGGATATACAACTCAAGAAAAATTCTTAACCTATTTAACGTTCGACAGAATAACTCTTCTTGACACACATGTTTCTAGAAGGATGTTCCGTGTCCTACTGGCCAATCTGACCTCTTACTAATCGTCTATCTAAGTTGATGCAATATAACAAGTTAAGCGCACAAATAATTCAAGGCCATTGTATGCTTTACTAAAATGGCATTTAGTTATCAATCATTGCCTAAAACATCAACTTATTCTTAATGTATTTATGATGAGAGAATCTTGTGTGTTTGCGATCAGATTAATATAGACTTATGGATCAAATATTAGCGCTTATCCGAGCTGTCACATAAAGGATTAGCCCCTTTTAATAACCTTTCCATCACCTGATAATTATGTTTGACACAAAGGAAAGATAATTTGGGGAAGAAAATCGGCTTTTTTGTTGCTTTTGTTGCCTGAAACGAATAGTTTGTACTAGTGCATTACGAACATTCCCTAGTTTGCATTGTTACAAAGAGAGAGTGCTGTGGCTTATTGGGGACATTTTGCGACCGGCTGATGATATCATTTCAGTTTAATCACTGTGTATGTATCGTTTGTATCATTTGAAGGTAGATATTGAAATCCCTGGTAATAATTAGATTATTGTGATTTGTTACGCAATATTTAGTGATTTGACACACAAAGGGTGTGTCAGTGAACAACTCTGAGAAGCAAATATATCCCCTTGGCGTATAGCACTTTCCAAATTGATGACGACTTGGCCACGACAGCATATGTTCATGTTATACACCGTAGTCATAGTGGTCGTTTGCAATATTTTGTTTAATGCTCTATTCAAAACATCAAACCATTATAAATCTCTCGAACTAGGGAAAACTACCGATAGTTTTGTCTTTTATCAGCAACAAACAAAATTATATAAGCCTCATACTCCGCTGTTTGGAAGTAGTTTTATGTGAGAAGGAAAATGAAAGAGAAAAGTGAGGCTGTAATGGGGAGTGCAATTTCAGCGAATGTTGTTTAGCTGCTATATCGCGGGATTCTGATATTAATGCAGTTCTTCACCGACCACAGTTTTCCCTCTTTGTTACGTTGGAGGACAGGTAAATCCCAACATTGGATGCAGCCTTTGTACCACGACACGTGGACATTGATGGCGAGCTGAGATTATGAAGCAGATGAAATGTGTCACATGAAATGATAGAAAGTTAAAAAGACCTCGAACCTCACAATAATATATTTGTTTAAAATATGCCTTTTCAATAATTTATTCTAAATGTTTATCAAATATGGTCTGCTATTATGTGAAATGGTTATTACTTTTATTTCCTGCTTAATGAATGTATCAACCAGTATTTAATGTGTGTTGTATGTTTCCGCTAGCGATCTGTTACAAGCAAACTTAGGCTTTTCGAGGAAAGTTAGTTGCCCTGCTGATGACATATCTTTTACATTAACCTTAATTAATAAATATAATGTAACTATCAGGATATGACACCTACATGGCAACAGAGAGGAATTCCCATTAGTCAAAGTGGGGATGGGATGGTTGCTGATTGTGTCCCTCGTACAAAATAATCAACTGGCGAGACTTTGAGGCCGCTGAGATAGTCGAGGTCATTCTGAATAATACGAATCTCTCGGGTCATAAATAGTCTGCATTATAATGTGTTAAATAATGTTATAATGACCTTAATCCCCGACTCTGAGTGATCGAGAGCAAGGCAAGGGACGTGCTGTCTTACGCCGGATATGTCGAATTTTACACAGCTTTGGAGAGTCTTTTTACAGAAAAGGCGTTCATATTTAAAATAGATTTGCCTTATTTACAGCCTAAATACTGGTGTCTATTTACTCAAATTACTCTTGTGCGTGTTGTTGTAAGCCACAACAAAATGTCATATCGAACTTTGTTCTATGCTGGCTTTGTCCATGAAGCATATCCTCTCACACAGTAAGGAAGTAGTATGACATTGTAATGGCTGGGTAATATATACATTATTGTTGCGCAGCTTCGTGATAAACGGATAAAATGCGCTCTCGACTTTTAATCGATTTTCATTCTAAACAAGCAGTTTAGCAAAGATGATGTGCCATTATGGTTTGTCAAAGCATTAGGTTGATGTTAAGCTACCTTCTGAGATCAGCCATGCATAGCCATTATGAATTATATATGCATCCACCAGTCGCACGCTAATGTCGGTTGCCCTTGGCTTAGTAATGTTGCTCAAATCTACCTTCTTATCAATCAGACTTATCTTGTTCTTTCATTTTCCCTGTCACTCAAAACCGATCCTATGGGATCAGACCATATTATAAATAGTTTTACTCTACGAATAGCAAACACTTCCAGTTTTGCTGCTTTATCACCTTCATATACTTGTGTATCCGCAGAGGATTAGTTGTTGGTACCAGCTGCTGGATGCTAATAGAAGACATCTGAATATGTGCTATGGTTAGATATAGTGAACAGAGTGTAAAGAGGGTTGGGAACCCAAATGGGAAGAGCTTACAATTATAGGGGTTAACCGTCCATTAAGAACTACCTCGAGACTAGAATGTTTGGCACTTTTGGTTGTTTACAATCACATCCCTTAAATTGCGTTCACATCACGCACACTGTATACACGAGCTTACTGCGTAACGGGAAGCATGGATGTGTCTATATGCGTGTGAACGCGGTTGAGTAGGTGTTCGACGAGAGGTGTTTGAGCGACGATGTTGGGCCTTGTAAAAAGCAATGGTATCAGTGGCTTGCCAGAGGGCCATTCTCGTATCTACGATGTACTCCAGCCTACACTGCCCGTACAATTACTGTAGTTACTTGATACGACTGCCTTCTAAGTTGAAGGACATTCTCGCTGACTTGAAAATGGTTTCCAACGCTATCTTGGAGACAACCGGGAGTAGAAAATCAGTTGAGAGATATACTTCAGTGGGTTATCCCTAAAGTGCTATGTTTAGTTTAGACATTTAAAACTTACCCAATGCGCGTGTATTTGAGACAAGGTTACCAGACGTGATTCAGTGTAGCTATATTTATGCATGGAAGCTGGCAGCCACAGAACATAAAATGTTTGACCTGCTACGTTGTTTCGTCCAGTTAGAATTGATTTTATACAACAAAAAATATGTGACTGAAGGTATACAAGAGTCAATTTATTTGTAGCTTGTCGTTGATGAGTTACTGCTGAAATAACGTTCCTCGTTGTTCTTTATGTGTTGGTGTCATCTTTAATTCTCTCTATACCGCCGGTTCATGAGGACGCTTTCTAATGTTTTCCAAATGACCTCGCAATATAGCCGTCATTAATCCCGAATTAGAAGCAAAATCTGAAATCCGGTCCCGCGTATAATGTACAGCAATTCGTCTACATGCAGTATTAGGACAAAGGCTCTTGATGTATAGCTTTGTATTGTGCGTAAAGGCAGTCACATGGCAGATATAATATCTATGAATATCCATGAATGCTGTCACAGGCTGATGGCGAACCTCAATTCACCTTGAGTGAAAGGGCTCATGACGATTTCATATGAAAAAAAAATCACCATGCCAGAATAAATTGCCACCGACAAATCGATCCCCCTTATTATTCGACACATATACAGCTCTGTGTTGCACAGCGACATGGATTGATGGTAACAAGACGACACAATATGTGGCAGCTTGCTTGTTAGCGAATATCTCACCTTAGACTACTATTCATTATGTTTGCGGATGAAATACGAGGCCGAGTGGTGAAACCCTAAAAGAACTTTGTCGTGAAGATTGTCAGAGGATGGGCGTGGTTATAAGATATTGGGTATGTATCAAGAGAGGGTATGTGTATGAGGGGGGGCGGGCGCTCTAAAATGTGACTCGTATGTCACTCGTGGGCATGACTGGGAGGGGCACATTATGATGGTGGACAAGGTTGTGGAATAATGTACTTATGACGTAACACAGATGACGTTCAAACAATCCTTATATCATATACTGAAAATGCTATCTCGAAGATGTATTTGTAATTTCGAATCCGCCGGGGGCACCAGTGAATCCCTTGACTGCTTTGAGTAAATGGGTGCTTGAAATCTGGATGCGATTGTACTTGGTTATTTATTCCCAGTTAATAAATGGTTTCTTTTCATAAATGCAATTACGCATTATGTAAACGCAGCCAATGAAACTGGGGGTGTCCTTGTAATTGCATGATGAAATAGCTTCCGCGGTGTCCATATTATATCTTTTCATAATCTTGCACAATCATTCCTATGATTATTTACTAGGATGAAAAAACAGTTCTACAGCTCGTAATAAAAACCGAGCCGATGTCTGTTTGAACGTCATCTGTGTTACGCCGCAAGTTGCATATCAAATGCCTAGACGCTTTAATTTTACTCAACCTGGAGCGGTTTTACATTTATGGTCTTATCATCTGGATAAATTGTCTTAGATATTTGATGCATCAATACGCTCCCCATCCGTAAAGTCATTGTTAAGCCCATCATTTAATAAAGATGCAGATGTTCCATCTTCAATACGTCTTTAGAATATGTATTAACATCATCTTTATAAAGGTAATACCATATTCTGCGTTACGATGTTATAAAGAACACCAACGGTAGTTATATATATAAACATTTTCAACAAGCACGGTAAATGGTGCATATCCAACCATCTATCACCATACTGCTTGACACAATACGCCGAATGTTGCTGATGAGACTTCTCATCGACTTAATATTATCTTACTAGGGTGAGGCCTTGACGATATTTGCAATATTATTGCCGCATGTTTAAACTATAGATCATCTTAGAGTATAAACTTGCTTATGTTCTGCACAAAGCCAGGTTGCTAATTGATGCATTGGAGATAACAATGTTTCTAATAACCATTGTATTCATATAATAACATCCCCAGGCAAGTTATGCAACCTTTGAAGTGCTTCATCTTCGAGTCTGGCATATTTTTTCATGCAATCTTACACTTTGACGCCTTAAAACTGCCTGACGGTTTGGCTAGCCTTGACACTGAAAGCATAAAGTACCACGACATACACTGACACTCAGCATCTTAAAACTACTAACTGAGTTTTCCAATAATAACATATGCATAGTGCACATTTTGAAGCGAATTCTAGCTGAAAATCTTCGAATACGAATACATATTATATGCAGATGCGGTCAAAACGTGCACTATGAGTGCTAAGTTTTCCTATATACAATGATTAAATCAATTGGTTACTTTTTATAGATGTAGCTTAATTGCAATTCAATCAAAATACTCCCTGGAGTGCTTTGTTGCCTGCAATTGCGGGCGACAGTCATGTTGACATTCATTTGGTATATCGATTGGAATGCATAGTGCATCAGCAAGAGATGTCCCTAACACCATGTCATTTATGCTGTACAAATTTTGATGTTTAACGTATTCAGCACAATGCAGAGTACACTACAAAATCTATTTACAACTTTTGCAGTTACCACGTATAGGGATTTATCCAGAACAGGATGATGTCAGTCCCAGACATAAACACACGAATCATGCACATTAGCATGCCTTCATACATTGTATATGATGGAGAATTTATTATTTACTTGTAAATAAAAAGAGCTGTCTTTTGAAAAATCTATAAAATGGTAGATACAGCAATATTGACTGCCTAAGATAGAAGCAGTTTAGCCAAGGTTAGATATATATTTTTCGATTAGGCTACAACCATATCATATATTTATCCCTGCGCAAAATATATTGGAACAAATGCAGAGTGGGCAACATATGCGCGCCATCACATTTCAATAATAACGTTGGCCAGCAGATGTTAGGAGCAATGTGAAACATGACTTATTGATTGGTAAGCTGATAACGCGTTTGTTATGACCTGCAATGCATCAAACAGACATAAATCGCTCGTTTGAATACCTGCCGCGCAAACTACTGATGATGGCAGAATTGTTTGATAGATAGCTCGTGTAACGTCTTAATATTTAGGGTAGGCAGCTGAAACATTTGTGCATTATTATTACGCCATATTCTAGCACAATAAGCATTGAATCAAAGGCAGCGACCAAATCTTTTTATTCCGTTGCAACGCTTATAAATGCTCAACATTATATCACATGGCGATAATCGTTTGTACTATAGTATTCCGCTACTTTTTAGGTTGTGTGACGCACCCATATGCAATATGGCTATTATTTGTCAGCATGAAGTTTATCGGCCAATAAAAAAGTGTGGAATATCCCGACGTAACCAACGAAGCTCAAGACACCGCACAAGCTGCACAGAAAACCGATTGTTAGACTAAAAGACGATTGAGTGTTCGATGTATCTTAGTGTATATAAGTTTGGCACATTAACAAGTTGCCAGTTGCACCAGAATGACAGATATATTGCTACAAAATAATTTATCATCATGCCACAATATATATATATATATATATATATATATATATATATATATATATATATATATATATATATATATATATATATATATATATATATATATAAAATATATATATATATATATACTGGGGACAAAAGTCGCAAATTGCTTTCCGATTATGCATGATTTAGTGAAACGTTCTTTGTAGAAGATGGTTCTAAATATGTAACACTGGACAAAGCATTTAGATGTTTGTAATATACCAAAGAAGCAATGATATACATGATATAAAGCTTTGTTTGCAGATTTACATCGTTAAATTTGATGCTGGTAGAGGGGGTATGTTAGTCTTTTGCAGTGCCGAAACAAACGGATTTGATATTTGTTTCCATCAGCATTTGCTGTAATATCAGTTAAACATTTCAGCTTTTAAGTGAATGGTTTTGGTTACACCACGTGGTGTTAGGGCGAGGATTATTTGCTCATAGTAGCACCAATGATTGTGATGACAGGAATGATGTCTCACCTTTGTTGTTTATGCTTATTTTTATGCATAATATATCATGGTACTACATAGCTTGTGACATAAAGAGTTTTTCAGTTTGTGATTCACACCCATGCTCGCATAGGCTTTATGACCAGATCTCCCATCTGGTCATAAATGCATAGGATGGGATCCACGTAAATGCATTCTATACATGAGGGCCTGCATGTGCATATATCAACCACGGAATCTGCAAAACTAAGAGTGCATTAGACGCCCCAGCCCATCATACGGTGTTAAAATCAGTTAACGGTGTGATATTTAGTAACAGAGTAGCCGGTGAAACTATTTACTACCACTTTTTGGCTGGCCATACCGGTCTTGACAAACTTATTTCCTGTCCAAGAACGATTGCGTTGACCCTAATTAATAAGGTGCTGAATTGGTTGTCAGTCAGGCCAAATGTTGTCGCTTGGCGTTACACTTACAAAACAATGCGTGATTATGACCTGATAGGCAGCCTGGTGTGGGCATACGGGTTTTGAGGTTTGTATTGCTTCGCTACCAGCAGTTACTCGTCTGTGTTAGCTGCTCTCGTTAAGCATTGAGTTTGAAGTAGTAAATCAGTTGTACAACGGTGTAAAATGCTAGACGTATATGTTAGTTAAATTGCCTTCATCTCTGGCATGTTCATTAATTGTCATACGTGATCACCACTGCCGGGTCGAGTCAGGTAAATATTTAATCGCGTGATACGACAGTGTTCATCACCAGCGACGTTTTAACTATCATGCAAATTCAGGCTTTTCTAGATGTTGAAGACTTCATAATATACCACCAAGTGAGTGAAGAGATTAAATTTCGGCGTAGTTCATCTGTAAATAGGTTTCGTAAAGGCTCATATGGCACGGAAATGAAACCTTGAAGCTGTCTTTGACAATAAACTTTTCAAGAAGCGCATTAATTCGAGGAAAATAGTATAGCTGCACGGTATTCCTGAACTATATGTTTTGTTAATATACCTTTCTTCCTATTGTTCAGTGCAAATGTTTTTTCTCCCAGCGCGTTTGTGGTGAAACGCGCAAAGAGTTAAAATGATGTCGTCGTATATAATGTTGCCAGACTAAACTGAAGAACACACAATCAGACGTTCGACTAATTAATCAAACCAACCTAATTCCTTAACAATAGATAATGCAGGGGTGATATATTTGCACTTTTTATTATCTCAGGTGCTTAAGAAACAATTCGATGTTTTTAACATTGCTGGGTTAATGCAATGGTTATTTGCTGCATAACTGTTTGAGCCAACCGACGTTGTGTATGCTCTGTATTCCGTTCTGAATCTTTCCCAATGACTATATATAGAAACCCTCCCTATGACCATATGCAGAATGCCTAAAGCGTGAAATAGCCTTGTTAAAACAATTGCAACTTACCGTGTTTCATTTAGTGGTTATATTCAGTTACTTCTTGCGATTCAGCATATCTGTTACGTCTTTGCGCTGAGAAATCGAAGCCCATAGAAAGCAACATGATTCATAGATATTCAAGACATAACAAAACGTGACACAGTACATTTAGCAGAGAACAAAGCCAACCATGTGTATATTATCCTACATATACAGAAAATGTGCATGTATAAATGTATATCATATATCCGCCATATTGCCATTGACGAGCGCGGCCGTTGGACAAAGAAACGTTTCAAATAACTGTGAACCATGATAAGATAATCCCGTTTCTCATGTTTTTTCCTTAATGTAACCTCAATGTTGTATAGCTGAACAATACGTCAGGTAAATCCTACAATCGATCTCTGCTCTAAAGCAACAATAGCACAACGTATACCTAAGATGTAATGTTAATTTATTTAAAAGCTCATTTGGCGGTACCTATACATATGAGACTATTGTGTGCTGGTACTTTCCAAATCATTTGCTGCATAACAGTGTGATTGCATCATGGACATGTTACCACTCCTCAAGCTAACCAATGATTCAAATGGGACTACATCCAGGTTACTAAGCCTTGCAGCACATTTATATGGGGAGCGACGTTTTTATTGAATTAAGAGTTGATAAAAAATATCGAAATTACATGTCAATGTCAGTCATATGCGTAGATTCGATATTAAGGCCAGTAGCACCAGCTGCAACTGGTGACATTCATCGCCTCAGCAAATTGCTCATCGTTTGCAACCAATGATGTAAATAAGCGGAAGACAGTTGGTGATTATACTTCAACTGCCACTCATAAATAAAAAAATAAAACATTTGGAGACTTGCTATCAGTCATCATTCCTCAAGTTCTTATTATGAATGCATATTATATGCTTTCCACCACATGCCATGTAAACATACATAGCAGTGTCATTAACGCATATTAGTTCTTCTGTGATTTTCCGCTTACCAGCCAATACACATTAAATGATAACATCAGCACAAAAAATGATTTGATTTCTGCCAGACTATTTTAGCCAACACCGAGATAAATCTCAATAAAGTGGTATTACTCGTCAGCAAAAATATTTGAAAAGTATATGTGTTACCTATCCATATAAATACATATATATATATATATATATATATATATATATATATATATATATATATATATAGATATATATATATATATATATACAGATATATATATAAACATAAATATATATATATAAATATATACACATATATATATATAATATATATATATAAATATATATATATATATATGTATATATATATGTATACATATATATATATATGTATATTAAAATAATGATTATAGATATATATATACATATATAGATATGTATATAAATATATATATATTCATATATATTTTATATAATATAAATATATATATATATATATATATATATGTGTGTGTGTGTGTGTGTGTGTGTGTGTGTGTGTGTGTGTGTGTGTGTGTGTGTGTGTGTGTGTGTGTGTGCGAGTGTGTGTGTGTGTAGGTGTGTGGGGGGATGTGTATTATGGTCTGTCTATGTAATGGTTTTCCAGCAGTAACTATGTGTCTTGAAACTCGCTTGATGAAACTATTGACAAAAAATCAGTTATACAACTCAGCTTCCTGACATAATAGCCATGTCAAATATTGGTTAGTATACACAATAATGATTCAAAAATTCACAAGTCTCGTAACTTGTAACCACCAAGTGCTATTAAGCACACGGAGCTTAATTAAATATTGCAATCATGGGGCTTATAGCAATCAGTATTTAGCTAGCAAGCAGTGCAGAATATCACGCTGCTTAATAGGCAAAATAAACTGTTTGAAGTATTAACTTCTTATAGGTGAGTTTCCTTTCCTTCGCCAGTATTTCCCTCTGTAGGGCATGTATGACCGTTGATCATGTAAAGTCGACACCTGCAAAATCAACGTTTTTAAAAGCGTCCTTTAACGAGCAATCAATATTCGTCCACAAAAGGATTTTCTTGGAAAGATGACACCTAGGTACATTATACATTAATGGAACACTACAGACGACGGTCATTCGTTAAGTGACTCACGCTGTCCTCAAATCATCGGAACAAAGGGACATATCATATTGCAGGATTCAAAGAAAGTGAAACCCGTTTTTTAAATCAATTATAGCGAGTACAAAGACTGATGTACATAAAAATTGTCAGAAGATGCCTTCCTCTGCTCTTCTATATGGCGCTTATATTAATCAGGATTGTGCAATATTCGTACAGAAAGAATGATAACTGTGATTAACACCAATCATCGTAACCACATATTCTGACTAAATGGTCAGAATGGCACCAATGTTCACGTCCGACATGATACAAGATTTCTCAATGAGAATCCTTGCTGGCTACTTCCACCAGCTTTGCTTCGACTATTAAGCTATCAGCGGTTGGTGAGATGTGTAATGTCTGTTAACACAACGAGCACACTGGGTACTTGTAAGAGTAAATAAAGTGGTTCACTCGTAGTCGTTAATTGATATCTGACCGAACACTATTTATACGGTGAGATTTACATCTGTTCTCTTGTAGTAACCTTAATACAAAGTCTTTACTGTCCGATCAGATGATTCACTTTTTATGTAACAAGTGCTTCGTACATATTCTTTCTAAAACTTTAAATACTTTTTGTAAGGTTAAATAGAAGAAGACTGGCACCCAAAGAACTATATAGTACATATCTGGTCATATGGATTTGTACGATGGCACTAAGCGGGGGTTTCGTGAAGATCCGAACGTACTGACAGACATATACTATATAACTAACATTATGCCAACGTCTGCACAACTTTACTAGCTACATCATGTCCCTTTCATTCGCTATTTTAATTGCCACATTATGCAAAACCTGCCAATGAGTTGTGCCACACTTGTTCAGAAAAGATTACCTGTGTTGTTAATACCATACACGTTATCTACAGATTTGCTTTAAAGGCAGAGCAGCAAAATATCGGGGAAACATGAGAAAAGTTTAAGCAGCGCAAATATGTCCCATTTTCATCCTTTAATCAATTTGTCGATTGGTATTTAAGGTACAAAACACTCAGGTTAACAGTTATTGGAAATAATGATAAATAGGGCTTTCAAACAGTTGTTTCTCTGCCATCTATCATGTTTGTATAAAGTATACCCATGACACAGCGTGTAAAGGCCCATCTAATCAAATACGTTTGATTATATATTGCTCCGTTGATTGCTCATATACCGCGTATTAGTACCCTGGTCATCGAAGTTGCCGTTAACATCCAACTTAACGTCACTGTAATAAAGTAGCCTTTCGCTCGTTACCACACTAGGCTGATGATTTATTCTACTAAGCAAACAATCTGAAATAGCAGTCACTGATAGCGATTAGAGTCGTTTCCTTCTCGGACAAGCAGCCCAAAAAAGTGGCATCGGTTATGACCCAAGCATTTAACAAAAGCCGAAATTAATTTTAAAAGCGCCTAAATGTTTTATTTTTTTGTTAGCAGTAACTCGACAAACAAAACCAAACGAAATGTTATTGGTCCTAGTAATGGATTGCACAGACATTAGTGCAATTGCAATCAAATATTTCGTTGTAATTGTTATAATAAGTCACCTTAATTTGTACTAAGCAGGGAAGTAGATTATGTAAATTTGTGTACAGATGTGGTTATATCTCAATCAGAGCTTCACGATTCGTAGTTAATCATAACTAGACAATTCGTCGTTAATCAAAGCTAGACAATTCGTTATTAATCAGAGCTAGACAATACGTAGTTAATCAACTATTCTAACACACAGCATTTCAACTTTGGTTTCAAATTTATGGACTTTACTTTGTTAGTATGGGCTAACAAGATAAATATTTTTCCTTGCATGGACAGAAGTTTGGCAGGTGAATCGCACTAAAGAATGCATGCAATTGTTTAACTTAACTTAATCGTGATAGCTGACCTAGTAAAATAAAAAAAAAAAATCGACATTCGGTGCGGTCGAGGATAAACATTTGGTGCGGTTAATGACCGACATTTGTACGGACAAGGACCAATATATGGGGCAGTCGAGGGCCGATACATTGTGCAGTCGAGGTCCGACATTTGACGTTGTCTTGGGCCTATATTTAGTGCGGTCAGGGACCGACATTTGGTGCGGTCAGGGTCTGACATTTTGAGCGGTCGAGGAACAACATTTGGTCCGGCCGTTGCATTGGCAAGGTACAGCACAAGTAAAATGGGTGATTTTTAGCTCCGAGTTTGATTGTCATATTATGTATCTTGAAGGCTGACAGCATGTGATATATATGCAATTCAGTTTTGAATGAGCGTCTCCTTTTGTTTTTAAAAAAAATAGCTGGAAGAAGTTCGCGAATCTGATAGCTTAATATTCGTGCATATAAAAAATTGCAGACTATTGTCATTGTATAACCGAAGGTAGTTAACCCGAAAGTGAGCTATTGACGGTGTAGATTTCTTTCTATTTATTATGCAGCTCTAAGGTTTGTTATACACAATACTTGCAAGTGAACTGGTGAATCACATAGAAGTCTGAAACAGTTTTTTTTTAACTCACAAGTTCATTAATTCACATGTGTAACAACACGTTTGGTTCAAATCGTAAGTAACGGTCATGGTGCATGTTAATGACTATTAATTCATATTAGCGTGTCCGTTATGCTACTGCACTATGATAATGTCGATTATTACAAATGTTGCCACGTAACTACTAGGGTTTATTTTTCTTTTGTGCTGTTTCGGAATTAAAATAAATATGCCGAGTTCGTGAATAGTCCACTTATTTCGGAACATACTATAATTAGACTCTGATAATGCATTTTCTTGGGCTAGTAATATGAGACGAATGGTGTCTGTCAAATATAAATTGGATGCAATGTAAGACTTCGTGAGTTAGGGAGGACGCGATGACGATAGATGTACGCCTCAGCCCAACCTGCGGGTCGTCATATATTCACAACCTCTAGTTTGATATTGTGTATCGTACAATATACTGCATTGTACTACCAAATGACACATATGGCTTAGCCAAGCGTATTGTTTGCCAATTCAACCATCAACCGGCGTCTGGAAATCGCTGTTAGTGATATGTATACATAAGAAACATCGTCGTCATCTATTGAGTTAACCAACCATTTCAGAGAATGCATTAGGAGTTTTTTGCTTGCTGACATATATTAGGTATAACAATATAAAGCTGGCAAAGACAAGTGTATCATGATACTACACAACATATGACTTTTAACCCAAAAGCGATACACAAATAATTCCTTGAAGGAAGGGTAATCAGTTAAGAATGTCTTGGTAAGGAAAATAATGGACCAAACAATTATATGTGATTTGCGAATGTAAAGCAAACAGCATGTATAAAATGAAACAGTTGAAAGGAGTTGATTAATACAAACAGTTATATATTGACATTGGTGTAATAACGATTACTGTTTAATAGCTGATCAATATTTTGTATATTTCAATCCCTTATTTATGGTATTGAACCTGTGAATGCTCACGCATGAATGGTCTTCCTGCAGTGGGGCGTAGGTATCTATCAAGCTTTGACAAACGCAAGTTAATTGCTACAAGAAATATAATATCTTTATTAGATCATACTTGGGGAGGTTAAGATGTATTTAGATGAAGATTTGGGAGTGCATCAGGCCAGTAGTTACATTATTTTACATAAGTCAAATTGTACGATAAGGCAGCTGAGGATAAGCAAGACGCTTGTGAAAACGTCGGCCTGATATCAGCACTAAAGCTGCTTTTTCGTCGTACTTTAAGTGTAATCTACGATAACCCTATAATGGCATTTTACATAACGACCATCCCCTCTGTATAATGTGTGCTAATGAGAAAACCCTGTAATGATATTACGCAGCTAAAATACCAATGCTTAGCAATCATGAACAAAATCGAATAATCCTTGATGATCATTCTCACATTTGTGCCCGATATTTTCTTACTAGCTTGTTATGCAATTCATAGACAAAGTGATCAATTTCTGAATCATTTTTTGCACATGATTTATATATAGGCTTTTATAATCCCCGTTCATTTTAGAATGTGCGGTACTAAACGTAATCGTATCCAAAGAAAATAGTAGCCTTGGGCAAACATTTTTGGACAAAGTTCAACATCATACGAAGCAACTGAACAGCATCTACGCTGTATTCTCTCGCATTAATACATGTACATGGTAGGCTGCCATACACTATCGCAAAAGTGATAACACAAAGTCTTAAATAAATAATGCAAGCGGTTGTGGCGCTCATCGCATTTCCAGCATTTGCCATTCAAAAAAGGCGCATGCGATGCAGGAATGACCATGGCAAAATGACATATGTATTAACTACAGCAACGACTAAGTGACTAAGGCTCTGCAAAACGACAGACGCTCGCTCTCTTTAAACCGCCGTAACGTCAGCCCAGTATACCCATGTGCCTTTTTTGTGTCACAGAAAAGCCACCTTGCGATTGCAGTGTATTATATTTAGTAAAGCTAGCACTACAGAGCCACTCAAGATGAGCCCACTTCGAGGATCTGAGGGTGTCACAAATATTTCATTGATCTTGGATTCTTCTAAGCAAAGACGGAGGGAGAGACAGAGAGAGATATAGGGAAAGAGAGAGAAAGAAAGAGATAGCGATAGAGATAGAGAGTGAACGAGAGACAGACGAACAGAGAGACAGAGATAAAGGGAGACAGGGAGAGAACGAGACAGACAAGCAGACAGACAAAGATACAGGGAGACAGGGAGACAGAGAGAGAGAGAGACAGCATCAGAGGGAGAAGGTAGGGACGATTTCATGTTCAGACAGCGGAAATGCAGCATTTCATCAGCCTGTGACACATAGCCTGTCGTGGTCTTTTGCTTCAAGCGCACTTTCATCATCTCGGCCATATTAGTTATCAGTTCCTAGCCTTAAGGACTCTATATCAATCACTCCGTTATTACTTTGTATGCCTATCAACGATACGCCTGTTGAGAAGGGTAAGGCTGCCTCACCAGAGGCTATGTCACTGTATATGCAAAAGAGCTACCTTATTATATTCCAGTGAAAGCTTTCTACCGGGACCACACAACCGTCACGCTGCTTACAAAATTGTACAACTACGAGTGATGATCATATCAAGTTGTGATACAGCATTCCTACTGAGTTTGGGCTGCGAATCGAAATTCATCTAACAATCGTGCCTGAAATAAGAGAAAGCGCCTCACTTATAAGCGTTTTCATGTTAAACATAAGGCATCGAGTGAGAAGCGGAAAAGGGGAGTTTGACTCGAGCTTATTCGTCATTTTTGGACGATTTCTCACACCAATGTCGTATCCCTAAAGAACCGTAATATGCCACAAACGTATACGACAG
Source organism: Urechis unicinctus (assembly GCA_034190875.2). Taxonomy (NCBI): domain Eukaryota; kingdom Metazoa; phylum Annelida; class Polychaeta; order Xenopneusta; family Urechidae; genus Urechis; species Urechis unicinctus. The sequence goes on along the minus strand of CM067352.1, from coordinate 20,271,645 downwards.
ATTTGCCAACCCACAGTCGCGAAGCCTCATCGGAAGTGATCGCAGATTTTCTCTGACCACTCACCTACGACATTGTATATATAACATATGCTGTGTCGGGCTAGTCGGTGTTTAGACTCAGAGTCAGATAAATTGTTGATTTGTATATGTATATATATATATATATATATATATATATATATATATATATATATATAGATATATATATATATATATATATATATATATATATATATATATATATATATATATATATATATATATATATATATATATATATATATATATATATATATATATATGTAAATAATATTTTGAGTCGTACAACTCCAGCCGCCGTTGATTAATTACTGTAGTACTGCTTATATTTCAAAGTAATATGCGTTCTTTGACCTGAAAGACATTCATATATTCACCTGCTCACCGGAAGACTGTCGCCACGATCTCTCACTGAAAGCGGTGTCCATGCACACCAATGTTACGAAGTATTGATATATTTGATAGGTACGACGTATCTAGATGAGGTTATCACAATCTCTGATTAATAGCAGTATCATGAGTAATAAATCGATGAAATCACCTATGATGGTTACTGAAGCACTTAAGTTTGATTATTGCTCTAAGCCGCATACAATTGTCGTCATTAGCTGCCATCTAAATTCGTCGATAGAAAATTCCATCTGATGTAAAGCTTATTTTGTCGGTGATATATTGCAAGTATTCTAATACCACGGCTATTTTACTCGCTACCAGATTTGAAATAAATACAATTCCTACAATTTACCAAACGTTGTCCTAAGTATTGTGGTTGATTTTTATTTCCCCATTAGACTAGCTTCAATATAAACTTTGATGCTTGCTTCAATGGAACTGAGATATCAATTTATGTTTCTTTCATTGAACGGCAACCCAGGCAATGCTCGTTTCCACTTTCTTGCAATAGTTGTAAAATGAGGGTAACTTATCGTATAAGCTATCGCAAATAAAAAGGGGACACATTTTTACTGCTACTTGGCATCGGTCCGTAGACATGCTTGTTATTCCGGCTTTAATGAGGTATTAATATTTGAACATCAAGCGCGGCCAAGCCGTACGACAAAACACCCACCCCATTATCTCCCACTTAGTGTTCATCAGAAGCTATATAAGAGTGTGTTCGGAGTTGTTTTGCTATCAATATTAAAGATTGGTTTCTCTGTCCACATAACTAAGGTAACAAACATGCCTGTGGCACTACACAAATTGCACCATCTATCACTTTTTGAAGTGCTCCCGGGAAAAGCCTGATGCGCTAAAAAATTCCTCAAAGAAGACAATCGGGGTCTTAGTGCGTCGAATAAAGATAACGTTCTCCTAATTGTATTCTACGAGTTGTTGATTGGTAGCCTGATGTGTATGTCATTGCATCATACGGTTTAATGCAATTAAACTCAGAGGGCAAATATCTCCACTGTTCATGTGTTTTATATTTGCGAAAGCCATATCGAGTCGTTGCATTACTGCGCTGCAATATCCAATTTTGTCATGGATGTATGTTTATTTCCGCGATTTGATTACCCATACATAAGGGTTCAAGGTAAATTTTCGGCTCTGGAAGTTATACTGACTGAATATTGCGTGACTAGCTACTCCAAGATGTCATCCTATTCTCTGTGTCTGTGTATACTTGTCAGTAGTATTGTACTCAAGCGCTCTGGCTGATATGCACCCATGAGAATTGCATTTTGTATCCGGCTGTAAGTGCGTAACTAGAGACAAGAAGAGACAAACCAATCGTATCACTCTTATTCGTGACATTATTTTCCGTACGGAAATCGCTTTATTATCAAGTGCAAATGCAGCATTCGCATATAAAAGCTAGATGAAAATTTTTACTGCCACACTGACATACAGCAAGTCTCCCTTTTTAACTTGTCTGGATGTTAAGATTTGACATCAGACGCAAACGTGCCACGCAATGTCGAGCGGTTGACGTACATAGCTGCCCTGAATGGTGGATGGTCGCCGAAGCAATCTGGTCTGGACAACATTAACTGTTGTGTGTGACGACAATAAATCACTGTGTTCAACACCGCAAGACGTGTTTCGCACTTGTCTGCTCTCACTCCTTCTTGGTGCCATATTACATATGAGTGTTGGTGCGCGGTTAAACCCCATACTTACCTTACCTGATGGAAGAAGGCATGGAGGGAGGAAGTGGAAAGCAGCACGTGATTTGTCAGGGACCCGTAGCTTGCCACGGCCTTTTGCCATATTTACACATGTTTGAATAGAGAGAAAATGTAAGAGGGTTGCTCCATGGTTTTGTTGCCGCAGTTATCATTCAGCGGAAGCTTTCAACATCGTACGGACAATATGTTCTTAGCAAGAGGGATGAGGCCGTAGCAGTAGCAACTACCTAGCTAGTATCTGTTTGGTTGCAGCAGCTAGAATGAATGACAATGTTGAATGTGTCAGGTAAGGTAGAGGTAAGCATAGGTTTTAACGGCACACCAATACCCATGTGTTATATGGTTCCAAGAAAGCTTAGCAGATAAGATTAACCTGATTAAGCAGCCTCCCTCTAGGATAAATAAAATTGGAGATGGAAAAGATAAATGCGCAAACGATTATCTTAGGGCAAGACAAGGCCAACACCGGGACAGAGTAGCGTTTACAGGATTGAACAACGGAGAGCGATGAACAGTTTGTTATTTATATAGTTTCTGCAGGTGCTGCGATGAATATTGGTGCTGTTTGATTCAAGCTGCATGGGGTTTCTAATAAGTTCATAGCTAGCTGAATTACATCATTGCAGCGGAAGAGTAAAGGTTTTTCTCCCGGGTGAAGAAACGGCGAAAGTGCGTAACAATGGCTGCAGCTGAGATTCCGCTGTAGAACCGGGTCAGACACGTCAATGCAAGCACTTGTGTTGAGTATGCCAACGCTTCTCGTTTCACGTTTTTCTACCTCACCGGATAGTCCAATCTCACCCCCTCCCTAACCTTAAGGGAAAATCGTCAGTGGTACGAAAGGGCTGGATACAGACTAAGATATCTTTGTTCCTTTAAAAATACCGCCGACGTCAGAGCCAGTGGTTTTCTATTTGACCAAGGGAAGAACTAAACATGATTACGTATTTCTCTCAACGTTGTTGTGTCAGTTATGTTTATGTTTTGATAAAAGAAAGACGGAACTATACATTTACATGGGATATCATTGCGCTCAGTACATTCTATATGCTCATTGCAGAAGATATGCAACTCGATAGCGATAATTCTAGCTGTCAACAAAGACAGATGTTGGGTGTCAGAACCTTTAAATGTAAGATATGCGTGTATCTGTTTGGAGCGTATCTGTTTAAAAAACACAACACAAGCAGCGAGAATGAACGTACTGTGGACTACTGTGTTTGGATCGTTTTATATGCTTGTTGGCACAGATATTTCTTTGAACAGCCGCCAACAATTTTCGTCTTTACGAACGACAGTTGGCGCGGCAACACAAGAAATAATGATAAAACAACTAGGGTGAATAATGAGACACACGAGCAACCCACAAGTGAAAACAACAGGGCGACATATTTCCAACGTGACTAGGTATTGTCCCTTGGTTTAACATGCTAGCAATAACCACTTCAGCAAGATGCGATATTTGATTGCATTTGCAATCACGGAACACAAAACGCATTCAAGTCTCCCACCTGTTGTTTTATCCAACGCCGGATTGGAAAGGATTCCAAGCTGTTTGCGATCTATATAGGGGATTGGTTTCTCTTTTCGCATAAATAAAGTTACTAACTTGCCGTTGGCAAAGTGGAAATCAGGCAGCTGTCACTTTTGAAGTGCACCCGGGTATAGGATGCTGTCTTGATCAAAGAAGACAATAGTGCTCCATGGGCGTTGTCAAGCTGATAAAGTTGCATCTGATTATACCCTTTTGAGGCGCATGGGAAGATTGCAAATAGAGATAATATTATCTAACAGGTGCACGGTTAGTTGTAGCTAGAATGCCTGATGTGTTTGTTGCTTCCAGATGAAGTTTGAGGCATTGAATTTTCAGAAAAAAAATTATTGTACAGTTCGTGTGTTTGTTTCTCATGAATGCCATATCGGAATTGTGTTTCCTAGCGCTGGTAGAAATTTGTCATTCCGGCATTTGACATAACTGTCGGATATGACTGCCAACCTGTAAGGAGTCGACGTTAAAGCGTAAACCATTGGTGGTACTATGCACATAGCCATTCTGTGCTAACCAGGCCGTGTTCTACTAATTGTTAATTCATGGATAACTGTTTGCTGAAGGAACCGTTATTTGGTTGATTCGGTGTTGATAGCCGTCAACTCAGATGTTAACCCACCCACCCGATCATGAGCGCCAGCAGCGCAATATTTTGATCCAACATTTGACATCAGAACTTGTCTAGGGAGTGATACGTAAACATCAAATAATAGCGATAAGCTTGACGCATACCAAAAGATGCGCGTTCTGATTAATGTTGTGACAGGTACCAGAATTGCTTGCGTCAGAACAGGATTAAATTGCTCAATCAGCATATTGTGCCATTTAGGAGGCGGTATCGTGAGCTTGTTATTTCAATGAGATTGCCTTTTTATTCACATTACTCAACCTAACACTACACACATTTAACATGGTTGTATTGGTTACATTGTCTAGCCACTGAAACTAATGGTGAACTTGATTCATCAAATACAATATTAACAACCACATCATTGACAACATTTTTTAGCATAAAAAATCCTTTAAAACATTGTCGCATCTGTCATGGTTTTCACAGAATGAATGTCAAAGAAACGTTTGCGAAAGGAAACTTACAAAACTCGATTGACAAAAGCAATCGTGTTGCGTAGAAGTCCAGGTTTTGGTTATTATTTCGGTTCCATTTCGCATATAAATCAGCTCAATAGTTGGACTTGCTTTACCATTACATCATCGTCCATTCCTTATTCTTTTGCTTCGTGCCTGCAATTGTTCTGCATATTGAGAATAACAGAAATCTGTATACACAGTCGTTGCGGTATATTTACACCATTATCAATAAACGCTCATATGGTTCGTCCTGTCAAAATCTACAATACATGCATAATTCAGGAACTTGATTTGCGTCTCCCAAACATAAGGAACGTATTTTTCTTTTGGCGAGATAGCAAATGGCGAGATTTTGACAATAGCGTATCCTTATTATTCGTGGTTCGTTTTATCTGAAAAAATGTATTAATAATGGCATTCTGACAACAGCCACGTGCATGGTCACGTTTGATAGTACTGGTGCATCTCTCAAAGCAGAGAGAATCAAAATCCATTGCCATTCGTCATACCATATTTATTATTTTGAACTGATAAAACAAACGGAATGCTTTCACATCGCGGGGGCAGTATGAACCTTTAGCCAGCCATTTAAGTCATATTCACGCAGCTGGCGACGGCTCGGTAACATTTATAATTGCTTTGAAATCTCTAAAGCAATTGGTCACTGGGCTCATTTATCTGATTGTGTGTATTGTTTAAGATGTTTTACGTTGATTTAAGCATGAGTTTATTGATAATACGTCGTGGTATAGATGTATATCATTGTGTCGTAACGAATCTATCAGCGTGATATTGCTATTGTCAAACAGTAATAAATATAATATTGCCATTGGAGAATAGTATGCAGAAAAATTAATACATGAGTTGACAGATGAAAGAGGCCCTTACTGGAAATGACACAATTGACACAATTATTAGTGTATAACTGCTTTTTGTTTGACAAAAGGTATTCAGCTAGTCTACTGGTATTCATAAAGACAAAATATGGTAGTTTTATGGTCTCAATAATCAGAATTGCCTTATAATACAATTATTAACAAAGTTTCCTTTTGAAGAATAGGTGTTTTTTCTTTTGACTCGTCAAATCATGCATCAAAAGTCGTTTCATACATACCCCATTAAGCCATAATACGGGGTCTGTTTGTTTTCGTCAGCCTTGGTTGTAAGCACTAACAAAATCGTCGCGCCTTTTAATAATAAACTGGTTTTTACGAGCCTAGTCGAACGCTCTGCCCCTTTCTTCCAAAATGCAAAGAGCATATAGATAATGGGCATAGTTGCAGAACGAACCTGCTCGGAAGACGCATGGACAATAACCAAAGCATCAACCGCCTGTGACAACTGCAGTTGATCCGTGTGATGGGCATTACGGTAAGTGATATGGCGAGGTAGTTATTACACTCGCCGGTAATATCCATATATCACTTGCGTGAACTTCTATAAATCATTGGTCAACCAATGCATCATCAAGTGAACGAAAAGCTGCTTTAGCAAACCAAAAGACGGCACACACGCCAATCCGTCAATTTCATAGCCGAATAACCGATAGGACCGCGTCAGGCATAAAAGACATAAATAAGCTAAAACCAAACGTCTCTTGACCTAATGATGTCTTTTGTGGCAATCTTTGTGGTATGCTTATTCGTAGCCCTTACATCTGCTCGCACCAGCGTAGACGATATAATTCTCCTTCTTATTTAGCAATATGTTTGGTTTTGCTGTTGCGAGGGAGCAAGGAACAGAGCAATACGTTCATCACTTAAGCGCTTGCTGTACCAAACATAAAATATGTCAAAATACGATAAGTCAGTCATTTGAATATTCACAGCTGTCATATGACAAAGTATAGTCAGGTTCATTGGGTGCTTCTACATAAATATTGTGATATGATTACGGAAGATAAAATCTTCTAGAAATTGCGATATTGTGGATCATACCAAATGTTGATTTATATGAATAGCTTTCCATGTAAGTAACCATGAAACAATAGTTTCGCACTGGATAATAAGATAGCTGGAATCTTGTCACTGATGTCAAGAAGGTTGTATAATGTACCACACTGGTCTTAAAACACTGGTCATGACATGCTTAGTTCATCTCTGGAATACGCATATCATTTAGTGGTGGCGCCAAGCTATGGTTATATTATCTACCCAGGTTTGTTATTTATATACTTGCTATGAGATTGCTAATCCAATGCCATTGTATTAGTCGTCTGGGATAAGCCCGTCATTACATGTTGTGTATTTTGTTAAGATTTTGGCGGTCGGAAATGATATGTACCCGAATAAGCATGCCACAAAGATTGAAACGCGGCTTTACTGAAGCATTGCTAGTGGTTCCTTATTGCTGGAGCATTGTGAACAGAAACTCGCAACGCACTTTTTGTATTGAATTATCATTGACTGTAAGTAGCTTACTAACTTCTCGTCTAGTTTGGGTAGCAATGACTCCATTACTACGCAGTGGATGAATAACAAACGTACGTGTTTGTTTAGAGAATCGATATATGAATAAATCATCTACAACACAAAATGCCAGGAGTCAAATATCCTTATCTTGAATAGCAATACTATAGAGACCCCTGTAGTTGGAGCCTTTCTGACTGTTTTCGCACTTTGTTGCGAGCGCATCCTGGGGTCGGGATTGGTTTATTTCGTCATCACTTTGCAGTCCTACAGTCTATAAGCTTAATGTATCGGAATGGTGTAGTTGATCCAACTTATGTATATGTATATGCAAAATGAGATTACGTGCCTGGGTCATACCTTAGCTAGCCAAAAATTAGAACGAATACATATATGTGTCTTAATGCACTGGTCGTTATTTCAATATGCCCTTGTCTTGCAAAACAACACAAGGAACATTCCGATTTTTGATCTACCATTATTGGTAACCTATGCATACGCGAATGCCATTGTGTCGAATGCTCGAATTATTATGTGATTACTATGAGCGACAATATAGTTATATGAATCTCGTTCACCATTACCTAACGGAACTGCTCCTTAGCTGATACACGAGGATGTCATTAAACGTGAGAAGAAACACCCCATTGGTACACGGCAACAATCGCATGTTTTGCAGTAAACATATCATTATTGTCATTATCTTTACTGTATTCAGTTGCGCAGACACTGACCTAAAATACATATTTTTGGGGTAAATATGATAACACTGAATGCGTTGATACATCAAATTAAACCATTTATTGAAGCTTAGTTGACCAGCGCTCCATTCATGGGTTGGTACTCTGAATAATTTATTGAAGGGATGGATGAGAGCCAATTGCTTGTTTTAATTAAAAAAAACTGATTTCGTGAATGGCAACTTGAATGCGTGAAAATATCTGGCGTGTGAGTGTTAGTGTCTGATAGCACTTACATTGAAGTAACATTGAGTGACAAAACAATTGAGTGAATAGATGTGTGAGTACGTAAGTGTCAGCAGCCATATGAAAAGGGCATTGGGGAATATTCCAAAGAGTCAGGTAGAATGTCGCGATTATTAAGTCATTCCATCATTTCATAGTAGCCTATGTACAGTTGAGATTTTGTATCGCATGTCTCAGTGATTTGATGTCGGTATACAATTAGAGTATTTCTGTTCCTTAGTATCTGTGCCAATAACATTGCATTGTTATTGCTAACCTCTGAAGACCATATTGTCGGCGTTCTGATAACGTTAGCTCCGTTCAAGTGTTAGCATCCTTATACCACATTTCCACTGCAGGTTATCAAGAGAAAATTAAACAGGAACCTTTCTGCGCATGAACGACCAATAACTCCGGCGTTCGAACGGCCCAACACTTTTTACGGTCACCATCTTACTTTGTAACGTTTCAGATTCCTACGCTGCCATCTGCTCAGAGTGTTGTGCTTAAATGTACCAAAAGGAGACACCATGAGCGGTTGAATAGACACATCCGAAAAAAATAGGTTTACGCCTACCATAACAGTCCTAGCCAATTGTTTGGTCTCCCAATGTGAATGTAAATCTATTTGCCTTTTAGGAATGCTATGTCATTGCAGCGCTGAAAGAACAAAGGGTTAACGACTGGATCAACGAGTATCTAGACACCAATGGCTCACTATTCGTGTCATTCAAGTTTTATGTGCATCGAAACCCAACAATCTCTCCACGCCAAATCACCCTGGAGTGGCTCTGTTTTAAAAAAACTGGCTTTTAACGGTTTATACAGCATTGGTTGCAACCACACCATCCAATTGTATTATTCAAAATCGCCTCGCGGTGTTCGACCAGCGATTCCCTTCAAAATGCTCTACCATCTACCATGATTTCTACATTGAATGGACAAGAAACATTAGCTGCACACTGCAAGCCAAGATTTTAAATATCCTCTTTATTATTGATCTTAATGATTGGACCCACTCCTCCATTTTATCATCTCGCATTTTCCGTTCCTCGCTGCATATTGCTGACAATCAAACTTTGTCTGTACAGCGTCGTCTTGACTTAACTTTATCCAGCTGTTTTATGTCATAGCCTTTGTCGACTTTAACGTAGCCTAGAAATTGTCGGGCGTTTCCGCTTTAGATTGCCCCGATTTCATATTCTATCAGCTTGTTGTATCGCAGCGTAAACTATAGTCTGTTCTAATGATGGGTTTCTTTTCTTTAGTGGTTTTTGGTGTAAAGCTTCAGTAAGTAGAATGGTTCAAGAAAGTCTGGCACATAAAAACTATGTGGATTTTCGATTAAAACAGACAGCACTTAATACGTCATCCATCAGCAATTGGTGTTATTTACATTGCGCAAATGCTGATCTATTTCGTAATCTGAAGGTGCCAAGCGCTCATGACGATCTGTACCTCTTGCACGTGAATGACAATTTGAGATAAAATCCTTGATGAGCAAATAGACTTTTAAAAGCAATGTTCGCCTTTTACCAAGAACTGCGTATATACGCGAATAGTTAAAAGATCATGTTCTCTGACAGTGAATCCTCACATATTCATTGATATTAAGTAGAATAGAAGACGGCTGTCGTTCATTAAAGTGTCATTGGGAAAATGGAGATGGATCTGACATATTTTGACGTGCAAGAAAATGTCCTCTAGACAACTGGTAAAGCTGAGAATGCTTATGACAGGCGGCTTGGTGGCAATTAATCACTTAATCTGTAGACTTTTTTGAAGAGTAACAAGTAAATAATAACCCCTCGCAAGCTACAGCCTAGAGCAACCTGGATGTATTTCCCCACAAGGCTACATGCAAAGTGGCATATCGGATACTATGAACAGTAGTTAAGTCGATAACCTAAGATGTATTCTCTGTGTGAAATTAAATCGTCCGGTATATGCAGATTTGAGATCCAAGTGTGATTTACACGTGGCTTATAGCATTAAATACAGTAAAAGAGTGAATGAAGGGGTGCATGCATTGTTATGCAATTGAAAAGTGAGTGTTGTTGTGGGTGAGTTAGTGGGTACATCAGTGAGTGTTTGGGTAAGTATTAGTATTATAGTGAGTAAAAGCTGAGTGAGTGGGTGAGTAAATGGGCGTGTGAAAAGACAAGTTAGTCACAGTGTCATTGGGAGGATATTGACGAGCACAGGCAAATATTCATAACGTTCGATAGTTAATGTCTGACGAACAATATATATCTAACTGGACCCAAATTCGATCGAGCTAAAATGTTCATAACTGAGCGCCACTTCCACCGCCACTTTCTGCGCTTTCTAGAGGCTCTTCCGATCAAAGACATCGATCAATACTACGGTGGTTTGCCATTTTGAGTTCGTGGACAAATAGCTAGCGTTTGTACGCTCTGCTATATTGGACTCTAAAATGTTATACATATAGTATATCCTCACTTAATCGTTCGAATTGTGGGGGTTGAGACTCACTTCGTCTATATGCAAACCTGAAGACGCGTACCAGAGGATTCAAAGATGCAGGTCATATTAATGCACGACAAAAGTATGCATGACATTGAGTCACGCTCACCAACAAGCATTTTCTTCATTTGATATTAATAATCAGGGCCTTTGGGATGGTTGCTGATTGTGTCCCTCGCACAAAATATGTAACTGACGAGACATTTAGGCTGCTGAGATAGTCGAGGTCGTTCTGAATAATACGAATCTTTCGTGTCATAAATAGTCTGCATTATAATGTGTTAATAGTAAGATTGAATAATTGATTTAATAATCGCTTCAGTCAGAGGTAATAACTGCCTCTATCATAATTGGTAGTCAACACATCCCATCAGATGTAAATAATGCGTCGACACCTTCTAGTGTATAATTGAATATCTCCAGACCTAAACTAGCAGCTAACACCTAATATTAGGCCGACTGGTTGATGAAAGTGGGCCGCAATTATTTGGCAGTATTTGAATAGTTGATAACACGTTTCTCCATATATTATTCCCCCATCTGTTGTCATACACCGAATATGATGAAGTTTACCATGATGGACAATAATACGTGATAACAATGTGCTATGTAGTCCATGGTTTAGTGCCTGGATGACGAAAAAACTGCCCTGGTTATATACATAAAACATTCGCGCACTTCCGATATGTCTTGTCGAGATCTAATAGCGACACGAATCATGTTGTCGACTGTATAAAAGGTATATGATTAATAATGGGTTATTTTCATTATGAAAAGAATACAGTTCAACAAGAACACGATGCCCGATGGATTACAATCAGCCATTGTAAGACAATTGTTTTTAAAAATGCATATTCAATACACTGACCTAGAGAATTCATCAATGTGAAATACTTGTTCAGTGCTGCGTTTCTGTTTGGACAAAATAAAGACCTTTAAAATACTTGTTGACGTCACCTCGTGATCATTATGCGGTACACATGCTAGCTGACGCTGAGTGTAAATTAGGTTGAAAAGTCTTTTACGTATGTGTTTGCTTGACATCCCAGCGTTTATTCCATGCGACATCTTCACAATCCTGCATGTGCATTACTGTCATCACGCTAAGTGCCATGCGCTCATCATTGGTATGACCTGAATCCCTTGCTCTGAGTGATCGAGAGCAAGGCATGGGACGTGCTGTCTTACGCCGGAATGTCGAATTTGACACAGCTTTGGAGTCTTTGTACAGGAAAGACATTTATATGTAAAATGGATAACATTTGCCTTATATAGAGCCTAAGTACTGGTGTCTAATTACTCATATTACTCTTGTGCGTGTTATTGTAAGCCACAACAAAATGTCATATCGACCTTTGTTCTATGCCGGCTTTGTCCATGAATCATATCCTCACGCACAGTAAGGTAGCAGTATGACATTGTAATGGCTGGGTAATATATGCATTATTGTTGCGCAACTTCGTGTTAAACGGATAAAATGCACTCTTGACTTTTAATCGATTTTCATTCTGAACAAGCAGTTTAGCAAAGATGGTGTGCCATAATGATTTGTCAAAAGCATTAAGTTGATGTTAAGCTACCTTCTGAGATCAGCCATGCATAGCCATTATGAATTATATATGCATCCACCAGTCGCACGCTAATGTCTGTTGCCCTTGGCTTAGTAATGTTGCTCAAATCTACCTTCCTATCAATCAGACTTATCTTGTTCTTTCATTCCCTGTCACTCAAAACCGATTCTTTATGGGATCAGACCATATTATAAATAGTTTTACTCTACGAATAGCAAACACTTCCAGTTTTGCTGCTTTATCACCTTTATATACTTGTGTATCCGCAGATGATAAGTTGTTGGTACCAGCTGCTGGATGCTAATAGAAGACATCGGAATATGTGCTATGGTTAGATATAGTGAACAGAGTGAAAAGAGGTTCGGGAACACTTCTTGGCACGTTTTGATGAACATTTGTCAAAGACCCAATGGTAACCCAAATGGGAAGAGCTTACAATTATAGGGGTTAACCGTTCATTAAGAACTACCTCGAGACTAGAATGTTTGCCACTTTTGGTTGTTTACAATCACATCCCTTAAATTGCGTTCACATCTCGCACTCTGTATACATAAGCTTACTGCATAATGGGAAGCATGGATGTGTCTATATGTGTGTGAACGCGGTTGAGTAGGTGCTCGACGAGAGGTGTTTGAGCGACGATGTTGGGCCTTGTAAAAAACAATGGTATCGGTGGCTTGTCAGAGGGCCATTCTCGTATCTACGATGTACTCCAGCCTACACTGCCAGTACAATTACTGTAGTTACTTGATACGGCTGCCTTGTAAGTTGAAGGACATTCTCGCTGACTTGAAAAATGGTTTCCAACGCTATCTTGGAGACAACAGGAAGTAGAAAATCAGTTGATAGATATACTTCAGTGGGTTATCCCTAAAGTGCTATGTTTAGTTTAGACATTTAAAACTTACCCAATGCGCGTGTATTTGAGACAAGGTTACCAGACGTAATTCAGTGTAACTATATTTATGTATGGAAGCTGGCAGCCACAGAACATAAAATATAAGACCTGCTACGTTGTTTCGTCCAGTTAGAATTGATTTTATACAACAGAGAATATCTGACTGAAGGTATACAAGAGTCAATTGATTTGTCACTTGTCGTTGATGAGTTACTGCTGAAATAACGTTCCTCGTTGTTCTTTATATGTTGGTGTCGTCTTTTATTCTCTCTATACCGCCGGTTCATGAGGACGCTTTCTAATGTTTTCCAAATGACCTCGCAATATAGCCGTCATTAATCCCGAATTAGAAGCAAAATCTGAAATCCGGTCCCGCGTATAATGTACGCAATTCGTCTACATGCAGCATTAGGACAAAAGCTCTTGATGTATAGCTTTGTATTGTGCGTAAAGGCAGTCACATGGCAGATATAATATCTATGAATATCCATGAATGCTGTCACAGGCTGATGGCGAACCTCAATTCACCTTGAGTGAAAGGGCTCATGACGATTTCATATGACAAAAATCACCATGCCAGAATAAATTGCCACTGCCAAATCGATCCCACTTATTATTCGACACATATACAGCTCTGTGTTGCACAGCGACATGGATTGATGGTAATAAGACGACGCATATGTGGCGGCTTGCTTGTTAGCGAATATCTCACCTTAGACTTCTATGCATTATGTTAGCGGATGAAATACGAAGCCGAGTGGTGAAACCCTAAAAGAACTTGGTCGTGAAGATGGTGAGAGGATGGGCGTGGTTATAAGATATAGGGTATGCATCAAGAAAGGGTGTGTGTATGAGGGGGGGTGGCGATGAAATGTGACTCGTATGTCACTCGTGGGCATGACTGGGAGGGGCACATCATTATCTCGAAGATGTATTTGTAATTTCGAATTACAGTGAATCCCTTGACTGCTTTGAGTAAATGGGTGCTTGAAATCTGGATGCGATTGCACTTGGGTATTTATTCCCAGTTAATAAATGGTTTCTTTTCATAATTGCAATTACGCATTATGTAAACGCAGCCAATGAAACCGGGTGTGTCCATGCAATTGCATGATGAAATAGCTTCCGCGGTGTCCATATTATATCTTTTCATAATCTTGCACAATCATTCCAATGATTATTTACTAGGATGAAGAAACAGTTCTACAGCTCATAATAAAATCCGAGCCGATGTCTATTTGAACGTCATCTGTGTTACGCCGCAAGTTGCATATCAAATACCTAGACGCTTTAATTTTACTCAACCTGGAGCTGTTTTACATTTATTGTCTTATCATCTGGATAAATTGTCTTAGATATTTGATGCATCAATACTCTCCCCATCCGTCAAGTCATTGTTAAGCCCATCATTTAATAAAGATGCAGATGCTCCATCTCCAATACGTCTTTAAAATATGTATTAATACCATATTCTGCGTTACGATGTTATAAAGAACACCAAAGCCAGTTATGTATACTAAAATTTTCAACAAGCACGGTAAATGTGCATATCAAATCATCTATCAACACTACTGCTTGACACAATTCGCCGAATTTTGCTGATGAGACTTTTCATCGACTTAATATTATCTTACTAGGGTGAGGCCTTGACGATATTTGCAATATTATTGCCGCATGTTTAAACTATAGATCATCATACGGTGTTAAAATCAGTTAACGGTGTGATATTTAGTAACAGAGTAGCAGGTGAAACTATTTACTACCACTTTTCGGCTAGCCATACCGAATTAATAAGGTGCTGAATTGGTTGGCAGTCAGGCCAAATGTTGTTGATTGGCGTTACACTAACAAAAACATGCGTGATTATGACCTGATTGGCGGCCTGGTGTGGACATACGGGTTTTGAGGTTTGTATTGCTTCACTATCAGCAGTTACTCGTCTGTGTTGGCTGCTCTCGTTTAGCATTGAGTTTGAAGTTGTCAATCAGTTGTACAACGCAGTAAAATACTAGACGTATATGTTAGTTAAATTGCCTGCAACCCTGGCATGTTCATTAATTGTCATTTGTGCTCACCACTGCCGGGTCGTGTCAGGTAAATATTTAATCGCTTGATAGGACAGTGTTCATCACCAGCGACGTTTTAACTATCATGCAAATTCAGGCTTTTCTAGATGTTGAACACATAATATACCACCAAGTGAGTGTAGAGATTAAATTTCTTGTTAGTTCATCTGTAAATAGGTTTCGTAAAGGCTCTTACGTGGCACGGAAATGAAACCTTGATGCTGTCTTTGACAATAAACTTTTCATGAAGCACATTAATTCGAGAAAAATAGTATAGCTGCACGGTATTCCTGAACCATATGTTTTATTAATATACCTTTCTTCCTATTGTTCAGTGCAAATGTTTTTTCTCCCAGCGCGTTTGTGGTGAAACGCGCAAAGAGTTCAAATGATGTCGTCATATATAATGTTGCCAGACTAAACTGAAGAACACACAATCAGACGTTCGACTAATTAATCAAGCCAACCTAATTCCTTAACAATAGATAATGCAGGGGTGATATATTTGCACTTTTTATTATCTCAGGTGCTTAAGAAACAATTCGATGTTTTTAACATTGCTGGGTTAATGCAATGGTTGTTTGCTGCATAACTGTTTGAGCCAACCGACGTTGTGTATGCTCTGTATTCCGTTCTGAATCTTTCCCAATGACTATATATAGAAACCCTCATTCATTTAGAGGTTATATCCAGTTACTTCTTGCGATTCAGCATATCTGTTACGTCTTTGCGCTGAGAAATCGAAGCCCATAGAAAGCAACATGATTCATAGCTATTCAAGACATAACAAAACGTGACACAGTACATTTAGCAGAGAACAAAGCCAACCATGTGTATATTATCATTGTCAATGGCCACGTTCACAGACTATAGACAAGAGCTGTGCCGTTATCCTACATATACACAGAAAATGTGCATGTATAAATGTATATCATATATCCGCCATATTGCCATTTACGAGCTCGGTCGTTGGACAAAGAAACGTTTCAAATAACTGTGAACCATCATAAGATAATCCCGCAAATAGGTTTCTCATGTTTTTTTTCCTTAATGTAACCTCAATGTTGTATAGCTGAACAATACGTCAGGTAAATCCTACAATCGATCTGTGCTCTAAAGCAAAAATAGCACAACGTATACCTAAGATGTAATGTTAATTTATTTAAAAGCTCATTTGGCTGTACCTATACGTATGAGACTATTGTGTGCTGGTACTTTCCAAATCATTTGCTGCGTAACAGTGCGATTGCATCATGGACATGTTACCACTCCTCAAGCTAACCAATGATTCAAATGGGACTACATCCAGGTTACTAAGCCTTGCAGCACATTTTTATGGGGAGCGACGTTTTTATTGAATTAAGAGTTGATAAAAAATATCGAAATTACATGTCAATATCAGTCATATGCGTCGATTCGATATTAAGGCCAGTAGCACCAGCTGTAACTGGTGACATTCATCGCCTCAGCAAATTGCTCATCGTTTACAACCAGAGATGTAAATAAGCGGAGGACAGTTGGTGATTATACTTTAATTGCCACTCATAAATAAAAAAAATAAAACATTTGGAGACTTGGAGTACTTGCTATCAGTCATCATTCCCCAGGTCCTTATTATAAATGCATATTATATGCTATCCACCACATGCCATGTAAACATACATAGCAGTGTCATTAACGCATATTATTCTTCTGTGATTTTCCACTTACCAGCCAATACACATTAAATGATAACATCAGCACAAAAAATGATTTGATTTCTGACAGACTATTTTAGCCAACACCGAGATAAATCTCAATAAAGTGGTATTACTCGTCAGCAAAAATATTTGAAAAGTATATGTGTTACCTACAGACGAAAAGACAGACAGAGATAAAGGGAGACAGGGAGAGATAGAGACAGACAAGCAGACAGACAAAGATACAGGGAGACAGGGAGACAGAGAGAGAGAGACAGCATCAGAGGGAGAGGGTGGGGACGATTTCATGTTCAGACAGCGGAAATGCAGCATTTCATCAGCCTGTGACACATAGCCTGTCGTAGTCTTTTGCTTCAAGCACACTTTCATCATCTCGGTCATATTAGTTATCAGTTCCTAGCCTTAAGGACTCTATATCAATCACTCCGTTATTACTTTGTATCCCTATCATCGATACGCCTGTTGAGAAGGGTAAGGCTGCCTCACCAGAGGCTATGTCACTGTATATGCAAAAGAGCTACCTTATTTTATTCCAGTGAAAGCTTTCTACCGGGACCACACAACCGTTAAACATAAGGCATCGAGTGAGAAGCGGAAAGTTTGCGTCTTAGTGCGTCGAATAAAGATAACGTTCTCCTAATTGTATTCTACGAGTTCCTGATTGGTAGCCTGATGTGTATGTCATTGCATCATACGGTTCCATGCAATTAAAATCAGAGGGCAAATATCTCCACTGTTCATGTGTTTTATATTTGCGAAAGCCATATCGGGTATTTGCATTACTGCGCCGCAATATCCTTTGTTGTCATGGATGTATATATATTTCCGCGATTTGATTACCCATACATAAGGGTTCAAGGTAAACTTTCGGCTCTGAAAGTTATACTGACTGAATATTGCGTGACTAGCTACTCCAAGATGTCATCCTATACTCTGTGTCTGCGTATACTTGTCAGTAGTATTGTACTCAAGCGCTCTGGCTGATATGCACCCATGAGAATTGCATTTGCAATCACGGAACACAAACCGCGTCCAAGTCAGATGACAAACATCAAGCAATTATCTCCCACATGTTGTTTTATCCAACGCCGGATTGGAAAGGATTCCAAGCTGTTTGCGATCTATATAGGGGATTGGTTTCTCTTTTCGCATAAATAAAGTTACTAACTTACCGTTGGCAAAGTGGAAATCAGGCAGCTGTCACCTTTAAGTGCACCCGGGTATAGGATGCTGTCTTGATCAAAGAAGACAATAGTGCTCCATGGGCGTTGTCGAGCTGATAAAATTGCATCTGATCATACCCTCTTGAGGCGCATGGGAAGATTGCAAATAGAGATAATATTATCTAAAATGTGCACTGTTAGTTGTAGCTAGAATGTCTGATGTGTTTGTTGCTTCCAGATGAAGTTTGAGGCATTGAATTTCAGAAAAAAAATTATTGTATAGTTCGTGTGTTTGTTTTTCATGAATGCCATATCGGAATTGTGTTTCCTAGCGCTGGTAGAAATTTGTAATTTCGGCATTTGACATAACTGTCGGATATGACTGCCAAACCTGTAAGGAGTCGACGGTAAAGCGTAAGCCATTGGTGGTACTATGCACGTAGCCATTCTGTGCTAACCAGGCCGTGTTCTACTAATTGTTAATTCATGGATAACTGTTTATTGAAGGAACCGTTAGTTGGTTGATTAGGTGTTGATAGCCGTCAACTCAGATGTTAACCCACCCGCTCGATCAAGTGCGCCAGCAGCACAATATTTTGACCCAACATTTGACAACAGAACCTGTCTAGGGAGTGATACGGTAACATCAAATAATAGCGATGAGCTTAACGCATACCAAAAGATGCGCGTCCTGATTAATGTTGCGACAGTTACCAGAATTGCTTGCGTCAGAACAGGATTAAATTGCTCAATCAGCATCTCGTGCCATTTAGGAGGCGGTATCGTGAGCTTGTTATTTCCATGAGATTGCCTTATTATTCACATTACTCAACCTAACACCACACACATTTAACATGGTTGTATTGGCTACATTGTCTAGCCACTGAAACTAATGGTGCACTTGATTCATCAAATACAATATTCACAACCACAGCATTGACAACATTTTTTAGCATACAAAATCCTTCAAAACATTGTCGCATCTGTCATGGTTTTCACAGACAGCAATGAATGTCAAAGAAACGTTTGCGAAAGGAAACTTATAAAACTCGATTGATAAAAGCAATCGTGTTGCGTAGAAGTCCTGGTTTTGGTTATCTTTTCGGCTCCATTTCTCGTATAAAACAGCGCAATAGTTGGACTTGCTTTACAATTACATCATCGTCCATTTCTTATTCTTTTGCTTCGTGCCTGCAATCGTTCTGCATATTGCGGATAACAGAAATCTGTATGCAACTTTATCCAAATGATTCAACCACATGACATCGTATACAGCATCCTTTCGCGTTTAGTACCATCGAAATTACACACAGGCTGGTCACTTGAGTTATATCTTAAATAATGAACGATCGATGCCGCGAGTGAGTGTGTGAGTGTGTGAGTTGGCGATAGAATATGTGATTGAGTCAGGTATTGGATGATTAAGTGAGTGAGTGAGTGAGTGAGTGAGTGAGTGAGTGAGTGAGTTAGTAAGTGAGTGAGTGAGTGAGTGAGTAAGTGAGTGAGTGAGTGAGTGAGTGAGTGAGTGAGTGAATGAGTGAGTGAGTGAGTGAGTGAGTGAGTGAGTGAGTGAGTGAGTGAGTGAGTGAGTGAGTGAGAGTAAATGCGTGCACACCATGCAATTGTTCCCAAATACATGCTCTGCAGAGAGCTGCAAGCTGTGCAACATATTTCAACTGTTGAAAGGCGCCCCGATGTTCTGCCAAGACTCGAATAATCCAATTTGACGCTTATTAGTTCATTTGAAGCTCAATGGCAGGATAAAATTAATCATTCAGCATTGCAATTGCTTTTCGCAGATGAAGTATCATCATTCCCGAAATAGGATGCTGATTGAGTTATGGTCCTCATCAGGTAGAGATTAAGTACTCAACACACCCGACTAGGAGGACATAATGCATCGACAATGGTATTACACAGGAGGTGAACGACTCGTTTGGTTGCAACCTTGAGTTCACTAACTCAGACATTACAGAGTCGCGATTTGTAATTAGGTGTCCCATGCTATAATTTGCATTAACAATATTTAATATTTGAATAGGTAGATGTATGTTATTGTGAATGAGACCAATTTTTAATGTCACGCTGTTGCAATACACCAGATGTTAGTATGCTGCTTGCCATGTTTTACTCTGGTCCCCCAGCCTATTTACTTTAACTAATGTGTAAAAAATGGATAATGGTAGCTTTTTGCAATATGGATTGCGATATATTTACACCATTTTCAACATACGCTCATATGGTTCATCCTGTCAGAATCTACAATACATGCGTAATTCAGGAACTTGATTTTTCTATGGCGAGATAGCACATGGCGAGATTTTGACGATAGCGTCTCCTTATTATTCGTGGTTCGTTTTATCTGAAATCATGCATCAAAAGTCGTTTCATACATACCCCATTAAGCCATAATACGGGGTCTTTTTGTTTTCGTCAGCCTTGGATATAAGCACTAACAAAAGACATTATGTCAAGTGACGTTTCGTTTTAGATTATTTATGCCTGATGCGGTCGTATCGGTTATTCGGCTACAAAATCGACGGATTGGCCTGGGTGCCGTCTTTTGGTTTGTTAAAGCCGCTTTTCGTTCCCTTGATGATGCATTGGTGGACCATTGATTTATAGAAGTTCACGCAAGTGATATATGGATATTTCCGGCAAGTGTAATGACTACCTCACCATATCACTTACCATAATGCCCATCACACAAAACCTCTGCGGTTGTCACAGGCGGTTGATGCTTTTTGTTTAATGTTCATGCGGCTTCCAAGTAGGTTTGTGCATTAGCGATGCTTATTATCTATATGCTCTTTGCATTTTGGTAGAAAGGGACAGAGCGTCCGATTGAGCTCTTAAAAGCAAGTTTATAATGCAAAGGCGCAAAGTCTAGTAGTTATTGTCAGGTAGATATCATTTCCGACCGCCTAAATGTAAACAAAATGCACAAAATGTAATGGCGGCCTTGTCCCAGACGACGAACATGTTGTCATTCTGTTAGCACTCTCATAGCAAGTATACGAATAACAAACCTGGATAGATGTCTAATATTAGCATAGATTGGCGCCACCGCTAAATAATATCCGTAAACCAGAGATCTACTATGCATGTCATGACTAGTGTTTTATGACCAGTGGGATACATTATACAACCTTCTTGATTGCAGTGAAGCGCTTAAAGACGGCCCATTATACAGTGCGAAACTATTGTTTCATGGTTACATATACGGAAAGCTATTCATATTAATCAACATTTGGTATTATCCACCATATCACACTTTCTGGAAGACTTGATCATCCGTAATCATATCACATTATTTATGTAGAAGCACTCAATGAACCCTAGTATACTTCGTCATATGACAGCTGTGACTATTCCTAATGCAAAATGACTGACTGATCGTATTTCGACATAATTAACGTTCCGTACAGCAAGCGCTAAAGTGATGAACGTATTGCTCTGTTCTTTGCTCCCTCGCAACAGCAAAACATATTGCTAAATAAGAAGGAGAATTATATTCTCTACGCTGGTGCGAGCAAATGTAAGTGCTACGAGTAAGCATGCCAAAAAGATTGAAACGCGGCTTTATTGAAGCATTGCTAATGTTTCCTAATTGTGAACAGAAACTCACAACGCACTTTTTTATTTTAATTATCATGGACTGTAAGAAGGTTACTAACTTCTAGTCTAGTTTGGATAGCAATAACTCCATTACTACGAATCGGATGAATATCAAACTTACATGTTTATTCAGGGAATCGATATATGAATAAATCATCTACAAGACAAAATGCCAGGAGTTAAAGATCCTTTTCTTGAATAGCAATACTTTAGAGCCCCCTGTAGTAGGAGCCTTTCTGACTGTTTTCGCACCTTGTTGCGGGCGCAGCCTGGGGTCGGGATTGGTTTATTACGTCATCACTTTGCAGTCCTATAGTCTATAAGCTTTATGTATCGGAATGGTGTAGTTGATCCAACTTATTTATATGTATATGCAAAATGAGATTACGTGCCTGGGTCATATTTCAGTCGAGACCGTTATGTAAACGCGTCCGGACGTATTTGCGTCTTTTTCTCTCTGTCTTGCCTTATCCCCGTCAGCCCATACCAACTGGGAAAAACGGTAAAATATCGGCGTCATGGCCATTAAAGAGCACCCTCGAGCGGTGCAAACGGAAATTCCGGCGTTGTTGCACCACTTATCATTTTCTATTGCGATACTAGATATTTACTTTTTGCGCGCAAAGCGAAAATTGAAGAGGAATCCGACGTTTTAGGAAGGTATACATTCATGTCCAAATTAACTCATTTTAATATTCATAAAGATGTATGACAAGTATTTTCGCTGATCTTGGTGGCTTTCTTGTTCCGTTTCCACTACCAAGTACAATAAAGGACGTCTCTAATCATAAGAATCTTCTATTTTCACAAGGGCATGTTCGGCGTTATATTTGATCAAAATGGACGCAATGACGTCTAATGGTCCCAACAAGTTTTGTTTTCGGTAATTCGTCAACGCGTCCACAAATGTAGTTCAGAATCAACAGATACAATTTCCTTTAGTTTCGTGTAGGTGAATTTGGATGTGTTGTGTTATGTACTAACCTGGCGAAGTTACTACTAGTACCAGGGCTAGAAATTGCATAAAATCACACACACACATGGGCCGTCATTCCAGACAATAGGTTGTGCAACAAGTTCTGTTGCTGTGCCCCAGAAAGTCTTGCGAGTCCCAAGGCCAGCTCATAGTATAAATGCCATGGAGAACCCAACGGCTCGGAGACAAACTATCCATAAAGTACAAACGGGGGGGGGGGGGGGGGGGGGGGGGGGGGGAAATCGTTAGGTTTTTGCTTCAGAATAATATAGCATTATAATCGACACCCCCTCCATCCACATGGGAGTGAAAAATGTCGCGTCGTTCTGTATTTACTGTCGACATGACCGTTGCTTAGTTGTATCTACTATCATATTATGGACGCACGATAACCCTGCGAATGAGTAGTAGTGGTCAAAGGTTCGAGCGAGCGGAAGTCTGTGACGTAATGCCGGAGATTTTGACGCATCTGCGTCGTTTACTTCCATGCAGAGTAAGACGCGGATATAGGCAGACGTTTTTCCGTCCTTGTTTTAAAGACGCTGGCGCGTCCAGACGCTTTCTCATACAGTGACGCAAATACGTCCGGACGCGTTTACATAACGGTCTCGACTGTATTTAAGCTAGCAAAGAAGTGGAACGAACACATATAATGTGTCTTAATGCAACTCAAGGAACATTCCGATTTTTTCGATCTACCATTATTGCTAACCTATGCATATACGAAAGGCCATTGTGTCGAATGCTCGAAATATTATGTGATTAATATGAGCCACAATATAATTATATGAATCTCGTTCTCCGTTACCTGACGGAACTGCTCCTTAGCTGATAATCGAGGATGTCATTAAACGTGCGAAGAAACACCCCATTGGTACACGGCAACCATCGCATGTTTTGCAGTAAACTTTATTATGGACAGATGCGCGGACACTGACCTAAAATACATATTTTTTTGGGGTAAATGTGATAACACTGACTGCGTTGATACATCAAATTAAGCCATTTATTCAAGCTTAGTTGACCAGCGCTCCATTCATGGGTTGGTGCTCTGAATAATTTATTGAAGGGATGGATGAGAGCCGCTTGCTTGTTTTAATTAGTTGATAAGTGGTGCGGGGAGGTGGTATGGTAGCACACACACAGAATAGATAATCGCACATTTTGTAGGTAGATAGCCAAATCGGAATCAGGTCAACCAATACAAATGGCGTGGCTAGCACTAAGTGTGTTGTCGCAAGAGACATGGTAATCAACAGAAAATTTCTGCCAGGAACAGCATTGGTTATCAGGTGTCCCAAATGTTACAATTAATCAAGCTGTCTGCAGAGGAATGTACGAGCGGGCGCATCACGAATCAGAATCAATGCTGCCAAGTGCCCACCCCCACCTCCCACCCGCCTACTTACTCATCATGCATCAATTTCGGGAACAGGTGCTGAACAGGCGTATACCATATCATTAATTACATTCAAGCATGCAGCGGCTTTTAGCAACCCACGAAGATTTCGTTGAGACATAGGAATATCCAAACTGATTGTGTGAATGGCAACTTCAATGCGTAAAAATATCTGGCGAGTGATTGTTAGTGTCTGACAGCACTTATAACATTGAAGTAACATTGAGTGACAGAACAATTTAGTGAATAGATGTGTGAGTACGTAAGTGTCAGCAGCCATATGAAAAGGGCATTGGGGAATATTCCAAAGAGTCAGGTAGAATATCGCGATTATAAAGTCATTCCATCATTTCATAGCAGCCTATGTACAGCTGGGATTTTGTATCGCATGTGTCAGTGATTTGATGTCGGTATACAATTAGAGTATTTTTGTTCCTTAGTATCTGTGCCAAAAACATTGCATAGTTATTGCTAACCTCTGAAGACCATATTGTCGGCGTTCTGATAACATTAGCTCCGTTCAAGTGTTAGCATCCTTATACCACATTTTTGTTTCCACTGCAGGTTATCAAGAGAAAATTAAACAGGAACCTTTCTGCGCATGCTATACGATTCCTTGTGCGTGAACGACAAATACTCCAGCGTTCGAACTGCCCAACACTCTTTACGGTCACCATCTTACTTTTTAACGTTTCAGATTCCTACGCTGCCATCTGCTCAGAGTGTTGTGCTTAAATGTACCAAAGGGAGACAGCATGAGCGGTTGATTAGACACGTCCGAACAAAATAGGTTTACGCCTACCATAACAGTCCTAGCCAGTTGCTGGGACTGTAAATGTGAACGTAAATCTATTTGCCCTTTAGGAATGCTATGACATCACGGCGTTAAACGAACAAAGGCGAGGTCGACTGGATCAACGAGCATCTAGACACCAATGGCTCACTATTTGTGTCATTCAGTTTTCAACGGGTTTTATGCGCAACGAAACCCAATAATCTGTTCACGCCAAATCACCCCGGGCTGGCTGTGTTGTAAAAAAAACTCGCTTTTAACGGCCTATACAATATTGGTAGCGACCACACCATCCAATTGAATTATTCACAATCGCCTCGCAGTGTTCGACCAGCGATTCCCTTCAAAATGCTCTGCCATCTATCAT
Source organism: Urechis unicinctus (assembly GCA_034190875.2). Taxonomy (NCBI): domain Eukaryota; kingdom Metazoa; phylum Annelida; class Polychaeta; order Xenopneusta; family Urechidae; genus Urechis; species Urechis unicinctus. Next base: position 20,246,425 of record CM067352.1, on the reverse strand, counting down.
GATTTCTACATTGAATGCACAAGAAACATTAGTTGCACACTGCAAACCAAGATTTTGAATATCCTCTTCATTATTGCTCCTATACCTTAATGATTGGACTCGCTCCTCCATTACATCATCTCGCATTTTCCGATCCTCGCTGCATATTGCTGACAACTAAACTTTGTCTGTACAGCGTCGTCTCAACTAAACTTTATCCAGCTGTTTTGTCCTAGCCATGGTCGACTGTAAGGTAGCCTAGAAATTGTCGGGCGTTAGAATGGTTCAAGAAAGTCAGGCACATACAAACTAAGGGGATTTTCGATTCAAACAGACAGCATTTAACACGTCATGCATCAGCAGTTGGTGTTATTTACATTGCGCAAATGCTGATCTATTTTGTAATCTGAAGGTGCCAAGCGCTCATGACGATCCATACCTCTTGCACGTGAATGACAATTTGAGATAAAATCCTTGATAAGCAAATAGACTTTTAAAAGCAATGTTCGCCCTATACCAAGAACTGCGTAGCAGGCATATATGCAAATAGTTAAAAGGACATGTTCTCTGACAGTGAATTTTACACATAGTCATTGATATTAAGTAGAATAGAAGACAGCTGTCGTTCATTAAAGTGTCATTGGGAAATTGGAGATGGATCTGACATATTTTGACGTGCAAGAAAATGTCCTCTAGACAACTGGTAAAGCTGGGAATGCTTATGACAGGCGGCTTGGTGGCATTTAATCACTTAATATGTAGACTTTTTTGAAGAGTAACAAATAAATAATAACCCCTCGCAAGCCTACAGCAACCTGGATGTATTTCCCCACAAGGCTACATGCAAAGTGGCATATCGGATACTATGAACAGTAGTTAAGTCGATAACCTAAGATGTATTCTCTGTGTGAAATTAAATCGTCCGGTATATGCAGATTTGTGATCCAAGTTTGATTTACACGCGGCTTATAGCATTAAATAAAGTAAAAGAGTGAATGAAGGGGTGCATGCATTGTTTTGCAATTGAAAAGTGAGTGTTGTTGTGGGTGAGTTAGTGGGTACATCAGTGAGTGTTTGGGTATGTGTTAGTATTACAGTGAGTAAAAACTGAGTGAATATGTTAGTGGGTGAGGAAATGGGCGTGTAAAAAGACAAGTTAGTCACAGTGTCATTGGGAGGATATTGACGAGCACAGGCAAATATTCATAACGTTCGATAGTTAATGTCTGACGAACAATATATATCTAACTGGACCCAAATTCGATCGAGCTAAAATGTTCATAACTGAGCGCCACTTCCACCGCCACTTTCTGTGCATTCTAGAGGCTCTACGGTGGTTTGCCATATTGAGTTCGTGGACAAATAGTTTTTACGGTCAGCTATATCGGACTCTAAAATGTTATACATAGAGTATATCCTCACTTAATCGTTTAAGTTGTGGGGTTGAGACTCACTTCGTCTATATGTAAACCTGAAGACGCGTACTAATGGATTCAAAGATGCAGGCCATATTAATGCACGACAAAAGTATGCATGACATTTAGTCACGCTCACCAACAAGCATTCTCTACATTTGATATTAATAATCAGGGCCTTTGGCAACCGTTTGTGAAACCTGCAAACGTTTTTTGGGTGTTACAATCCGTGATGTATTAGATGTACCATGTGCGGTATTGAAAATAGAAAAAAAGTGTAGAAGTTGTGGATGGGATGGACGACATAAAAACAGTAGTCAGAGAGGTTTGTGGTATCTAAGGCGGATAGATTTTGAGCTGTTGTGTTGCCATCCCTTTTCGAAGAGGTGACAAAATGGAATCAGTGCTAAGCTTGATTCGTTCAAATGAATTTGTAACACGGTGTGTTGTGTGTTGCCATCCCGCTTCAAGGGTAGACACAATTGAATCAAGTGTGAGCTTGAACAATTCAAATGAATTTTAACGACGGTGTGTTGTGTGTCGCCATTTCGCTTCAAGGGGTGACAGAATTGAACAATTTGTATGCATGATCAATTCGAATGAATTTTCACCACGGTGTGGCTGCTACAACAAATGGATAGACTTTACAGACCATTCTGTTACTTCAGCAAAACATTTCTGGAGCTACCCTGATGAGTTGTAGGCAATTTTCTAACTTGATCAAAGGGTACACATGATTGTCTTCTATCAGCCATAAAGCATCAATCAGTGTCCATATCACTTCACGTGTGCCTCCATCGAATCGCATCACTCCTAAATTTAAAACAGCTTTCTTAATATGCAATATCATCGACTAATTCGATTATTTTTAAATTGCAGAATTACAAACCATACTTAGTGAAATGAACTGTCGATTATTTTGCGACAGCGACATTCAATACACAGTATAAGAAGTCGATTGTCTAAAAAAGGTAATTCAACGACTGGTTGTTTTAGGGGCGTGACTGCGTATCACTTGCGTCCGAACTCTGCCGACTCTATCAGACAACTTTCCATTTCGTTCACTCGTTCATCCATGCAATCCTACGTTTGGTGTCTCTATTCGTTGTGCGCTCCCATTCATTATTTACTCTCTCTCTCTCTCACGAACTCGCATATCCTTTCCCTCAATTTCTAACCCAAAACATCATATAAATCGCTCAAACATACCTTCACTCAGGTAAAAGAAAGCATCTGCATTCACTCGCTCACTTAATCACTCATGCATATGACATCAATGTATGATAATTTCTACCAAGATGAACCATGTATCATCAACAATGGCTTCGACGATATCCTGGTTTAGCGCGTTTTTCATAGCATGAACATCCTTTACAATACTGAGTGTTTAGGTGAAAAAAAGGCTTTGTAACGTAATAAAGATTCCCAGCGGTAGTTGCCGCCAAACAACCTCGCCATAACTAGCTACAAATTACCTCGACTTCTATCATCATACATTGAATGAAACAGGAGACCAATTCTTGACCCCATCATATATAGGAATGTTACTTGGACACCTGATAATATTACGGGTATAATGGCACCTCCAACCAACATGTTCAAACGCGTGTAATATGATTACGTTCCATAGCAGCGCTGTTCGATAGCGTCACCAACAACTATTTGTTGCATATTAGCACAGCACTGGCCACGTACATCTTAGATTGTGCTACTGAGTTACGTTCAAACTGCGGGACTAAACTTACTCAATTTAAGTGCTATATAAGGTTATTGATAATAATGCTTTCAAATTGGAGTCGATAAAAGAAGATATCCGCCATGCACTCCAGTGTATAGAATGCTTTCAAGGATGTGTCATAAGCAAATGCGACCTGCAGTAAGGCCCTGAATGATAACATTTTTTATTAAAACGTTCACTAGGTAGAAACAAGATGACACTAGTTCTCAGATAACGAAGCCCTGTAAAAGTTAATTGAAATATGAGTTGTTTTTTCGTTCAACGATTCCAACACAATCAGCCCGATGACTAAATGGCGCTGGAATTTATGTGTTTGTAATTTTTCACAACGAGTGATCATGATTTCGTTTCAGTTTCCACCATATGCTCTTTGTAATTCATTGTAGCAAGTTTCTCGTATTTTGGCGGCATACCCCGCATTTAGATTATGTAGCCAAGATCAAACATTGTTTGATTATATCTGGTATCAGAAATAACAACCGCTGACGTTTCTTGCTGAATGCGTATTAGCTGATTGGTCTTTCAGCTAAACTTTCAAATGGGTCGAAGTTTTCTATTTGGTAGGCAATCTCATATGGAGAAGTCATGCATACTGCGATAAAAGTCAAATATGCCTCGCATTTCATGCTAGAAGTTTCTAATGAAGCGACGTACTCTGGTCCAAATATTAATCTGGGGTTGTTTTGAGCGGGGCCTATGCAAACTGATCTCAAATGATTCCTAAAGCAAGATTATTTGTGGGGCAATAAAATAACGTTTCTCAGACCGGTTAAAAATCAGCGATATGGCAGGGTAATTCACTCAAACTAGCTTTAATGGCCCAATTGAAGCAACTTATTTATAACAGCAAAACAATCAGTTTATGCCCCTTGTTATAACATTGCTCCGAATGCAAAATATCGAATATGGAACAAGTACATAGCAATTGCAATTCATTAACAATACGCCATGCTCCCTGATTATGCAGTTTAAGTCCCAATACGAAATTTATCGGAATGGTACGGTCCAAATATGGACGAAGCAGAAGGTGCCTGTTTATAACGGGGGAGGTAATAAAGAGCTAAATGACTCTCTGATGAATTAATAATCTCTCAGTGGTCCGATGTGGTGATGCAGCACACACTAGAGTCCCTGTCAGATTATTTGAAAAATCTATGAGGTATGCTGGTCGCCCTTATGGAGTCACGGGACAGTTGTCTTACATCCATATTTATATGAACTGTCATCTGAGCACTACATTAATCTATCGATTATCATGCCCTGTATATTGGTGCACATTTTAAGTCGATGAGCTGTATCTAACCCTATAATCGTATTCATTTCTTGGAGCGCTGAATGAATTGTTGGGTGTTTATAATTCAACCTTTAATTCAATGTCAATGGGAATGCATTTATTCGAAAAGTATGGCAACAAATGATGGCCATTGCGAAACAGAGATTTGTAATGAAAACATACGATATATTGAAGGTAAAGTATCTCTCAACCTCCATAGCCAATGGACTCCTGCGGGCGCCGGGACGTATAATGACTCGGTATGGTTCCTGTGGAATGCTTATGCTCCGCCGTATATCTTAAATTGATATATGATATTGTGAAGAATAGAAGGCCGAGTAAATCCGCATGTGATTGATTATGGAAATGAGAATGGTATTCACTTCAGTGCAAACACATCTAGATATAATGTAGTATCGAATTATCATCTCCTTCCCTCTCCCATGTTTTCATTCACTTCGATGCCAGTCAAGGGTGAACAGCCAAACTGTTAATCAATGTGCGTTCCATATGTGTTTTACTAATGAGCGTTATCATTAAGCTTATACATATTTAACTATCGAATAAAGGAGTATATATAACAATATATTAGCAAGTCATGTGCTGTTGGGTGTCTACAAATTTACCACATGGTGGAAATTGTACTAACCATGTATGCGGTAATTATATATATATATATAAAACAAAGGAGTGAACGCCCGTGTTTTCATCTAGGTCTAGGCTTATTAAGGCCATCACTCTATTAAACATTTTGTCTGATGCAACGAAGCAAAATCTCGCAAACCGTGACCAAGAGGCAACTTAAGACCACACCCCCCGACTCGAGATATCCGTTCATTTATACCTGCTTAATGCGTAAAGAGCAATTAACTTCAAACTCTTCCTGGCGGGAAGAAGAAAAGCAACCTGGACAACGACAAACCAGGTATACCATGTCTTGTGTATTGCATATTTAAATATTAATTATTGATTCAGTAAACTCTCTATGTAGTCGCCGATGGTGAATTCTTATACAATACAAAAGAGTTTGAATAAACAATGCCCTTGATCTTGAATTGTTAGGTGTTCGGCATATCCGATTAGTAAGACATATGCGTCTACAATGCTATTACATACGAGCTAAAGGACCCAAGGTTTACAAAGCACTAAGTGTTTCCAAGTCATGATATAAAACATATACATCAAATGGCATCTCAAATGCCTCGACAAAGATCCACCATTTCAAAGATAATACTCTATATGTTTATATGATTTGCCTGTACGTTCAGATGGCTCATCTACCATCGGATCATGTTTTCAACCAGAAACAAATCAGATATGCCAGATATGTTTGCAGTGAGTGTCTAGCAAATAATATTAAATCGGTGGGCGCATCGCCAATCAAAATATCAGTTACGAGACAACTCATTCTCACCTTTAATCCATTAAATCGTCCACACCTGATCATCAAATATTTTCATCAAGGATTTCCTTTTTATCTGGCTTATTTTATTCTTAAACACATACTCCCAATATCAATATAGTGATTATATTGAGCTATTTCAAAAACAACTTTGATATACTTGTCAAGATTCATCTGATCAAACTGTGTTATCAACGTATGTTGACGTGCAATATCATAGTTTTGTGGCCAGTTATTTAAGTGCATGAACAGCGAATTAGCAGGCATATGTCTGGTGCAATCCATTATTCTTAAGCAACTACCACCACATGAGCACATTTTTACAATAGTTGCGTATGGTGTGGATTCATGCCAGGATCAGTGTATATATAACCAAGGATATACCCATACCTTTGTTAGCGCATGGTTATCCTAAATGATATTCATTATTGGGAAGTTATATCATAATGCCAGTTGTGCCGAGTTTAATTCACAATGAATCAATAAGTTGACCAATATCGACGGTACAAGTTAACCACGTAGATGAACTGATTGAAAGACCACTCACACAGGTCACGCTTAACCTAACACAACATGACTCATCGTGCCTGCTGGTACCAGAATGATATTATCGCCACTGACAGCAGCTTCGCAAATAAGAATTACTTTCCCGCCGACGAGTTTTGGCAAAGTTTCTCTCATTCAAAGTGCCTTTATAGTGTAATTCCTTAAGCACCTCGCTCTACTTGAACATTCAATTTCACGAAGGCGTTACCAAATGCCTGGAATTATTTGTGTGTTCTTTCAAATACATCTTAGTCACCTAGAACAATGATAAGCCGCGCTGTAAAATCTGGTGGATCAATAGGATATTTATCGTGCTATCGCTTGTAGATTAGGTTGAGACTGATTATCAGAGAAGCAATCCAATGATGGCACGATGTTCAGTGGTCAGCTGACAAGTAGGCCAGACGTTTCATGACGAAACTTATTCAAATCGATGTGAAACTTCCACATATGGAGATAACATTCTGTTGAAATGTGTTCTACTCAGTGTCAAAATAAAATGGAATAAATGTGACATATTCTGTTCATTTCATATTCTCATCTCTACATCAATGTCAACCCGATGTGGTATATAGTCTGCGGCCAATGTTTGGATTTATCCGTCTTTCAATGTAACATAGAGAGAAAACTGTACATGGTGAAGTGCTGTCTAACAATCCGGCTCCCACGATATAGCAGCTTAACAACATTTGCTGAAATTGGCCTCCTTATTTAACAGCCTCACCCTTCTCACCCTTCAGCATCATATATCGGAGTTAATGTCATCAGATGCCAGCAACAAACTTATTGTTCGCTATCAACCAAATATGCCTTTTCACTTGGTATTCGCACCAGAATTGGAGTGCATTAAAACAGAACTTTACCTTGCCTGTGCAGTTGCTATAATGACGTGATGTCTCGTTTTCAGTGAAATCATATAACAAAGGCTTAAACATTCTGCTTGTTTCATATAGGATATATCTACTTGTCGTGGTTCTTCAAACCGTAAAACTATTCAACAACAAACCGACATCTTGTATAGCACGACTAGTACACAATTGAACACCACAACAACCGAGTTATCCGGACGTTCATTAACTGACCTTTAACTTTGTACTGTCTTCCATTAATATTCAGCACTTGCCTTGCCGTGAATGACTAACTGCGAAATTATTTCCAGCCTTTGGCAGAATGGCAGTCTGGAATTGAATCTCCTACAAACATATTCCATTGTTTCTTATTAACCATTGCAATAGTAATATTACTCTCCCACTGTTATTCGTACACCTCTCGCCAACACCTATGTCACTATCTACACACTACATACCATTCACTCATCATTTGCGTGGACTTACTCCCTTATTCTGGGTTATCCGGGTGTGCTAAAAGGGACCCCCGATCGTATGGCGGATACAGTTTATGATACCTGGAGCTGTCGTTGCCTAATACATGTGCAAATATTAAAAATAGATCACTGAGCCTTATCCATACCCTAAGGAGTATTTGGTTTATTCCTCATTTTCATTTTGGTCTTGCTCACTCTCTAGGTCATGATTATAACATTTGTCCCATGCTTAGCTATTGATTATTTTGTCGTCGTATCAGAACCATTGGAGCCATTAGGTAGTAGCCACATTTGTGGTTTGCTTCAAAGATGCAAAACATAAGGAAATTACCATAGCCTCAAAAGCGCATGTGGACACTTGTCTGCGGCGTGCACTGGTAACCTGCATACTACTTATCGTCCGTACGGGGCAGATATCTTCATTGCACTTGGGTTGTACAGGTAGGCCAATAATCATTAGTCAGCCTTCCAACAAAGCAGATCAAACGCTCATTTGTGGGTAGCATTAGACGAATCGATCGTTCGCCGATTACTTGCATACCATGTGCCTTTGTGTTGCGATTTCTTCGTCAGAAAGGCAGGAACAAGGTTACACTAATTCGGTTCCTGTACTTACTGACTCGAACTAGGCAGTTAGCATACTAACGCTGGTGAACATATGAGAGATGTGTGATTATTCTTTGTTATCAGCTTAGTGTTTGAATACCTTGCTATTGAATAAATACTTTTGTGCCCAATTGTGTGGGTAATATGCATCCAAAATGAAAAAAACAAGCTTGTCAACAAGCGGGTTTTTGGGCTACATTTTATTCCTCTGCAGCACATCACTTATTGCTCTAGTGCAGCGAGTAGAGGCGACAGTACATCTAACCAAGTTAATAGATTTCTTATTCCCTGGCATGATTGAAGCATCTCACGTAGCCAGTTACGGCCGATGGTGTTTTCTAAGTATCTTCTCCCAGCTGCATACATAATGGTTTACTTTGACAACTGAGCAAGTAAGGTCCATGGGTAAAGCTAATGTGAGTTGAGTGAATAATGTTATATTTTCTGTCGCTGCGAATGCAACGATGCATAGCAACTATGGTTAAAGTGCCTATCGCACGAAAAATCATGACATTTTTTCGCCAGATTATGGAAATATAACCCAGAAGTACCTATTCTGTCTATGTATCAGTGGTCAAAGTGCGCGCTTTCGGATCGAAATTCGACTTTAAAGATGAGTCCGGCGTATCGAAAACGACGAGCTCATGAATAATTGATCGCCTCCGCGTGACGTCAACTTCGGCATTGTTTTCGTGGCGAGGCGCGATCTGCGCTACGATTAGCGCAAAAGGGCTGCTGGTAATTTCGCTATTTCATCACTTTAGGAGAGCGACGAAGAGACATGGGATGGCACAGATCATTAGCAGACCATCGTTGCTTCGGCAGAGAAAATTTCGCCTGCATATTCTAACCAGAAATGAGCGATTCAGACGACTCCGATGAACTGACATTTTATCAAATTTTGCCTTAACTGATTAGATGCGACGGTAATTGGGCCGGTTTAATTTTATTTATCACATTATGAATTGATTTCAGCAAAGTACCTATAACCGTGCGATAGGCACTTTAAAACTGACCCACACCAAGATTCTCTCAAGGTACACATCAGCTCAATCGACGACGAACAAGTCTAGCTTTGCCACTTGATCACCTCAAACTACTTTCTTATCAACAAAGGATCAGTTATTTGTGCTGTCTGGGCTAGAAGCCGATAGAAGACAAAAATATCAATTGGTTTCTCCTAGATCGGGAGATTTAAATTAACTAGCGTCTTGGATAAGAGTATAATCAGGTATTGCGAGCATAGCGATATAAATCGTGCGGCAGTGATGCGTTATGACCATCGTCTAAAGCGGGTTTCACACTGACAGGGGTTAATAGACAACTGGAAAAATAGCAAGAGATTACAATTAAACAATAGCTTTCCACTCTGAATCGCTAAATAGCACACCTTATCTTTCCTTATTCTTGAACATTGTGTTAGAAGTAGTTAATTAGTTAAGTAAGCTGACATTTGTTCAATTTGTATCAAAGAACTAATATATGTACACTGATAAAGCCGTTATTTTATCATCGGGTGCTCACCATAACTCCCCCTATGGGTAACTGTAACAGCAGCAAATGGTTGGCTGCTAGGTGGATGAACAGCAGGACTGACGGGAGATCAAAGGAGCTGTCAAATTTATTACCTTTCTAGTATCTGTACTGAAATCATTCTCATTGCATCTGTTAAATTGGAATAAGCACAGGCTTTTTCTCCTGATAATTTTATTCTGTGTTGAATTATACTGTAGTAGCTCCGTTCATCACTAACGGATGTGCTACATATCATTTCACAAATTTCTTTTGCCACCCATCGCTTGTAGAGTTTAATTAACGTAATATACGCGAGTCACTCATGTCGTGTTCGGTATTTGCATATACTGCTTCAACAATCCACGATAGCCTATATTGCCAAATATTCAAAGACGTGTACGTGTAATGCAAAAATGAAATATGGTGCTCGAGCCGTACGTTCGAGTGACGACTGTATATATCCGCCCACTTGTGCATTGTAATCGTGTCGCCACACGACAGACAAACGTAATATTCAACAGCCATTTATGCTTGTAGAACAAATAGATCTCCGAAAATAGCAAACAATGGCTAAGAGCAAACAGAGGGGTTAACTTGTCGATTGAGCAGCGAGATTTGAGACTCATTTTTGCCATTTCTCTTTGTAAATATGCCAGCCTGAGGAGTCGAATTAATTCATGCAATGGTACTTGCGTTAGATGAGTTTAATGCACGACAATAGTGTGCATGACATTGAGTCACACACACTAACAAGCATTCTCTACATTCGATACTTATAGTTACTGCTTTTGTAACTATTTCCATTACTATGTCAAAGAGCGCTTGAAACTTTGCTCGCCCGAATACGACAATCATATACTGTAAAAACGTGTATGCACTGCAAATAAATGGCATGATATTTTAATTTGCATCGATTGTAATTATATGAACACAATTCCTGCGTCCTGAAACAAGCTGACAACGAGGTTGGCACAAAAGCTTCCTGTATGATAAGTAGTAAAATCATTAAGGTTTATTTGTCAATAGTTGTCGAAAACCCATATGACGTAGTACCGTCGTTGAGCACCATATACATCTATTATTAACAATACCGATCGTGAAGGTGTACTTTGCACCCCGGTTACTGAGCTACAATATGATTATTTAATGAGTGTGATCACAACGAGTGATATGTTTCAAACATAACAAAAAAGGTTTTGTGAGGTAAGAGAGATTGCCAGCGGTAGTTGCCGCCGAACAACCTCGCTACAAACCACCTATATCTCCCACAAAGTATCAACAAGATACCTGATACTGTTTAGGGTATAGTGACACCTCCCACCAACTTGTGTAGACATGTGTAAAATGGTCGACAATGGCTGCCAATAACCCCAGTAGCTTCACTGGACATTAGCGTGACGCAATTAATGCTTTGGGTTTGTTTTGTGGAAGAAAAATGCAGTTTAAACTTAATTTTTTTTCGAGGCAATAGAATTCAGTTCACTATAGGAGTAGCAGTTATTGACACAACTAATGGGTTTGAGTGAGAAGCGCTGACAGATAGTCTAACCGAAAATATGAAAACATGCCAACCTTCATGATTAGGCAATTTAAGCCTCAATCCGAATTTTATTGAAAAGGCATTGTCTGAAGTTCGACCACAACATAACATGCTGACATTGTTTATATACAGGTTCGTTTTGCGGGAGGTTATGAAGGGTCAAATGACTCTCTTATGACTTTAAAATCTCTTATAAGTCGGATGTAGTGATGTAGCACCACACGAAGAGAACAACGAATCTGATTATCTGAAGAATCTAGAGTATGCTGGTGGGTCCTATGCAATCCCGTGGATATTTATCTTACACCCATATCCAGAAGAACCGTCATCTGAGCACCACATAAATCTATCGATTGCCATAGCCTGAGTCTGGGTGAGCATAGCTTATCTTCATCTGTGTCTTAAAGTCCCCAAATTTAACATTGTAATTGTTTCCTTGTCTGGGAGAGCTGAAAGGATTGATTCAAATATTGAAGCTGAAAACGTTGACCATTGGTTATATGTGAAATAGAGCTTTTCTACCACAAAGTATGGCAGATTCCCGGCAAGGTAGCCCTCCAGGCAAGAGCAAGATAAATTGATCTAATTCTAGAAGTATCTATGAGACTACTACGGGCTCTGTGATGCATAACGGCGTTGTAGGCTGTCGTGGAATGCTTTTGCACCTCCATATACATGAAATAGATGTGTGATACAGTAAAGAATGGAAGGCCGAATCCGCCTGAGTGATTCAAATGGCTATGGAAATGTACATGGTATTCGTTCCGAGCAAACAGATTGAGACAAAATAGGGCATTGAACTATCATCTCCTTCCCACCAGCTGCAGTAAAATCCATCCAACACGTGCAGTTTTATTCATCTTCCCATTTCTCACTCACTTATACATCCCGTTTACTCATTCATTCCCTTCTCTCTCCCATTCACTTATTCACTTCATGTGTGTCAGGGTGAACAGCCTAACTGCTCCTCAAGGTGTGTTCCATATGTGTTTTGTCGTGACTAATGAGAGTCATAACTACGCTTATGAGATATAACGAACAATAATGGAGTGTATATATAAAATATCAACATTTCTTGCATCGTCGTTTATATGCAAATATGCTACAAGCTGACAACAGTTAGGGTAACTTTTTTCATATAATGAGGCTTCTTGGAATTTTCAGCAAAACAAATGACCAAGAAGTGGGCATCCGTGTTTTCATCTAGGACTACGCTAAATATGTGCTTCCATTTTGGTCATTACATTATTAATCATACCACCTATAACAAGACTTATAGACACGACTAATAGACAGACTAATAGGCACCTAAAGATCATACCCGCAGACTCGACATATCTGTTCATTCATATCTGCTTAATACATCCATCTATTGTCAATATTCATCCGCCTGGAGCAATTAACTCAAAGCTCTTTCAGGCGGGAAGGAAATAAGCAATCTGGACAACGACAAACCAGGTCGACCATGTGTTGTGAATTGCATATTTGAATTTCAGCTGTCGGAATGAATTATAGATTCAGCAAACTCTCTCTACAGCCACAGATGGTGAATTCACTTACAATACAAAACAGTTTGAATAAACTATGGCCTCGTTCTCGATTTGTTAAGTATTCAACATGTCAGAGACTCAGGACATTATGCGTCGACAATGTCATTACATAGGAGTTTAACGACCCCATTAGTTGCTTAGGAAATGCGATTAGGCATTATTTGATCTAAGCAAACAACATATTGTTAGCAGTTTATTGTTGCGACCAAGGTTCACAAAGAGTGTTTCAAGGTCATAATAATAAAGATATACTTTACATAGTATCCCACATGCCTCGAGAAAGATCCAACGATTCGAAGAAAATACTTTATATGTTGATATGATTTGTCTCTATGTTGTGATGTATTAGCTACCATCGTGTGATGTTTTCCGTCAGAACTGAAATGAGATATGCCAGAGGTGTTTGCAGTGAGTGTCCAGCAATAGATATCTGCTAGAAAGCAACAAATCGATGGCCGCATCGCCAATCAATATATCAGCTACAAGACGAACCATTCTTATCTTTGATCCGTCAGTCATCTACACTTTATCATCAAAGATCATTATCAACGATTTCCCTTTATATCTGACTTATATTGTTCTTCAATCCATACTTGCCTTACCAATAAGTAATTCCATCGAGCTGAATTAAAAGACACCCTTGATATTTTCAGGTAGATACACCTGATCAAACTATGTTATCAGCGTATGTTGACGTGCAATGACATGGCTGAGCGGCCAGTGTATTTAGCATATGAATAGCGAAGTAGCAGGCAAAGCTTATGCTTTGAAAAGTTGGGAAATCACGGCGGGTCTAGCAGAGACCTAATAATGAACTACTTATACCTCGCCAAGAGGATGTTAAACCTTACAACATACGTGGTAGAGTGCAGTTATTTACTTGTCATGGGTCGTGGCGGAAATGTTTAGTGCAATCAATTCTTTGTGTGCAACACCCACAATGCAAATCTAATTTTTTCAAACAGGGTACATAAAAAAGTTTCTAAAACGCATCTTTGATGGTTCGCACGTCTGAGTACATTTCAAATTAACTATGCGAATCCAAGGTAGCAGCGCATAAGTCGCGTAACATATTGTGCACCAACTAATGCTCTTCAGCAAGACAAACGAAACGTAAGTCAACGTCACTCCAACCAAACTAACTGCAAACGTACACAGTCGGTTGTATTCGCCAAACCCCTCAACAACACATTAAAGCACCCATACAGTCAATTACTCGTGTGTGCTGCCCACTTAATTTGTACTTTTGCTAATTCACTTACACAATAACTTGCCACCACAATCTCCTTTTGTCCCTCTGAGATGATGAATCCCATTGTGTGGCTTAAAAGGGGCGTGGCTGCACTTAACTATCCCATCTACTGGCCACATTGTGCCACCGTAGAATACAGTTTTTTTAGTGTTTCTAATAAACATTTACTTATGGCAATTGACCAGCTGCACCACGGTATGTCAGACATGCATCACCTGTAGTGACTTTGTTTAGCTGAACTCATTCAGGTAAACAACTATGAACATCGACTGACTTTTTTTGCCAAATTCACACAGTGTTGACACGATATATGATGTTTTTGTTGCGTGGCGTATCTATCGACGTTTAATGTACTGACTGAAGTGAGACCTGGCGTCAGTTTTTATCTTATCATCGCCATATTTAATTTTGTACGCTTCGTTTTAGAACTCTTTTCGCATGAACGGAAGTATATGCTGTGCCATGCGACCTGTTTGAATATAAAACACTCCAATTCTGTGGTTGAATTATTAATTTACAACAACCGAGGCTATTACAAATTGTAGATTACTCAGTTGAATGGACTTCATCTAGATCGTTACATGGTCTAGGCCCTTTTAGCGAGTCGGCTGAGTAGCACTTATAGTAAGCCGAAGAGTATTTTAGAGTAGACGAGTTTTGCCCGTTGGTTCACCAGTCAAAACAAATATACTATTGGGTCTTTCTAATAGGGAAAAATAGCTGCAGTCTACCTCTACTTTAGCTGTGGTCTAGATAATCTTTGCGAGTCGAATAAATCGCCTGCGTCACGCATAAAAGTAAGCTCAAGAGCAATTCAGTGTAAACGATTGTGCGAGTCGGTTCACGGGTCATCACAAATAGACGATTGGGTCATACCAAACGGCGGTGATTAGCTGAATTCTACCCCTACTTAAGACGTGGTATATGGTCGAGTTATGGCGAGTCACATGAGTCTACCGTATGTTACAAGTGTCGTAGCTGTTTCTTAGAGACTATTTTTGTCAGGAAGGTTCATAATGTCAAAAATCAGAAGGATTCAAGAATGTTGAATACCATCTCATTGCTTCCTGGCAGGACCCTTCCCCTAAATGCCCCCAATACGAAACATTCAATCCCCCGCATGAGACTCAACCACTCCCTCCAGCCAGGTGCATTGACCATCATAATTGGGCATAACCAGTCACCTGGTGAAAAATGAGTGATTGGCTCCAGGGGGTTGTTAGGTGGACAGGGGGATTTGCATGCTGAGACAGTTCCAACCATGTCCATTGCAATTAGAGAGTATCTTTGTCAGCTACTTTCAATAAAGCTTGATTGACTGCTGGCCATGACCCGCCGCGTACCCCCATGTTTCTGTATCCGACCCGCCATGATAAGCACTAGAATTTAAAATGACAAGTCTGACTCGAATTATTGGTTTATATTTATATTCATTGATGGCGAAGTTTTGTGTGATCGAAGCACATTGGAGCAAAGGCGCAAATGTTCAGGGGTATCTTGTTTCAGATATATCAACAAATAGCCATGTGGTTTCCGCGTAGCATCTGCAAAAGCCTTTTGTACATACTTGACATGACCCAAATATATTCGTTTGGCTAAATGAGTTATTTTTCGTACCATCTCGGGTTTTTTTAAATAAGAAGAGGTACTGGGCATTCAATCTAATGATACGATGATCTTTACCTTTATAAAATAAATTCTGACCAGGAAAATGATGCTTATGTTGCGATGGTGACTGGTGAAACGCTTGGTAATACGTTGGTCTCTTTCACGCATCATATCATAGATAATCAGTAGAGCTGGCTGACTTCCATCGATATTGAACGATAAACCCTCACCAGCATGTCTGACATGCTCTGGACATTATCCGACTTCTTCCGCCACCAAACGTTTGCATTTCTTTACAATACCTTCCAATAAAAATCACTTCGGTTATAGCGCGTGCAGTGTAGCTTTGCACCAGTCCGTTTAGACTTCAAACAAACGTTGCCGTGTTTTAATCATTTGTCTTCTTTGAAGGCATCTAACATGATAATAAATCCCTCAGGTTACCATCCGGATTAGAATCCATCACTTCAAACTCCATTTCCTGCCATGGGGTAACCACTGATCGAGCGTTGCGCTGCTTGTTTAATCCAATGGAAAGTCTTCAAACCTGCACCCTCTTTAATGTTCATAATATGCATAATGACCACCATCACGCGGTCATCCATTTCATCAAGATTACTTATCATTTATCTCCAAACCATTCAATCTCACTAGTGTCCCTACACGTGTGATGTCATCCACCACATGGTCATTAATTTATCATCTAATGATTATCATCCATCGCAAAGTCGATGCCAACCCCAAACCTATCCCCCAGGAGTCAAATTATCAATTATTTTATTAAGCGTGAGCCAATGTTAACTACACAGTAAATTTACGAACACAAAAGGTCAGATATATACATAGTTTGTTGAATCAATGGTAATTGGCGAAGCACATTCTTTACTGGTATCAACCAGCATTGTCTTTACTCTGGGCAATAGTATTAGCAGGTTTGTGTAGGAAGGGGGTGTCACAAAAAATCACAAAACACGTGGTCCACATTTCTATTAATTCAAATTCGCGCTCAACCTGTACATCTCTCAGCGTCATCAAACACACATCACACTGTCATTGACTTGGATGGTCCACCTGACAAACTTGCCAATTTCCATTCACCACAATCTTCACGAAATAGTTTTCACAGTTATAAGATATTTTTGCAGGAACTCATTACGTTTTTTCTTTGCACAAAATCTAACACTTAATTACTCCTAATTGTCAACTAACATGCAAATCTATCCAAAATCAGATTCACCTGGTCATGTTTTGAGCACAGACAAAGACATCAGCTCCTATGAAGATCTCCCTTTGCCGTTGCGTACCCACTTCTACTGCGTTCAGGGTCTCTGTTACCGCTGATAATTCAGCGCAAACGTTCAAAAGTTCGTTTTTTATATATATATACATATATATATATATATACATATATATATATATATATATATATATATATATATATATATATATATATATATAATAATATATATATATATATATATATATATATATATATATATATATATATATATATATATACTTATACATATACATATATTTATATTCAATATATATATATAAATACATTCTCGGCGCGTCGGCTGTTCGAGAAATACTCCGATTTGATTAGTGCCTCGCGATATTTGTATGTGAAATAAAGAGCAGGAGGGGGGTTTTTTGACACGATATGAAGCGCGTTGCGTGGGACAGACTTTCGATTCTCGTTTCTCAATTTTTGCCAAAGCTTATAGCGGAGCCCGTAAGTTGTTTATTTCCGTGTTATGCACCAATCCACTTACTTTCCTTAAACATACGTTTTGCATCACCCTGGAGTGGCTTCCTCTGTAAATCCGTGCTGAGCCTGAGATTGGCTCTTTTGGCTTGGGCGGTCAATATTGACATACCTCTCGAGAGTTATTTTCCAGTCTTTAAATCGCTATCAGATAATTCACACAAAATTGAGCAACCATCGCAAATAAATTGTGTCCGAAGCATGGCTATTCCGCAATGGAAAGCATGCTCCTGTATGCATTAGCATACATGCTAATATTTATCGTTTGAGCGCGCATGATCATTCAGTGTAAACACCAAATAGTTTTGCGTATCACTGATTCAGATAGGTTATGTGTATCGTTTGCCAAAATAACTATGCATAATATGACAAGCCATATGAGGGCAGATCTGAATATCGAGTCACTCAATGAGAGGCTATAACTAAGCTGTACAATCGGTAGTCTGGGGTAATTTATCATGAGATGGACAACAAGATAATTTGCAAAACCTGCTGTCAGACAAGATGCGTGTTAACATGAATACTAGATTAATCAACAATTCTATAAAATACACGGATACTCTTTTATTGTCAATTATTAGTACAGTTGGTACCAAGGCCTGTTATATTTGAAGAGTAACTTTTGTGCATTCTTAGGAAAAGAAAATGCATCAGTTGTAACGATCCATTATGTGTTGAGTTTTGATGTACACATTTATTGATACTTCCCAAAGTTTGACTTCATAGCCTTTGCGAACACACGGTAAACGCCATTCTAGAGCTGGTTATATACGTAACGTAAGATCGTTGATGGTGAAAGCCTACCAAAGCTCAAGTTGGAAATAAACCAAAGAAAGGCGATATCATAAGCATCACTATTTACAGGAGCATTCTAATCATTAAAGCGCAGTCAAATTGATTATAAACATTTTCTGTTCCCCGGACCTCGATTTCAAGTCACTATATGTATCATGTTAGTCGACATGATACATGAACTTACTGTCGCTAAGCACGACCAACAATGCGAACATATCAGGAGCAGGTCTTGATTATGTTTCAGCAATCAGTGTAGCTGTGGATATTGGTTGACGCTTTTAGTCAATGACCAAGGATATGTGCAGCCTGAAACATCACCGACGTGTTAGACGTCTATGGTGGTGTTCATTGTGAAATACCTCAGTTTCAGATCCTACATAATAATGTTAGTCACGCTACGTTTGCTTTGATAATGCTGGCATATCAGCCCATTATCGGGGGTCTTCGTTCGATAGAACAGACAAGGCAATATATGAGGTTTTCGCATTAAGCCGCCTAATGGGTTACAACGCGCCTCAGTGCCTCATGACCAATGGCTTACCTTTCTCACCCTGACAGCCACTACTGTGATGAATGTTGCCTTAGAGACCACATGCGGTGCGACGGAAGTAACATCAATGGAGCAAACGACAGTAGCAATACGTCTTTTTGGCAAGGCGCATTAATATTATTAAAAGAAATGAATGACAAAATACAAAGTAATTGTTGAACTAATCTGCTGTATTTTAGACAGAATCCGTATATTTATATATATACTGCGGTACGCGTGATTGAATGATCTGTATATGTCGCTGAAAAAGTATTTTTTTATTTCTGTTTCACTGTTGACATCGGTTGAATTTCACGCTGTGGATGTTGATATACATAAGCAGGTGATCTCATATGGTGTAAAAACACATATACGATCATATCATGATACAATGTTGTGACCAACGTTTACAGCGCCATGTCGTATTGTATGCCTTGGCGTATAAATATTCAGATGTATTGCCCTCACCGAAACGATGCCATGCCTCTTTTACAACTCAGCATGCCACTTTAATGGAGAATAGTTCTGGACAATATCCTTAAAATGAGAGGTCAATAAATGTGACTGTCAATTGCAGAAGTATTTTATCCTCAATAATGACGGTACGATTACGTATATATATTCATTGACTGATCTGCCACTTACCAATCAAAATCAATTGAACTGATTTCCAATTCATGGAAAACCGATTGCATAGAAATCAGGTGACCATGTAAGATATCAACGGTAGTTCAATAAAATGAGTTCGGTGAGATCAAGTTAATTGTTTAAGCGATTACAATTCAGTTCAATAATGTGGCTTTTGTATGGACTATTCAGGTTATGAAACTCATCCTGGTGTTGTTGATGCATATTGTCACAAGCAGCTTATGGCGTCCTTTATTGGTCGTAGCGCCGTTTGCCTGTAGTCTTTGAGGACCTAGGCATTATATAATTTACTGTCACATATGTATGACACCACTGTAGACGCCGCTCATATAATAAACATGTGTTATGAATACGAGTTCCTTACAGAAGCTTCATACTGAGGCAATTGACCAAATTTTTCATGCCTGTCGTATTATATATAACCTATTTAAATGCATGGACAAAAATGGCTCTGAATGAGAGGCTTTCTCTACCAAAGGACACATATAGCTCGTCGGAAAGGGCAAATGCCTCCCATATTAGTAAAATAGGACAAATCTATCTAATTGCAAGATATTCATTGTGCTCCGGATAGGTGTGATGTTTAATAGTATGACTACATGTTTTCAATTGTTGTTCTTCTATTGCCCAATGCATTCACGGAATAGTGTCAAATGGAAGAAACGTTTGGTTTTGTGTTTATGCTCACATGAACTTAATGTCAGTAGGTTAGACAATCGGCTCTGTGTGATCTATCTCTTGTTGGGAGAAACTGCATCTACGCAACCTTGACTTTAAAAAAGTCAGTTAATAACCGATTGTACATTGATCGACTGGTTAATTAAGCCACGCATTAACAAGCGTGATACTGAGAAACCATAGCTAATCAACGTATTGACGTCCGAGGCGTGGTATGTCAGCAATGATACTAGACTTGGCTGGTTTATTGTAAAGCCGCCTCTCAAGGGAATTAAGGCACTCAGATGTTATGTCTTCTCAGTGTGGGTGCAGATGGCGCTTTTATGAACCTAAGAGGTTAGAAACTATTTGGTAATGCTGGGGTTACCCGTGAGTGGTTTTTTTACGACCAGTCGGGGGATATCTCTAATAGTCGCGACCGGATCTCGTGTCAGGGCACCCACCGAACAGAGTTGATTATTTTGTATGACACCTTTGCGAGACATGTGATGCTCTACTACGAATTACTGAGCAGTCTCGGCCATTAGATACAGCGTCAGAGCACCAATATGATCATGCATCAGAAATTGTTGTTTGCCCATTACCAAGATAATAAAACACAATACGTTCAGGTTGTATGGGCTAGTGCTGCCTGTCATATTGGAGCCGCCATTTGACTCAGATTAGATGTGGGTGCCTTGTAAATACCCTTAGCTAAGCAACATCTAGCCTGTGATCTTTGTAAGATGTTTTGGAAAATGTTAGACGCATGCCATATTGTGCATATCAATTCATGAGCAAACTGTTGTTTAGCTCCAAAGACAGGTATATCATTTGACACAATCAGTTAATATTGCACTGAGCAACAGTTAACACGAGAAATGATGGCCCGGCAGGACGTCTTGGTGACGCCATGTAATTGTCTCTAGCAATCAAACGAAATACACATCTAACGCGAAGACATGAAAAACGAATTTTCATATCCATGAATGGTTATCAAAAAGGTGCGTAAGCACCCACATGATGATTCGTCACAGGCGATTTAATCCAGCAAGAGAGACTTACAGAGATCATCACTCCTATTTCATTTGTTTTGGCGCCACATTCCCTTATCGTAAGTTGAGATTTTCATGCTTAATGTGTAAATTGATAAACATTTACACAGCAGCGGATAGCCATAAAAGCAAGGGACACGATCTATTCCAAGTCATTCTTGATCAATGAATACAGGCTGCTTGAAACATAAATTTCCCATTGCGTTTAATAGTATCTATCCCACCGTCCGATCGGGGCTATACAAATTATAGCCTTTGAAAGAACAAATGTGCTCCGCGTTGTACCTGAGCCTGACTTAAAGCCTTTGTATGAGGCATGGCACCGTCGGAGATAGAATTTAAGCAGGACATGGAGTACACATACCTGACGCACTGCATGATGAGGAGTGGGGGATGGGGCGCGATCGAAACATACCCGATCTGCATTTTACAGCAGACCACAAACCAAATTTATCGCTGCCATGACATCTGATGGAAGAGGCCTCCAATACGTTATTACCGCACTTATCCGTGAAACTGTTGATTGTCGAATATAACTAATACGACCGCTAACATTCAAAAAAGGAATCCTCAATAGCAAGCACAAGTAGCATGATCGGGCCTGACCCTAGCGACATAGTTGTAATTTCGACGTAGGTGAAACAAACTATAAATGAATGAAAGCAATTTATTTAGCATAATTCTAATGATAAGTTATTCAGCCACAGATGACGATAATATGCAATAGAAAGGTAATACGATGATACGATTTGTCTATACGACTAACGGTTGGCGGCTAGCGATCCACGGGCGACGAAACGGCAAAGAAATGAAAGAAGATGAACTATGAACGGTACAGAATAGAGTCGAAAATGGATTGGATAACTTAATGACATTTGAGACCGACGCGCTGTGATCCATTTTGCTGCCTTGTCGCTTGGACGAGTAACCGAATCGAACAGTTTATGAGTCTAATAATTTAAATTAGTTTTGCACCTTTGTGTTGATATAGACGGAGTTAATCGAATTGCTGTATTAAACTTTGTGAACTCCATATTTCTTGTTTATTGAATCATAAGTATATATTGCTGATGTGATTCTCAGATGTGTTCCTTTAGTAAACGAGGCAGAGATAAAATGGCCAATGCATAATCCATGTTGCGTATCTGAAACGTTTTAAATTATTCATCATAATTTAATATCTCCACACGTTTGCCATAATGCAATCTTGCCTTTCTTACATTCTCAGTAGCTTTCTCAATATGATCAACACAGATTTATTGGTTCATTCAATATTAATCACCAGATGTTTAGATCTCCATTTGATTTATCTGTTCATTGCTGATCAACCAGTCGTAACAACGGACACAGATACAGGACAGTATGGTAGAGTGAGTAATGATACCATAAACGAACTGAAACGACCTGTACAGTTTCGCAACACTCACGCAAAAGTCTGTACTGGATTGTTAGTTAGTAACGAAAGTCTAAGCTGACCAATGATAAGACATCGCGCACGTTCCCATTTTTTTGTACATCGGTGACATTCAAAACACAGTACTGGATGTCAACTATCTAATAATAGATCTCTACGAAATATGATTGCATGACCTTTTCCTCTGATCGGTTTTTATTCATGAATTCACGCTGTCGACTAAGGCAATCATTAAAAATTCATTGACGCAATTATTAACACACTCAAATGTTTATTCATACATTGTCACCTACTCCACGTAGTCGATCACAAGCTTTTTCCATCTAATTTACTCTCTCATTCATTATTGCTAAGATTCATACTCGCATTTATTTACTTGCGCATTCATTCAACTGCTCGTTCCGTCACTAACCCATAGTCACACACAAATGTGCAACAAAAGCTTAATACACGAAAGTGATCATAATTTCGATCCTGTAAACAAGAACGACATTCCTTTATATCTATACGGATAGAACCGGGAAGCATAACAGGGGATATGAATATTACCTCAGATTATAACCAATACCTATAACCCGCCTTAAAAAGAAACTTACTGATTACGTGCTAAGGCAATGCCTCAAGTGCATCTAAACTATACAGAATGTACCCATGGTCTGTGTGTTTCTAAGCCGGTTTCTTGGCGTAGCGATAGACTGCGTCGCCTTTGGACCCACAGGGTGTGAGTTTATTACCAAGGTGTGAAAAGCGTGACTCGGATGCTCACGTTAATTGGCGGTGCCGGTAGTACCGTGCTGAACCTTCATCCCAGCGGCGTGGGTTTCGCAGCCGGTCTGGGCACTGATTAGGCGCTGTCCAAGCATCCCAATCATCCTCATCCATCACCGTCACGATATCATCTCATTTATGAGAGTGAAAATAACCCAAAGATTACCAATACCATTACTGAATGGTTCTCACATAAATCACATTATGATGCTGTTAGCAAGCACTGTGATGTTGTTATTATCTATAGCAAATTATAAATCATAAACACGGACACTTGTAAAGCTGTCTTAGATTAGATGATATGAAGGGAACCGTGCGCTAACAATATTGCATATGAAACTTATTATTATTACATCATAACATTAATGATTGTATATATATATATATAGATATATATATAGAGAGAGAGAGAGAGAGAGAGAGAGATAGAGAGAGAGATAGAGAGAGAGAGAGAGAGAGATAGAGAGAGATATAGAGAGATATATAGATAGAGAGAGAGATCTCTAGAGAGAGATAGACATAGAGACCATGATACTATAGAGATATATAGATAGCTAGAGAGAGAGAGATATCTCTCTCCCTAGAGAAAGATAGAGATCTGATATAGAGAGAGATCTCTCTAGAGAGATCTATCTCTCTCTCTCTCTCTCTTTCCCTATCTCTCTATATACATATATATCTATATATAGATATCTCTCTCTCTCTCTATATCTATATATATATATATATATATCTATCTATATATATATATATATCTATATATATATATATACATACTTTACTTGTAATATTGGGGTTGTACTGCAATTTCAGCAACAAGGTTATAATGCTACGTAATGGCTGATGACGACCATCATGATTGGCAGCTCAACTTAAGTACCAGCTGCTACGTCGCACAAACGCAGTGCCCTGACATGGACG
Source organism: Urechis unicinctus (assembly GCA_034190875.2). Classification (NCBI taxonomy): domain Eukaryota; kingdom Metazoa; phylum Annelida; class Polychaeta; order Xenopneusta; family Urechidae; genus Urechis; species Urechis unicinctus. Next base: position 20,222,119 of record CM067352.1, on the reverse strand, counting down.
CCATACTTCATCTAACTTTCACCACCTCATCCTTCAATGATTCTATCACAGGGAAGCGTTCAGCACCATCTGGTCTATGTTGACTATCTATTCATCGCCGTAGACAGCATCGTTCAGTCACTGCGTTGCTACCTTCCTGGGCGATCAATAATATTCATGCAAATAAGGGAGTGGCTGTCTTCAAAGCGGCTATACATCAGATTTTGGCGGATTGCTGCAGCTACTGCTTTGCCTCTCTGTTACAATGGCTCACAAAACGTACAAAACTCTTATGTACTAAAGAAGCGATTTGGAACTGACAGGGATGAATAACGAACGGAGCAATCTGTTTTTGTCACATTGGCCCATACAAAAACAGCCAAATGGGCCATTCAAGGTCTACTGATTACATATATCTAATGGTGGAATCAGCCAGTCTGCTGCGCCAAATGACGCGAAGGCTGGATGAAAACCAATGTGTACAATCATTTTATGACTTTATGAATTATTGGGCGGTGCAAAGTGTCGAGATAACCTAATGTAAGTCATATAACTAATGGCATTGTGCAAAATGCATCGTGGTGAAAAACGAATTGACATTATATGAATACCAGTAAGTTGCGGAGGTCGTAATGGAGAGTAATGGGGCTAAAGGCAATCATAATTTTACTTATTTTATAGGGAAATCATGTATCAAAAACTGTTACAATTACAATGGTATTACAGCTGAGTAATCTATGATTGGGAGCCTATCCACACCAAATGATTACAGTTGCATATTTGATGTTGTTTGCTGAAACTGCATCACAAGAGGTGGGGGATGGAACTCACACATGGTCTTCGGCCCATAAATGACCACTAGTTGTATGAAACCAGCGGGGAACAGTTGACTGATATGCTAATAACTTTTCCGGGTTTATTTTAGGATTGCAAATGAATGCTATACGCAGTTTGCCTGAATAATATTGTGTAGGTGCGTAATTACAGTACTTCATAATGGATCGCAAACTCCGGACCTTGATTGTTTTAACAAATTGCTAATGTCTATGTTTGCATTGAATATATCCTCGGAATGAAGAAGCGCTACAAAAGTGCACCTCCCCCCCCCCCCCAATTCTACATACTGTAAGAAAAACACTGCACCAAACACATGTTATAATTCGTCATAATGTTTTGGAACAAGGAAATAAAAACGATTCTTACATAGCAAACTATACACAACACATCAAGTTAAACATGACTTAGGCACCTTAAGCTCTCTGTGCACATTAGTGACCTAGCCTGCTCTCGTGTCTGTGATTCCATGGCCTCTGTATCTTCTTGTGTGACATTGACACTTTCACATATTGCTGGTATGGAAACCATCACAGGTGTCAAGACATGGGTGGCTGTGGAAAACTGTTTCCGCATCCTGATGAACCCTTGAAAATAGCAAACACCATAGGCGCCTATGCACATAGTGATATTATTTTATATAATAAAAATGTATGATCCGATGTTTCAACTGAATTATCGGGAGCCATTTATATATTGTATGCCATAAATGGAGCTAACAATGTATCAATATTGATGTTATATGACTTCTGTTGCAGAATACAGAATAAAGGAGCACCAACTACTAGCTAGAGAAAATGACATGATGAAATTGCATTTGGCTAGCGTCCATTGAAAAGGGAAGTATAAGAGCGAGATGTATCAACATTATAGCAAAATCTGACCTTCATAGTTAATTGCCATGTCATGGGCTGCTGTAAATAACTCACAGGACTGGATGTGTGCCTGTTTAACAATATCTTTCAACTTGCCAAAGTGCTTACGCCTGCTCCTCAGTGGATTGTAGTTGTTTGTTCATTGACCGGATAACTTTTCATATGTTATGCGAAATTCAAACTGGGGTCATTAAAATGTGCTTGTTTAAAATATGCCTTTTTTAAATGTTAATCAAATATGGTCTGCGATATGGTGACGTCATTAATGCCCCTTTTTCATGCTCAATGAATGTATTTTCCAGTATTTAATATGTGTTGTATGTTGTCGGTCAAATTTTTTTACAAACAAACTTAGGCTTTTGGAACAAAGTTTGCTGCCTAGCTGATGACTTTGCGTTTGTATTAACCATAATAAAATTATCATGATATGGCATTTACATAGCAATGGAGATGATTTCCTATACGTCAAAGCGAGTTTGGGATACCTGCTGATTGCATACCCTACACCAAATACGTGACCGACATTTAGGCTGCTGAGATGGGCGAGATCATTCTGAACGATTCGAATCTTCTTGGTAAAAAATAGTCTGCTTTATAATGTGTTCATTGTTAATAATTACATTGAATGATTGATTTATGTTATCTCGGAAAAAATAACTGCCTCTATCATAAATTGTTTGGTAGTCAACATGCCCCTTTAGAAATAGATGGCAATTATCGAGGATACGAACAGCTTACATAGAAGAGCTGCTGCTGAAGACAACGTGGGGTATTTCATTGTACTCGTGCTTTTGAAATATAATAATCTCGACGATTAATTTAATTATCCAGTGGATTTGTTTGTGCGACGTTGCTCATTGCAATCACCTTAACTGTGCATATAAAAAAGCCGCACACTCGAGATTGTAAAAGCGAAAGGGTGACCTAAAGTAATTTGTATGTTTTAACGGTTAGTTAACAATCATATGCACTTAGTATCACGCTGAGGCAGGGCTTGTCGTCGGGTTGATCAACGATATGGTACCTTCTCACTGAAATATATACGTGTCGACAAGAATCATGTTGTCAACTGTATAAAAGGTATAAAATGAACGGAATGTCCAATCAGCTATTGTACGACAATGGGTTTTTCTAGTCAACATTAAATACCCTATCTTAAGATAACATCAAAGCGAAATACTTTTTCAGTGCTGCCTTTCTGTCTCGACAAAATGAAGCTTATAAAATGTCATTCTCACCTCTTAATTGTTATGCAGTACACATGCTAGCTGACGCTGTGTGTAAATTAGGTTGAAAAGGCTGTCTTTTATGGGAGTGCCAATGAAAAGATATATTTTGTCTGCTTCATGCTTCCTACCTCTACGTTTCTGTCATTACGCTTAGTATCATGCGCTCATTTGTAACACTCGTACTCTGTTCCTTACCTTCAGCATAAGTCGGTATAGAAATGACAGTTTATAGGGTATGTTAACCGACAACTGTACTTTAAAATATATAACACCAACATCATAACGTCGCAGTCATTGCTGTTATCCCATCATAGTTACTATATTTGCTGAATTGATGTAACTGAAAGTAACAAGCAATTAACCAGCAGCTCAGACCGACAACATACGTCTTAAACGAGTGCAATGTAGAGTACATCTATGTGGCTAAACTAGGATGCTTCCAAATATGCAGGCTACTAGTATTACATACGTCGCCCATGGATAGATTACAGCCGGTTATTGGGATATGATCGTACAGTAGTATATATTAAATTGTTGCCATCGCCGCAATAATATCAACCAGGTTCTCCAGACACAGCCTATCAATGTCCATGCAACAGTCTACTTTAAATATCCATCTCGCCTAGAATAAGCCATATTGGGAGGGGTCAATGAGCAAGACACCTATTCAGTTGACTTCATACACATGCTGGCGACCATATGCATATTCTTCTGCGATCGCTGTTTTCACGAGTACCAATTTGTGGTAGGGGTTGCATAATGGGCAGCGTGTTGGTGTCTTTATGTGTGTGAAAGCGGGTAGATGGGCAGTTGACGAGGGGTAAAGTGACGATGTTGATACATGCTTTTATTAGTCTAACATTTACAAGGTACCAACGCGCGTGTATTTGCAACAAGCTTACCAGACGTGATTCAAACATACTTTATTTATGTATGGATGCTGAGAGCCGCAGAACATAAAATGCATGACCGGCTAAGCAATCGTGACTGTGCAAGGGATCTTGTGTCTGATATTATACCATTGTATTGTTAATAGGCTGTCAACAAGAGTATTTACATGTTGAAGGCAATGTAACAAATATACAGCCGTTGGTGATCTTGAAACGCTTTGTTTACCATACCTGTATCAAATGATCAACTATATTGCTACTGATGTAAAGAGATAAATAATGTATCACAATGCCACACAATATATATAAATGAATCGACAAATGCCAAAATGGCTCATATCAGAATGATATTTAACTCTGGTCACTCTGTTACGTCAACGATTTTCACATTAACGCACACAATGTATGGATAGTGACTTATCTACCTGACCTATGACCTATGCGGTTACTAAGGCTGCATGTCCCGATTTTGACATAGCCAGCTCTTTCCGTTTCAACATCCATCGCATAATGCAGGATGTATATGGTTACGAAAGTGAGTAATCATGTTTGTGAAGCGTGCTTATTTACGATGCCAATGTTGATCCATCATACATTTCTGGCAGCATAAACAAAGGTACTACTAGAAAAAAATACACTGCGCTGGTGGCACTCTAAGCGGCGAGTGAGCTCAGAAGACAGTAATATTATGACCTTTTAATTTATTGATGGAGTCCGAATGGAGCATACGTTATAACATCCCTTAAGTAAGGTAGAAGGCCTTTGCCCAGCCATAAAATACAAGGCGTAATTAATGTCACTCATAACTGAAAGTTTGATAGGTGGTAAGCGAAACAAGCTCAATTCATCACTGATGAAAGCAACCAATGTCACTCTTTTTCCCTGGTGTTTATGCTAAAATTGGTCCACAATATGTTAAAGGTTCAAGTGATAGACCATCGTCAGCGACAGAATATCGCAGCGAAACGAGCAGATCGGAACACACATACAATCATGCTCAACATGGCGTGCTCTTACAGTCCAGAGTGGGCACAGTATGCGCTTCATCAAATTTCAATAACAGCGGTGGCCAGCATATTCTACGAGCAATGTGAAACATTACTTATTGAATAGTAAGCTGATAACGCGTCTGCTATGACGGGCTACGCATCAAACAGGCAGGCAGCTCTCGTTGGAACACCTGCCGCACAAATATTAGAATACTGATGAAGACAGAATTGTTTGGTCAAGATATCATATAACGCATTAAGACATAGGGCAGGCAGCTAAAACATTGCTGCCATATTCCAGCACAATAAGCATTGAATTGAAAGCAACATCTACTTCACAAATCAATTCATTCCGTAGCCAAGCAAATAAATGCTCAACATTATGTCACATGGCGGTAATGCTTTATTCCATAGTATTCCGGTACTTTATAAGTTGTGTGACGCACCAATATGCAATATGGCGAAGTGTGTTGTGAAAGCTCGTGGCAAACATTGTATGCGATTATTTGTCGGCATGCCGTTTACTGCCAATGATAAAAATTGAAATGTCCTGACGTAACCAAACAAGCTCCAGACACCGTACAAGCCGTGCAGAAGACAGCTTTTTAAAAAGAAAGACAATTATCTTTTCAGGGTATCTTTGAGTATATAATTTGGGTACATAAACATTTTGATGGTTGCATCAGAATGACAGATATATTGCTATCGATGTTAAGAGATAACTCATGTATCACAATGCCGCAAAATATATATAAATGAATCGACAAATGCCAAAATGGCTCAAATCAGAACGATATTTACATATGCGGTCAATAAGGCTGCGTGTCTCGGTTTTGACATAGCCAGCTCTTACCATTTCAACATCCATCGACAACAAACAACATGTATATGGTTACGAAATTGAGTTATAATGGCTGAGAAGCGTGCATATTTACTATGCCAATGTTGATTCATCATATATTTCCGGCAGTATAAACAAAGGTACTACTAGCAAAAGATATCCGATCCTCCGTCTATTCCGCATGACACAATGCGCTGGTGGCGCTCAAAGCGGCGAGTTACCTTAACTAAAATTTGCACCCTCAATTGACAAACGTGCTCTAATTGGATAAGGACACTCTTGCTGGATAATGCTACGTGAGCTGACAGGCTATAATGGAACGTTTTACCCGCATCTTGTATGTCAGTCGTGTTAACCATAGTGTTATTTTACACATGACTTGCTGATACGTCTTGCCAAACACCACAAGATGCAGGAAATCCATAGGCTTATACAATTATATATTTTCGTCACTGTGAAAATGACAAATCATGCTATAACAAGACTCAAAATAGTCTGCAGTTAACACCAATTATAACATTTCTGACTTTTGTTCTTGGATACCAATCCATTGAAAATGTATTACTTGGATCATCATAATAGTGTAACCTGTTACTTGGAGATTCTACAGCATTGCGCCTACTCGGCCAGGTTATCATGGCATTTGCTCGGATACACGATTGAATGCTTCAAGTGTTCAGCATAACATGTTTTCGACTGTTCTCTAATGTTTTCTTACAATAAGACATAGCAAAATACTCAGCTGCTCGCCTAGGGAATATCAACACGAGGTTCAGCAAAATGACACAGAGTGACAAGTAAAATGTACCACAACCAGGTAGTTGACAATAGTTTGCGTTGAAATTCAGCAATTGCCTAATGAATAAAAATAGCACTTGATAGATTCGGAGACTGAACTTTATACGAGCTATATGAGCAAATGTGATATTGTCAGTGTAACTTGGTTTCTGATGCTGCTACGATTAGCCCACCCATGGCATATTTTACTCATACCAAGTCAGCCTTATAAGCTGTCATGTATTTGCAATTTCATCATTCGAGAGTTAAATTAATATTTGAAAAGCGCTGTTTACCACGATTTCGTTTTAACGCAGATCTGTTCGCGTCGTCAGCCAAGTATTACAGAGGCAATTGCACCCTTATTCACCCCAAAACGTTTCATTGGAACAAAAAAAAAGATTTTCATTGGATCACACAATAATGGCCATGTTAAATATGAATAAAAACAACGTATTTGCATTCATGGCCATTCAGTAAGGTGCAAAATAGGTCAATCTACACCATGTAGCCATGCACATCGTAAGATGCGGTGTAGTTCAGAGGGAAATTACCACAATTAATCCTGATACATATTGCCCTTCCTAAACTTTATACCCCCATAAAGAGAGTACATCTACGGCGCTAAGTCTATGTCATCTACATCTTCCAAATTGAAATAAGCTTACAGCGAACGAAATGGGAATAGACAACGAGACCTCCCCTGTGCGTGTCAGTTAGCAGTAACTGTGACGGATATCGATATCCGTCTCACAGGAGGTAGAGCCATTATGGACCATTCCAGGACTGCGACATAGAAGGTCATTGCGCTAGACGGTCATATAAGTAGCTATACACATTTCCATCCGTATGAAATGGCATAACGCCGCTTGGTGCTGCATCATTAATATTTGGGGATAGTTGATTTGGTAAATGTGCAAACCAAGAGGCATGAGGCGGACAGAAGAGAAGTTTCGACGGCAATTTAATATGATTTTGTATACTTTGACGAGCACAAAGTAGAAAGTGTTATACATTAGATTGCACTCTGAGCGCTTTTCATATTGCCCATTAACAAATTTAACACATAATATACCCTTACGGAATATATAGCACATCGCGCATTATAATCGAATGGATATGAAGAAACCAATGTTTACTCCCTAAGCAACAATAGTTTTCCGTTAGGTAGGTTCGCTGGCTCCGTCGTACATTAAGTCTTACAGGGTCACGTAGTGCATCAAGATTGCAAGCTATTGTAGAAGATGTCGGCTTTTGGTCTAGACGTTGTTAAATTATCAAACCGCTATGTACATGACGCTGTGATGCATAATATTGTCCATGGTAGTATGAACGAAGACTGGTTTGTAGCTGTACTCACGATGATTGGCAACTACTAATAAGTGAACACGTAATTACGTACGTTTTTGGTCCTGAAATCAAATTTAGACATTGAATTAAGATATTTGCAAGTTGACGATGAACGTGCTTTGTTCATATAACAATGAAGCCGCCGTTTCATGATGTATCATTGGCCGATATTGATTACTTAAGTTATAATAGGAGATCATTTTGATAAGCGATCATTATAATAGGAGATCATTGATCAAGGGTTGCACCAATTCTATTATGCATCATCTCTCTTATCAATCAGCGCAATTATGGCCATAACATTTGAATTTGAATTCATTCTTGATATCGAATTATGTAATCAAAACAAAGGTGATATCATGTAGTGAATGAGTATGGTGTATCAGTCAATTATCAAGCGTCTGATACCGACAATAGTAATTTGCAACTTAGCACGGTAACTAGAAACCATCACCAACTCTCTGCTTTATAAACGTTTCTTAATGGTAATTCGACCTATTAGAGATTAAAGTCACAGTTTGTATTCTTGTAGGCACATTGTGCTCGTAATACAATAGAAAATAATACTGATTCCATTCGGCGAATTGAATACCCAATTTCCTGTGGCTAATGCCTAGCCACGCTTACAGAGTACTTGCACATACGTCGCACATATCGTGTCAGTATAATGTAGCGCTCGCTTGAAGTCTAATATCCATGTGAGATTGCTACGTTGAAGATAGTTCCAGTGCTCAGTGTTCATTTTTACTGACTAGTTTTCTTGTTTAGTTATGACGTTTGGCGGTTACTAGATATGAACAACGCGCTTCGAACAATGAGACTGATGCAACGGGTTACACTATTTGCTTACAGTCGTTAACGACGATATCAGAGATAGGATAGGGGAGCCCAAACGTGACCGTCGTTCAGATAACTACGCGAATTGCCTGAAGGTAAACAAAGTTATGCCACAAACATATAAGTTCGCCTCCCAACATTCTAAAACACCGGAGCAAACCGATAACGCTGTGTAGAGCAGATTATTCCTTGCGGGATGCTTTTGACAAGCAAAGGCACATGTCAAGTCAATGTATTCGTTGAATATAGAGAATGCAACTTTCTGTATTTGAAATCACACTGTGTAACTCACACTGCACTGTTGCTCTCACGAAAAAACGAGGGTGTAAGATTCAATTTAGGGTAAAATTGGCTTTACCAGAATTTTCGAACGTAATAATTTTCTTCACAGTTCTTTTATAGCTTTATTACATACTGCTAACACATGTATGTTGGACTGGTGTTTATTGAATGAATAAGTACTTGGTATCAGTATTTGCAACCGACTTAACATCGGTGCGCTAAGTCTCTCTTTCTATATCACGTTTAGTATTAGAAACTGGCTCAATAAAACATGAGCATTCGTTGGAGAGACTGTGTGGCAGCAAGATTGTGCACTGTATCGTCAGTGGCTTCAATACAAGGATTCCCTTGAACATTGTTGACACTCAGTACCGAGTCAATCCGTTTTGGTTGGGAATCATTTAAGATTATCTGACGCGTTGCGGCCATGGAAGTAATGATTCTTATGCATCAGATGATGCTTTTCCCGCATTGGTATTGCGATTCGCGACGCAAATGAATGTAAGTAATCTTAAAAAGACATCATTTTATTGCTTGCACTGGCTACAAAACTTCTTACGTTGGCTTTTATTTCAATCTCTTCTGATTCAGCAGCGTTTTATACATGTTATTAACACGGACATTAGCATACATGTTTTGCTCCAAGTTTGTATTCTATAGATGCATAGCCATTGCGATGCGTAACTGCATCAACGTTGTGTAAGCTGCATTTCGCATCTCCCGTTTCTGAATGTAATGGCTTAGTCTTACTAGATGTCATGGAGTGAATTGGGAATGAACAAAGAGCTGATAACGCTACAATTGATACTTGTATATCACTATGGGCTTGAGATGATATATTAGAATCATATATTTATAGTGCATCGTATATATGGCATTGATGAGAATGGATCTACAAATTGAAAGAAACTAATGCACCCTACTTGAATTCGAATTTTACTCATCGATAACCACAAATTCAATCCATTCTAACTTCCGTTTAACTGAACGAGTATGAACCCCAGGATAAGATAACTGTTTACCGAATGCAATGACTTCTTACTCATTCACGGGCAATGCATGGCATCATTCAGTGGTATTTTTATTGATAAATGGTAACTCTTGTGTATTCACAGTGTAACTAGAGCTCAAAGAATGTGGTAGCAGAATGGCAACGCAGTTGAACGAATCCCGAGGCTTTCAATAACAGCCAGCATGGATGATATTGCAAACGCCATCCAATGCTTGATGGGCTATACAATGTGTTGACCTATACAGAAACACCCTTCTACGCCTTTGATGTTTCACATAAACGTAGTTTTACTAATTTTCCTTGCGGTAAAATAATGTGATGTTACCGAAACATGCATTATCGTTCCATACACATTAAAATGAAATCGCAATTCATATGCTTACGTCTTCCAGAGAAACACAAGGAGAGACCCAATACTTGAATACTTGAGAGCGTGGTATTGCCGTTTTTCCTCGGAACAAGCAAAATAACTTTTGCTCGCCTGGACCACTACGCATGGTGTTTTGAGCTGGAACTACAATAGAGGCGTTCTATAAAGAGAAATATGGCAGAATACTAGCTCTACATTATATAACTGCTTTTCGTGAGACTGTTTGAGCAGTTGGTTATATAAGCTTCTCTTGAAGGAGACCTACGGCTCACGTTATAATGCTTTGTAAGACATTTTGTAAACTATGGTATTTTGCCTGTGGGATATAATGCTACCTTATCAATATTACCCTGGCAATGACTCTGTAGGCAAGATTGAGACAACTTTGAGGTGATTTGGGAAAGAGCGTCTTTATAGTTTGTGGTGCTACAATAAGTAAGAACAGCCCCTCCTTGATTGGCCATATGTTACAAGCCAAAATCTAGTTTATGTAGCTGCACTTAATTTGAGTTTTTGATGTCAGGTTCTTTCTCATATTTTTTCGCTCATATCAATAGAGGCCATGCTAAAATCCAAAAGGTCGAAATATGATTCTAGTTTAATAGTCGAAGCAATAAAAGACTAATTGAATGCAATTAGTGTTATATACGGACGAAGTTATGTTGAGTGGATGACCCGTGGTATTTATTTAAGTAACGATGCCAACTTTCCCATCAATGCTCCAAACCCATATCACATTAAAGCAATATAATTTGCTAATCTCTTGTCCCCCGCCATCTATAAAATATGCCCTGGTTTTAAGACTGAGGTCTCATCCACTTCGATTATTTCCTCGAATCACAAGATTCAGTAGGCTTTGTCTGCAATGGATAACACAGACCATCAATATATATTAGCCTGGAATACGGATATTATTCCAAATGCTATTTGATGAAAGCTTTGTGAACATTAGCGCGAGTAAGATATATATATATATATATATATATATATATATATATATATATATATATATATATATATATATATATATATATATATATATATATATATATATATATATATATATATATATATATATATATATATATATATATATATATATATATATATATGGATCAAATAAACGAAACAATATGTGCCGTTCCCACAACTACAGTTTAATGATTAGATTGAATGATGCGTAGACCAAATCAACGATCTGGTTACCAATGTATCTGGTTACCATTGTTAAGTAATACCAACACGCGGTATTTGGTGCTGGCAAAACTTATTATTCATATGTATATATAACTGGCAAATTAAAGAATACAACCGTGCATTCAAACGATGGAGAACTTGAGCGCTGTTTACGATAGGAATAACATATTCGTCTTATTCAATGTTAACTTTGCAGTACCAAATCATGGGTGAACATATCCTGAATGCATCAGTTGAGACGAAACAGTCTTTACCTTATTGCTGTATATGCAAAGAAACATGTCATAATGCAACATAATGTCATTTACTTTTCTTGGAAAGGAAAGATGTAGTGTAATAGCAATGTGGTTTAAAGCATGAATATAATAACATATGAAATGTTCGTTCACACCTACATTAGCAGTAGCTGCTTGTTTCTTAGCCACCTAATTCGTCAACTAGTGTTAAAAATGCTGAAACTTGTTTGCTTTCTCCTTCATTACATATTGATACCTTTCGGCACAATAGCTTGTGCAAATAATCGTTAGAAATAACTCACTTATGGAAGTTCATGGCAATTTCGTCAAACTATTCATTCGTGTAATTTCGTAAACACTGCGAGTACCTATCATAATGAGTAATACGTGCCTTATTCTTCGGATTCATTGTATATTAGCATGACATGAGCAGCGGTATGTCACGCAGGTATGTCACGCAGGTATTACAGTCATCTTTATAGCCGCGTTTGATTTGAATGGCTATAAACCCTTGGCCGAGTGATCTATTTGACCATCAACAGCAACTCCGTCACTTTGTGGCGACGGTAAATGCCGTAACGTCCGCTACAACAGTTAGTTGGATAGTTGGTTGGTTGCTTTGTTGATTCGTATGATATTTGATAAATTACTTAATCGACTTTTAGTCATTTATCAGTTACGCTAATGTTCAACTGCATCGACGAACTTTGCTGCTGGTGATTTTAAAGAGGGTGCAGTTGCTCTGACCAGTAATTATGGAACGTGTTAGGCGCACTTATGTTGTGACACATCGATGTGACAAACATGTAGACTCGCATTTAACCTCTCCACATGGCAAATCGTCGGGGCTTTCATAATGCAGCTGCTATGTTACTGATCCACACAGACAACGTATCTCACGAATTGATACATCTTAGGATTCGTAGTTGAATCATAATCAGTTCGTGATTCGTATATATTCTAAAACAGTTCTTGCAATTCCTGAGCGATCGGGAATTCGTGGCAAAAGTTTTGAGCTGTTCAAAATTATGGCCACGAACTCCCGATCCCAAACAATCGTAACAAACTCGCGGTGCATTGTTAGGCATAGTAGCTGAATCGTACTTAATTTGTAGGCATTCGTAGGCGTTCTTAACTCGATCTACTATCTACGAATTCACGATAGCATACGAATCAGCTACGAATCCGACAAATTGGGTAGATAAGGAGTTAAACATTGATATCAATTCATAAGCTGCTGACGATTATGTCATATAACAACCGAAATACAAGAATCAGCAAGATGCCAAGAAAAGTTGTAGGCAAGGCAAGGACAGAGGGAAGAATATCAAGGGAAACTGGGAAGAGGGAGAAGCATGCAGCCCCCGCATAGTAACTTCCCCTCCATCTGTATATGAACCAGCTCCCGAAGTGGAGAAAGATGTGGCAGAATCAGTGGCTGCTTATGCAGTTGCTTGTGATGTCGGTGCTAATGAACTAGCAGCTTCTTCCCAGTCCAAGAGCGAAAAGGCAAGGGTCTCTCTCCAAGATAAAGAACAAGATGATGTGGCCCTGTTCTTTGAGAGGAATGACTTCATCTACAGCAACAGGCGGACAGACCACACATTTGTCTCTAAAAAGAAAAAGCCATGGGAAAATCTGGCACAAGAGATGGAAAAGAAGGTGAAGGCACTGACTACATTTTGTTAAAGCGTCCTTACCCAGGTGACAAAGAGTGGGCAGGTAGATGTTGAGGTGGATTTGGACCCGATTGAAGCCTCAGCCTCAACACCCTCCACCACCACCACAACCACCACAACCACCACCACAACCACCACCACCACCACCATCACCACCACCACCATCATCATCACACCACCACCACCACCACCACCACCACCACCACCACCACCCACCACCACCACCACCACCACCACCACCAACACCACCAACGGGAGCTCATCTGTGACAGTGTCGAGCCACAGGGGAGCCAAAGGCAGGGTGATAGGGGCCGAAACTCAGGATCAGGAGCTGCACGCCTGCAAGGATCGCCAGGAGAAGCTGTTACATATCCTGCTGTGCCTAAGGTCCCACGCCCATAGAGGTTACAGTTCGCGGCGTAACTGCTGGAAGCAGGAAGGTGAGCACCAGCACCTGCACCTCCTCAACAGTGACAGCCAGGTCGATGGCTCCTGCTCGGTCGGTGTGGCAATAAAAGGAAGCAGTTCAAAAGATATACCCAGTTACCTAGCCAACAGGAACTGGCCCGTCAGAGGTAAGATAAGGTAAGATAAGATAAGAGTCTTTATTTGTAGAGGGTAACACGTTTAGTTAAAAACCTCTGTCCTTAAATAAAATGATAAACAGGGTGGGTTAGTTAGTAAGTTAGTTTGTGAGTTAATTAGGTAGCTAGTTAGTTATTTAATTAGTTAGGTAATTGGTTAGTTTGTGGGTTAGCGAGGGCGTGAATATGTAGTGCGTTAGTAAATGAGTTAATGAAAGAGTGTGATTATAAAGGAGTAAATAAAGTTTGTGATCTCTTCGATTCTGGGTCACTATAAAATTCAACCTATTGCCTGAGTTAGTTAATGCAAAATACTGGATACCGGTAAAGATCTGCATTTGTTGCGTGAAAAATCGCTGGCCGGGCACCCTCGTCTTAACCGTATAGTTGACATCATGGAAGCTGGTGGTGGATTCGGTCTTCCAGCCTGGAGATCTCGTTGATGACACTATCGCCGTGTTCACTGCACTAAAGTCTGGATTCCCTGTCTGTGCATAGTACTAAGACGCTTGTTGAGTAGAGGCAATAATTTCAATATATCTTATCTTTCTGAGTGCACTGAGCGTAGAAAATCGTAGTTAAAATGCCATTACTGAGGCATTAAGGAGAGTAACAACACAAAATGTATGTATAATGTGAGCATCACATGCTGCAACACAAATCACAGTCATGAAAACGACATCATTTCCTGTTGGGTACATCTGCACTCTAAAGCCACTTTGAGACTATGCATTCTGATGTGGACATTTAAGTGTGAACTAAGAACACTTGGTTGGGTAAATCCATTTGGTCACTTCGGTGTGACACAACCTGTTAGTATTCCTGCCAATTGCCAATGGTACTTTCACAATAAATATAGAATTTTTTTGTTGACAAGCACCCGCAGAATATTGGAAATACAAAGAGATCTCCTTCGACATGAACTGGGTACATTGATATGTGAAGCTTACGAACACCATATTTACGGTATATCGTTTATTCCACCTCTATTAGTGCATTAATCGGCAAATTAGATATATGATAGTAAACAGAAGAAGGCCAAACCGCTCACAAGCGCCGATTCGCTATCTATGTGCGCGGCTCAGCGCTCGGAAGTTTGGCTTCTGGGACTGAGCTACATAGACAGCGGCTCTGCAATCGAAAGCTTCGCATCTGGAAGTAAGCCATTTAGAAAAAGGACGGTGCTCGGAATCTTGGCTTAAGGGACCAAACTACATAGATTGTGGCTCGTCGCTCGGAAGTTTATTCATAGAGGGCAACACATTTAGTTAAAAGCTAATCTTCCATGTGACCCTCTGTCCTTAAATAAAATGATATACAGGGTAGGTTAGTTAGTAAATTAGTTTGTAAGTTAATTATGTAGCTAGTTGATAATGCAAAGATAGCAGTTTGGCGCTTGGAAGATAGGCATCGGAAAGCGCTGTTTAGATAGCCGTTGAGCTCGAGGAAGCTCAGATTCGGGGACTGAGATACAAAGATAGCAGCTTGGCGCTCGGAAGTTTGACATCGGGAAGCGAGCTGTTTAGAGAGGGGTTCGGCGCTCGGAAGCTTGGCATCGAGGACCGAACTACATAGATTGAGGCTCGTCGCTCGGAAGTTTGGCATCTTAAAGCGAGCTATTTAGATGGCGATTCGGCGCTCAGAAGTTTGGCTTCGGGGACTGCGCTGCAAAGACAGCGGCTCGGCAATCGAAAGCTTCGCATCTGGACGCGAGTTATTTAGAAAAGGGTACGGCGCTCGGCAGCTTGGCTTCGGAGACCGATCTATATGGATAGTGGCTCGGCGCTCGGAAGCTTGGCTTCGGGGACTGCGCTACATAGACAGCGGCTCGGCAATTGAAAGCTTCGCATCTGGACGCGAGCTATTAAGGAAAGGGTACGGCGCTCAGCATCATGGCTTCGGGGATCGAGCTACATGGATAGCGGCTCGGCGCTCGGAAATTTGGCTTCGGGGACTGCGCTGCAGAGATAGCGGCACTATCCCTTTGAGTTCCCTCTACGTGAGACAAGAGACATCATTGACCTTATAACTTCCACCATTCACATTGAAATCATGTTATTCCCATTCATTTAAGCCGTTATCTAACAGAGGGCAGGTTTGCACTCCAAATAACAGACGAAAACCTTGCCTCGCTAGAGCAACGCATCTCATAATAGGGTAACTATTGAATATAGAAGGCTGTGGTAACCCTGCCAATTGCCTACATTCAACCAACTACATTATGTAATGTGCACTGTGAATAGGAGTTGCCTCTTATTTATATTGCGTCAATGCTATTGGCCATTTGACGCTGGCGATGTGAAATGGTCGCTATGGGTAGCGGGAAGTTGCCTACATTGTCATTACAGTTGTATCATTTTTGTTAATCAGTTAATATTGCTTGTCGGTAAAGAGTTAACTTGATATTATCTAGGATATCTATTCATTTTCCATTCCTAAGAATTTATGTCGTATCGTTTTGGCACATGTCAGCTACAGTTAAATCAAATTATTTTTTTACTAAAGTCTCCGATGTAGATAACCCTCGGCTTTTTGCTACGAACATTACTTGTAGCCAACTAAAATGACTATGTGGTTAACCATAAACTGAGAACATACTGCTTATGTATTACTTCACTTCACTCGGTTACTTCGTCTTCGTCCCTCCCCAACAACACATTTTCTAAACATTTATTCTCGTACTTCACGGCTTTTGTAGATTTTACCGTCTTGCTGTTTCTCTTTTACTCGGCATTCACCCTATACAAACAGGCCTTCCAGGACATCTCTCATTTATCTTCCTCAATTTTGCGTTATATGGTTCTATATGGCTTGTTCGCCATCCTTACGTTTGTAATCTCGCATATCAGCTGCAACCTTTTTCATTGCTCCAGCTTATCACAGCGGGATGCTTAGACTTTTGTAAGCTCAATGGAGCGTATGTAATCACCGGCCTTCGTTTCTCGTTTTCCTTGAGAGGTTAGAGGATAATACGAGGATTATGAAGTAAGCTGCTGTGCACATATCACACTTTTAGAGGGTTTCGTTGCCTGAAACTGAGCGGGCGACACATGTGTTGTGAGTTCAAGTCGGAAGGTAATGTCCACGTTGTGCGCGTGTTGATGTTTTGTTGGATTGGTCCTGGTCAGGGTATAAACGATCATTCCACCTCGGAGACAAATCCATCATGGATGATAACGTGTACGACAAGATTTTGAACTTATACACCAGCTCTGACCGAATGTATATATATATATATATATATATATATATATATATATATATATATATATATATATATATATATATATATATATATATATATATATATATATATATATATATATATATATATATATATATACACATTTATACAATTTTTTGGACCTGCTCAACTCCTTTCCTGATATGCCAAAACGGCAGTCGCTTACAACACCGTATCAATGGCGTGAATTGCAGAAAGATAACAAATGCAAAACTCAGACAGAGCAAGTAAAATGAATACTAAACTGCGACAGATTCATCTTAATGCATTTGGAGATTACATGTCATCAACATTCATACGTGTCTAACTTACTCATGTATCGAGTCGTACCACGAGGTATCAATGATTGGTAGCACATCCGTTAGACAAATAATGAAAGGATCCATTAAGATTTGCTTTACAATCTGTCATTGCATAGCGTGGAATTAAGAACAGTTACAACTATTTAACGCACAATATTTAAGCCACCTTTTGGCCAGCTTGATAATAATGAGGTACAACAAATAAAATGAATGTCATCTCTCGATCAACTACAAATTAAAACATGATTTTAACTAGATTATGAATGCTATAGTATTACCATTTGAAGGATGTGTGCTATTTTAGTTTTTTCATAATTCTCAGCATGATGTAGGCCATGAGGAGGAAGAATACTATCATGCTTGCGAGGGCCACGTGGTTTATCCACAGATCCCAACTTGAAGTATAGGGAATGCCTTGGTTGATGAGGTAGGCGTTGCCAGCTTCCGGTGAGCTAATTACATACATGGACAACGAGTGTGATTGGGAACGAAAAAAAACATAGTTAAGGTGTTTCTATGGTACATGTACACATGCTTGAAAATTGTATATACGCGTAATTGAGACTAAGTCAATTATAACAAGTTACATTATGCTGTATGATCGTCATGGTAGTCTTTAGGATATCTGTAACTATATGTGGGAGTGATAAATTGTAAACATTAGAAAAAAACTCTCACCATATCGCAGTCCCGTTGATTTCTGGGCCACAGAACTCCATATCTTTCAGCTCATTGATATACAATGCCTATAGCCAAATCAAAAGGCTTATTACACGACTATCATGTATATACCAGCCACTACAATGTTAACAAGAGGTATGAATATCGGACTTTTTTTGTAGCATTGTCATGTGCTTTTAGATAAAAATGTACTAACGTTCACAGTATACCGAAACAAACTTAGATATATCATCCAAGATATCCAGGATCCCAATGTGTCCGCGTTTAAAAGTAAACCACCAAATATCTGCAGCAAACATGCACAGCATATTTGAGGAATATGCCTCAGAGTCACACAATGGACTTGAGATAAGCAAAAATTAATGCCTTACTATCATCAGCAGAATTATCAGCATTCCTCCCATATTGGCCACAGCATATATTGGTGAAAATCCGCTGGCCATGAAGGCTATCGAGGCCCCGACGAAGGTCGACATGAATAAGGTGAGATAATATATGAAGAACTTCTCAACGGACAGTTGGTAACCTGTCAATATGTGCACAATAATGTGTAATGTACATGTTCGATGAGATCAGCTTACATTCTTATCATATGTCCATAGAGGCGTTAATACGATTAGCGAAAAATTATACTTATGAAGATCAATAGTGAAATCGATGTGTGACCAGTGCAGCGTTGATTTAGCATTGTTACAATCAGTACATGGACAATTCACATTTAATAGCAGCTAAAAGATGCTTTTAATCATTGTAACCATATTACCTATCATAAAGTATGAAATGACGGAATAGATTGCGACAGGAAAAAATCGCAAAGGCAACATGTCACAACGAACCTTGGCCACGAAATAAGAGGACACGCGATAGAAGCCACTGACGTTCTCATGCCTGAAACAGAGCTCGGATGCGGTAACTGGATAAATAAGTAGGATATTTTCAACTCCATGAATTTTCAGGTTTAATCACACGCTACTCATCCCGGTGTCAGAGGCATCCCATGAACATCATCGCTATCTCAGCACACGCAAAAATCACGTAGCAAGAAATATTTCATTTACAGTTACTCACACAAATATAGCTCGCTCTTCGATGAAGACGGCAATACCCGACATTGAACTGAACACCATATTCATCGTGGTAAAAAAGAGAGCACCTGCCCTGTTGCAAACAACCGAAAGTTTCATTGAACAAACAATCAGATCATTGATGATCATCATATACAGTACACAACAAAATATGCGCGACCAGGTACGCCGACTGTGCTTCTAGAATACCTGTTTCTACAATACCTGTTTTGAATTCCTGATTGGAGACTGTTATCTAACTGCAGGTAAAGTAAACCAACCAGCAACGCCATAAAAAGCATCATACCTGACTGAAAATGCAAAAGAGCAATGTCAAAGCGTCCTCACTAGAAATGCTCAAAAAAAGGCGAGCGGCAGATTACAATTAAGGCAACTGAACCTTAACAATGGAATGTACGCACTTGCATCACAGATGTCTGAGGGTTCCTGTACACGTTCTTTATGGCTCGTTGAGCCACGATTTTTGTCTGAAACATTCCACCTGAATTTTGAATGTACCTTGCACCACAGATATGCTTCCATTATTAACAACACCACGTTGACAATGTTACACCCACTTATGATGTATAATGTTCTCTACAGATGCGATTAAGTACTGACTTGCGCGCTGAAGGACTGGGCGTACTCGCCTATGACGCGAACTTCAGGACTTCCATTGCTCAGCGTGGATTGATACAACTTAAAGACTTTATCAATTTCAGCTTTTGCACTGTAACATACATGTTAGTAAAGTTACCCAGAAACAATGTGGTGTGTCCAAATAACAGCTGCTAAATAAATATACCAGCACATGAAAAGCAGAGTAACGCCTCACGTGCTGTGAATCCCCGAGTCGAGATATGCCTTGTTGAGGTAGAGGGAATGCTCCGCAGCAGTTACCTCCTCATATGCGGCAGTGTCCTCCTCCATTTGGACCTCTATATGAGGACTCTTTGTGCCTGAATCAAAATCCATGGTGCAGTGGGAATGCCAACATAATATATTAAGCAACTTTGATTGGAGTTACAACAAAAATATGTGGCGTACCATTACTCGCGTAGACGGAGAATGAAGTGACTAACGAACCGTCACTCTCCATTTGTGTATCTGTAACAATGATAGTAACCTTTGAGATAAGATGAAAATGACAGGTTATGAACCTTCAGACAAGTTATCGGGTACGAGAAAACCAACTGCATCACACATTTCATCGTGCTCTGTATAGCCTGGTACCACCCCGAACCTTAACAAAATGCAACTGACTCTCGCATATGAACCGTAGATGGTGTCTAACTTCCCGGGGGGTAAACAACATGGGGCTGAATATTTCCTCATAGGAAATCTTAGGGAATATAGCTGCGCAATGCCAAATGCCATCTTCCAAATTAATTTCAAGTTCGCCTACACTTACACCAATGGTATTTGTCAAACCTGTTTCCGTAAATTGAGCGCAGACTGTCGCGGTACTAACAAAGTACTTAATTACAGACAGTTTTTTTATCTGAGTTTTTCTGTTAATGGTAAGAAGCGCCAGCGGGACCAGCGGGACCAGCATAATGAATGTGCAAATACGCCATTTCATTCTTGATGCATACGGCAATGGGATCCAAGACATCATTTTTATTTCATTGCCTCGCACACTTGCCACATGATTAATGTTTAGATACAAACCTGCATTCCGGGAATCATTGATTGCTTTGATGTTTGACGCCGCGCGTGGCAAAGACCTCTTCGTGTCGCCTTGTATGACGTCAAGGAAAAAATCTGGCGGATTGTTGTGCTCCTCACAGATATAACCTGATGCACAGAAAGTAAGGCGAAGAGAGTCACACCCACTCATTCACTATTAACAACAGAATGACCAGGAGGGTTATTCTCGGGAGATTTTGTCAACAACATGACAGGCTTGTTTGTGACAGGATGATGTGGTGAACAACGGCATTCACCTAAACTTTGGAAGTAGTCGAGGGATTCACTGGCGTCCCCGTGATATACAGTGCGTCCTAAGGAGAGTAGCGTCAGGTAATCAAACTGTGAGAAGATGGTGAAGCGAGGCTGATGGATGGAGAAGATGATGGTGCGTCCTCGCAAGGAAAGCCTATGGTCGATTAATATTTAGGAAGAATTAGATTGATTTTGATGAATGAGTTCGTTACTAGATCAGCGATTCCCTTGTCAAGTAAGCACCAGCGAAATTGATTTGTAATAAGCATGAAAGTTACCGTTTCAGGAGGTGCATGACTGAGTTGGCCGTACTGGCATCGAGTCCTGTAGTAGGTTCGTCCAGGAACAGCACGGACGGGGATACGATTAGCTCCATGCCAATATAGGTGCGCTTACGTTCCCCGCCAGACAGCCCACGGATAAATTGAGTCCCCACCTGAACCAAGTTATCAATTCAACGTGACTAATTAACATCAAATTTCTGATAGCTTCCCTATATAAATAGTTATTAATCACATGCAACCATCTATGTGTACCTTGGTATCGGCGCACTTTTCTAGACCAAGTTCTTTCAATGTGTCATCAATTCGCGAGTGTTTCACCTCGATTGAGACTTCCGATGAGAGTCTCAGGTTTGCTGAGAAGGTGAGATTTTCCCTCACTGTCAGTGTACCGGCCACTACGTCATCCTGATCATACAGACATACCATCAGTCACCAAAAGATCAGCGCTGTACAGTTCTCACCAGACAACTTACTGTCGTCCTGATGAAACATGGTGGTATAATGCGTGTTTTAGCTGTAGCAACCACGGCGTGATATTAGCCACACCATAAATAGTAAGACGCCAATTTGAGGCCGGATTGCTGCCTTCACGCAAATCGGTGGCAATTACTGATGTTTATATCATAAGAAATCTTTAATTCCTCAACTTCTAACGCTTTAGGGACATGGAAACACTGACCTCCTCGGTCATTAGTTCATTATGTTGATACGTTATGATTCGCAAGCATAACGCATTGGACTTCAAAATCCTACTGGTCAACATTTCATTTTGGTCATTGCGGGGTTTAGAGAAAGATCACAGCGAGGAATAAGGTAGGGCCACCATAGGGAACGGCGTGGTGTAACGGAAGGGTATAGAGAGGAGTCGTAGATTGGATTGGGGTGCTGTCGAAACCACGATTAGGGTAGGGTGACATTAGATAAGGGTCGAGGCAAAAAAAGAATTGATTTAGAGCCAAGGCTGTGCATGGGGTTGTGTCACGGCGGGTTTTGAGGTCACCGTGGGGACTAGGGTGAATCAGACGGGATTCCTGTAGGGACGTGGGCGGGGTCAGGAGTGGGTGGGGTCACGGGAGGGATGATGGGTCATGGCGGGGATAAAGGTTTGGTCGCATCAGGGCATGGACTGTCCCGTCAACTAACTGACGCGCTACGCTCCATAGCAATGTCGAATAAGCTTCAACAACAATGTTGTCCCATTTATAGCTATTTGGCAGCCAATGCAACGCAGGGAAATCGAACACAAATATTCTGCTTAAATAGAATTATTCTGTTGGGATAACCCTAATAAATACCCGGTATGTTTCTTTAAACTACGACCTTCATATCCCAAACAAGGCTTGTTAATATGAAAATATATACACAGGGGTTATTTTGTCACATGTCTCCAACAGTGCTTAAACCACCGTTCCGATATTAGTAAACCCTTTTGCAACCCAAGGTTAAGAGTCCCTGCAACCAACGCAATCTGCTCGCATTCTTCAGACCAACATTACCTGCTCTACATAGCCCGTCATGCATTTGAAGTTCTTTGGCTGTCTATTTCCGTCCACCAACAGCGTTCCTTCTAAACCCTCTGGATCTTTCCTTCCAGCAATCACGTCCAGCAAACTAGGGGAAAGGATAGAATTTATGTATTAATAAACCGCTCGTTATGTTCCTCGTCAGAGCACTGTTTTATCGCTCATACAGCTATTTGGCACTTTACATTCAGGGACGTTGTTACATTAAGTGGAAGATAGAATGAGGATTAGATTGGAGGAAATATTCCAGGAAAACGTAGCATATGGCTTGCATTTTTAATCGTGCCAATGAAGTTGCCTTATAGCGAGGGAGTAACAATTATACTAAAGCGGTATTCGCCCCCACCCCAAATAGCCATTGATATTGGTAGATAGCTCATAATAAAAACAAATGAATTTGGATATCACAGCAAAGCGATCAACCCGACCGCCTACTTACGACGATTTCCCACTTCCGGTTGGACCCAAAATGGCATTCATGCCGGGTTTGAAAATGGCGCTGCAACGACAAAACGAATATGTATCTTACTGTTATCGCGACAATCTGTTGAGATATTCAATTTATTAAAATAACATATATGACATACGTACACATAATCGATGTATTTCTTGTAATGTGGCCTTAACGATTACAAATTAATGGTAATTCAGAAGTTTGCTAGCTCGGGACATTCAAGTTCACAACAAGCCCGCCTATCATTCAGAGACATCCCTGTAAGAACTTAATGCAAGAGCAATAACTTACTCATCGCACTGTATATGTAGGTGTGAGTGACGTACATCTTTGCGATTGAGAAGCCAATTGGTACATCAGAGATATATTGTCATTCGCCATCCCGACCAATCACATACAATATTCACACACATACAGTCGCAAACAACTTCCGACTCTGCTTCTCTGCGATGCACCAGTGCGCACATGATTATATACGAAGAACAGCATACTCAGAGATGAATGTTGTGTAGAGTCACCCTCCCATGCCCCCTCCACCCCACCTCCATGAATTGCTCACCCTGTAAATGTGCGATATTAAAATACTGCGGCTACAAGAATATGAGGGGTTTTGCCAGTTCATAATTATTTTTTCTGTATGCTACTGCAGTGTACCGCACTCAAGCGTAATCAGACGTGCCATTCCGTACCTACCCGTGGTCGAGACGCACCCGAATCAGTGTAGTTTAATGCAGTTTATCGTACATAAATGTGGTTGACCTTACTTAATCTACTCATCCGTTCCCTTCTGTGGCTCATCACATAAATTCCTCAACGTAGTTCAACGTAATTTAACCTTGTTTAACGTAATTAAACTGCGTCTGACACTTGGTAATCTATGCTACCGATTACTACGTCCACGGCTATGTGACTACACCTTTACGATTCAAAAAAAATATATCTAAGCGCTCTATTGAACAAACTTAATTTCAATGCCCACTTGCCAGTTGTGCCGAGTTTAATTCACAATGAATCAATAAGTTGACCAATATCAACGGTACAAGTTAATCACGTAGAGGAACTGATTGAAAGACCACTCACAGAGGTCACGCTTAACCTAACACAACATGACTCATCGTGCCTGCTGGTACCAGAATGATATTATCTCTACTGACAGCAGCTTCGCAAATAAGAATTACTTTCCCGCCGACGAGTTTTGGCAAACTTTCTCTCATTCAAAGTGCCTTTATAATGTAATTCCTCAGGCCCCACGCTCTACATGAACATTCAATTTCATGAAGGCGTTACCAAAGGCCTGAAATTATTTGTGTGTTCTTTCAGATACATCTTAGACACCTATAACAATGATAAGCCGCGCTGTAAAATCTGGTGGATCAATAGGATATTTATCGTGCTATCGCTTGTAGATTAGGTTGAGACTGATTATCAGAGAAGCAATCCAATGATGGCACGATGTTCAGTGGTCAGCTGACAAGTAGGCCAGACATTTCATGACGAAACTTATTCAAATCGATGTGAAACTTCCACATATGGAGATAACATTCTGTTGAAATGTGTTCTACTCAGTGTCAAAATAAAATGGAATAAAATACTGGGGTTTGACGTTACTTCATCTCATGTGAAATATTCTGTTCATTTCATATTCTCAGCTCTACATCAATGTCAACACGATGTGGTATATAGTCTGCGGCCAATGTTTGGATTTATCCGTCTTTCAATGTAACATAGAGAGAAAACTGTACGCGCTGAAGTGCTGTCTAACAATCCGGCTCCCTCGATATAGAAGCTTGACAACATTTACTGAAATTGGCCTCCCCATTTAACAGCCTCGCCCTTCTCACTCTTCAGCATCATATATCGGAGTTAGTGTTATCAGATGCCAGCAACAAACTTATTGTTGATATCAAACAAATATGCCTTTTCAGTTGGTATTCGCACTAGAATTGGAGTGCCCTAGGACAGAACTTTACCTTGCCTGTGCAGTTGTTATAATGACGTGATGTCTCGGTTTCACTGAAATCATATAACAAAGGCTTAAACATTCTGCTTGTTTCATATAGGATATATCTACTTGTCGTGGTTCTTTAAACCGTAAAACTATTCAACATCAAACCGACATCATGTATAACATGACTAGTACACTATTGAACACCACAACAACCGAGTTATCCGGACGTTCATTAACTGACCTTTAACTGTGTACTCTCTTTCATTAATATTCAGCACTTGTCTTGCCGTGAATGACTAACTGAATGGCAGAATGGCAGTCTGGAATTGAATCTCCTACAAACATATTCCACTATGCTTCTTATTAACCATTGCAAGAGTAATACTACTCTCCCATTGTTATTCGTACACCTCTCGCCCACCCCTATGTCACTGTCTACACACTACATACCATTCACTCATCATTTGCGTGGACTTACTCCCTTATTCTGGGTTATCCGGGTGTGCTAAAAGGGACCCGCTATCGTACGGCGGATACAGTTTATGATACCTGGAGCTGTAGTTGCCTAATACATGTGCAAATATTAAAAATAGATCACTGAGCCTTATCCCTACCCTTAGGAGTTTTTGGTTTATTCCTCATTTTCGTCTTGCTCGCTCTCTTTGAAGACACAATAGGTCATGATTATAACATTTGTCCCATGCTTACCTATTGATTATTTTGTCTTCTTATCAGAACCATTGGAGCCATTAGGTAGTAGTCACATTTGTGGTTTGCTTCAAAGATGCAATACATAAGGAAATTACCATGGCCTCAAAACCGCATGTGGACACTTGTCTGCGGCGTACACTGGTAACCTGCACACTAATTACCGTTCGTACGGGGCGGATATCTTCATCGCACTTGGGTTGTACAGGTAGGCCAATAATCATTAGCCAACAAAGTAGATCAAACGCTCATTTGTGGGTAGCATTAGACGAATCGATCGTTCGCCGATTACTTGCATACCATGTGCCTTTGTGTTGCGATTCCTTCGTCAGAAAGGCAGGAACAAGGTTACACTAATTCGGTTCCTGTACTTACTGACTCGAACTAGGCAGTTAGCATACTAACACTGCTGAACATATGAGAGATGTGTGATTATTCTTTGTTATCAGCTTAGTGATTGAATACCTTGCTATTGAATAAATACTTTTGTGCCCAATTGTGTGGGTAATATGCATCCAAAATGAAAGAAACAAGCTTGTCAACAAGCGGGTTTTTTGGGCTACACTTTATTCCTCTGCAGCACATCACTGATTGCTCTAGTGCAGCGAGTAGAGGCGACCGTACATCTAACCAAGTTAATGGATTTCTTATTCCCTGGCATGATTGAAGCATCTCACGTAGCCAGTTACGGCCGATGGTGTTTTCTAAGTATCTTCTCCCAGCTGCATACATAATGGTTTACTTTGACAACTGAGCAAGTAAGGTCCATTGGTAAAGCTAATGTGAGTTGAGTGAATAATGTTATATATATTCTGTCGCTGCGAATGCAAAGATGCATAGCAACTATGGTTAAAGTGCCTATCGCACGAAAAATCATGACATTTTTTCGCCAGATTATGGAAATATAACCCAGAAGTACCTATTCTGTCTATGTATCAGTCGTCAAAGTGCGCGTTTTCGGATCGAAAATCGACTTTAAAGATGAGTCCGGCGTATCCAAAACGACGAGCTCATGAATAATTGATCGCCTCCACGTGACGTCAACTCCGGCATTGTTTTCGTGGCGAGGCGCGTTCTGCGCTACGATTAGCGCAAAAGGGCTGCTGGTAATTTCGCTATTTCATCACTTTAGGAGAGCGACGAAGAGGCATGGGATGACACAGATCATTAGCAGACCATCGTTGCTTCGGCAGAGAAAATTTCGCCTGCATATTTTAACCAGAAATGAGCGATTCAGACGACTCCGATGAACTGACATTTTATCAAATTTTTGCCTTAACTGATCAGATGCGACGGTTATTGGGCCGGTTTAAGTTTATTTATCACATTATGAATTGGTTTCAGCAAAGTACCTACAACCGTGCGATAGGCACTTTAAAACTGACACACACCAAGATTCTCTCAAGGTACACATCAGCTCAATCGACGACGAACAAGTCTAGCTTTGCCACTTCACCTCAAACTACTTTCTTATCAACCAAGGATCAGTTATTTGTGCTGTCTGGGCTAGAAGCCGATAGAAGACAAAAATATCAATTGGTTTCTCCTAGATCGGGAGATTTAAATTAACTAGCGTCTTGGATAAGAGTATAATCAGGTATTGCGAGCATAGCGATATAAATCGTGCGGCAGTGATGCGTTATGACCATCGTCTAAAGCGGGTTTCACAATGACAGTGGTTAATAGACAATTGGAAAAATAGCAAGAGATTACAATTAAACAATAGCTTTCCACTCTGAATCGCTAAATAGCACACCTTATCTTTCCTTATTCTTGAACATTGTGTTAGAAGTAGTTAATCAGTTAAGTAAGCTGACATTTGTTCAATTTGTATCACAGAACTAATATATGTACACTGATAAAACCGTTATTTTATCATCGGGGGCTCACCATAACTCCCCTTATGGGTAACTGTAACAGCAGCAAATGGTTGGTTGCTGGGTGGATGAACAGCAGGACTGACGGTAGAACAAAGGAGCTGTCAAATTTATTACCTTTCTAGTATCTGTACTCGAATCATTCTCATTGCATCTGTAAAAGGGAATAAGCACAGGCTTTTTCTCCTGACAATGTTATTCTGTGTTGAATTATATTATAGTAGCTTCGTTCATCACTAACGGATGTGCTTCATATCATTTCACAACTTTCTTTTGCCACCCATCGCTTGTAGAGCTTAATTAACGTAATATACGCGAGTCACTCATGTCGTGTTCGGTATTTGCATATACTGCTTCAACAATCCACGATAGCCTATATTGTCAAATATTCAAAGACGTGTACGTGTAATGCAAAAATGAAATATGGTGCTCGAGCCCGTACGTTCGAATGACGACTGGATATATCCGCCCACTTGTGCATTGAAATCGTGTCGCCACACGACAGACAAACGTAATATCTAACAGCCATTTATGCTTGTAGAACAAATAGATCTCCGAAAGTAGCAAACAATGGCTAAGAGCTAACAGAGGGGTTAACTTATCGATTGAGAAGTGAGATTTGAGACTCATTTTTGCCATTTCTATTTGTAAATATGCCAACCTGAGGAGTCGAATTTATTCATGCAATGATACTTGCGTTAGATGAGTTTAATGCACGACAATAGTGTGCATGACATGGAGTCACACACACTAAAAAGCATTCTATACATTCGATACTTATAGTTACTGCTTTTGTAGCTATTTCCACTACTATGTCAAAAATATAGTAATTAAAAATTTGCTCGCCCGAACACGACAATCATATATTGTAAAAACGTGTATGCACTGCAAATAAATGGCATGATATTTTCATTCGCATCGATTGTAATTATATGAACACAATTCCTGCGTCCTGAAACAAGCCGTCAACGAGGTTGGGACAAAAGCTTCCTGAATGATAAGTAGAAAAATCATTATGGTTTATTTGTCAATAGTTGTCGAAAACCCATATGACGTAGTACCGTTCTCTGAGCACTATATACATCTATTATTAACAATACCGATCGTGAAGGTGTACTTTGCACCCCGGTTACTGAGCTACAATATGATCATTTAATGAGTGTGATCACAACGAGTGATATGTGTCAAACATAACAAACAAGGTTTTGTGAGGTAAGAGAGATTGCCAGCGGTAGTTGCCGCCGAACAACCTCGCTACAAACCACCTATATCTCCTACAAAGTACCTGATACTGTTGAGGGTATAGTGACACCTCCCACCAACTTGTGTAGACATGTGTAAAATGGTCGACAATGGCTGCCAATAACCCCAGTAGCTTCACTGGACATTAGCGTGACGCAATTAAAGCTTTGGGTTTGTTTTGTGGAAGAAAAATGCAGCATAAACTTAATTTGTTTTCGAGGCAATAGAATACAGTTTACTAGAGGAGTAGCAGTTATTGACACAACTAATGGGTTTGAGTGAGAAGCGCTGACAGATAGTCTAACCGAAAATACCCATGCAAAACTTAACCTCTCAATTATTTACACAAATACACAAACGCTTACTTAATTAGCCAAGCATGCCATCACAAATATGAGTATTCAGTTCATAGTTAACCCTGTTAGACAAGAGACGGTTGCTGCTTGTTTGGTGCCCCGCCCTATATATACACGGCATTCTAGTGCAGTAAAGGATTTGCATATTGGATGAGAAGAACAACAGAAAGACGGGAAACAGCAGTAATGTGGAAAGGATAACTAACTAAAGATTGCGTTAGTTACGCAATTATTTGATACAGGGCAAAACCAAGTCCACTGATAATGTATTTCGGAGAATTGAAGCAACATCACAACAAGCATTTAATGCCCTGTTGAAGCGTCGTTCCTTATCCATGCTATCGTGGATGGATCAACAACATAGTGAACCCAATTCTATGAAAACATGCCAACCTTCATGATTAGGCAGTTTTAGCCTCAATCCGAATTTTATTGAAAAGGCATTGTCTGAAGTTCGACCACAACATAACATGCTGACATTGTTTATATACAGGTTCGTTTCGCGGGAGGTTATGAAGGGTCAAATGACTCTCTGATGACTTTAAAATGTTTTATAAGTCGGATGTAGTGATGTAGCACCACACAAAAAGAGCAACGAATCTGATTATCTGAAGAATCTATGAGTATGCTGGTGGGTCTTATGCAATCCCGTGGACATTTATCTTACACCCATATCCAGAGGAACCATCTTCTGAGCACCATATAAATCTATCGATTGCTATAGCCTGAGTGTGGGTGAGCATATCATATCTTCATCTGTGTCTTAAAGTCCCCAAATTTAACATTGTAATTGTTTCCTTATCTGGTAGGGCTGAAAGGATTGATTCAAATATTGACGCTGAAAACGGTGACCATTGGTTATATGTGAAATAGAGCTTTTCTACCACGAAGTATGACAGATTCCCGGTGAGGTAGCCCTCCAGGCAAGAGCAAGATAAATTGCTCCAATTCTAGATGTATCCATGGGACTATTGCGGGCTCTGTGATGCATAACGGTGCTGTAGGCTACCTTGGCATGTTTTTGCACCTCCATAAACATGAAATAAATATGTTATATTGCAAAGAATGGAAGGCCGAATCCGCCTGAGTGATTCGAATGGGTATGAAAAATGTACATGATATTCAGTTCCGATCAACCAGATTGAGACAAAATAGGGTATTGAACTATCATCTCCTTCCCACCAGCTGCAATAAAATCCATCCAACACGTGCAGTTTTATTCATCATCCCATCTCTCACTCACTCATCCATCCCGTTCACTCATTCATTCCCGTCTCTCTCCCATTCTTTCAATCACTTCATGCCCGTCAGGGTGAACAGCCGAACTGCTCATCACGGTGTGTTCCATATGTGTTTTGTCGTGACTAATGAGAGTCATTACTACGCTTATTGAGATATAACGAACAATAATGGAGAGTATATAAAAAAATATAAACATTTCATGCATCGTCGTCTATATGCAAATATGCTACATGCTGAAAACGTTACGGTATTTTTTTTCATATGATGAGGCTTCGCGCATTTTTCAGCAAAACAAATGACCAAGAAGTGGGCCTCCGTGTTTTCATCTAGGACTACGCTTAATATTTGCTTTCATTTTGGCCATTACATTATTAATCATACCACCTATAACAAGACTTATAGGCACGACTAATAGACAGACTTATATGCAACTAAAGATCATACCCTCAGACTCGACATATCTGTTCGTTCATATCTGCTTAATGCATCCATCCATTGTCAATATTCATCAGCCTGGAGCAATTAACTCAAAGCTCTTCCAGGCGGGAAGGAAATAAGCAATCTGGACAACGACAAACCAGGTAGACCATGTGCTGTGAATTGCATATTTGAATTTCAGTTGTCGGAAAGAATTATTGATTCAGTAAGCGCTTTCTATAGTCGCAGATGGTGAATTCACATACAATACAAAACAGTTTGAATGAACAATGGCCTCGTTCTCGATTCGTTAAGTATTCATCATGTCAGAGTTTCAGGACATTATGCGTCGACAGTTTAACAACCCCATTAGTTGCTTAGGAAATGCGATTTAGCATTATTTGATCTAAGCAAACAGCATATTGTTAGCGGTTTATTATTGCGACCAAGGTTCACAAAGAGTGTTTCAAAGTCATAATGATAAAGATGTACTTAACATAGTATCACACATGCCTCGAGAAAGATCCAACGATTCGAAGAAAAAACTTTATATGTTGATATGATTTGTCTTTATGTTGTGATGTATTAGCTACCATCGTATGACGTTTTCCGTCAGAACTGAAATGAGATATGCCAGAGGTGTTTGCAATGAGTGTCCAGCAATAGATATCTGCTAGAAAGCAACAAATCGATGGCCGCATCACCAATCAATATATCAACTACAAGACGAACCATTCTTATCTTTTAACCGTCAATCATCCACACCTAATCATCACAGATCATTTTCAACGATTTCTCTTTATACCTGACTTATATTATTCTTCAACCCATACTTGCCTTACCAATATGTAATCCATCGAGCTAAATTAAAAAAACTCCCTTGATATTTTCAGGTAGATACACCTGATCAAACTATGTTATCAGCGTATGTTGACGTGCAATGACATGGCTGAGCGGCCAGTGTATCTAGCATATGAATAGCGAATTAGCTGGCAAAGCTTATGCTCGGAATAGTTGCGCAATCACGGCGGGTGTAGCAGAGACCTAATAATGAACTGCTTCTATCACGCCAAGAGGATGTTAAACCTTACAACATACGTGGTAGAGTGCAATTATTTACTTGCCATGGTTCGTGGCGGAAATGTTTAGTGCAATCCATTCTTTGTGTGCAACACCCACAATATGAATCTAATTTTTTCAAACAGGGTACATAAAAAGGTTTCTAAAACGCATCTTTGAGTACATTTCAAATTAACTATGCGAATCCAAGGTAGCAGCGTATAAGTCGCGTAACATATTGTGCACCAACTAATGCTCTTCAACAAGACAAACGAAACGTAAGTCAACGTCACTCCAACCAAACTAACTGCAAACGTACAAAGTCGGTTGCATTTGCCAAACCCCTAATCAACACATTAAAGCTCCCATACAGTCAATTACACGTGTGTGCTGCGCACTTAGTTTGCACTTACACAATAAGTTGCCATCGCAATCTCATTTTGTCCCGCTGAGATGATACATCCTATTGTGTGGCTTAAAAGGGGCCTGGTTGCACTTAAATATCTTATCTACGGACCACATTGTGCCACAGTATTTTAGTGTTTCTTATAAAAATTTGCTTATGGCAATTGACCAGCTGCACCAAGGTATGTCAGACATGCATCACCTTTAGTGACTTTGTATAGTTGAACTCATTCAGGTAAAAAAGCATGAACATTGACTGACCTAGGTGCCAAATTCCTTCGCAACCAGCACACAGTGTTGACACGATATATGATGTTTTTCACCTGGCGTATCTATCGACGTTTAATGTACTGACTGTAGTGAGACCTGGCGTCAGTTGTTTTTCCTATCATCGCCTGGCCAACATAGTCAAGGTCCCCTAGCCCCTTGGCTGCAGGCCCTGTTTACATGTTAATGATATTCAATACTCCCGTCACGGTCTAGGCTAACAAGATCCCTTGAACTTGACTAGCATCCCAGATTTGGTTGCTCCGTGTCTCTTGGGGACTTTTGAGTCATTGTCTCTAATTGAAAATTGTATGAAAATATGTATGTAGGCACGCTTGTATGCAGAAGGTTGTGAGCAGGTGCATATTTGTTTATTTTAATGTGTGGATTTGTTTGTGGGTGCGTGTGTGTGTTTGTTTTTTGTTGTGCAATGGTGATGACTGGTACTATGGTCGAATACATTTCGCTGTTAAGTCCTGCCACAGCCATTGGACAAACATTGTTATGTTTCGCTACATGAGGATGGGTACGCTGTTTACTTTTCAGCTAAATTGAACCGCAGTTGGTGACAGATGGTGGCTTGATCAGTCGCTTTCGTCTGATATCGTTGCAAATCGGCCCTTGTTAACAATTACGTGTAATCCGCTGAGTAGGATATGCGTACCGTAAAAGACATTCCATCTGACCAACAAAGTGGAGTTGGCTTTGTTAATCATGTTGACCTTAGGGTTGTGTTTGGGACGCTAGGCAACAGATGACGTTTTCCTTTGGTGTCTCATTTGTGACCACAAGGCCGACAAGATCGGCTCATCACCTGTGTCGCGTGAAAGTCACATACAAACGTCACTTTCCCCGAAGAAAACCATTCAAGAAGGTTGATTAAACGACTACAATTCTGTGGCACAGGCTCTCGTATAGGTATCCGTTTCTTTCATTGTCAAAGCCAATTTATGTAGGTTTGTCACATCTCGCACAGCGCACTGCGTAGCTAAACCAGGCCAAGGTTAAGTCAGTTCCTTTGTTCTCAAAATGGCAGCGCACTGATCGCATCTAGGACAGGCTATTGCGACTTCTAGTTTTAGTTCATACAAGCATGTCTCTCTCTTTCGGTAATCAAAGTCAATACGTCTGAATATGAATCAGTTAATGATCACACAATTTGTTTTGAATATCTCAGAGAATGCTTGTCATAGAAGTTGCCATTTTGCAATCATGTTTGTAATAAATTACCAGTGTTCTCCAGCGTAGCGCTCGTTTTGATTGGACTAACTGGATTTGCTTTCCCTGATGA
Organism: Urechis unicinctus; assembly: GCA_034190875.2. Classification (NCBI taxonomy): domain Eukaryota; kingdom Metazoa; phylum Annelida; class Polychaeta; order Xenopneusta; family Urechidae; genus Urechis; species Urechis unicinctus. The sequence continues at coordinate 20,187,850 of CM067352.1, read as the reverse complement.
GCGAGTGGCTTTGAGTACTGCGGGTCGATCAGGTGATTCAGACCACTTCACTCGCGCCCCTTTCGATGTGATATTAGCCGAGGATGATGTTATGCCATTGAAGGATAACCAATCAAGGGTTAATTTGTTAGTAAATCGGAGCAACTAAGCCCAATAGTCTTTAATAGAAATAAATAATAACGCCTTCCGTCAATACAAAGGAAGCTGCTTTTCCCAACAATCAGCCACGTCAATCCTGTGGTTCTATTCATCTTTCCACGCATTGTACAAGATTCTTCACACTGTCATACATCCATCCGCTGATATCAAGCACCGTGCATGCCAGAAAAATAAGACATAAGTTGATTGTTTGATAATCGATGTCCGTACATCGATGACTCTGCCGCTTCTCCTGTCTGATACGTGGCATATAGTGCATTGGACATCGCTAATCACATCGGCATAGGATAGACATTCACAGTACCCGAGTCAAGCGATGAGATAACCAGATGTTTCGGTCGAAAGAAGTGTTCAACTTATGGCCAATGGAAAATAAGCAAGAGCCAATGAAACCATCCCAGCTCCACACAGCTAAACTGCATTCCATTTGCCACAAAGAAAGCTTTACACACGAACCACATTTGAGTAAATGAAAGGAAGGCTCCTCAGCTGATAAAGAATATGCAGCTCTGCGTCTGACAGAAACGATAGAAAAGGCTTCCAACATAGACTCAATGATATCGTGGCCCCTCGAAAGTTAGGATTATTACATCTGAAGTCAACAGTTGGACTGGAGACCTTCTATGACCACATAAGAGTTTTTTTGACTGATGGAAAGAATATTTTCAGAAGTATATAAGCACGGAGGTTCAAATTGGCTAAAGAGACAACTTCAACTGATCACCGAGGCCCGGGTAGAGAGTTTAGTTCCACAAGTGTGGACGAAAGCAAGCCTTCTACAAAAAGGGAGTAAAAACAGACTGTTGTCCATAGCTGGAAAGATCATTGCCAGGCTTCGCCTTAGCAGTCGATCTTTTCACATCATGCCAGAAGTAATTCCAAAAACACATATTCAGATAAATACCGGAGCACTGAAGACATGATATTCTATCTCAGGGAATTACACAGAAGTACATAGAACAAGACTTACCACTGTACACTCTACATTTAACAAGACTTTCGACACAGTAGGGAGGACAGGACTATGGCAGCAACTCAGGAAATATGGAAGCCCAGAGTGGCTAACAACCTTGATTGTATCTCTACAAACGGGAATTTCGACAAAGCTTTGTGATGGGGAGAATCCTCGGAAACGCTTGATATTGCAGACGGTACCAGCCAAGGATGCGTACAATGTGATACGCTCTTCTCTATCTTCCTACCGGCAATGCTTGAAGTGGCTATCCGAGACATGGAGGAGGGCGTCTATATTTAATCAAGACATATTGCTGACCTCTTCAATGTCGCGCACTTCAGAGCAAATAATACGAATACTCTAATACATACAGGAGAGCTACTGTTCGTGGACAACAGTGCACTGCTTTCCTAATCTACCGAATAGATGCAACAAATAATGAATGCTTTCTCGGTTCGGCCGAAACATCAACACCAAGAAGACTGAAATGCTATGGAAACCGAAATCTACGAGAACAAAAGAATTTGACATCATGGTCGATGGTACCAAGCCAAACACTCATAAGACGGACAAATCGACCCTGAAATACAAAAAAGAATGGCGAAAGCCAGCATATCCATTGACCGACTACATATAGGATTAAGGACCAACAACCATGTGTCCCTGCAGGTCAAACAGAGCAGTCCTTGACAGTGTACAGAAGGCACGTGAAAAAGGTACACGCATTCATCATGACGATTACCTGGAAGGCAAGGTCACAAACAAGGATATATTCCAACAAGCAGAATTGCCATTGATGTATGCTCTTCTTATATTCATATATATATATATATATAGATATATATATATATATATATATATATATAGATAGATATATAGAGATAGATAGAGAGATATATATAGATATATATATATATCTATATATATATATATATATATATATATATATCTCTATATATATATATATATATATATATATAGATCTATATATATATATATATCTCTATATATATATATCTATATATATATATATATATATATATATCTATATCTATATATATATATATATATATATATATATTACAAAGTCAGTGGTTAATCAGTTTTTCAACAAAATGAAGTAACGGTGAAAATAATGTATAGGCTATACGCGTACACACACATAGGCACAACAACACTACGTGGACGTGATCATTGGAATGAGCCGGACAACATCGATGTTCCACAAATTGCATTACTAACATAATGGCGTTGACCAGCTGATCTAGTGAGCTCTGTGAAGTATGACTAATGGACTAGCGAGCTGCTAACACGTTATCATGACGGAATTCGCACTGAACTAAGTGGATTCTCGTGTAAGGTGCACCAATGACACATGCCTATAGGCTACCGTGAATCGCTGAGCCGACCGGCTAAACTTTTAAGCACTGACACCATCAGGATCATGGATTGTAGATTCCTTTGTCCTTTACTGCAATTATGTTTATCTATGCATACAGCTCGGAGATCATATGTTAGCATGCATGCTTTGGCATCATTAGGCTACATATAGGTTATATTGCTACCGAACATGTCTCAGCGTATCAATGTAAGATTTCAATGACTGCAAACTTGACAATAGCTAAATTAATGTCATTAAATATACTGGACTTCGTTATCAATACACATAACCACATACATCAGCTGCCGACGCAGTTAAACCTCAATAAAACCAGATTGTCGCATATTACCAAAGAGAGTGATCACTTCACTAGGAATTATCAAGCATGGACATTTCGACAGTGACGTTCTTTAAAATAACAATATCATGGCACGTCTTCGCACAAAGTGGCAGATTTTCGTGAACACTAGCTCTATACAGTGGGAATATTTATATACGGCTTGATGTTGGGGTGGAAATATTGTTAACTAAAAATGCTTAATGTTATCTTAAACGCATTATTACTTCTGCGTGCAGGTTGGCATATCATGTGGAGCGTTGATATCTTGCGACCCCAAGGAGTAGTCATAAGATATGTAATCTAGTGCTTGACACAATTTCGTCACAGCGCGCTTTGATATGCGAAAGCAAAATGCCGATAAGAGGAGCAGCGTAAATGTTTGCGATATGTTGTTGTATATAATGAAGATTGATGACGATTTTAACTTTTCAGTCAACGCGGTACGATGCTTAAGATTAGCGAGTGGGCTTAGCAGTGTCATATTTTGATGTATATTGTGTATCACGTATCCATTGAACATTATGTCGCATCGACTCTACTTTGCTCTCGAACTTACCTCAACGTAGAACAGATGGTACCATGTTTGTGTCGGAGCATTAGTCGATTTATAACCACATAACACAGAGTCACATCACCCAAACAATGTCTGCCAACGGGCTTGGAAATTAGAGCCATGCTCAAATAAGTTTTTACGACATATTTTGTCGTTGCCTATTAACCCTCCATCGTATGCTACTTGGCTGCGACCATTTCTCTAACGCAGACTGGTATGGACGCAGCCAAAGAGTGCGTCTGTTCCAACGCAAGTATCCGACGTCATGATTAGCTGTGAATGGTTTCCTCCCGGGCAGGGGAAAATATGTGGCTCAACAATATCTGCGCATCGCGTTTATCGTGCATCGCGATTATGTATATCAGCATAACAAAGCAATACATACAATCAAAGCCTCACAATTATAAGCACGTTTTGTTATCCCGATCAAATTCATTAGTCTCACCAAAGATGATTCAACGGAGCCATCTGCTTAGCCAACGACGCACAAGCTTTATTTTCTGTGAACGCAACACGCACAATTCATATCAATGGCATAGTGTAACACACTATTTAGAAGCTTGCAACAGTAGCTTGATATTCCTACGCATAGGTAGAATTTTTGCACCAACTGTCCTAATAATTGACAATAAAAGAGTACCAAGGCCTCTTATATTTGCAGAGTAACTTTTGTGCATTCTAAGGAAATGAAAATGCATCAGTTGTAACGATCCATTATGTACACATTTATTGATACTTCCCAAAGATTGACTTCATAGCATTTGTGAACACACGGTAAACGCCATTCTAGAGCTGGTTATATATGTAACGTAAGATCGTTGATGGTGAAAGCCTAGCAAAGCTCATGTTGGAAATAAACCAAAGAAATGCGATATCATAAGCATCACCATTTACAGGAGCGACATCTACCCAAGCACGCATTCTAATCATTAAAGCGCAGTCAAATTGATTACAAACATTTTCTGTTTCCCGGACCTCGATTTCAAGTCACTATTTGTATCATGTTAGTCGACATGATACATGAACTTAATGTCGCTAAGCACGACCAACAATGCGAACATATCAGGAGCAGGTCTTGATTATGTTTCAGCAATCAGTGTAGCTGTGGATATTGGTTGCCGCTTTGAGTCAATGACCAAGGATACGTGCAGCCTGAAACATCACCGACGTGTTAGACGTCTATGGTGATGTTAATTGTGAAATACCTCAGTTTCAGAACCTACATAATAATGTTAGTCACGCTACGTTTGCTTGGATAATGCTGGCATATCAGCCCATTATCGGGGGTCCTCGTTCGATAGAACAGACAAGGCAATAAATGAGGTTTTCGCATTAAGCAGCCTAATGGGTTACAACGCGCCTCAGTGCCTCATGACCAATGGCTTACCTTTCTCACCCTGACAGCCACTACTGTGATGAATGTTGCCTTGGAGACCACATGTGGCGCGACGGAAGTAACATCAATGGAGCAATACGTCTTTTTGGCAAGGCGCATTTATATTATTAAAAGAAATGAATGACGAAATACCAAGTAATTGTTGAACTAATCTGCTGTATTTTAGACAGAATCCGTATATTATATATATACTGCGGTACGCGTGATTGAATGATCTGTATATGTCGCTGTAAAAGTATTTTTTTATTTCTGTTTCACTGTTGAAATTGGTTGAATTTCACGCTGTGGATATTGATATACATAAGCAGGTGATCTCATATGGTGTAAAAACACATATACGATCATATCATGATACAATGTTGTGACAAACGTTTACAGCGCCATGTCGTATAGTATGCCTTGGCGTATAAATATTTGGATGTATTGTCTTGACTGAATCGATCCCATGCCTCTTTCACAATTCAGCATGCCCTCTTCAAATGAGAATAGTTCTGGAAAATATCCTTAACATGAGAGGTAAATAAAAGTGACTGTCAATTGCAGAAGTATTTTATCCTCAATAATGAAGGTACAATTACGCATATATATTCATTGACTGATCTGCCACTTACCAATCAAAATCAATCGAACTGATTTCCGATTCATGGAAAACCGATTGCATATAAATCAGGTGACCATGTGAGATATCAACGCTAGTTCAATAAAAGGAGTTCGGTGAGATCAAGTTAATTGTTTAAACGATTACAATTCAGTTCAATAATGTGGCTTTTGTATGGACTATTCAGGTTATGAAACTCATCCTGGTGTTGCTGATGCATATTGTCACAAGGAGCTCATGGCGTCCTTTATTGGTCATAGCGCCGTTTGCCTGTAGTCTTTGAGGACCTAGGCATTATATAATTTACTGTCACATATGTATGACACCACTGTAGACGTCGCTCATATAATAAACATGTCTTATGGATACGAGTTCCTTACAGAAGCTTCATACTGAGGCAATTGACCAAATGTTTCATGCCTGTCGTATTATAACCTTTTTAAATGCATGGACAAAAATGGCTCTGAATGAGAGGCTATCTCTGCCAAAGGCCACATATAGCTCGTCGGAACTGGCAAATGCCTCCCATATTAGGAAAATAGGACAAATCTATCTAATTGCAAGATATTCATTGTGCTCCGGATAGGTGTGATGTTTAATAGTATGACTACATGTTTTCAATTGTTGTTCTTCTATTGCCCAATGCATTCACGGAATAGTGTCAAATGGAAGAAACGTTTAGTTTTTTGTTTATGCTCACAGGAACTTAATGTTAGTAGGTTGGACTATCGGCTCTGTGTGATCTATCTCTTGTTGGGAGAAACTGCATCTACGCAACCTTGACTTTAAAAAAGTCAGTTAATAAACGATTGTACATTGATCGTCTGGTTAATTAAGCCACGCATTAACAAAAGTGATACTGAGAAACCATAGCTAATCAACGCATTAACGTCCGAGGCGTGGCATGTCAGCAATGCTTCTAGACTTGGCTGGTTTATTGTAAAGCCGCCTCTCAAGGGAATTAAGGCACTCAGATGTTATGTCTTCTCAGTGTGGGTGCAGATGGCGCTTTTATCAATCTAAGAGGTTAGAAACTATTTGGTAATGCTGGGGTTACCCGTGAGGGTTTTTTTACGACCAGTCGGGGGATATCTCTAATAGTCGCGACCGCATCTCATGTCAGGGCACCCACTGAACAGAGTTAATTATTTTGTATGACACCTTTGCGAGACATGTGATGCTCTACTACGAATTACTGAGCAGTCTCGTCCATTATATACAGCGTCAGAGCACCAATATGATCATGCATCAGAAATTGTTGTTTGCCCATTACCAAGATAATACAACACAATACGTTCAGGTTGTATGGGCAAGTGCTGCCTGTCATATTGGTGTCGCCATTTGACTCAGATTAGATGTGGGTGCCTTGTAAATACACCTAGCTAAGTAACATCTAGCCTGTGATCTTTGTAAGATGTTTTTGAAGATGTTAGACGCATGCCATATTGTGCATATCAATTCATGAGCAAACTGTTGTTTAGCTCCACAGACAGGTATATCATTTGACACAATCAGTTAAAATTGCACTGGGCAACAGTTAACACGAGAAATGATGGCCCGGCAGGACGTCTTGGTGACGCCATGTAATTGTCCCTAGCAATCAAACGAAATACACATCTAACGCGAAGACATGAAAAATGAATTTTCATATCCATGAATGATTATCAAAAAGGTGAGTAAGCTCCCATATGATGATTCGTCACTGGCGATTTAATCCAGCAAGAGAGACTAAAAGAGTTCATCACTCCAATTTCATTTGTTTTGGCGCCACATGTCGTTTCCCTTATCGTAAGTTGAGATTTTCATTGTTTATGTGTAAATTGATAAACATTTACACAGCAGCGGATAGCCATAAAAGCAAGGGGCACGATCTATTCCAAGTCATTCTCGATCAATGAATACAGGCTGCTTGAAACATAAATTTGCCGTTGCGTTTGATAGTATCTATCCCACCATCCGATCGGGGCTATACAAATTATAGCCTTTGAAAGAACAAATGTGCTCCGCGTTGTACCTGAGCCTAACTTAAAGCCTTTGTATGAGACATGGTACCGTCGGAGATAGAATTTAAGCAGGACATGGAGGACAAATACCTGACGCACTGCATGATGATGAGTGGAGGATGGGGCGTGGTCAAAACATACCCGCAAGCATTTCACAGCAGAGCGCGAACCAAACTTATCGCGGCCGTGACTTTTAATGGAAGAGGCCTCCAATACGTTAACACCGCACTTATCCGTGAAACTGTTGATTGTCGAATATAACTAATACGACCGCTAACATTCAAAAAAGGAATCCTAAATAGCAAACACAAGCAGCACCTTCGGGCCTGACCCTAGCGACATAGTTGTAATTCAGAATTGTACTTTGGACGCAGGTGAAACAAACTATAAATGAATAAAAGCAATTTATTTAGCATAATTCTAATGATAAGATATTCAGCCACAGATTACGATAATATGCAATAGAAAGGTAATACGATGATACGATTTGTCTATACGACTTACGGTTGGCGGCTAGCAATCCACCGGCGACGAAACAGCAAAGAAATGAAAGAAGATGAACTATGAACGGTACAAAATAGAGTCGAAAATGGATTGGATAACTTAATGACATTTGAGACCGACGCGCTGTGATCCATTTTGCTGCCTTGTCGCTTGGACGAGTAACCGAATCGAACAGCTTATGAGTCTAATAATTTTAATTAGTTGCACCTATGTGTTGATATAGACGGAGTTAATCGAGTTGCTGTATTAAACTTTGTGAACTCCATATTTCTTGTTGATTGAATCATGGGTATGTATATATTGCTAATGTGATTCTCAGATGTGTTCCTTTAGTAAACGAGGCAGCGATAAAATGGCCAATGCTTAATCCATGTTGCGTATCTGAAACGTTTTAAATTATTCATCATAATTTAATATCTCCACACTTTGCCATAATTCAATCATGCCTTTCTTACATTCTCAGTAGCTTTCTCAATATGATCAACACAGACTTATTTGTTCATTCAATATTAATCACCAGATGTTTAGATCTCCATTTGAATAATCTGTTCATTGCTGATCAACCAGTCGTAACAACGGACACAGCTGCAGGACAGTATGGTAGAGTGAGTAATGATACCATAAACGAACTGAAACGCAAAAGTCTGTGCTGGATTGTTAGTTAGTAAAAAAGTCTAAGCTGACCAATGATAAGACACCGCGCACGTTCCCATTTTTTGTACATCTCCATCGGTGACATTCAAAACACAGTACTGGATGTCAACTATCTAATAATAGATCTTTACGAAATATGATTGCATGACCTTTTCCTATGATCGGTTTTTTATTCATGAATTCACGCTGTCGACTAAGGCAATCATTAAAAATTCATTGACGCAATTATTAACACACTCAAATGTTTATTCATACATTGTCACCTTCTCCACACAGTCGATCATAAGCTTTTTCCATCTCATTCATTATTGCTAAGATTCATACTCGCATTTATTTACTTGCGCATTCATTCAACTGCTCGTTCCGTCACTCACACCTAGTCACACACAAATGTGCAACAAATGCTCGATACACAAAAATGATCATAATTTCGATCCTGTAAACAAGAACGACATTCCTTTATATCTATACGGATAGAACCGGGAAGCACAACAGGGGATATGAATATTACCTCAGATTATAGCCAATACCTATAATCCGCCTTAAAAAGAAACTTATTGATTACGTTATAAGGCAAAGCCTCAAGTGCATCTAAACTATACAGAATGTACCCATGGTCTGTGTGGTTCTAAGCCGGTTTCTTGGCGTAGCGATAGACTGCGTCGCCTTTGGACCCACAGGGTGTGAGTTTATTACCAAGGTGTGAAAAGCATGACTCGGATGCTCACGTTAATTGGCGGTGCCGGTAGTACCGTGCTGAACCTTCATCCCAGCGGCGTGGGTTTCGCAGCCGGTCTGGGCACTGATTAGGCGCTGTCCAAGCATCCCAATCATCCTCATCCATCACCGTCACGATATCATCTCATTTATGAGAGTGAAAATAACCCAAAGATTACCAATACCATTACTGAATGGTTCTCACAGTAATCACATTATGATGCTGTTAGCAAGCACTGTGATGTTGTTATTATCTATAGCAAATTATATATCATAAACACGGACACTTGTAAAGCTGTCTTAGTTTTGATGATTTGAAGAGAACCGTGCGCTAACAATATTGCATATGAAACTTATTATTATTACATCATAACATTAATGATTGAAAATATATAGAGAGATAGAGATAGAGAGAGAGAGAGATAGAGATATATATATATAGAGATAGATATAGATAGACAAAGAGAGAGAGATAGAGAGAGAGAGAGATAGAGATAGATAGACATATAGACATGAGAGAGGAGAGAGATATATCTATAGAGAGAGATAGAGAGAGGGTAGAGAGAGAGAGATATATAGAGAGATATATAGATATAGGGAATTAGAGAGATCTCTCCTTTCTATATCTCTCTATATAGATATAGATAGATAGATTTTCTAAATCTATCTTCTCTCTAGATATATATATATCTCTCTATATATATATATATATATATATATATATCTATATATATATCTATATATATATATATCTATATATATATATATATATATACCTACTTTACTTGTAATATTGGGGTTGTACTGCAATTTCAGCAACAAGGTTATAATGCTACGTAATGGCTGATGACGACCATCATGATTGGCAGCTCAACTTAAGTACCAGCTGCTACGTCGCACAAACGCAGTGCCCTGATATGGACGCCATACTTCATCTAACTTTCACCACCTCATCCTTCAATGATTCTATCACAGGGAAGCGTTCAGCACCATCTGGTCTATGTTGACTATCTATTCATCGCCGTAGACAGCATCGTTCAGTCACTGCGTTGCTACCTTCCTGGGCGATCAATAATATTCATGCAAATAAGGGAGTGGCTGTCTTCAAAGCGGCTATACATCAGATTTTGGCGGATTGCTGCAGCTACTGCTTTGCCTCTCTGTTACAATGGCTCACAAAACGTACAAAACTCTTATGTACTAAAGAAGCGATTTGGAACTGACAGGGATGAATAACGAACGGAGCAATCTGTTTTTGTCACATTGGCCCATACAAAAACAGCCAAATGGGCCATTCAAGGTCTACTGATTACATATATCTAATGGTGGAATCAGCCAGTCTGCTGCGCCAAATGACGCGAAGGCTGGATGAAAACCAATGTGTACAATCATTTTATGACTTTATGAATTATTGGGCGGTGCGAGGTGTCGAGATAACCTAATGTAAGTCATATAACTAATGGCATTGTGCAAAATGCATCGTGGTGAAAAACGAATTGACATTATATGAATACCAGTAAGTTGCGGAGGTCGTAATGGAGGGTAATGGGGCTAAAGGCAATCATTATTTTACTTATTTTATAGGGAAATCATGTATCAAAAACTGTTACAATTACAATGGTATTACAGCTGAGTAATCTATGATTGGGAGCCTATCCACACCAAATGATTACAGTTGCATATTTGATGTTGTTTGCTGAAACTGCATCACAAGAGGTGGGGGATGGAACTCACACATGGTCTTTGGCCCATAAATGACCACTAGTTGTATGAAACCAGCGGGGAACAGTTGACTGATATGCTAATAACTTTTCCGGGTTTATTTTAGGATTGCAAATGAATGCTATACGCAGTTTGCCTGAATAATATTGTGTAGGTGCGTAATTACAGTACTTCATAATGGATCGCAAACTCCGGGCCTTGATTGTTTTAACAAATTGCTAATGTCTATGTTTGCATTGAATATATCCTCGGAATGAAGAAGCGCTACAACAGTGCACCTCACCCCCCCCCCCAATTCTACATACTGTAAGAAAAACACTGCACCAAACACATGTTATAATTCGTCATAATGTTTTGGAACAAGGAAATAAAAACGATTCTTACATAGCAAACTATACACAACATATCAAGTTAAACATGACTTAGGCACCTTAAGCTCTCTGTGCACATTAGTGACCTAGCCTGCTCTCGTGTCTGTGATTCCATGGCCTCTGTATCTTCTTGTGTGACATTGACACTTTCACATATTGCTGGTATGGAAACCATCACAGGTGTCAAGACATGGGTGGCTGTGGAAAACTGTTTCCGCATCCTGATGAACCCTTGAAAATAGCAAACACCATAGGCGCCTATGCACATAGTGATATTATTTTATATAATAAAAATGTATGATCCGATGTTTCAACTGAATTATCGGGAGCCATTTATATATTGTATGCCATAAATGGAGCTAACAATGTATCAATATTGATGTTATATGACTTCTGTTGCAGAATACAGAATAAAGGAGCACCAACTACTAGCTAGAGAAAATGACATGATGAAATTGCATTTGGCTAGCGTCCATTGAAAAGGGAAGTATAAGAGCGAGATGTATCAACATCATAGCAAAATCTAACCTCCATAGTTAATTGCCATGTCATGGGCTGCTGTAAATAACTCACAGGACTGGATGTGTGCCTGTTTAACAATATCTTTCAACTTGCCAAAGTGCTTACGCCTGCTCCTCAGGATTGTAGTTGTTTGTTCATTGACTGGATAACTATTCATATGTTATGCGAAATTCAAACTGGGGTCATTAAAATGTACTTGTTTAAAATATGCCTTTTTTAAATGTTAATCATATATGGTCTGCAATATGGTGACGTCATTAATGCCCCTTTTTCATGCTGAATGAATGTATTTTCCAGTATTTAATATGTGTTGTATGTTTTCGGTCAAACTTTTTTACAAACAAACTGATGACTTTTCTTTTGTATTAACCTTAATAGAATTATCACAATGTGGCATTTACATGGCAATGGATATGATTTCCTATACGTCATAGCGGGTTTGGGATACCTGTTGATTGTATAACCTACACCATATACGTGACCGACATTTAGGCTGCTGAGATGGGCGAGATCATTCTGAACGATTCGAATCTTCTTAGTAAAAAATAGACTGCTTTATAATGTGTTCATTGTTAATAATTAGATTGAATGATTGATTTATGTAATCTCGGAAAAAATAACTGCCTCTATCATAAATTGTTTGGTAGTCAACACACCCCTTTATAAATAGATGGCAATTATCGAGGATACGAACAGCTTACATAGAAGAGCTGATGCTGAAGACAACGTGGGGTATTTTATTGCACTCGTGCTTTTGCAATATAATAATCTCGACGATTAATTTAATTATCCAGTGGATTTTTTTGTGCGACGTTGCTCATTGCAATCATTTTAAATGTGCATATAAAAAAGCAGCACACTCGAGATCGTAAAAGCGAAAGGGTGGCCTAAGGTAATTTGTATGTTTTAACGGTTAGTTAACAATCACATCCACTTAGTATCACGCTGAGGCACGGCTTGTCGTCGGGTTGATCAAAGATATGGTGTATTTGCGACAAGCTTAACAGATGTGATTCCAACATACTTTATTTGTGTATGGATGCTGACAGCCGCAGAACATAAAATGCATGACCGGCTGAGCAATCGTGACTGTGCAAGGGATCTTGTGTCTGATATTGTACCATTCATTGTATTGCTAATAGGCTGTCAACAAGAGTATTTTCATGTTGAAGGCAATGTACAAATATACAGCCGTTGGTTGTCTTGAAACGCTTTGTTTACCATACCTGTATCAGATGATCAACTATATTGCTACTGATGTAAAGAGATAAATATTGTATCACAATGCCACACAATATATATAAATGAATCGACAAATGCCAAAATGGCTCATATCAGAACGATATTTAGCTCTGGTCACTCTTTTACGTCAACGATTTTCACATTAACGCACACATGGTATGGATAGTGATTTATCTACCTGACCTATGACCTATGCGGTTACTAAGGCTGCATGTCCCGATTTTGACATAGCCAGCTCTTTCCGTTTCAACATCCATTGCATAATGCAGGATGTATATGGTTACGAAAGTGAGTAATCATGTTTGTGAAACGTGCATATTTACGATGCCAATGTTGATCCATCATACATTTCTGGCAGCATAAACAAAGGTACTACTAGAAAAATATACAATGCGCTGGTGGCGCTCTAAGCGGCGAGTTACCTTAACAATTTGTGAGCTCATGACATTTTAATTTATGGATGCAGTCCGAATGGAGCATACGTTATAACATCGCTTAAGTAAGGTAGAAGGCCTTTGCCCAGCCATAAAATACAAGGCGTAATTAATGTCACTCATATGTGAAAGTTTGATGGGTGGTAAGCGAAGCAAGCTCAATTCATCACTGATGAAAGCAACCAATGTCACTCTTTTTTCCCTGGTTTTTATGCTAAAATTGGTCCACAATATGTTAAAGGTTCAGGTGATAGACCATTGTCAACGACAGAATATCGCAGCGAAAGGAGCAGATCGGAACACACATACAATTATGCTCAATAAGGCGTGCTCTTACAGTCCAGAGTGGGCACAATATGAGCTTCATCAAATTGCAATAACAGCGATGGCCATCATATTCTACGAGCAATGTGAAACATTACTTATTGAATAGTAAGCTGATAACGCGTTTGCTATGACGGGCTAAGCATCAAACATGCAGGAAGCTCTCGTTGGAACACCTGCCGCACAAATACCAGAATACTGATGAAGACAGAATTGTTTGGTCAAGATATCATATAACGCATTAAGACATAGGGCAGGCAGCTAAAACATTGCTGCCATATTCCAGCACAATAAGCATTGAATTAAAAGCAACATCTACTTCACAAATCAATTCATTCCGTAGCCAAGCAAATAAATGCTCAACATTATGTCACTTGGCGGTAATGCTTTATGGCATAGTATTCCGCTACTTTATAAGTTGTGTGACGCACCAATATGCAATATGGGGAAGCGTTTGTGTAAGCTCGTCGCAAACATTTTATGCGATTATTTGTCAGCATGCCTTTTACTGTCAATGATAAAGTTTGTAATGTCCTGACGTAACCAAACAATCTCCAGACACCGTACAAGCCGCGCAGAAGACAGCTTTTTGAAAAGAAAGACAATTATCTTTTCGGGGTATCTTTGTGTATATAATTTGGGTACATAAACATTTTGATGGTTGCATCAGAATGACAGATATTTTGCTACCAATAACATAGCAAAATACTCAGCTGCTCGCTTAGGGAATATCACATGAGGTTACGCAAAATGATGCAGAGTGATAAGTCCAAAGTACCAGCACCAGGTAGTTGTCAATAGTTTGGCCCTGAAATCAAATTTAGACATTGAATTAAGATATTTGCAAGTTGACGATGAACGTGCTTTGTTCATATAACAATGAAGCCGCCGTTTCATGATGTATCACTGGCCGATATTGATTACATAAGTTATGATAGGAGATCATTTCTATAAGCGATCATTATAACAGGAGATCATTGATCAAGGGTTGCATTAATCTATTATGCATCATCCCTCTTATCAATCAGCGCATTTATGGCCACAACATTTGAATTCGTTCCTGATATCGAATTATGTAATCAAAACAAAGGTGATATCAAGTAGTGAATGAGTATGGTGTATAATTGATATGACGTCCAGCATGCAATAAAATATTATGTCCTTCATTGGATATATTTGCGCCAGCAGTTAAAGTCAGGTATATGCATTATACGATTATTTACAGATATCATATTGCACGTGCAGCAAAGCTTTCGCTTAAGTAAAAACTTCTATCAGTCGCTGTTCTCGAGGGGAATGTTTA
>CM067352.1:20087672-20167672 GCA_034190875.2 Urechis unicinctus | reverse complement strand
GTAACTACCCCTCCGCCTGCATATGAACCAGCTCCCGAAGTGGAGAAAGATGTGGCAGAATCAGTGGCTGCTTATGCAGTTGCTGGTGATGTTGGTGCTGATGAACTAGCAGCTTCTTCCCAGTCCAAGAGCGAAAAGGCAAGGGTCTCTCTCCAAGATAAAGAACAAGATGATGTGGCCCTGTTCTTTGAGAGGAATGACTTCATCTACAGCAACAGGCGGACAGACCACACATTTGTCTCTAAAAAGAAAAAGCCATGGGAAAATCTGGCCCAAGAGATGGAAAAGAAGGTGAAGGCACTGACTACATTTTGTTAAAGCGTCCTTACCCAGGTGACAAAGAGTGGGCAGGTAGATGTTGAGGTGGATTTGGACCAGATTGAAACCTCAGCCTCAACACCCTCCACCACCACCACAATCACCACCACAACCACCACCACCACCACCATCACCACCACCACCATCATCATCATCACCACCACCACCACCACCACACCACCACCACCACCACCGCCACCACCACCACCACCACCACCACCACCACCACCACCAACAGGAGCTCATCTGTGACAGTGTCGAGCCACAGGGGAGCCAATAGAGGTTACAGTTCGTGGCGTAACTGCTGAAAGCAGGAAGGTGAGCACCAGCACCTGCACCTCCTCAACAGTGACAGCCAGGTCGATGGCTCCTGTTCGGTCGGTGTGGCAATATAAAGGAAGCAGTTCAAAAGATATACCCAGTTATCCAGCCAACAGGAACTGGCCCGTCAGAGGTAAGATAAAGTAAGATAAGATAACAGTCTTTAATTGTAGAGGGTAACACGTTTAGTTAAAAACTAATCTTGCATGTGGCCCTCTGTCCTTAAATAAAATGATATACAGGGTGGGATAGTTAGTAAGTTAGTTTGTGAGTTAATTAGGTAGCTAGTTAGTTATTTAATTAGTTAGGTAATTGGTTAGTTAGTGGGTTAGCGAGGGCGTGAATATGTAGTGCGTTAGTAAATGAGTTAATGAAAGAGTGTGATTATAAAGGAGTAAATAAAGTTTGTGATCTTTTCGATTCTGGGTCACTATAAAATTCAACCTATTGCCTGAGTTAGTTAATGCAAAATACTGGTTACCGGTAAAGATCTGCATTTGTTGCGTGAAAAATCGCTGGCCGGGCACCCTCGTCTTAACCGTGTAGTTGATATCATGGAAGCTGGTGGTGGATTCGGTCTTCCAGCTTGGAGATCTCGTTGATGACTCTATCGCCGTGTTCACTGCACTAAAGTCTGGATTCCCTGTCTGTGCATAGTACTAAGACGCTTGTTGAGTAGAGGCAATAATTTCAATGTATCTTATCTTTCTGAGTGCACTAAGCGTAGAAAATCGTAGTTAAAATGCCATTACTGAGGCATTAAGGAGAGTAACAACACAAAATGTATGTATAAAGTGAGCGTCACATGCTGCAACACAAATCACAGTCATGAAAACGACATCATTTCCTGTTGGGTACATCTGCACTCAAAAGCCGCTTTGAGACTATGCATTCTGATGTGGACATTTAAGTGTGAACTAAGAACACTTGGTTGGGTAAATCCATTTGGTCACTTCGGTGTGACACAACCTGTTAGTATTCCTGCCAATTGCCAATGGTACTTTCACAATAAACATAGAATTGTTATGTTGACAAGCACCCGCAGAATATTGGAAACACAAAGAGATCTCCTTCGACATGAACTGGGTACATTGATATGTGAAGCTTACGAACACCATATTTACGGTATATCGTTTATTCCACCTCTATTAGTGCATTAATCAGCAAATTAGATATATGATAGTAAACAGAAGAAGGCCAAACCGCTCACAAGCGCCGATTCGCTATCTATGTGCGCGGCTCAGCGCTCGGAAGTTTGGCTTCTGGGACTCAGCTACATTGACAGTGGCTCGGCAATCGAAAGCTTCGCATCTGGAAGTAAGCTATTTAGAAAAGGGACGGTGCTCGGAATCTTGGCTTTAGGGACCGAACTACAGAGATTGCGGCTCGTCGCTCGGAAGTTTATTCATAGAGGGCAACTCATTTAGTTAAAATCTAATCTTCCATGTGACCCTCTGTCCTTAAATAAAATGATATACAGGGTAGGTTAGTTAGTAAATTAGTTTGTAAGTTAATTATGTAGCTAGATGATAATGCAAAGATAGCAGTTTGGCGCTTGGAAGATAGGCAACGGAACGCGCTGTTTAGATAGCTATTGAGCTCGAGGAAGCTCAGATTCGGGACTGAGATACAAAGATAGCGTTCGGAAGTTTGACATCGGGAAGCGAGCTGTTTAGAGAGGGGTTCGGCGCTCGGAAGCTTGGCTTCGAGGACAGAACTACATAGATTGAGGCTCGTCGCTCGTAAGTTTGGCATCTCAAAGCGAGCTATTTCGATGGCGATTCGGCGCTCAGAAGTTTGGCTTCGGGGACTGCGCTACATAGACAGCGGCTCGGCAATCGAAAGCTTCGCATCTGGACACGAGTTATTTAGAAAAGGGTACGGCGCTCGGCAGCTTGGCTTCGGGGACCGAGCTACATGGATAGCGGCTCGGCGCTCGGAAGTTTGGCTTCGACAACTAAGCGCTTGTAGACTGTAGACCAGACATCATGAATGGGTAGCTTATCAATTATCCCAGCATTGTGGATGATCCTCCAATGCAGGTTATAAGTAATGTTCAATCCCTTTGAGTTCCCTCCACATGAGACAAGTGACATCATTGACCTTATTACTTCCACCATTCACATTGAAATCATGTTATTCCCATTTATTTAAGCCGTTATCTAACAGAGGGCAGGTTTGCACTCCAAATAACAGACGAAAACCTCGCCTCGCTAGAGCAACGCATCTCATAATAGTATAACTATTGAATATAGAAGGCTGTGGTAACTCTGCCAATTGCCTACATTCAACCATCTACATTATGTAATGTGCACTGTGAATAGGAGTTGCCTCTTATTTATATTGCGTCAATGCTATTGGCCATATGACGCTGGCGATGTGAAATGGTCGCTGTGGGCAGCGGGAAGTTCCCTACATTGTCATTACAATTGTATCATTATCATTCCATCATAGATTATATACATTTTTATTAATCATTTAACATTGCTTGTCGGTAAAGAGTTAACTCGATATTATCTAGGATATCTATTCATTTTCCATTCCTAAGAATTTATGTTGTTTTATACGTTGATATTTGATATTTCCGAAGTCGTATCGTTTTGGCACATGTCAGCTACAGTTAAATTATATTATTTTTTTTACTAAAGTCTCCGATGTAGATAACCCTCGGCTTTTTGCTACAAACATTATTTGCAGCTAACTAAAATGACTATGTGGCTAACCATAAACTGAGAACATACTGTTTATGTATTACTTCACTTCACTCGGTAACTTCGTCTTCGTCCTTCCCCAACAACACCTTTTCTAAACATTTATTCTCGTACTTCACGGCTTTTGTAGATTTAACCGTCTTGCTGTTTCTCTTTTACTCGGCATTCACCCCATACAAACAGGCCTTCCAGGACATCTCTCATTTATCTTCCTCGCTTTTGCGTTATATGGTTCTATATTGCTTGTTCGCCTTCCTTACGTTTGTAATCTCGCATATCAGCTGCAACCTTTTTCATTGCGCATTAATGTGTTTTTTGCCAGCTTATCACAGCGGGATGCTTGGACTTTTGTAAGCTCAATGGAGCGTGTGTAATCACCGGCCTTCGTTTCTCGTTTTCCTTGTGAGGTTAGAGGATAATACGAGGATTATGAAGTAAGCTGCTGTGCACATATCACACTTTTAGAGGGGTTCGTCGCCTGAAACTGAGCGGGCGACACATGTGTTGTGAGTTCAAGTCGGAAGGTAATTTCCACGTTGTGCGCGTGTTGATCTTTTGTTGGATTGGTCCTGGTCAGGGTATAAACGATCATTCCACCTCGGAGACAAATCCATTATGGATGATAACGTGTACGACAAGATTTTGAACTTATACACCAGCTTATATATATATATATATATATATATATATATATATATATATATATATATATATATATATATATATATATATATATATATATATATATATATATATATATATATATATATATATATATATATACACATTTATACAATTTTTTGGACATGCTCAATTCCTTTCCTGATATGCCAAAACGGCAGTCGCTTACAACACCGTATCAATGGCGTGAATAGCAGAAAGATAACAAATGCAAAACTCAGACAGAGCAAGTAAAATGAATAATAAACTGCGACAGATTCATCTTAATGCATTTGGAGATTACATGTCATCAACATTCATACGTGTCTAACTTACTCATGTATCGAGTCGTACCACGAGGTATCAATGATTGGTAGCACATCCGGTAGACAAATAATGAAAGGAGCCATTAAGATTTGCTTTACAATCTGTCATTGCATAGCGTGGAATTAAGAACAGTTACAACTATTTAACGCACAATATATAAGCCACCTTTTGGCCAGCTTGATAATAATGAGGTACAACAAATAAAATGAATAGCATCTCTCGATCAACTACAAATTAAAACATGATTTTAACTAGATTATGAATGCTATAGTATTACCATTTGAAGGATGTGTGCTATTTTAGTTTTTTCATAATTCTCAGCATGAGGTAGGCCATGAGGAGGAAGAATACTATCATGCTTGCGAGGGCCACGTGGTTTATCCACAGATCCCAACTTGAAGTATAGGGAATGCCTTGGTTGATGAGGTAGGCGTTGCCAGCCTCCGGTGAACTAATTTCATACATGGACAACGAGTGTGATTGGGAACGAAAAAAACATAGTTAAGGTGTTTCTATGGTACATGTACACATGCTTGAAAATTGTATATACGCGTAATTGAGACTAAGTCAAGTATAACAAGTTACATTATGCTGTATGATCGTCATGGTAGTCTTTAGGATATCTGTAACTATATGTGGGAGTGATAAATTGTAAACATTAGAAAAAAACTCACCATATCGCAGTCCCATTGATTTCTGGGCCACAGAACTCCATATCTTTCAGCTCATTGATATACAATGCCTATAGCCAAATCAAAAGGCTTATTACACGACTACCATGTATATACCAGCCACTACAATGTGAACAAGAGATATGAATATCGGACATTTTGTGCAGCATTATCATGTGCTGTCAGAAAAAATGTACTAACGTTCACAGTATACCGAAACAAACTTAGATATTTCATCCAAGATATCCAGGATCCCAGTGTGTCGACGTTTAAAAGTAAACCACCAAATATCTGCAGCAAACATGCACAGCATATTTGAGGAATATGCCTCAGAGTCACACAATGGACTTGAGATAAGCAAAAATTAATGCCTTACTATCATCAGCAGAATTATCAGCATTCCTCCCATATTGGCCACAGCATATATTGGTGAAAATCCGCTGGCCATGAAGGCTATCGAGGCCCCGACGAAGGTCGACATGAATAAGGTGAGATAATATATGAAGAACTTCTCAACGGACAATTGGTAACCTGTCAATATGTGCACAATAATGTGTTATGTACATGTTCGATGAGATCAGCTTACATTCTTATCATATGTCCATAGAGGCGTTAATACGATTAGCGAAAAATTATACTTATGAAGATCAATAGTGAAATCGATGTGTGACCAGTGCAGCGTTGATTTAGCATTGTTACATTCAGTACATGGGCAATTCACATTTAATAGCAGCTAAAAGATGCTTTTAATCATTGTAACCATGTTACCTATCATAAAGTATGAAATGACGGAATAGATTGTGACAGGAAAAAATTGCAAAGGCAGCATGTCACAAAGAACCTTGGCCACGAAATAAGAGGACACGCGATAGAAGCCACTGACGTTCTCATGCCTGAAACAGAGCTCGGATGTAGGATATTTTCGACTCCATGAATTTTCAGGTTTAATCACACGCTACTCATTCCGGTGTCAGAGGCATCCCATGAACATTATCGCTATCTCAGCACACGCAAAAATCACGTAGCAAGAAATATTTCATTTACATTTACTCACACAAATATAGCTCGCTCTTCGATGAAGACGGCAATACCCGACATTGAACTGAACACCATATTCATCGTGGTAAAGAAGAGAGCACCTGCCCTGTTGCAAACAACCGAAAATTTCATAGAACAAACAATCAGATCATTGATGATCAACATATACAGTACACAACAAAATATGCGCGACGAGGTACGCCGACTGTGCTTCTAGAATACCTGTTTCTACAATACCTGTTTTGAATTCCTGATTGGAGACTGTTATCCAACTGCAGGTAAAGTATACCAACCAGCAACGCCATAAAAAGCATCATACCTGACTGAAAATGCAAAAGAGCAATGTCAAAGCGTCCTCACTAGAAATGCTCAAAAAAGGCGAGCGGCAGATAACAATTAAGGCAACTGAACCTTAACAATGGAATGTACGCGCTTGCATCACAGATGTCTGAGGGTTCCTGTACACGTTCTTTATGGCTCGTTGAGCCACGATTTTTGTCTGAAACATTCCACCTGAATTTTGAATGTACCTTGCACCACAGATATGCTTGCATTACGAAAGCGACATAGGTCCATTATTAACAACACCACGTTGACAATGTTACACCCACTTATGATGTATAATGTTCTCTACAGATGCGATTAAGTACTGACTTGCGCGCTGAAGGACTGGGCGTACTCGCCTATGACGCGAACTTCAGGACTTCCATTGCTCAGCGTGGATTGATACAATTTAAAGACTTTATCAATTTCAGCTTTTGCACTGTAACATACATGTTAGTAGGTTACCCAGAAACAATGTGGTCTATCCAAATAACAGCTGCTAAATATACCAGCACATGAAAAGCAGAGTAACGCCTCACGTGCTGTGAATCCCTGATTCGAGATATGCCTTGTTGAGGTAGAGGGAATGCTCCGCAGCAGTTACCTCCTCATATGCGGCAGTGTCCTCCTCCATTTGGACCTCTATATGAGGACTCTTTGTGCCTGAATCAAAATCCATGGTGCAGTGGGAATGCCAACATAATATATTAAGCAACTTTGATTGGAGTTACAACAAAAATATGTGGCGTACCATTACTCGCGTAGACGGAGAATGAAGTGACTAACGAACCGTCACTCTCCATTTGTGTTTCTGTAACAATGATAGTAACCTTTGAGATAAGATGAAAATGACAGGTTATGAACCTTCAGACAAGTTATCGGGTACGAGAAAACTAACTGCATCACACATTTCATCGTGCTCCGTATAGCGTGATACCACCCCGAACCTTAACAAAATGCCACTGACGGTCGCATATGAACCGTAGATGGTGTCTAACTCTCCCGGGGGGTAAACAACATGGGGCTGAATATTTCCTCATAGGAAATCATAGGGAATATAGCTGCGCAATGCCAAATGCCATCTTCCAAATTAATTTCAAGTTCGCCTACACTTACACCAATGGTATTTGTCAAACCTGTTTTCCGTGAATTGAGCGCAGACTGTCGCGGTACTAACAAAGTACTTAATTACAGACAGTTTTTTTATCTGCATTTTTCTGTTAATGGTAAGAAGCGCCAGCGGGACCAGCGGGACCAGCATAATGAATGTGCAAATACGCCATTTCATTCTTGATGCATACGGCAATGGGATCCAAGACATCATTTTTATTTCATTGCCTCGCACACTTGCCACATGATTAATGTTTAGATACAAACCTGCATTCCGGGAATCATTGATTGCTTTGATGTTTGACGCCGCGCGTGGCAAAGACCTCTTCCTGTCGCCTTGTATGACGTCAAGGAAAAAATCTGGCGGATTGTTGTGCTCCTCACAGATATAACCTGATGCACAGAAAGTAAGGCGAAGAGAGTCACACCCACTCATTCACTATTAACAACAGAATGACCAGGAGGGTTATTCTCGGGCGATTTTGTCAACAACATGACAGGCTTGTTTGTGACAGGATGATGTGGTGAACAACGGCATTCACCTAAACTTTGGAAGTAGTCGAGGGATTCACTGGCGTCCCCGTGATATACAGTGCGTCCGAGGGAGAGTAGCGTCAGGTAATCAAACTGTGAGAAGATGGTGAAGCGAGGCTGATGCATGGAGAAGATGATGGTGCGTCCTCGCAAGGAAAGCCTATGGTCGATTAATATTTAGGAAGAATTAGATTAAGTTTGATGAATGAGTTCGTTACTAGATCAGTGATTCCCTTGTCAAGTAAAGACCAGCGAAATTGATTTGTAATAAGCATGAAAGTTACCGTTTCAGGAGGTGCATGACTGAGTTGGCCGTACTGGCATCGAGTCCTGTAGTAGGTTCGTCCAGGAACAGCACGGACGGGGATACGATTAGCTCCATGCCAATATTGGTGCGCTTACGTTCCCCGCCAGACAGCCCACGGATAAATTGAGTCCCCACCTGAACCAAGTTATCAATTCAACGTGACTAATCAACATCAAATTTCTGATAGCTTCCCTGTATAAATAGTTATTAGTCACATGCAACCATCTATGTGTACCTTGGTATCGGCGCACTTTTCTAGACCAAGTTCTTTCAATGTGTCATCAATTCGCGAGTGTTTCTCCTCGATTGAGACTTCCGATGAGAGTCTCAGGTTTGCTGAGAAGGTGAGATTTTCCCTCACTGTCAGTGTACCGGCCACTACGTCATCCTGATCATACAGACATACCATCAGTCACCAAAAGATCAGCGCCGTACAGTTCTCACCAGACAACTTACTATCGTCCTGATGAAACATGGTGGTATAATGCGTGTTTTAGCTGTAGCAACCACGGCGTGATATTAGCCACACCATAAATAGTAAGACGCCAATTTGAGGCCGGATTGCTGCCTTCACGCAAATCGGTGGCAATTACTGATGTTTATATCATAAGAAATCTTGGATTCCTCAACTTCTAACGCTTTAGGGACATGGAAGCACTGACCTCCTCGGTCATTAGTTCATAATGTTGATACGTTATGATTCGCAAGCATAACGCATCGGACTTCAAAATCCTACTGGACAACATTTCATTTTGGTCATGGCTGGGTTAAATGTAGAACCACAGCAAGGAATAGGCTGGGGCCACAGTAGGGAACGGAAGGGTATAGGGTGGGTCGTAGATTGGATTGGGGGTACTGTCGAAACCACGATTAGGGTAGGGTTACATTAGATAAGGGTCGAGGCAAAACAACAAGAATTGATTAACAGCCAAGGCTGTGTATGCGGTTGTGTCGCGGGTTTTGAGGTCACCGTGGGGACTAGGGTGTATCAGACGGGATTCTTGTAGGGACGTGGGCGGGGTCAGGAGTGGGTGGGGTCACGGGAGAGATGATGGGTCATGGCGGGGATAAAGGTTTGGTCGCATCAGGGCATGGACTGTCCCGTCAAATAACTGACGCGCTTCGCTCCATAGCAATGTCGAATAAGCTTCAACAACAATGTTGTCCCATTTATAGCTATTTGGCAGCCAATGCAACGCAGGGAAATCGAACACAAATATTTTGCTTAAATAAAATTATTCTGTTGGGATTACCCTGATAAATACCCGGTATGTTTCTTTAAACTACGACCTTCATATCCCGAACAAGGCCTGTTAATATGAAAATATATACACAGGGGTTATTTTGTCACATGTCTCCAACAGTGCTTAAAACACCGTTCCGATATTAGTAAACCCTTTTGCAACCACAGGTTAAGTGTCCCTGCGACCAACGCAATCTGCTCGCATGCTTCAGACCAACATTACCTGCACTACATAGCCCGTCATGCATTTGAAGTTCTTTGGCTGTCTATTTCCGTCCACCAACAGCGTTCCTTCTAAACCCTCTGGATCTTTCCTTCCAGCAATCACGTCCAGCAAACTAGGGGAAAGGATAGAATTTATGTATTAATAACCGCTCGTTATGTTCCTCGTCAGAGCACTGTTTTATCGCTCATACAGCTATTTGGCACTTTACATTCAGGGACGTTGTTACATTAAGTGGCAGATAGAATGAGGATTAGATTGGAGGAAATATTCCAGGAAAACGTAGCATATGGCTTGCGTTTTTAATCGTGCCAATGAAGTTGCCTTATAGCGAGGGAGTAACAATTATACTAAAGCGGTATTCGCCCCCCCACCCAAATAGCCCTTGATATTGGTAGATAGCTCATAATAAAAACAAATGAATTTTGGATATCACAGCAAAGCGATCAACCCGACCGCCTACTTACGACGATTTCCCACTTCCGGTTGGACCCAAAATGGCGTTCATGCCGGGTTTGAAAAAGGCGCTGCAACGACAAAACGAATATGTATCTTACTGTTATCGCGACAATCTGTTGAGATATTTAATTTATTAAAATAACATATATGACATACGTACACATAATCGAAGTATTTCTTGTAATATGGCCTTAACGATTACAAATTAATGGTAATTCAGAAGTTTGTTAGCTCGGGACATTCAAGTTCACAACAAGCCCGTCTATCATTCAGAGACATCCCTGTAAGAACTTAATGCAAGAGCAATAACTTACTCATCGCACTGTATATGTAGGTGTGAGTGACGTACATCTTTGATTGAGAAGCCAATTGGTACATCAGAGATATATTGTCATTCGCCATCCCGACCAATCACATACAATATTCACACACATACAGTCGCAAACAACTTCCGACTCTGCTTCTCTGCGATGCACCAGTGCGCACATGATTATACGAAGAACAGCATACTCAGAGATGAATGTTGTGTAGAGTCACCCTCCCATGCCCCCTCCACCCCACCTCCATGAATTGCTCACCCTGTAAATGTGCGATATTACAATACTGCGGCTACGAGAATATGAGGGGTTTTGCCAGTTCATAATTATTTTTTCTGTATGCTACTGCAGTGTACCGCACTCAAGCGTAATCAGACGTGCCATTCCGTACCTACCCGTGGTCGAGCCGCACCCGAATCAGTATAGTTTAACGTAGTTTATCGTACATAAATCTGGTTGACCTTACTTCATCTACTCATCCGTTCCCTTCTGTGGCTCATCACATAAATTCCTCAACGTAGTTCAACGTAATTTAACCTTGTTTAACGTAATTACACTGCGTCTGACACTTGGTAATCTATGCTACCGATCACTACGTCCACGGTTATGTGACCACACCTTTACGATTCAAAAAAAATATATCTAAGCGCTCTATTGAACAAACTTAATTTCAATGCCCACTTGATATCGTTTAGGATCCGCTTCTGTTGAGTTGCACAGCGCTGACCAGGCACCTTCGTGTCAACTGTGTAGTCGACATCATGTATGCTGATGGTAGATCCGGTCAATATGCTAAGCGATCTCATTGGTGAGTCCATACCTCTAACTGCTGTTTGAGGGTAATGCGCTGGCAGAAGTGTTATGAAAACACGCACTAGAGATATCTCATATGTTAAACAGATCTTATCGTCATGACAGAAGTGCGCAGTCTTTAGGCTGAATTTATTTTTTAAGGTCTTTAAGTGAAAGTCGATGCACGTGCTTAAGCGATACTTTCCATGTTGGAATTAGTCTAGTAACCCTCGATGAAGTTTCTTTGAATACTGTTGGGTTTTATTCTCCCAACACCTGGAAGTATTAACTCACCATACGAAATATTTGATACCATTGGCATGCGTGATTTAGTACAAGTATCCGTCGTACGCAACGCATCATTTTCTGTGGCGTACACTAGCCTTCTGAACAGACATCATATAGAAAGTAGTTCAACTTTTGGCTACGGTCTCTACGGGTCCGTACGGGACAAAACATCTATAACAAATCGCAGTGGCCCCGCACAGGACAGCACGACACGCCTTGTGGGCCAACAGGGACCTGTAGGGTTTTGGCCCGTATGGGGCCCGTAAGTCTCATGAAACCTAGGCATAAAAATAAACCATTGTAATGTGGGCATGTCAAATTGTCACCGCTTATATGCCTTGAGATAATAGAATTGATCATATAGCTGTAACCAGGTTGCACTATCGTTTATGTGACCCGTCGATTGCTCAATACACTTCCATCAGAGAATCGCCTCGTTCTACTTTTAAACATGCCCCATGCTTAACATTTACACCACGACGCTTTACCCCGTGGCCAGAGCACTACGTGAACTACACGGCTGATATAAGCTGAGCGTTGTGTTCACTGAAGCCCTCAACAGAGGCTTCCACATAGGCCGAGTTACAGGACATTTCTTGTTCGTGAACTTTGAGTCTGGGGTACGCTTTATTGTGACACCGACGAGTCACTTCACGGTGAGGACGTGTTTGTGTACATAAATGTTATGCCGGATTGTGACACGCTGAGATTTCGCTCATTTATATCCACTGTTTCAGTAGTAGAGTGAGTGGGGGTTCTGGCCCTCCATCTCTCATCTACACTCCACCACTAATTACGACCTATACCGTTTTTTTTATTTTTGCTCCTTGCTCGCTTTGACGAACACCAACAAGGCTACGACTCTGCCTCGTTAGTTTGCCGGCCTTTCGGGGCTATCCACCGGTTTTAGTCAAACGGGGAGTGTGACACCTTGTTGACGTGGTACCAGAATTTCACAAGCTCGTGTGCATCACCCACCCGCTGACAATCTCTTCTAGGTGTATATCAACTGTTTCAGTAGTAGAGAGAGTGGGGGTTCTGGTCCACCTCCCCTCATCTACACTCCAGCACTAATCACGACCTATACAGCGTTTTGATTTTTGTTCCCTGCTCGCTCTTGTTGTTTTCTAAGATGGCCCACCTCTGTTGTGTTTATTCTAGTGCCGAATATTTAAAAGTCTCCAGTCTTAGTTCCGCCACCTTTATCCTTTTTTTTGTTAGTCACCAAAGGTTACATAGGTCTTTGTTGTATACCTAGGGAGGTCGGGGTCCTGATCCGTTTTTAATGACTTACAGGAACGTTATAAATCAAGTTCAATTTGGAGTGTTATAACACCATATGGCTGATCTAAAAATATGTCCCCCCAGAATTTGATGATATCACCTTCAGTCATCTCAATAGGCGGGTCGTAGGTTTTGTTGCCATAACGTTTCGTTTGATATCTTACTGAAGTTTTGATCATCCGTCAAAAAACTGTTGTAGGATAGCTCACTGGTGCAGCCATCCCTATACGTAATATTCTACCACGCCATAACATGGTATAGCCACATTCATTTTCGAGTAAGCCACTAATCGCCCACATATCAACCGTTCACTTCAGTCCAAAAGCATAAATATTTGCTTCCTGGTAGATTCTCTGATGGCCTCCTTTTTTGGCGATCGACATACTATTTGATGGCAGCATCATTTGTTGCTTTGGGTTCCTGCAGCCGACGTATTTTCTTACCTTGCATGCTAAGGCCTCACAGTACTACCACATTTATCCACTACAAAGGCCTTCTTTGCATATTCAGATAGGTCCATCTTTTTTCTGTGGCGGTACATAAATACTCGTTTTTATTTGCATCTTGTAAATTCAAAGATAACACCTGGTTTTAATTTGATAAATCCCGTATCTACTGAAGTTATTGACTGCAATTGAAAAATTTCATTAGTTTCAAGATTGTACCAACCCACAGTATACATGAGTGACCTTAGGCCAACACATTGATCGCCTGCAGTATTGGCAATAAGATTTTGCAGGGAACACAGGCTCGTCGCTAGGAACATTTGTCAGAGTTTGATACATGGTTAACTATCCCGCAGATACATTTACAGTGTGGTGTGCAACATGCGGCTGCCACGTGTCATCCCACGACCGAGTATCCCCTAGTTCAAGCTCGCTACATCTTTCACGTTTATTACACAGTGCGGCGAATACTGGCAGAACTACAGGCGTCAATACCTAAGGACCATGACCATGATCCCATAAGATCTCAGGGTATATGAAAAACTCTGTAGTCAGTTTGGTGTACCACGCATCACGGACTGGCGCCACAAGGCAACAGCTTTACCAACTAAAGCCCTGGGGTGCTATATGCCCATCATGCGTATAGTTACAGGCGCGTCGTTAGGGTTGCTGGCAGGGACGTACGTCCATGACCCTACACGGATGGCCTTCGAGGCAGAAAAGGCTAAAAAGCCAGGGTTTGCCCACGCGAGCAACCTGCAATCCTTTCAGGAGCGAATGTTCTACACATAGCACAGGGCCCTGAGGCAGCCGAGATCTTGAGCACTTCATCCTGGACACATCTGAGGGCTTCACACAGCCCGGCGTTAAGCGCATTAAAGTGCCTATCGCACGGTTATAGGTACTTTGCTGAAATCAATTCATAATGTGATCAATAAACTCAAACCGGTCCAATAACCGTCGCATCTGATCAATTAAGGCCAAAATTTGATAAAATGTCAGTTCAAATTAGCTCGCCCGACAAAACATTGCGGCAGCCATTATCTAGGTCAACCATGCGTGTGACGTCAGGTAAGGGAGGCCGTTCTCAGAGACGCACGGAGTTCCCCGTTGTTTACATTGTCGGAGTTCGTCTCTCGTTTTGGGGATTTAGGATCGTTTTCAGTCATCTTGTGACCGCCTGAACGCGATGGTTAATGGTTGTTGTGTTGGGGGCTGCTCGCGTACTAGTCGGGACGGCGTGAGCTTGTTCAGGTTTTACTGGTAAGGACGATTTAAAAAAAACAATGGATTGGCCAGGTACTACAATCGCGAGACAAATGGCCGGGCCCGGGCAAGTACTTGTTTGTGTGCTCGGTTCATTTCACCGAGGAATGTTTTGAGGAGGCACCGAAACTCAGAGAAGAGCTTGGTTGGATACCACGATGTAGGCGGGTTATGAAAGAAGCTGCTTTTCCTTTTTTTGCGAAGGCCTCTGCTGTCAAGCAATCAAGAAAGGATGGTGAGGCAAGTGAACCCCTCCCACCCGAGCCCAAGAAAAGCTGACCTGCCTTTATCAAGATAGAGAAGCACAGGGTGAGATTTGATGACTTTCTTGTTGTATTAGTATCGAATAAATAGTCCATTATCTTGTTAAGTTGATGATATGGTTGCCAGGCAAATATCATTGTTATGATATAATATGTTGCTTTTTACAGTGCTCCTTCATGGTGGTGTTTGTTTTTAAATTTGGGAGTCATTAAATTTGTTTACATGTGCTGATATGCCAAATATATGTAGGTCACGTTTAATTGGTTCATTGTATCACAGATATCAGAGAACAGGCGACAACATAAGCTGGGGATCCAGTCTTCAAGCTAAGATACCCCAAGTTTAAGCAGGGGCATCATTTGATGAATATTTTTACTGATATATAAAATGTAAACAACAACAAATTCAATTACCATGGAGGTATAACTATAAGGTTATAAGCAACAGTCTGGTGTGCAAGCTGTGACTTGATTCCTGTTATGTTTCAAAGTATGTCAAGTGCCTGATGGCTGAGTTCTTGCTGGTTTGCTATGAGCCAACCCTGCCCAAGACAGAAGCACCACCTCCAATGTGTGCAGATGCGATGAGACCAGATCCATGACAAGCCATTGACGCACACCAGAGTAGGTTCTGCATGTATCAAGACAAGTCCTAGGTGAGTGGAGGGTAGAGGAATCCTTGATAGTCTGGTGCTAGGAAGTTATCTCGTATTGTTGTAACAGCGCAGGCTGGTAACAGAACTCTAATCTTTTGTCCAAGATGTCCCCAGCACCAGCAACAAACTGCCTGTATGCAGTATACCTGTAACGCCTGTAAAATAACCATGTGACATTGTTGATTTAACCATGCATGAATATTTTTTGTCATACCAGTATCAATAAGTATAATTAAATCGTAAATAATGACTGCTAGCCTTGGTACAGATTTATGTGTAAATAATAGAAAACATTGTCACCTTTGTATATCATTATCTGACAAGTGCCCGTGCTGTTGTCTGTATGAGAAATATCCCACTTGCAAGGCCCAAGGGTTCAAACAGATTTGGCTGAAACCAGGATGCTGGGTTATGCCACCAATGGGAATGGGGCTGTTCTCTATTGAGGTCATGACTCAAGGAATTTCCACATAGCAAGCAGATTCTTCCACCTCTGCCATTGGTTGACAGTAGCCACACAAACACCTGTAACATGATGTAATGATGGGAATATGAATGTATGTAATAAAGGATGACATATTGTATGGCAAATATGTTTTAGCCTCTGCGTTCATAGAAACTCTGATGTAACACTAACCAGATGATAATATAATACCATAATCTTCACCTCCTAAAGTCCAGTTATACATTCATTTATGGGCTAACTGACAATCCTATGAGAAAACAGCTGTGGTACTTGCTCTCCTATATATATTCTACCTCAGAATCAATCTACATCAACTTTAAAAAATATTGTAATCAGCCTTTGATAAGGCCTACATTAAATAAAAGAGGATCTCTATTTATTAACAGCAGTCCGAAATTTGTTTGTTTGCAATTCGTGTGGAGGAGCATTTACATTTACATGGTACAATTTGTAAACATGAACCCTTGCAACCACTTGATTTGAAAAAAACTTTGTGGTATCTCATGTCTGCTTTCTGATATGAAAGAATTATTTGCTGCAAAGCTCTGTTGTATAGTCTACTGTTAGGAATAGAGCTTATATATTTTGTTAGTGAAATTTATGGATTAAATTCGTTACATCTGGTGCACAAGCAGAATCAGACATAGCTTACCAAGCATTGTTCTGTAGCAGCCCTATGTCCTGGGCAGGATAACCCGTGTGAGACACAGACGCAGCAGTGACATCGCCAGTGTCTTTTTTCTCTCATCGGAGACGTCGAATTCGCTCATTTCTGGTTCGAATCTGTAAGGCAAAACTTGCTCCGCCGAAGCAACGATAGACCTGTGCCATACCATGTCTCTTCGTCGCTCTCCTGAAGTGATGAAATAACGAAATTTCCAGCAGCCATTTCTCGCTAATTGTTGTGCAGATTGCGCCTCACAACAAAAACATTCCCGGACCTGACGTCACGCGAAGGCGGTGAATTATTCATGAGCTTGTAGGCTCGATACGCCGAATTCATCTTTAAAGTCCAATTTCGATCAGAAAGCGCGTACTTTGACAATTGACACATAGACAAAATGGTTACTTCTGGGTTATATTTCCGTTATCTGGCGAAAAAAATGACATGATTTTTCGTGCGATAGGCACTTTAATGACAGCATTATGACTTATGTCTGGGCACTGCTGGGGGCACAGACACAGACACTCGTAGCCGCATCCTGGGTACTGGCACTGCGTTTGACGCCATGAAGCAGTTCTAGGTCAACCTTGAAGATGCGAATGAAAGTGCTGTTGACCTACCAGCTACAATAAAGCCGTACCAAGACGTTTTGAAGTTTGCAGGTCCAGGGTGGACTTTGCTTTGAAATTGGGCTCTACATGGCGTCAAGCAACATGCTTCTCCAGATAGGTCAAGTAGTTTTGTACAACAACCGGATTACCATCTGTAGTGAGCAACAGCATCAACACTGATGTCAACGTGGGTGTGCCTTCCCATGAAGGAAGCTTTGACAAGCCACAGGACACAGCACTAGGAGGATCACTCTCTCCCGTGCAGAGACTGCGGCCCAGACATGCCTATCCAACCAGCCATATTTGCAGCCATATTTGGAGCTAATGATCCATGGAAAGGCAGTTGCTGCCTCATCGGCAAAGGGTGTTTGCTTAGGAGTTCAGCTTTTTTTTATCCAATCTTTCACACCGGGCTTTTTAGCTGGTGTTGGTGCCGATTAGTGGCACTAGTGCCCCCTCCGCCTGTCAGAGCAAGAACCAGGGTCGAGAGTACCATCCCAATGGCAGTGCGGATGGAGGTGATTGTAAGGCCCTGCTACCCGAAAAGGGTGCATACACAGTAGGCTAGCGTATTGTTCTTGTTTACAAGTTTGTTGGTCGCTTCCCTGATGTGGTTGATTTGGGTCCGCAGCTGTTTTTTGTTTACAGGGGCAGATTATGGTCTTACTTCTCTCTCTTCCTGCAGCTCTGCAAGCCTACGCTCCAGCTTACCCTTCGGACTGTCTATATACTTGTCTATTTCGCTAAGCCGCACTGGGCTGTTGACCAGCTCCCCACTCTGGGTCTGCACAGCCTTGTCAAGCCCTATAAGCTCTCAGAGCGGCAGACCATCTGTTTGTGCACCCACTTTTACTATAGCGTTATGAACGCCGTCTATGAAGCTTGTTTTCTTCTGTGCCACCTGTTGCAGTCACAGCTTCAGGGCTGCTCATTTCTTATTCCTCTCCGGCTTTAGCAGCAACTTGGTCTAAGACTTTTAGGGTTGCGATCGTTTTTGTGACACCGCTTGTCGGGTCCACACAGTGAACCCCAAACCATCACGGATGCCACTTACCCCGGCATGCCTAGCTGTTGTTTTAAGCATAAGCGGGCTTCTGTTACGTGAATTTATGATCTGCAAGCCGGGGTAGTCCTTAAAAAGAAACTCTCCTCTAACAAGAATAAACCTTGAATAATCGCGCCCGAGGTCTGGTGTGTGACCATTTGGGAACATTCATCTCCATATGTTGATATTCTACATTGATTTGTGTGCGTTTCGTCATGCAAGGTCTGGTCTACTAACCACTTCGCATCATGCGCACCTGTATATGGATTGCTCCTCCTTGATAATCGGACCTTTAATCGGTCTTACCCTATTCTATAAGCGACAACATGTTTCATGTCGACACCATTGTCTTTCCGTGAGAGCAGACCATGTCCCATTGTTCCACCATATCTCATATCACGGCTAATCATTTCTCTGGGGGACTAAGATGTATATGCAAGAACTTAAAAACACTTCCTGGCCCTAGCAATTGCCTTGCGGAAATTAAATGTTCTAGCAGAGTTCCATAAGAAATTACAATCTAAAGGTAATTTAAATGAGAAGCGTTACCTACACTCGTCGGGCGGGAAATTACTTCTCACGCCAGGTGAATCATGTAGGTACGCTTAAACGTGACCTCTATCAGTGGTCTGTTGATCAGTTACTCTACTTGTGCTCTCGCTACTGGTCAGCTTATTGATTCATTGTGATTTATACTCGGCACAATTGACATTATGATATTGATCATAACTTAGATATTACGTCCTAATAATGCCATAACTTAGGATGACAGAATACCATGCGATAAAACAGGTGTGGAGATATGCTTGGTTATTACCAACTGATCCTGGCATAAATCAGCACCATACACAACTATTTAAAAATGTACTCAGTCACGTAAACGACCTTAGATGCATTTTACTAATATTTTATGCACCTGGTTTGTTGTTGGCAATCTCTAACAAAGTAAAGTATAGACCTTCGTGTTGAGGAAGAAAATCAGATTCATGTGGTGGGTGCTCCATATAAAGAACGGATAGCACCAGACAATTACGTTACGAACCGTGACACGTAAATAATTACACTCTTCCGTGTATGTATGTGGTAATGATTAACAACCTTTTAGCGTGATATAATCAAGCAGCTCGCTATTAGGTCTCTGCTTGACCCGCCGGGATCGCGCACATATTCCCAGCATAAACTCTGCCTGCTAATTCGCTATTCATACACTGGCCACACAACTATGATATTGCACGTCAACATACGCTGAAAACATAGTTTTTATTAGGTATATCTTACCAAGTGCATCAAGGTTGCTTTTGAATACTACACAAATCAAGAACTAGGCCGTTGTTTATTCAATCTATTTTGCATTGTATGATAATTAACCATCTGCGACTGTAGAGAAAGTTTACTGGATCCATAATTCTTCCCGAAAATAGAAATTTGAATATGCAATTCACAACACATGGTAGATCTGCTTTGTCGTTGTCCAGATTTCTTATCTTCTTCCCTCCTGGAACAATTTGGAGTTAATTGCTCCATGCGGATGAATAATAACAATGGATGGATGAGAGTATACGCATCAAGCAGATATAAATGGACGGATATCTGAAGTCTGAGGCAGTTGTCTATTGATCTGGTTATATAGGATGGTGCTTTGATGCATTAAGCAATATGATTTGTAGAGTAAGGGCTAAAATGAAGGCAATTACTAAGCATAGACCTACATTAAAATAAGGCAGTTTAATCCCTGTTTACTTTTTCATACTGAAAACCCGACGTAACTCCATTATATGAATAAAAATACCCTATGACTTTGTTAATGCAGTTTTCACCATTTGGTTTATTTGAACATACCCGACTTCACAGGACTTGCTAATATCTTTTTATATATAATCAAATTATTGGATAGTCATATATGTATAAGCGTAGTTAGGCATGAAGTGATAGAAAGAATGAGAGAGAGAGACAGGAATGAAGGCATGGACGGGACAGATGAATGAGTGGGTGTTAGGTGTAACTTATTTCATCTGGTGGGAAGGAGATGATAGTACAATACCACATGTTTTTCCAATTAACTGAATATCATGTACATTTCCATAGCCAATCACATCACCAACGCACGCGTATTTCCTCGACCTACAATTATTTACAATTTCTCACATCTCTTTATTACGTACGGAGGTGGATAAGCATTCCACAGGAGCCTGCAACGACATTATGCATCACAGCACCTGCAGCAGTCCCATGGCCATGGATATATATATATATATATATATATATATATATATATATATATATATATATATATATATATATATATATATATATATATATATATATATATATATATATATATATATACCTATATATATGTATATATACACAAACATGTATATTTATATATATCAATATGTCATCGGAAAACGCTCTGACTTCGTGCATTATTAACCTTTTCAACTGGTAGGGTAGTCAATAATGTATGCTATTTGCTAACGAATTGCTACAATTCTGCATAATACAAGATTACGGTTTCTATCAATATGGATGTAAGATAACTCCTCACGGGATTCCATAAAGCCGACTAGCATGACTCATGGATTTTGCAAATGGTCAGACAAAGGATGTTGTCCTCTTCGATTGGTGATGCATCACAGCATCAAACCAATGAGAGAGTATTAAGTTATCACAGAGTCATTTAGTTCTTCATTAACTCCACTGTAATTAACGTGTACATAGATAATGACAGCACGTTCCCCTTCGTTGAATTGTAGACATTATCTTTCCCATACAATTATTATTGAGACTTAAACTGCATATTCATGAAGTTTGCCATGTATTGATAGTATTGTTCCAATATGTGGCTGATCCATCAACAAAAGTTTGCATAAGGAGCGGCACAAGTTGTTAAAACAGGGCAGAACATTAGTGTTGCTCTTTTAAAGACAAGTTCAATTATCATATACAATTAAATAATGACGCATTGTCATTATTCAATGATCGCGCCATTGAGAGAATTACCCTGCTAAATCATTGCTGTATTAGCATTACACAGCAACGCCGTTGTTTCCAGGTGCTTTTCGTCCCAACCGCACATAATTATTACGCGCTAAAATGTACAAGCGAATATCAAATAAAACACACCTATTACGCAACAATGAATGTAGTTCGACACTTTTCTACCTGTTTCCTTGTTCAATCTGGTTATATTCAAATCGACTCAACAACATCACGTGGTTAGCCACGTGTGGTGCAGGTTTCCAAGTGCGTCAGGAATTCCTGGGTTAGTTATCTAAAAATTTTCATGGTTCGAAGCAGTATGTAAGACAGGAAGAGGAAGACCACCGCCATTGTAGCTAGTGCCACGTGGTTCCGCCAAAGATCCCACGGTGTCTTGTAAGCAATGCCTTGATCCTTCAAATAATCATTTCCAAAATCGTGGAAGCTACAGATGTACACAGTTGCGCTTACATTTCACGGCCGTGAAAAAATTCGCAGTGATATGTTTCATAATCATGTAGCTAATACCCTTTTTATTGGAAGCTTGATCCTTCCAGCAAATAGAGGAACTCAGCTAGTTTCCCGTCTTCTTATAAGCATTAAGATTTAGAAATAAACCGAAATCCTCACCATTCTACCGTTCCATTAGCGGGTCGTGTGCAAAATACTTTCATTTCGTTGATGTAGAGCGCCTGTGAATATCAATACGCATTTATGTTCCATTCAACTAAATTGAAAAGCATGCTTGATATGATGCAAGTAAGATAAATGCGACTCAAGCAAATCGTTTCTCAAGTGCATACGTACGTTCATGCAATATCTGAATAAGCTAAGATGCTTCAGCCAAGAAATCCAGTCGCCCAAAGTATCCAAATTTACCAGCAGACCTCCGAATACCTTTGGAGACCATGAATAGCATTAATCACTTTTTAGTAACTTATCCGAATAGGAGAAATTGATGGGCACTATATATATATATATATATATATATATATATATAAATATATGTATATATATATATATAGATATATATATATATATATATATATATATATATATATATATATATATATATATATATATCTCTATATATATATAAATATGAAAATACTTTATATATATAGATATATATATATATATATACATATAAATATATATATATATATATGTAAATCTATATAAATATATATATATAATATATATTTATATAAATATATATATATAAATATATTGTATTTATATATATTTATATAAATATATTGTTGAGTACCAAATTCATAACAAACCTACCCTTCGTCATAACGTGCCCTCTCAGTCATCAGTTGATGGAGTAACCCCCAACAGCTTATATTAATTATACGCCCCAGTTTCCCAGATCCACAAGTGACCTACATGTCACCTGCCACTTCCCCCCTCTCCTCATACATACCCCATATTCCAGAGCCACATGACCTCCCTGCCTAGGCAACGCCCGATAGCCCTAACCCTCACAGACCTGGCTACCGCATGTCCCATGATAATTGGGATGGCGTGCCTTAGTCGTTGAGGGAAGCAGTTTATATTTCAAAATCAGTTCTCTCCTGGCCTCCGAGCTCAACACTTCTCTCTCTTAAGTTTAGGCTAAGTTACATCTGAAATTCGAAAGTTGAAAACGGTTAAATAAAGTTCAAGTTGTTATTAACCCTACATCTGGAGTGCGATTATTTTACTTACTACAAGTGCGTAGCGTGAGCATCTCTACACCACAGATCACGTTACGACATATATATATATATATATATATATATATATATATATATATATATATATATATATATATATATATATATATATATATAGATATGTATATATACGTGCATATATATACGTTCATATATATACATATTTTTACATATATATATATATACATATATTCATGTATATTTAAAATAGATATATATATATATCTCTCCCTATCTAGAGAGAGATAGAGAGATCTATCTCTATCTATCTATCTCTCTCTCTCTCTCTATCTATCTCTCTCTCTCTCTCTCTCTCTATCTCTCTATATATATCTCTCTCTATCTCTTCTCTATCTATATATCTCTATATATATATCTATATATATATATATATCTATATATATACCTTTTAAGTACGTGCATGACTGTGCTGGCTGTGCTGCCGTCGAGGCCTGTAGTAGGTTCGTCCAGGAACAGCACAGACGGGGATGTAATCAGCTCCATGCCAATGCTGGTGCGCTTACGCTCCCGCCTGACACCCCGCGGATAAACACTGTCCCTATCTTGTACACCATCACACAAGTCAGAAATATATTACAGATACGCATTCCACATTGGCTGTTTTGCATAGGTCTGTGTATGATGGAGAGGTGCCTAATTCATAAACCAATACCTTTGTGTCAGCACATTTCTCCAGACCAAGTTCTGTCAAGATTTCATCAACTCGGGCTCTTTTTTCTTTCGCTGATATAGTGGATGGTAGTCTAAGACTAGCTGAGAAGATAAGATTTACTCTGACAGTCAACGTACAACATACTACACCATCCTGTTACCACGGAAACATACACTATGATGCATCATTGAGCGATCATTGTATTTAATCGTTTCTGACATCCTGCACAAGCTAATTTGGTTTTAAGGGCAACATTGCTAATGGTGAGAACACGGTTACCATCGACAAATGAACTTAATTTTACATCTTGGCGAAGACAAATCAAGTGAATGTCATGTGAATTCGAACTGATCAAACCCAATCAATAACATAAGTCTTATTGTAGTTACGTTTTTGCTAATAATACATTATTGTTCAAAGGACCTCTCATTCGAAGTTTATTGAATCTGTAGATAGGAATTGTTTTTTTTGTCCCATTCTTTAAATTTAAATAACTGTTATTGATACATAGTACGGTTTACCAGACTTATCCTCACTTTGCAAAGTATTTTACTCTTCCGCTAGAAGTGGAGATATACTAATAAACCATCCCATAAAGCCAAGAACATGTTGAATGCTATGTCAGCAGTATGACAAAATCCCCTCTCCTTGTCATGACGCGCCAGTCATATTCATCAGAATTTACAGAGCGAATCTGATCAAATAAAAATCGTCGACGGTTGTATGTAACACCGGATTGTTAAGAGGGGTCTTCTAGCTTAAGTCGATGTAAAGGCCCATATAAGTGCAGTTTAGGCGCACTTAACGACACACTTAATGATGATGTAACATGGTTATGATGACGCCAGCGTAAGCACGACAACTTTGAGTATCCAACCATTTTCAAAAGGCCAACATTTTGCCTAAGCTTCCCAGATGACATACACTGCGCCATGGACCGGGTGATAACGGGAGCCTCGGACACTTTAGCTGCAAGCGCCACAACATCACCCGGGTCGAATAAAAATCATTGCCTGCCCAGATGCTGAGTGAGAAGAAGCTTGATTTGGTGGAACGTCACAACTTGCGGTTGAACTAACATGCAGGCGGCTATCAAGCCAGTCCAATATATTTACTATATATATCAACCTACGGGGGGTGCTGTATTATATATGGCACTGGCGACCATGCGAAATTGCTGCTGGCTGCAACTAGTTTACACATATTTGGTAGGTGAGATTGAGTAATGTAATTTTGTTTAATACCTGAGATTGAATTTGTTTGCATTAAGTGTTTTGTTTGCTCGGGGTGCCGTTGTGGGGGAGGTAGTGGGGGCTGGGCGCGATACCTATTGAACAGTATATAAGTGCGCTCAAGCCACCATAATGTATAGTACTTTTCCGCTCTGTTGGTAGGCGTGCCCTGACTTGGCTTTACAACATTGACTTAGCAAAAAGTTATCAGTCATTTCTTATCTTGATTCTGTTTGAACCCATGACATAACGTACTTTAGAAAGTCATAAGCAAACCCATTTGAATGAGGAAGTGTACCAAAATTTACACACAGACGAACGCATTTCAAGCATTAGCCGTAGGTGTAACATGGTGGCCTGGGGTTGAAGCCTGTCGAACCGGAGGGGGAGACATCAGATATTTCATAAACTTGTAAGTAGCGTCGTCGTAACTACAGGCGTTTGTCAGACAAAGCTACCGTAGATACAGCAAAAGAGCTGGGAATACTAGGGCTAGGTATATGCCAGACATGACGTTCTTCATGACGTATGTAATTGCCGTCACTGCGGGTATGACGGGGCGTAGGGCTCTGAGGACATGTGCG
Source organism: Urechis unicinctus (assembly GCA_034190875.2). Lineage (NCBI taxonomy): Eukaryota > Metazoa > Annelida > Polychaeta > Xenopneusta > Urechidae > Urechis > Urechis unicinctus. The sequence continues at coordinate 20,142,136 of CM067352.1, read as the reverse complement.
TAGTCGCGAGCATGCTTCCCGGACTCTTCCGTATAATCTTTAGAAAACCACAAGATTCTTGGTAGCGCCGATCTAATCATTAAATCCATTTAACCCAGCTCTGAGATATACCGTACACCTACATTACGACATTATGTTGACTACAATAATCGGGTCTCTAAAACAGCGCCAAAAAGGCCTCTGCTATTTGGACATCTTTCGGCAAAGCCCAGTCGGTTGTTTTCATTCGGTCATAAGTAGTTCTAAACCGCCTCGAGTGCATCATTCGAAACGAGTTGATGCATATGACCAAAATGTGCGAGGATTCACACATACGTTTCATTTTCCTACTCTGTTGACATTGTAAGCTGCATAATACCTGTAGAAGCTATCGCTCATCTGTGACCAGCAACATGTACTATGCTACGTGACCATGCCTATCGCTACTGGAGTAATAAATCCCTAGAGATAGTGAATGGTAAATCAATTGATTCTATGAATTCTGAATATGCTCAAGCATCCAAGGTGAGTGTCAGTAAAAAAACCATAATCGATTATATCTTACCTGAATAACGTAACCCGTCATGTTTTTGAAGTTATGTGGTGGTCTACTTCCGTCCACCAGCAACGATCCACTCAGGCCCGTCAGATCTTTTCTCCCCGCGATCACATCCAGTAACCTGGTCATAACAACACTTGGTTATGCAGTTATTGTTGAAATCAAAGATAGATCGCGATGGAAAACCAACTACGCGCTGTGTAGCTATCTCTCAACTCACGATGATTTTCCACATCCGGTCGGTCCAACTATAGCGTTCATACCTGACTTGAGAAACGCGCTGAAGTCAGCAAGAATGGAATTTCAACTCACAGTCAAGGCACAATAAATAAATGCTGCAATTATAATAGCAACTTGATGTGTCTGTCTCATATTGTAGTTACCACCCCTTCCATAAATGGGCGATATTGAATGAGGTCTGGTCAGAGTTTCTTAACATGTGTCTCCGAACCTCTCGTGTAGTTTGTAATGGAATACCTGACTGATAAGAATTGAATGGACCATGCTTACTGTTAAAATGCGAGTCATGACTAGGATTCGAAACCTAATGCCTGGGATGGCTATGTATTTGTAACGCAAAGCTGAAGCATATGTTCAGGCACTATTAGAAATGCTCACTTGATACCGGAAAGGATCTGCTATAAGATTTTTGATGACACCCTGAGACTCCGAGCTGAACCCACTCCATGAGCACCTAACGGACGGAGAGCAAACAAATATTATACCAAGTCATGTTTACCGAGTGAGTTGCGTTTCTTTCATTGTTTGTTCACATAAACTGTAAGCCGGATTGTGACACGTTGAGATTTTGCTCATTTATATCGACTGTTTAGAGAGAATGGGGGTTCTGGTCCACCTCCCCTTATCAATACTCCACCACTAATCACGGCCTATTCTGCGTTTTGATTTTTGCTCCCCGCTCGCTTTTGCTGTTTTCTCTGTTTTCTTAGTTGCATATTCAGACATGTCGGGTCCTGATCCGTTTCTTGTCTAGGTCAATAGAAATTCGTTTATAATGACATCTTCACCAAGCAGGGCCGTCTTTATTGTCCCATTACTGAAACTTCAATACTGGAACGTTATAAATCAAGTTCAATTATGAGTGTTATAACACCATATGGCTCATCTACTAATAAGTCCCCCAAGAATTTGATCATATCACCTTCATTCAACTCAATAGGCGGGTCGTAGGTTTTGTAACCATAAAGTTTGTTTGAAATCACGGTAAAGTTTTCATCATCTACATAAAAACTTTATTTTTAGACCGACTGTTGTAGGAAAGCTCACTGGTGCAGCCACCCCTATACAAAATATCCTACCACGCCATAACATGGTATAGCCACAATCTTTTTTAGTGAGCCACCAAACGCCCACATATTAACCCAAAGCGTAAATATTTGCTTCCGGGTAGATTCTCTGATTGCTTCTTTTTTTGGCTATCTACATACTTTTGTTGGCAGCATCCTGTAGCCAACGTATTGTTTTACCTTGCATGTTCAGGCCTCTAGTCAAAGTACCACCAGATTTATCCACTAAAAAGGCCTTCTTTGCATATTCAGAGACGTCCGTCTTTTTCTCTTTGGGTCCATAAATACTCGTTTTATTGGCATCTTGTAAATTCAAAGACAACGCTTACAGGAAGGTCGTGGTTGTCAAATAGCCGTCCCTTATTTTCCCTTACCAAAACCTTTAACTCATGCACAGTTCCGCTTGTAACACGGTTAGAGACAGGATTAGCGATGCTCGTGGTTATAATATCACAGAAAGAGCCGCCCTCTAAGCCAACAACATCAAGAAGCGTAGTGGGCGCACCATCGGGCATGTTGTGCATGGTGCTGACTTGATCGAGCTGAGTATAAAGTGCGTTGAAGATGCTAAAGCTGATGGGCCGGTCACCTGTTTAAGTACATGAAGGAATTAATAGTCTACCCTGACCGTCATTAAGGCCCAACATTTTAAACACACCGTCTGATATGCGCGCACCTCAAATATCAGGATTTGTGAGGGTAATAACCCCATGTGCAGCATCAACATCTAGGACCTAATTATGTAATCACCTCCTGCAGAAGTTTGAAACACCAGAAACCTGGTTTTAATTTGACTGATCCTCCATCTACTGTAGTTAGACTGCGCCCCAAGGCAACAGCTACCAACTAAGGCCTTGTGGTGCTATATGCCTATCATGCGTATGGTTACAGGAGCGTCATTTTAAGTTGCTGGCCGGGACGTACGTCCATGACCCTAAACGAATGGCCATTGTGGCGGTGAAGGCTAAAAATTCAGGGTTTGCCCACACGAGCAACCTACAATCCTTTCAGGAGCTACACATAGCACAGGGCCCTGAGACAGACGAGGCCTTGAGTACCATCATTCATGGCACGTCTGAGGTCTTCACACAGCCCGGTGTTAAGCGTAGTAATGGCAGCATTAGGACCTATGTCTGGGCACTGCTGGGAGAACAGGCACAGACTCGAAGCCGCATCCTGCGTACCGGCACTGCGTTTGACACCATGAAGCAGTTCCTGGTCAACGTTGAAGATGCGATTGAAAGTGCTGTTGAGCTACCAGCTGCAATAAAGCTGTACCAAGACGTTTTGAAGTCTGCAGGATCCAGGGTGGACTTTGTCTTTGGCATTGGGCTCTACATGGCGTCAAGGAACATGCCTCTCCAGGTAGGTCAAGTAGTTTTGTACAACAACCTGATAACCATCGCGAGTGAGCAACAGCAGATCGGCATCAACATTTATGTCAACGTGGCTGAGCCTTCCCATGAAGGAAGCTTTGACCAGCCACAGGACACAGCATCAGGAGGATCACTCTCCCCTGTGCAGCGACTGCGGCCAAGACATGATCTGCCATCCAACCAGCCATCTTTGCAGCTGACTTGAGCAGCCATGATACGACGTAGCCAATGATCCCTGGAAAGGCATCTGCTGCCTTACCGGCAAAGGATGTTACTAACAACCCAAGGATTGTTGACCAGGACCAACAACTACTAGTCCGCTTCCCATGTCTAGATGCAGACGACGTCATTGTCCAGTGGACAGCCCAACTGGCCGTTACAATCACGCTGACCTCGACCAATGCTAACTACAGCGTTGTGCAGAACCTGGGTCCCGTCGTGGTTAAGGAAACCACAAGTTGTCTGGAAAATATGTCATGCCCATCGATGACAGTGATGTGATGTGACTGTTATGGCTACCTGCACAGGAAAGAGCTAACGCCCAGTATCAAGGCATTGACATAACAGATGACGAAAATGTGACTTAAATACGAGTGGGGTCAGGAGACAAGGATGAGGCCGAGATAGAGGGCAAAGCAATAGCCTATGTCTATGACAACCGATTTGTATTACGCTTGACTTAGAACTCCTCGAGAACCACATACCATTCTACCAGATTGGAATATGAACTCACGTCCAATCGATGGCATCTCCTTGAAATATGATATGGTTACCCAACCAGAGCTGGCTCGCATGATCTGCACGCGATTCTGTATAAGTGTGTGTTCCACAACAGGAAGCTTTCATACAATAAAAGTGACTCACTGTGAAACATCAGATTACAAAGGTCAATGAGATCCCCAACTCATCCCAATGCCCAGGGCATCCGTGGCTACCAGCAATAGGATGAAGTAAAGCATGCCTTTGCAGCAACGAGTAAGCAAGACTCCAGTGTGGCAATAGCTGTAAAAGATCTGGCACTGGCGAACATGTCCCTAAGAGAGCACCTCACCAGGAAGTGTGCCCTGTGGCTCGACTTGAGGACGAGTGACGACAACCAGCTCCTTGGTAGTGGCAGGCGCGTGGAGAATGAGTCTGAGGGTGTCACAATACAGATCACAAAAAAGGCAGTATTGGTGCATTGAACGTCTATATGTTAGTTGTTATGGATGCACAGATTAACATTAAAGATGGCAGGTTCGTCGACGCAGTTTACTAGTGACTTGTTTACATTTCCAGATGGTACTGTTTCGCCTATTGTCTGTGAGCACACACGATGCGGAAAAAAATTATGCATGCTCGACTTACTTGAAGAGCCCTTCTTTGGTGTCTTTGACCGTATTGTCATCCTATGCCCTAATATCCTTGTCTACGATGCTTACTAGTCAGGGCCATAGTTGTGGTCTGAATTCAGAGGTGTATGTTGTTGATCTAGGGGAGCATCTCCATGACTACTTGAGAGTTTTTTACCATTGTGTTAAGGGCGAGGCTACCCTGTACATGTTTGATGACTGCTCGGCAACAAAGGCCCTAACCAAGAAGAAAGACGTGTTATCCGAATTGGCCTTTAGCGGCTGCCATGTACAGCAAAGCGTTTGGGTACAACTCTGTGCTGAAGGTTCTACGTGAGCAGACCCGCTGCGTTGGGCTCTATCACACCAAGGACCGTGACTCATTTGAAGACGCCGTGCGTGACAATGATGAGCTATATCACCGCTATATCATGTACTTAACCTGCTAATTGAATGGGTTGACATTGCCAACTACCAGACATTAAAAGGTGGCTCCTACCAGCCACTACCGATTGTGCTGGCAGGTAAGAAGGCGATAATAAATGCGAAAAACATGGACGACTACTGCGTTCTTTGGTCTATTGAATCGGCTCTGCACCCGTTCGCTAAACATCCGCACAAGCCACTGGCATCACCGTATGTTATCTATGCCGATTTTGAGGCGTTAGACGTGATCCTACTCCGAGCAACACGCCAAAGACAGAGTAACATGAGCCATGCGGCTACGGATATGTAGATGTCTAGTGTGATGGTCAGACCGAACCCCCTTTTATGTACATGGGAGGAGGCAGAGCCTTACAGATACAGGACCATCCCGACAATGTCAAAACTGGATATATACTAGTAATTGATCTGGAATGTCCTGCTGAGTTACTTGCTGATCACAATGATTATCCACTAGCGCCAGCGCGAATGTCTGTGCAGAATGAATTGTTGTCAGACTTCCAAAAGAACCCCCTTGGTGCATTGGGGAGCACCAGAAGCGAGGTTGAGAAGCTGTGGCCTAACCTGCACAACAAAGAGAAGTATGTAGCGCACCATTGGAATCTCAAGCTGTACCTATCGCTGGGAATGAGGCTTATCAAGATACGCTGTTCGCTCATATTTAATCAGAACCCCTGCATGTAGACCTACATTCGCATGAACACCAACATGCGTAAGGTCGCCACCAGTGATTTCGAGAAGGACCTGTACAAGGTGATGAAAAACTTCGTGTTTGGTAATACAATGGAGAATCTCCAATGGCGAGTCAACGTTACAATTGTGCGAAGAGGAAGAGGAAGTAATACGCAGGCTTGTGGCCAGTCCCGCCTGTGCTGGTCACAAAGTATTCGATGACGACCTGTCCACCCTGCATATGTACAAGACCCGCCTAGTGCTAAACCGCCCGATGTATGTAGGCATGTGCATACTTGACCTCTTGAAGCACCTGATGTACGACTTCTATTGCAATGCAATGAAGTCTATATATGGAAGTGACACGGATTCCCTGTTTATGGAGATCCTGACGCGTATGCAGACATACAAGAGGATAGTGGCCTCTTTATTACAAGCAGCAATGTTCCTTCCCATCCCTTGTCTGACGAAGGCGAGATTGAAAGGGAAAGGGAGTGAAGAAGGTTGTGGTTAAGAAGCACCTACGCCATTCAGAGTATCAGCAATCACTGTTCACAAACAAACAGTTCCCTCATGGAATGAACATACCACACATTGATGGTCACAAGTTATATGGGCTACACGTCGACTCAAAGGGGTGAATAGCCCCGAATGGCATAGACACCTTTGGTCACATTAGTTTGCCAGCGGGCACGTTGGGGTTCGGGACCGCTCTGTAATCGCTTATAAGCCACGTAGTCCTGCTAGGGGGCATCTTAGAAAACAGCAAAAAAAAACCGAGCAGGCAGCAAAAATTAAAAACACTGTATAAGCTGTAAATAGCGGTGTAGTGTAAATTACTGGGGGTGAGCCTGACCCATATTCTCTATACTACTGTTTAATATAACTCTTGACTTATGGATTATCTTTCCATGTTTTGTATTTAGCACTCATCGAGATAGAGTTTTATGTATCAGCACGAAACAATTGAGATGGGGTAATACCATGATTTCCCGATGAGAAAACAGATTAACGTGTATCACTTTTGAGAAAGCCCCTGTTATAAAACTTGCAAGGTGTGTTTGATGTCAGGCGTCTTCATATTCTAGCCATGTAAATCTGCTTCTGCTTGGTGAAGGACTATCTCAAATTGAGTAGGGAACCTGGGTGATATTCAGACACGCCCGCATGCATTGCATAGTGAGCCGGTGATATGATTGTTTCTCGAGCGATGAAAGGAAGGTGCTATGGGATGAGATATATCCCGTATGGCCGGTGCTGTCGGCATAATCTACCTGTCTAGACACGTCGTACCAAATGATCAACAAATTACGTGATATGTAGAGCGAACTGATGACTCCTCAGCCGTGAGACGGCTTGCTCCTAATGGAAACCATACATAAACGTCAAAGATTAGTGTCGTAAACAAGCTCATTCGTGTTGAAAACAAGAAATGCCACCTTTAATAGTACGGATGATTAATAATTTAATGGAGGAAAATACAATCTACGAAGGTCAACGCTAAACTTGTCCATCTTCATAAGCATCACAAGACGTCAGCAGCTTTATATCACCTTAATATCGTCATTATATTCAGCTAAAGGATATCCTGCTTTATGCTTTAAGGAACAAGATGGAGGCTATTGCTCGCCCCGGCTGCCAGTTAAGTTATGATAATTTACCGTTTGCGACTCAGGAGAGAGTTTGCAGAACCAATAATTATATCCAACAATTAACATTTAACAGTTTTATTATGTGCTAGGCAGCGTGATAGGCCTGGTATGGCACATATTTCATTCCATATTGCTAATCGGTCAAAGATCACTTTGATTGTTGCCCTTGGCATGGCCAATTTTGACGATAGATGGGCGCAAATGGGTATCGTGCTCAATAGCAGATTTATTTTGCTCGACAATATGGTGATTCGTTGTATTGGACTGAATGTTTAATTGATTTATGTGTGAAATAAAAGTGTCAGTTAGAGATATACCTAGATGATAACCAGCAAGATTTTTAGTCCTGGTGATTTGCGTACCATAAATACGAGATATAACTCCATTGTATCAAATATGAAGGCACTGTAAGTATGTCATTTTATAGCACCCCAAAGCCAAGGTGTCAAATGGTCTCATGCAAATGTAAAGACTAAAAACATCTGCCTCAATAGAGATGAATTTGTGACAGCATAGGGTTTCTCGGATTGGTAAAGCAATATATGCAAATACCCGACCACACAGAAGTGAATCGCTGATATTTCGTTAATTAAACATCTGTCCAATCATATCACTCATGCAAATTAAATTGTATAGATTATTAGCGGTGTCAATTCTATTGTCTCAATAATCCGGTTTATTTGAGGGGATAACTATATCGCGTCTGCATTGCATATGACATCCCTATGTAAGCCGCATTCGATATAGATAACGCCACAATACAATATAAACTGCCACGAGTGAAAAAGATGTGGCAGAATGTGGTTTGTACATGGTATATTGAAGTGCAACCAGGCTCCGTGTAAGCCCCACAATTGGATTCATCCTTGTAGATGGACGAAAAGGCGATTGGTATGGCACAGTGGACAGTGAGCCAGTAATTGTGTTAGGGAACAAACGAATGTATAAACTAAGTGCACAGCACACACGAAGTGATTTTGTGAGTGCTTTAGTGAGTTGATGAGGGTTTGGCAAATAAGTACTCGCGAGCACTTGTACGTTTGCAGTTTGTTTGGTTGGTGAGCGTTTCTTGGCAATGGTTATACGGGGGCTTACTTTTGGCTTGTCATTTGAAGAGCATTTGATGGTATAATATCCGTTATGTGACCTATACATTGCTACATTGAGATCGCATCGTTCGTTTAAGAGACAAATGCATGCACCATGCTGACCATTGACACGATGGAGCGTTACTCTGGAAGTGGACAAAACTTGAACTTCAAATTCACTGAGTTTGGCTAAGTTCTCAAATGACGGTAGACTTTTATTAAAATAACATCTTTGTTGTGTACCCTGACCTGCTTTATATGTCAAGGTTATGATACACGGGTGCTATATGTTATGGGGATTCACGTCTCGTTTGGTGTCACGTTGTGTTGTTCAATGGTATGACATTCAACATCGCAAGTACTAGCACAACATTTAGAGGCTCTTCGCGGTTACACAATTTTTGTTTAATTGTCCTACAAGATATAATCACCCCCAGATAGGCATTGCCTGTTGAGTTAGGCGACCCTTGACAGGACTCAATTTTAAAACGACTCAAAATTGGGACCGCATTTTCTGTGATAAGCGACCAAGTATACAAAAGTCGGATCACTGCTCTGCAGATGAGTTATATTAATTCATACATACGATTTACAAAGCGCGCATTATGTGAATTTGAGTTATGTTCTAGGAACTGCATATTTCCAACAGTCGCCAGATTATCACAATTGTCTACTGTGTTTACTGTACTGTATACTGGGGCAGCGCCAGCATTGGGCTGAGGGCGTGCTCCAATAGCCGCTTTGGGAAAGCACTACATCGATTTATCAGGCTGCATAAAGCATAAATGATGAGTACATTGTATTTAGTGTGATAACAGTGACATAGAACTGAGATTATGATTCGGATATGTTATATAGAATAAATGGTGTAACCTCTAGTAGATAGATATATAACTCTCCAAAAACATTGGCGCAAGAGAACATCCACTATACATACAGATTATATCCTGCCAAAATATATGTCTGATATTTGCCAAATATACGCCGTAACATTTATGCCTTCGCATCCCTATTCAGCTTCTTACATAAACTGGTATATTTTGCAACTGTAAGTTAATCAGGGGCCTTCGTTCGGGGAAATATCGGGCTCAGTTGGTGTATGTTGCCTTAAACGAATAGATTGCTATTCCTCACTTTATCTTTAATGAAATGGCAACTCAAGTACCATATTGCGTGTCGACTGGTTTGCATACTCAGTTATGCTATTTAACAAGGTGTATCTGCGTCAACATTTTTCGGCTATTTTCGATGATTAAACAGCCAATATATCGACACGGCCTAGTCTAATTATGTATGGATGAAAGCCGAGCACATATGGAATAGTTTCTTCAAACGGCATTGTTGGTTTGATTTGTGTAACAAGAGGACAACTGAGGCTAATAATACAAGTTTTTCAATTTGTGATAGAAGTTGTCAGAGATTCAATTCCAGAGTGCCATTTTGCCAAAGACCGGAAATAATTTAGAAGTTAATCGCTCTCTGATGAGAGTAAACAGATGAATCACAGTTAATGAACGTCCTGAGGTCTGTTGCTATAGTATTCAAATGTTTACTGGTCGTGTTATACCAGAGGAAGTTATGTTGTGTTGGATTTGATGTTTAAAAGTTTAACTGCTGGAAGAACTGCGACAAGAAAAGATTACCTTTACAAAAAAACCACAATGTTTCAGCCTTGTTAATGTTGTTATACTGAAAACGAGACACCACTTCATTACAACAATTTCAAGGGCACGGCTCATTTCAGTTTTTAGAGGCATATTCATTTGATAGCCATCAAGAAACACAATTGATTACTACAAAAAAAACAATTGTAATGGTATTCGGAATTGTGACTTGTCTAGCAATTTTTAAGCAAATACACGAACATACATATACGAGTTGCTGGTATCTCATAACATTGAATCTATAATGAGAAACCAGTAACCTCAGTAGAAATGACTGTTGTTAGTAATATGAAATCAGACATGGATTACTATTGATTAAATGGTCGGCCGTTTATCAAGACAGTTAGGGGATAAAATAGAGAAAACAGAGTGTAATAAACTTTCCTTTGTAGCAGTGGGTGTACAAATAACATACTGGAAGACAGTATTAAATTTGTTAACGTCTTCATATTACTAATAATAGTATGTCAATTTTACATGGTTGATTCTCCTTATATAACGAAGAATTTCCAACCTCAAATGTTGTTGCATTTGCAATTAAAAACCATTGCGACTTGAACCTCGATAAAAGATAAAGTGCGCTTTTGCCATAGGGGTCAACTGTGAATGAAAAGCTGTTAATTTAGAGAGTCGAAATAACACAAAATAAAAGAAAGTGTGATGTTGTTAACGACTGCTAGATATTGGTCATATTGATTCACATAAGTATACAAGAACACGTTTTGCAAATTGCATATGATGTGGTATTTGTGACGATCTGGACCTTGTTTGCTAATGTGATTGTGTATTTTAATTGGTTTTAAGTAATTTATTTATTTATTTATGAAGGGCGTTTTGACAAAGATGGCTGCCGGTTAGGAAAGTTATGTTATGACGAGATTGGTGGGCAGTATTAAGCTTGATACTGTTACTATCTGTAGGTCTATTAATATCTGCACAGTGTGCTTGTTGCTTACCCTTCTTGGTTACCAAAGAGTTCTCCCCTCTCCAGGCGTTCCAAGCAGTGTGGCCTAGACCAGTCTGAGTGAGGTGCACGAGGATGAGAAAACCTCTCTTATTGTAGGCGGAATCGCTAAAGGCTTAGCTGTGCTTTGGTTTGCTACGTAGTAGGTCACGGAGCATCAGGAGGATAACTCCCCCCACCACCACCGCTGCGGCACATACATGTCCTGCCATCCAACCAGCCACCTATGCAGCTGACTTAAGCAACCATGATACGATGGAGCCAATGATTCCCAGAAGGGCAGTTGCTGCCTTACTGGCTAGGCCCTTCAGGACGTTTGCCAAGGAGTTCAGCTGTTTTTTAATCCATTCCTTTACACCGGGCTTATCAGCTGGCGTCGGGGTTGGTGCAGGGGTTGCACTAGTGCTCCCTCCATCCGTCAAAGCAACTACCAGGATCGAGATTGCCAATCCAATCGCAGTGAGGATGGAGGCGATTGTTATGCCCTGCTCCCGGAACAGGGTGCGCACACGCTCAGCTAGCGTTGTGTCCTCGTTAAGAAGTCTGTTGATCGTTTTCCTGATGCGGTTAATTTGGGATCGCAGACTTCCATGGTTTACAGAGGCAGCCTCAACACGGACACGCTGCAGGTCCGGCAGCTCTGCAAGCTCATTTTCTTGGAATTTCCATGCTCGACTAACACCCCTCCCTTCCTCCTCCAGGCTTGCCATTTTAGCTTTCTGCCGGTCTATATCCCTTTCTATCTCAGTTATATTAGCTAGGTTGTTGAACAGCTCACCCCTCTGGGTCTGCATAGCCTTGTCTAGCCCAATAAGCTCTCTGAGTGGTAGTTCGTTGTCTGTGTGTGCACCTAGGCATTCTATGGCGTTATGAACGCTCTCTATGAAGCTTGTTTCTTCCACACCACCTTGCTCTGTTATGGCTTCAGGGCTACTCATTTCTAACTTCCCTGGAAGTGCAGCTTCCGCTTTAGCAGCAGCTTGGTCAACGCCTTGTAAGGCTTTTGCATTCTATGGCGTTATGAACGCCCTCTATGAAGCTTGTTTCTTCCACACCACCTTGCTCTGTCATGGCTTTAGGGTTGCTCATTTCTAATTTCGCTGGAAGTGCAGTTTCCGCTTTAGCAGCAGCTTGGTCAACGCCTTGTAAGTCTTTTGCATTCTATGGCGTTATGAACGCCCTCTATGAAGCTTGTTTCTTCCACACCACCTTGCTCTGTCATGGCTTTGGGGCTGCTCATTTGTAACTTCTCTGGAAGTGCAGCTTCCGCTTTAGCAGCACCGTACATTTCTATACTACTAGGAGAGAGGAAGTTGCTGGGATTGTTCTTCCATGTCAGTAAATTCCATTCTTGGCCCTATTTAACCCAAAGGTCACCTCCTTTAGACGATCTAAACTCCAGAGGGGCATGCAGCCCATGCTTAGACACTGCCTTCTTCCACCTCGTAACTAAGACTTTTGTTTCTTCTTGGGATCCCACCTGATCTTCTGCTAACCCCGCAGGCATTTCAGTAATAGCCCATGGTGGACTTGTCGTACTCAAAGTATCTAACGCTTCGTCAATGAGGTTAGTCTCCTCATCATCAAAGTCAAAGTCTCATTCCTCTCAGGGCCTCCAGTACCAGGCCATTGACACAGATGACAGAAACACAACTAAGATATGAGTGGGGGCAGGAGACAAGGTTGAGACCGAGGTAGAGGACAAGGCCGTAGCCGATGTGTATAGTAACAGGTTCTACATTCCGCTTGACATTGAATTCCATCTCGCTAGAGTATGACATGGTTATCCAAACAGAGTTGGGCTGCATGATATGCACCCAGTACACAGGTCGGCTCTCGATTCTGTATGACCGTGTGCTTCGTCACAGGAAGCTTGAATCAGTCATAACTCTGTGGATTGATATTGCCAACTATCTGCCATTCAAAGGTGGCACCTACCTGAAACTGCCGAGAAAGCTAGCGGTAAAGAAGGCAATCATAAACGTAAAAAACACTAACGACCCATTATGCCTTCTATATTACCTTGAAGCGGCTCTGCACCCGGTTGGTTAGGATCCGCAGCGACCATAAAAATATAACATTCGGTGTCTTTTGGATCTGCTGGAAGGTAAAGGCGTAGAATATCCAACACCAATAACGCATATTGAGAAGGTAGAAAGACATGCTAACCTAGCCGTGAACGTCTTTGGTTAGGGTGGAAAAGCCACCATCGTTCACCGTATCAGCAAACGACCTGGTCAACATATAAACCTCATGCTGGTTGAGAAGGACGGCAGGTTTCATTACACGCAGATCAAAAATCTGAACCGCATGCTCTATGACCAGAGTGAGCACAAAGAGCGCAAGTTCTTCTGTGAGCGATGCTTGCATGGTTATACCACAGAGATACTGCTCAACGAGCACAGCCCCGAGAGCACAGCTCCTCTCTCCATTCATCATCTTCGCCGACTTTGAGGTGCTTACGGTGAAACTTCTGGGTCCTGGGCTTAATCCTGGTAAGAGCAACACTCAGAGAACGCAGGAGCATGAGCCATGTGGTTACGGCTATGTGATTGTCCGATGTGATGGGCAGACAGAACCCCCTGTGGTTTATAGAGGAAGCGATGCTGTGGAGAAGTTCTTACAGGCTCTGCAGCAGGAGCAAAATATCAAAGCAGTTCTGTCCAAGCCTGTCCCCATGCGCATGACGCGAGCGGATAAAAGAGTGCATAAAGGAGCAACCCATTGTCAACTGTGCAAGAAAGATCTGGGCTGTGGTTGAACCCTAAGACAACGGCCGTACCTGTGGTGTTCCATAACCTGCGTGGCTATGACTCCCATCTCTTGATGCAGGTCGTGAACAAGGTGGAGGGGAATATCAACTGCATCCCCAATAATATGGAGAAGTATATCTCCCTGTCGGTTGGACAGTTGCGTTTCATTGACAGCGCACAGTTTCTCCTAGCCTCGCTCGACAAGCTGGTGTCTGCTAACAACCCAGATGCCTTTGCTGTGAGGGCGGAATATGAGCCAGATGAAACGAAGTGGCACTTGCTGCTGTGTAAGACAGTGTATCCCTACGAGTTCATGGATGGCTGGGATAAGTTTGATGCTCCTCTCCCGCCGATCCATGAGTTCTACAGCAAGCTCTCAGAACAGGGTATATCTGCGGCAGACTACGAACACGCCCAAAAAGTCTGGAACGTGTTCGGTTGCAAAAACATGGGAAACTACCATGACCTTTACTTACGCACGGATGTACTGCTCCTGGCTGATGTGCTTGAAACATTCCAGAAAATGTTGTGAGGGTATTTCTTATTTCTCTTCTGCAGTATACTCAGATATATCAAGACTTCACTGCATACGAAATATATTTATTAACTGCGATACTAACACCGCGTCTTATGCTGTATATATTGGAGTCGCGTCCACCCGCTTCGGATCCTGGGGATTAGCTCCCGAAACTTGTACACTCCTTCATATATACACAATCCCATGTCCCCTCATGAGACCAGCTCTACCTGTAATTGGCTGACCAATCACAGGCGGCCACTATACTAACCGATTACAACCAGGCCCATTTAATATCGCACCTTGGGGTAAGGCTAAGATGTTATTGTTTCTTCCCCTATTGCGAGTTCGTTTTACTTCCCTTACCAACACGTTTGTAGGTGCACAGGTAAATGAAGTACTTAAATCTCTTCTGAGGCCTATCTGGAAGTTGACGAGAGTCAGCCTCTTTTGGAGTCTGGCTGTCTTCCTTCTGTGGCTTCGATGGACGTCTGTGGACTTCTGTGGAGCTTCTGTGTTGGTGCGCTATTTTGTTGTTCGTCTTTTATACGCTAGGATCGACTTAACTACTTCCAATAAAGATAATAAGTAATTCACCACACGACATTTATCTACCCCTTCAACGCATGCATTTTACGAGCGATCCGAGGACAAAGCACTAAAAATGGTTTACGAGGAATGCTAAAATAAAGCAATCACGCAGCATACGAGGGTTTCTGAGGACAAAATCATCAACATGTCATACAAGGCGTAGCCGACCTAATCAAGATAGGGGATTCTGAGGACAAAAGCATTAACTTGGCATGTAAAGCATATAAACATATCCCACTTAATCAAGAAAGGGGAATTGAACTGCCACGCATACATCACTCGGCCATCAATGTCAAATAAAAAAGGAAGAACATTACTCATAAATAAGCTAGATGAGTAAGCCACCGTACAGATATAAATCTCTCCCTTAAGCAATAACATCACGCTTTAATCATATCCATAAATCTCGCACTATATTACTTTCCTAACTAGCAGCTCAAAAACTGGATCGTAACAGCCCGTACATAATATGTTACAGTGAAGAATACCTTTAAGGGCATGATGTGGAGTTTAAAAATAAATGGGTTAAACCATACAACAAAAACCTGTCGTAAGCAGTACGGGTTGGATCCGGCCCACTACTATACCAGCCCCGGTTTGTCGTGAGATGCGCTTCTTAAGAGCTCGAGCTTCTCACCGATTATGACAATCACCTCTTTATTGAGAAGGGGCTGCCCGGTAGGATAAGCATGGTATCACATCGCCACGCTAAATTGAACAACCCACACGCGGAGGGCTTTGAGCAGGATAGGCCAGCAAGCTATATCCAGTACCTCGATGCCAACAACCTGTATGGGTGGGCGATGAGCCAAGCCCTACCTTCTTTGGGTATTGAGACTTTGAGAAGGATCTCTATAAACTTATGAACAACTCCGACTTTGGTAAAACGATGGAGAATATCTGGAGTCAAGTCGACGTTAATAAGAAGAAAAAATACGTAGGCTTGTGGCCAGCCCCGCCTATGCTCGACAAAAAGTGTTTTACGATGATCTGGCTGCCCTGCATATGCACAAGACTCGCTTAATGTTGAACCGCTCGGTCTACGTTGGCATGTGCATTCTGGTCCTCTCCAAGCACTTGATGTATTACTTTTACTACAATACCATGAAGGCTATATATGACAGCAGTATTAACCTGCTTTACACAGACACACTCGCTGCTGCTTGAGATCCGTACCACTGACGTCTATGCTGACATGAGGGAGGATGGGCATCTCTTTGACACTAGTAACTATGACCCTTCTCATGCCCTGCACAGTGACAACGCAAAAGGTTCTGGGTAAGATGAAGGATGAGTGCGCTGGCGTGCGCATCAAGGAGTACGCTGGTTTGCGCCCTAAGATGTCCTCTATCCTGATGTCTGACGTGGGCGAGATAAAAAGAGCCAAGGGCGTGAAGAAGGTGGTGGTGAAGAAGCATCAAGATCTACGCCACGCTCATTACATGGAGTCTCTCTTCACAAAAGAAACAGTTCCACCATGGGATGAACATGCTTCGTAGTGAGGGTCACAAGCTCTATGGCCTGCACGTCAACAAGGTGTCTCTCTCCCCCTTTGACTCATAGTGGTGTATAGCTGCGAACGGCGTAGATACCCTAGCCTATGGGCACACTAGTTTACCTACAAACTAGCCCCTCGGTCCCGTTTGGGGGTCGGGTCCGAGGCGCCCTTGGGGTGAGCAAAAATCTTGTATAAGCTGCTAAGGGTCAGTATTATAGAGAGTAGGGGTACTGCGCCAGAACCCCTACTCTCTATACTTCTATTGGCGCAATTCACAGAGGATATGAGTGGTCGCTCGGTGATGGGGCCAGGGGTTGCGATTCACGAGACTAAAGCTGTAGATATACCTTGTATGCAATGATAAGATCATTCGTATGGGGTTGTTTTCTGGTGTGGGCGCTGATACCGGTGCTAGAGCAGTCATCATTCCCATTATTAATGGAACGAACCAAGCGGTAGGAATAAGTAAGCCTGCTAACCAACGGTGCTGTTGTAATATCTTTAGACCAGCTTTTACACCTTGAACAAGGTTACGTTATTAACTTTTATACAACCACTCAAAACAGAGGGGCAGCTTTGTCTGTAGCATCACTCTTAATTTAGCTTGACATGTAGACTTACGTAACAAATAGCAATATGAAACTACAACCAACCATTCTGACGGCACCGTTATATCCAGAGCTGCCTGGTGAAAATCCAGGGCACTCCTATCGGTTGAATGAAATCAGTCTCAAGAAGAAATACCTTGAGAAAGAAATTGAAAAATATTGTGTACAAAAAATATAGGCGTGCAGTAAAATCAGTGGACGCAGTAAACACTGCTTAAGTTACTGTTGGTATGTGTCTTAGCGCAAATGGTGTAGGTATGATGTCTATAATAGTTGTCATTCCTATTGCCAGAGTCTTGGGTGTTACTGGAGCCGCTTGTAGAGTACTTGGAATTGCTGGAAAATTCGTCCGTCGGCGATTGGCCATCAAGGTGAAAAAAACATGATCAGATCTGCATTCTAGCACATAGCAAATTGAATACCATTGCTGACATTGTATCGTCAGCTCTTGAAGATTGTAATATCCCGGATCATGAGTTTAAAATCGTTTTAGCTGAGGTCACAAAATATGCCCAAATGAAGGGCAAAATAAAGGCTAGATCTGTAAGAGCACGCGAGACTGATTCAATCGATGAAAAAAATGCGCTGATCCAACTTAGAAAAGATGAAGCATTGGAAGGGTTCAAACAAAAATTGGTTGCTTCTTAACAATTAAGTGGACTATGAATGACCTTATTGACCAACTTCAATGCACACACACAGTATATACAGATCTATTGAATAAACGAGGGTATACGTTACAGAAATGAACACCGAAGAGAGTACTACTGAACTTGAAGGTTGTGTAAAAGAGTTGAAGTCAGATTTTTGGAGAGACGATAAAATAGATCTGGAGCTGAGTGATAACTATGACCTTGAGGAACTGAAAGATATGGTGACAGATCTGGAGGTTAAAAACGCTGACCTTATGGAGCGGGTGGAACGCCTAGAGGAGCTTGTTAGCAGATGTCACACAAGCTTATGAAAGGCACACTGTTAAAGTCGTGCACCCATACAAAATATGAGGAAAAATACTGTGCTATCAGAAAGTGACATAGAAGTGTGTGAAGAAAAGTCTGTCTATCCGGCAGGCAAAACTCAAATACCATATAGGAAATCCCAGCGCTAAAAGAATCCGTGCAGGTGCAAAACCACTCCCCAGAAACAAGAAGGTCTACAAAACCAAAGTCATCGACACCTTGGCCTATGCCATATAGGCTGCACGTTAACAAGGTGTCACCCTCCCCCTTTGATTCAAAGAGGTGGATAGCCGCAACCGGTGTAGACATCTTGGCCTATGGGCACACTAGTTTACCTGCAAACTAGCACCTCGGCCACGTTTGTGGGGTCGGGCACGAGGCGCCCTTAGGGTGAGCCAAAAATCTTGTATAAGCTGCCATGGGGTGAGTAGTATGGATGGGGGGCTTGTGACAGAACCGCCACTCTCTTTATTACTAATACTAAGCATGGACTTATACAATAATATAAGAAAGAATCCTCTGTTATTTGTTAAAACTGAAAACCATACTTACTCTAACTTCATTTTATGAGTACAAATATTCCAGAAAATGTTTGTGAGGGTATTTCTTATTTCTCTTCTGCAGTATACTCAGATATATCAAGCAAACTTCACTGCATACGAAATATATTTATTAACTGCGATACTAACAACCGCGTCTTTATGCTGTATATATTGGAGTCGCGTCCACCCGCTTCGGATCCTGGGGATTAGCTCCCGAAACTTGTACACTCCTTCATATATACACAATCCCATGTCCCCTCATGAGACCAGCTCTACCTGTAATTGGCTGACCAATCACAGGCGGCCACTATACTAACCGATTACAACCAGGCCCATTTAATATCGCACCTTGGGTAAGGCTAAGATGTTATTGTTTCTTCCCCTATTGCGAGTTCGTTTTACTTCCCTTACCAAACACGTTTGTAGGTGCACAGGTAAATGAAGTACTTAAATCTCTTCTGAGGCCTATCTGGAAGTTGACGAGAGTCAGCCTCTTTTGGAGTCTGGCTGTCTTCCTTCTGTGGCTTCGATGGACGTCTGTGGACTTCTGTGGAGCTTCTGTGTTGGTGCGCTATTTTGTTGTTCGTCTTTTATACGCTAGGATCGACTTAACTACTTCCAATAAAGATAATAAGTAATTCACCACACGACATTTATCTACCCCTTCAACGCATGCATTTTACGAGCGATCCGAGGACAAAGCACTAAAAATGGTTTACGAGGAATGCTAAAATAAAGCAATCACGCAGCATACGAGGGTTTCTGAGGACAAATCATCAACATGGTCATACAAGGCGTAGCCGACCTAATCAAGATAGGGGATTCTGAGGACAAAAGCATTAACTTGGCATGTAAAGCATATAAACATATCCCACTTAATCAAGAAAGGGGAATTGAACTGCCACGCATACATCACTCGGCCATCAATGTCAAATAAAAAAGGAAGAACATTACTCATAAATAAGCTAGATGAGTAAGCCACCGTACAGATATAAATCTCTCCCTTAAGCAATAACATCACGCTTAATCATATCCATAAATCTCGCACTATATTACTTTCCTAACTAGCAGCTCAAAAACTGGATCGTAACAGCCCGTACATAATATGTTACAGTGAAGAATACCTTTAAGGGCATGATGTGGAGTTTAAAAATAAATGGGTTAAACCATACAACAAAAACCTGTCGTAAGCAGTACGGGTTGGATCCGGCCCACTACTATACCAGCCCCGGTTTGTCGTGAGATGCGCTTCTTAAGAGCTCGAGCTTCTCACCGATTATGACAATCACCTCTTTATTGAGAAGGGGCTGCCCGGTAGGATAAGCATGGTATCACATCGCCACGCTAAATTGAACAACCCACACGCGGAGGGCTTTTGAGCAGGATAGGCCAGCAAGCTATATCCAGTACCTCGATGCCAACAACCTGTATGGGTGGGCGATGAGCCAAGCCCTACCTTCTTTGGGTATTGAGACTTTGAGAAGGATCTCTATAAACTTATGAACAACTCCGACTTTGGTAAAACGATGGAGAATATCTGGAGTCAAGTCGAAAAAATACGTAGGCTTGTGGCCAGCCCCGCCTATGCTCGACAAAAAGTGTTTTACGATGATCTGGCTGCCCTGCATATGCACAAGACTCGCTTAATGTTGAACCGCTCGGTCTACGTTGGCATGTGCATTCTGGTCCTCTCCAAGCACTTGATGTATTACTTTTACTACAATACCATGAAGGCTATATATGACAGCAGTATTAACCTGCTTTACACAGACACACTCGCTGCTGCTTGAGATCCGTACCACTGACGTCTATGCTGACATGAGGGAGGATGGGCATCTCTTTGACACTAGTAACTATGACCCTTCTCATGCCCTGCACAGTGACAACGCAAAAGGTTCTGGGTAAGATGAAGGATGAGTGCGCTGGCGTGCGCATCAAGGAGTACGCTGGTTTGCGCCCTAAGATGTCCTCTATCCTGATGTCTGACGTGGGCGAGATAAAAAGAGCCAAGGGCGTGAAGAAGGTGGTGGTGAAGAAGCATCTACGCCACGCTCATTACATGGAGTCTCTCTTCACAAAGAAACAGTTCCACCATGGGATGAACATGCTTCGTAGTGAGGGTCATAAGCTCTATGGGCTGCACGTCAACAAGGTGTCTCTCTCCCCCTTTGACTCATAGTGGTGGTATAGCTGCGAACGGCGTAGATACCCTAGCCTATGGGCACACTAGTTTACCTACAAACTAGCCCCTCGGTCCCGTTTGGGGGTCGGGTCCGAGGCGCCCTTGGGGTGAGCAAAAATCTTGTATAAGCTGCTAAGGGTCAGTATTATAGAGAGTAGGGGTACTGCGCCAGAACCCCTACTCTCTATACTTCTATTGGCGCAATTCACAGAGGATATGAGTGGTCGCTCGGTGATGGGGCCAGGGGTTGCGATTCACGAGACTAAAGCTGTAGATATACCTTGTATGCAATGATAAGATCATTCGTATGGGGTTGTTTTCTGGTGTGGGCGCTGATACCGGTGCTAGAGCAGTCATTCCCATTATTAATGGAACGAACCAAGCGGTAGGAATAAGTAAGCCTGCTAACCAACGGGCTGTTGTAATATCTTTAGACCAGCTTTTACACCTTGAACAAGGTTACGTTATTAACTTTTATACAACCACTCAAAACAGAGGGGCAGCTTTGTCTGTAGCATCACTCTTAATTTAGCTTGACATGTAGACTTACGTAACAAATAGCAATATGAAACTACAACCAACCATTCTGACGGCACCGTTATATCCAGAGCTGCCTGGTGAAAATCCAGGGCACTCCTATCGGTTGAATGAAATCAGTCTCAAGAAGAAATACCTTGAGAAAGAAATTGAAAAAATATTGTGTACAAAAAATATAGGCGTGCAGTAAAAATCAGTGGACGCAGTAAACACTGCTTAAGTTACTGTTGGTATGTGTCTTAGCGCAAATGGTGTAGGTATGATGTCTATAATAGTTGTCATTCCTATTGCCAGAGTCTTGGGTGTTACTGGAGCCGCTTGTAGAGTACTTGGAATTGCTGGAAAATTCGTCCGTCGGCGATTGGCCATCAAGGTGAAAAAAAAAACATGATCAGATCTGCATTCTAGCACATAGCAAATTGAATACCATTGCTGACATTGTATCGTCAGCTCTTGAAGATTGTAATATCCCGGATCATGAGTTTAAAATCGTTTTAGCTGAGGTCACAAAATATGCCCAAATGAAGGGCAAAATAAAGGCTAGATCTGTAAGAGCACGCGAGACTGATTCAATCGATGAAAAAAAATGCGCTGATCCAACTTAGAAAAGATGGAAGCATTGGAAGGGTTTCAAACAAAAATTGGTTGCTTCTTAACAATTAAGTGGACTATGAATGACCTTATTGACCAACTTCAATGCACACACAGTATATACAGATCTATTGAATAAACGAGGGTATACGTTACAGAAATGAACACCGAAGAGAGTACTACTGAACTTGAAGGTTGTGTAAAAGAGTTGAAGTCAGATTTTTTTGGAGAGACGATAAAAATAGATCTGGAGCTGAGTGATAACTATGACCTTGAGGAACTGAAAGATATGGTGACAGATCTGGAGGTTTTTAAAAACGCTGACCTTATGGAGCGGGTGGAACGCCTAGAGGAGCTTGTTAGCAGATGTCACACAAGCTTATGAAAGGCACACTGTTAAAGTCGTGCACCCATACAAAATATGAGGAAAAATACTGTGCTATCAGAAAGTGACATAGAAGGTGTGAAGAAAAGTCTGTCTATCCGGCAGGCAAAACTCAAATACCATATAGGAAATCCCAGCGCTAAAAGAATCCGTGCAGGTGCAAAACCACTCCCCAGAACAAGAAGGTCTACAAAACCAAAGTCATCGACACCTTGGCCTATGCCATATAGGCTGCACGTTAACAAGGTGTCACCCTCCCCCTTTGATTCAAAGAGGTGGATAGCCGCAACCGGTGTAGACATCTTGGCCTATGGGCACACTAGTTTACCTGCAAACTAGCACCTCGGCCACGTTTGTGGGGTCGGGCACGAGGCGCCCTTAGGGTGAGCCAAAAATCTTGTATAAGCTGCCATGGGGTGAGTAGTATGGATGGGGGGCTTGTGACAGAACCGCCACTCTCTTTATTACTAATACTAAGCATGGACTTATACAATAATATAAGAAAGAATCCTCTGTTATTTGTTAAAACTGAAAACCATACTTAACTTCATTTTATGAGTACAAATAACACCATGCCTTGGTAAATGCAAGTGTCACAACATAGCATATTTGCTTATACCCAACTATACAGGACCTGCGTCTATGTTCGCTACTGATAGAAATCCCAATTGACGACGTGTACACCGATATGCAGGAGGATTTCCGTCATTTTGACAAACGCAACTACTCGGAGAGTCACGCACTAAATACCAACAGCGATAAAAAGGTCTTGGGCAAAATGAAAGATGAGTGGCCGATCAAGGAGTATATGCAAAGAGTGAGGGTCACAAGCTCTATGGCCTGCACGTTAGGAGGGCTCACTTTGGCTCTGTGGTGATCGTTTCCCTAATTATAATACATTGCAATCGTAAGGTGGCGCTACCGTGACACAAACAAAAGCTGACTGTTGGAAGCGGGGTAAATGTTTTTTTCACAGAGCCTGCCACTGCCAAAACACGTCGCACAATAGACTTATGCATGGAGAAAATGGCAAGTACTCAACTAAATAAATGTCAACTTGATATATTATTGAAATATGTCCGAACTGTGGCTGGTAGTTTTAGATTGTCAATAAATGTCTGAAGGGAGGGAACTGACCTGGGGTCGGCATAAACATTGTTGGTATGTCAGGGGGATGTGAAGGTCTCGAGCGAAGAGTTTATAGCTACGCTGTGCTGCGTGACGATTATGAAATAACTCGAAAGACACCCCCGACATCAGGCGACGATACCATGAAATCAACAAAAAAACTTGGGACTTTTGGCCCAACGTCTCCAGGCTCGGCGGCTGTTGAAGATATGGAGTCATATGACTGGTCGAGGCGACTACAGCTCCAAAGTAAACAGAGCATTCCGCTTGGTTTTAAGAGATGCTATGACAAGACGATATGACAGTAACGCTTCGGCTAACAGGTGGCGTCTTCACATATTTCCTCGGGCGGAAGCCTCAAGTTAGCTCTCTTAGCGAAGCTATAAACTCTTTGGTATGTAGGCCTGCGCCCTAAGATGGTACTCAATTCTGATATATGACACGGGCGAGCGTGATCGGAATGGCAAAGGGAGTGAAGTGGGTTGAAGTGACGCAACAACTAGGCCACATATGCACTCCCGCCATATCAGTAGACATAATAAATCCAGTTGCTTACATACACCAGGCTTATATAACCAAATCCCCGAATATCAGTGCACACCACTGACATCGTTCCAGAGGACGCACCGACACAACGCCCGAGCTTCAACCCACATTCGCAAATCATCCTGACTAACGACCATACTTAAACCAAATCTTATGAAAGTCAATCTTATCCGCACATTTTGGTCGGGAACAAACACAGCTTAGCATACAAAAGTTGTACTCAAAGTCGATTGCCAAGCAAATATCGATTTATGGGATACTGTTGGAGGGTGACCACCATTTCGGTAAATATGATTTTGCATGACATTTGTATGCTCTCCGTTCGTTAGGTAATCTTGGATTTAGTCCAGCTCGGCGTCTCAGGGTGTCATCTTACTAGAACTGCACCGCAGTCCACATGTTTCCATTTTGGGCCCATGAAGTTTCGGCATCGTGATTTAAATCGTGGCTTTTTTGCACCTCCAGTACCCTTTAATCATTGGACGCCTATGCCTAATACGTAAGTCCCATGAGACATAAAGGTTGACTAAAGGCTGTATACGCGCCCCTGGTTTTGTGTAACTTCAACACCGCCACTTAAACAGGAAATTCTACAAAATATAGTCACTTCGCGATTCAAGGATATGGAAAATCCAACGGGATCGCCCAGCAGAGTGGCCGGATCAACTATCAGCACTCACGATATCAGCTACACACGATTAAGGCCAGAGTGCCCGGTCAGCGATTTGTTACTCATCGGAAGCAGATCCTTTCCGGTATCAAGTGAGCATTTCTAATAGAGCCTGGACATATTCTTCAGCTTTGCGTTACAAATACGTAGCCATCCCAGGCATTAGCTTTTTAATCCTAGTCATGACTCGCATTTTATCACTAAGCTTGGTCCATCCAATTCTTATCAGTCAGGTATTCCATTACAAACTACTCGAGAGGTTCGGAGACACATGTTAAGAAACATGACCAGACCTCATTCAATATCGCCCATTTATAAGGGGGGATGGTATCTACAATATGAGACAGACACATCAAGTTGCTATTATAGTTGCAGCATTTATTTGTTGTGCCTTGAATGTCAGTTGAAATTCCATTCTTGCTGACTTCAGCGCGGTTTTCAAGTCAGGTATGAACGCTATATTGGGACCTACCGGATGTGGAAAATCAACGTGAGTTGAGAGATAGCTACACAGCGCGTATTTGGTTTTACATCGCGATCTATCTTTGATTTCAACAATAAATGCATAACCAAGTATTTTTATGACCAGGTTACTGGATGTGATCGCGGGGAGAAAAGATCCCACGGGCCTGAGTGGATCGTTGCTGGTGGACGGAAGCAGACCACCCCAGAACTTCAAAAACATGACGGGTTACGTTATTCAGGTAAGATATAATCGATTATGTTTTTTTACTGACACTCACCTTTGATTGGATGCTTGAGCATATTCAGAATTCATAGAATCAATTGATTTACCATTCACTTTCTCTAGAGATATATGACTCCAGTAGCGATAGGCATGGTCACGTAGCATAGCACATGCTGCGGGTCACAGATGAGCGATAGCTTCTACAGGCATTATGCAGGTTACAATGTCAATCGAGTAGGAAAATGAAACGTATGTGTGAATCCTTTCACATTTTGGTCATATGCATCAACCTGTTAATTTCTAATGATGCACTCAAGGCGGTTTAGACCAGAATGAAAATTGAACATTAAGGCTTAATTGCCATAGGTGTCTAAATCCTGCATATAGTGCTGCACAAATAACCTTTGCTGTTTTAGGGACCCGCAGTGGTTCCCGATTATTGTAGTCGATATAATGTCGTAATTTAGGTGTACGATATGTCTCAGTGCAGGGTTAAAGAGATGTAATGATTAGATCGCCGCTACCAAGACGCATAGTCGCGACTTGCACATGTCCTCAGAGCCCTACGCCCCGTCATACCCGCAGTAACGCAATTACATACGTCACAAAGAGCGTTATGTATTGCATATACCTAGCCCTAGTATTCCAAGCTATTTTCCGTATCTACTGTAGCTTTGTCTGATAACTGCCTATAGATACGACGACGCTACTTACAAGTTTATGAAATGTCTGATGGCTCCCACTTTGGTTCGACGGGCTTTAACCCCAGGCCACCATGTTACACTTCACTTACAATGCGCTCTTCTGTATGTGATTTTTGTGACACTTCTTTATTCAAATGGATTTGCTATCGATTTTCTTAAGTAGTTTATGTCATGGGTTCAAACAGAATCAGTAGAGCCGAAAAGTACTGTGCATAATGACTACTTGCACGCACTTGAATATTGTCAAATAGGTAACCAGTCCACCCCTCTGTCTTCTCCCACAACGGCAACTCGAGCAAACAAACACTTGATGCCAAACAAAATCAATTTCAGGTATTTAACTCCCACATTAAGGGCATTTGCACCTCGTAATGACTTTATTTCGGCCCGGCTGGTGTTGTCGCGCCAGAGGCTAAAATATTCGAAGCCCCCATTACCACCTTGTATATGGCGCAGTGTATGCTAACTGGGTAGCTTGGGCAAGATGTTGGCTTTTTGAAAATGTTTCGATACTCAAAGTTGTCGTGTTTACGCTGGCATCATCATAACCAAATGACATCATCTTCATGTGAGTCATTAAGTGCGTCTAAGCTGCACTTATATTGACATCGATTTAAAATAGAAGACCCCTCATAAACTTCCGGTGGTATCGACAACCATCGACAATTTTTATTTGATCAGATTCATTCTGTAAATACTGAGATCGTATATTCCTCGTGCTCAAATGCGTTTCATTCATCAAAAGTTATGCTAAAACTTAATATCCGTATTATCGAAAACCTGTTTACATTATAGATTTCATTTGTTAAAGGGGTAACGAAAGTAGATATGATTACACATCTTGAATTAACACAAGGACAAATAAAACATGCATGTTCTGCTTATTCTATGTCTATGTTGTGTATCGTAATTCTGCTGGGCAACATGCTGCCAATGATAAAGATTAATTCCTATATCGGAAAAGCCGAAACCAAGTACCACAATATCGTGCAATGTGGTGTAGTGATGAAGGAAGACACGATCACTTAGGAACTCTATGGCTTAAACATAACTTCCAATTATGGATAGAAGTTTTTCTTAATTGTGTGAGAATTATGTGTTGAGCCCAGGTTACAAATGATTTGTAAATGTGAAAGAGGTTCCCACATCGACCAATGCACGATTTCAAAACTTCATGGGGCATGTAGTAGCCTGGTCAGTTGGGGTAGGATAATTGGTCTGGATGGACGGTATGTGTCTATAGGGTATAGGGTAGCAGGTGACGCATAGGTCACTTGTGTATCTGGGAAGCTAAAGTATATGATAAATAATCATATACGGGGTTAATCGCCATTACAGCCGATAAATGAGAGTGGCGCGTCATTACAAGGAATGGGGATTTTGTCATACTGTTATTTAAGCCTTCAACATGTTCTTGGCTTTATCGCTCCCTTCACTTATGAAATATTTTTTTCAGGAAGGACAACCATTGCCTGATGAATTGACGCAACTTTTGTGTCATCAAGTGCAATGATTCATTAGTTATGAGATAGTTCCTAAGTATATCTGCACTTATAGCGGAAGAGTAAAACACTTTACAAAGTGAGGATAAGTGTGATAAATCCTACTTAGTGCGTCCTATATATCAGTAGTAGTTATTTTAATTCAAAGGGGGTACCTAACAAACAATTCACATCTTCGAAAATGGTAGAGTTAGATGTAGGTTTGAGGAAACTCATATATATCAAGAAAACTGCTGGGCGATATTGTGCATCCCTCAGCCTTGTGGAAACCTACCCGTACGCTTAACTTCGCTTTTACCATTTCGGTTTTAACACCGTGATGTCTAGCTACTGTAATATGTATGACCATATACATAAAATGTACCACAATCTCTTTCGAGTCTGTACAAACTATATTCGGCCGTGACTTGTTACCTGACCAATAAACATCACAGATGGCGACGTAAATCAATTTCCGCGGCCGGAAAGCAATTTACAGGAAAAACAATCAGATTCATCTTACTGTTCTTCGATTGCGAGGTCCTTGTAACAATAACGCATTATTAGCAAATAATTATCTATAGCACTCACGTTATTAACTGAGTTTGAACAGTTCAAATCGACATGGCTATCAATTGGTTTGTCCAAGCCATTTGTCGAAGGTAACCGACGAGTTCGTTTTCTCACCATTAGCAATGTTGCCTTAAAAATCCAATTTGGTTGTGAAGGGCGCCGGAAACATTTAATACATTTATCGCCCAATGGTGTATGTTTCCATGGTAACAGGAAGATGTAGTATGTGGTACGTTGACTGTCAGAGAAAATCTTATCTTCTCAGCCAGTCTTAGACTACCATCCACTATATCAGGGAAAGAAAAAAGAGCCCGAGTTGATGAAACCTTGAGAGAACTTGGTCTGGAGAAATGTGCTGATACAAAGGTAATGGTTTATAAAATAGCCATCGCTCCATCACACACAGACCTATACAAAACAGTCAATGTGGAATGTTTATCTGCAATGTATTTCTGGTTTGTGTGATGGTGTACAAGATAGGGACAGCGTTTATCCGCGGGGTGTCAGGCGGGGAACGTAAGCGCACAAACATTGGCATGGAGCTAATTAAATCCCCGTCTGTGCTGTTCCTGGACGAACCTACTACAGGCCTTGACGCCAGTACAGCCAACACAGTCATGCATGTACTTAGAAGGTATATATATATATAGATATATATATATATATATATATAGATATATATATATATATATATATATATATATATATATATAGAGATCTAGAGATATATATATATATATATATATATATATATATATATATATATATATATATATAGATATATATATATATATATATATATATCTATATATATATGTATATATATATAATTTAAATGAATATACATATATATGAATATAAAAAAATATATATATATTCATATATATATGCATATAAATACATATAAAATTTATATATATATATATATATACATGTATATATATGTACGTATATAAATATACGTGTATATATATATATATATATATATATATATATATATATATATATATATGTATATATATTTTCATATATATATATATATATATATATGTGTTTATATATATGTATATATTTATATATATTTGCATGCTTTTATATGTAAATTAATATGTCATCGGCAAACGCTCTGACTTCGTGCAATACGAACCGTTTCAACTGGCAGGGGAGATAAAAATGTATGCTATTTACTAACGAATAGTTACATTTTTTCCTTTAATAACAATGACAATGAACTGGTTGACCATGTGTCATTTGTGAATAGTTAGCCCATCAATCTAATTATGCATCAATATCTATTTATATACTGGTAATATTATTTTAAACATAGACTTTCCCTGCGAGGATGCACCATCATCTTCTCCATCCATCAGCCTCGCTTCAACATCTACTCACAATTTGATTACCTCACGCTACTCTCCCTCGGACGAACAGTTTACCACGGGTCGGCAAACGAATCGCTCTGCTATTTCCAGCAACTTGGTTTGTGAATAATGAATATGTGATTTCCATTCCTGGATTATAGAAGCTGATTTACTTTGATCAAGTTATGCACCCTAAAATTAGAATATTTGTTCACAGGTTATATCTGTGAGCAGCACAACAATCCGCCAGATTTTTTTCTGGATATCATACAAGGTGCCAGGATGAAAACATCTGCTGACACTTCACAGAACAGTGAAGGAGCAGGTAAAGGGTACATATACATATGGCTGAGAATGATAAAGGTCAGTTTGTGTACCAGAGTAAATAATAATAAATTATGACAAACTAGTGCGTCATGGGATAGCAAGATTCGTTGTAGATTTTGCCGTTTTTGCGATGCGTTTGATCCGTGTCAAGAACATAAAAGAGTGATTGTATCACAGTTTAACCAATTGGCCTGATTTAGCCTTCCCAACATACCGAAACATAGATAAAGGGTCAATACGATCCTTAAGCCACAATGTGTATTGATTCCAGAAATCAAACAAATGATCACTTTGTGTGCTGCAGTATCTCTAGCAGTAGAACCTGACGGATATGAGATGACTTCTCTTACCGGAATCACAAGCAATGGTGCTTAAGCTTCAAGCATTGAATTAATGGAAAGTTAAACTAATTTCCATACACTAGCTTTGTTATCATATGGATTTGTTTTGCAGGAAAGGCAAAATCAGTTGTCAATATTGTCGATGTCGCAACGTTTACAACAGATGAGGGGTCATTGGCCCTCAGCAAGTCGTTCCGAGATTCGCTCCTACATCAATCGTAAGTTTCGTGCTTAAATAATTATGCCTTACCTTACTGACATCTACGTCTGTGGTTTTAAAAATGTGTTGCAACACCACAACCCCCTCCCCGACCCCAGAGTAATAGCTGAAATAGATCTGATCTTCAAGAAGTATCAAGCGCAACAAGCCAGTGGAACAGAAGATGTGCGTGGTGTTAACGAGTACACCACCTCCATCGCAACACAGGTCACACTATTTCATTCATATTTACACGATGTGGGTTTCTTAAGCAATTAGATATACGTCATATTCTTAATATGTTATATCAAGTCCTTTACAAACAAAAGATAATGTATTTCAACTTTTGTTTTCACTCATTTATGCACTCAGGTAAAGGTTGTGGCACAACGCACGATCAAGAGTGTGTTCAGAAACCCACAGACATCCTTAATGCAGGTAGGTCCATACCTCATTATCAATGCGAACTAATTGACGATTGTATTGCATCATAAATCATGATACATATCCTCTGACAGATCGGAATGACGGTCATTATGAGTCTCTTAGTGGGACTCATCTACCTACAGATTGACAACAACACTCAGTCGGGATTTCAGAACAGGTGATCGAAAAAACTGTTGGCATGCCACTAGCAAAGAAATACAATGATTCACCGTGAACGTCTTGGCTTGGTATAAAATGTTGCTTAGACAATAATTAGATACATGTGTCCCCGCTCATTTAAATAGTGCATGCATATAAAGTGGTTACCAATTTATGTAACATATAGAGCCGGTTCATTCTTCCTCACGACGATGAACATGGCATTCAGCAGCATGTCGGGTATTGCCATATTCATAGAGGAACAGTCTATATTCGCGTAAGTGCTTTTTAAGTTCACCAGTTGCTTGAACTTGTTGAAGTGGTTTGCAAATATCATGATAATTGTTCATACAGTCCATTGAAGACATTAACTGTTGCACGTATACAGGCACGAGAGCGCCAGTGGGTACTATCGCACATCGTCCTATTTCGTGGCCAAGGTGCTGTGTGACATATTGCCAATGCGGTTAATCCCAGTCACGATCTACGCCGTCATATCCTACTTCATGATAGGTAGCAGTAAAAGCATTTAACATTTAGATGCGCTTCGCTTTGTTGTGTCAACTTGAGGCTGTACTAATTTCATCACCACATTCATGTAGGATTCAATCAAATTATACGTTGCTTAGCATGTAGTGCTTGAATGGTTGCTCTTTGAACTGTTCGTACACATCCCATTGATGTTGGTATTTCCGACCTCATATGATTTTCAGGGTACCAGTTGGTTGCTGAAAAATTCTTCATCTACTATCTCACAATATTCATGACAAATATAGTTGGGACCACACTGACATTCATGGCAAGCGGACTGTCACCAATATATGCTGTGGCAAATTTGGTTTGCATTCTTGTGACGATCCCTATGATGGTATAACATTGTTAATGAACGCTGTTCATAAAGCAATTGTGCACATCGATTTCTCATATTCGGATTCGTTACAAAAAAGTGATTAATCTTATTCATGGTCTCTAAAGATATTCGGAGGTCTGCTGGTAAATTTGGATACTTTGGGCGACTGGATTTCTTGGCTGAAGCATCTCAGCTTATTCAGATATTGCATGAACGTACGTATGCACATGAGAAACGTTATGCCTTGATCGCATTTATCTTACGCGCATCATATAAAGTATGCTTTTCAAATTGGTTGAATGGAACATAAATGCAAATTGTTACTTGTGCACCCACAGGCGCTCTACATCAACGAAATGAAAGACCTTGAATTATGCACGCGACCCACTAATGGAACGGTAGAGTGGTGAGGATTTGTGTCTATTTCTAAATCTAAATGCTTTACATCATATGGGAAACCAGCTGAGTTCCTTTATTTGCTTGAAGGATCAAACTGCTAATAAATGGGATATTAGGTAAATGATTATGAAACATTGCACGGCGAAAAAATCACTGCCGTGAAATGTAAGCGTATCTGTGTACATCTGCAGCTTCCCCGATGCTGGAAATAAATATCTGAAGGATCAAGGAATTGCCTACAACACGCCGTGGGATCTTTGGCGGAACCACGTGGCACTAGCTACAATGGCGGTGGTCTTCCTCTTCCTGTCTTACATACTGCTTCGAACCATGAAAAAATTTAGATAACTAACCCAGGAATTCCCGACGCTAGTTGTCATTTGAACAAAACTATGACACCTGCACCACACGTGGTTTATCACGTTAGGTTGTCGGGTTGATTTGAATATAACCAGATTCAACGAGGAAGCAGGTTGAAAAGTGTTGAACTATATCCATTGTTGCGGAATTGGTCTATTTTATTTGCTATTCGCTTGTACATTACACGTGTATCAATTGTGTGCGATTAGGACGAAAAGCACCACCGAAAGACGGGAAACAACGTCGTTGCTGTGTAATGCTAATACAGCAATGATTGAATAATGGCACTGTGTTACTAATCGCATATGGCAAAATCAAGCCAATAAATTAAGTGTATATGAAAATTTAACCTGTCTGTAACAGAACTACAATAATTGTCTGCCCTCTTTTATCAACTTGTGCCGCTCTTTATGCAAACTATTGTTTATGGATCAACCACATATTGGACCCAATTCTATTGATACATGGCAAGGTTCATGATAATGCAATTTAAGTCTCAAAATTAATTGTATGGGATAGAAATTGTCTACAATTCAACGACATGGAATATGCTGACATTAGTTATATACATGTTAGTTACTGTGGAGCTAATGAAGAAGTAAATGTGACGACTTAATACTCTCTCATTGGTTCGATGTTGTGATGCATCACCAATCGAAGAGGACATCATCTTGTGTCTGACCGTTTGCAAAATCCATGAGTCATGCTAGTCGGCCTCATGGAATCCCGTGAGGAGTTATCTTACATCCATATTGATAGAAACCGTTCTCTGGACACCATATCAATCCATTGATTACCATACACTGTGTGTGGGTGTACATCTGAAGTATTAAACTATAGCTGTGTCATAAAGTACCTAATGTAATCCGTTCCATTTCCTGGAGCGCTGAATGAATTGTTTGGTGTAAATAACCGTTTACCTAATGCGACAATATTTGTTCAAATATTCACAAATGACCTATAGAAAACCAGTTCATTATAATCTTGTAAAATGCGTAACTGTAACAATTCGTTAGAATATAGCATGCATTATTGTGTCTTCTTCCAGTTGAAAATGTTTGAAGTCAGAGCGTTTGCCTATGACATATTATAATTATTATTATTATATATATATATATATATTTATATATATATATGTATATATATAAATATATATATATACATATATATATACATATATATATATGTATATATATATATACTTACAATTGCAACCATTTTGGACAATAACGACAAAACCGACCATTTTGGGTCATTCGATTATTTCGCTTTTTGGAGCTCAAATTATGTGATATCACGGATGCAAAACATTATACATCTGCCTTGTACAGCTTTCAGTTAATATCTTCATTCAAAACTTATTTTAGAAGATTATAAAAATCCCAGGCCAAAATGGTTGTACCAAAATAGTCATGATAGTTTTGTCATGCAAAAAACCAACCATTTTGGAACTTTTTTATAAAACCAACCATTTTGGCCTTTTTATATAACCAACAACCATTTTGACCATTTTACATATCTACCCATATTGGCGATTAGAATAAACAAATGAGCCGACCAGCCCTTTTTGCCTTCCGATATTACCAACATTTATTATCCCAAACAACCTACTACTGACAGACCATCGTTTATACAACCTTGGGTTACAAAGC
Source organism: Urechis unicinctus (assembly GCA_034190875.2). Classification (NCBI taxonomy): domain Eukaryota; kingdom Metazoa; phylum Annelida; class Polychaeta; order Xenopneusta; family Urechidae; genus Urechis; species Urechis unicinctus. Next base: position 20,108,073 of record CM067352.1, on the reverse strand, counting down.
TTAGTCAATGAAAAACCTTAGGTCAATGAAACCATAAACGACTTAAATTTAATTCCTACACACAAGCTTGCACAAAGTATTGCGCGTTTTTAGGTCTTTCGGGAACCGAAAGAAACTTTTTTCGATTTCTCATTGTTTAAACATAATTCGAACTGTACATTCACAATATTCAACGAGCCATGAAGAAAAAAGTGAAGCTAAATTATCGGCGCGATTCCACGAAATGCTGACGCAATGTCTTGCTCCGAAAAGTTCCGAACCTTGCCGAGCGGCAGGTGTACCGGTCGAACGGAGAAAATATGCATTAAAGTCACCTATTTTAAGGAAGGGAGTTCTTCAACGTACCCGTTATTAATTTGGTTACAAGTTTATACTTAGGTACTGCGAGTTTTAACAAGAATTAGTGATACCTAACATTCTGAAGATTGTCGTCTCTAATATTGGAGCACGGACGATTCCAAGTCAAAAATGCACGTAGGTCATATATTTTAACGTATTTATATTCTGATTCATGGATAATTAAACTGCCGTCATTGAAGTAATTGCTGTAACTATTATACATTTCGATTGCTCTGGGCAGATTAATGTTATTTAACCACTCTGAACACTGTAATCTGTCTGTCAACGATGTCGGACAACATCCCTCGTCCCTTGAATCGGGAGAGTCCAAACAGCTGTCACTATTTATCTCCGTGCGACATTGCGACAGTTTTGCCGCACATGGCCAAAGTTGCAAAATCCGCTTAAATTTGGTGCAACAAAACAACAAGGTGTAATCTTAAATCAGTTCCAATTAAATGAAAGAAGAAGAGATTATATATAGTAAATGAAAGGCGAATAAGATATGGTAATTTGAGAGAAAATGACTTTCGACTGAAGCTATTTGGGTGTTTTCCAAATCGGTCGCGTTGACAGGCTTCTGTGAAGTTCTGATCAGCTAGCTAGCTATACACTGAATGACACGGACCAGTGGAGGCAGCATCACATAGCGTTATGAACCCATTCCACGCTCTTATATTATATGGTTCAATAATTTATTTTCGTATTGTTAAATATTAACTGCAATCATGCAAACCAGCCGAGAAGTTTAGGCAACAGGACACAAAGTATGTGCATGTCATATAATGATGTGTCCAATTGCATATGTTCACGCATCTATTCACAATTTGCTTCATCAAGTGTCAAACTGACCTCCAATTGATTAATTGTGCATTCTTTATTACATGTTTTATCTGTTCATGAAAGAGCATCATTGTCTTGCCTTACATTATATTTATTTTGAGAATTAAACTGAATCCCATCTTTTAGTGTGAATGATATAAATCCCCTCAGGACACCATGATTAAAACATGGATTAAACAATCTTTAAGCTTTAAATATATCACCTTGATTTAGTTTGACTTAATGGACTGAATGTATTGACCTCATAAGGGTTAACAATATTAGGAAATCAATTATCAGGATATCATTATCAAGCAAAGCATATCTACAGATAAATTTGAACATGATCAGCATGAAACTTTGACAACAGCGTCTTATGTTGCACTATCAGTAATAAACTTTCAATAGGGCCAGTCTTGGTGGGTTTCCATTAGGACACAATTAGTGAATCCATACAACAGCTTGTCCATATGATTCAGCTAAAGATGATTCTCCTGCTGTGCCCCAGCTATAGTTGCACATTCTGTTACACACACAAAGTTAACTTGTCAAACTGCCAATCAGTCTTATATCATAAGAACTAAAGGAAGTCTATGTAAAACATTACACAACATTAATTCTTACAAACCTGATAAGGTTGAATATCAATACAACATGTCACATGAATCAATCTCTTGTAATTAAGTAAAGGAAGTAAAAACTAATCCCTCTCGTGTGGCAGAAACTGAATCTACATTTGAATATAAACTAATAGAATATTGGTAAAACACATTGTAAGCCTGATATTATCAATATGCACTGCAATTATATAACAAATAACAAACTGCCCACCCATCAATAATTAATGTTACCTTCATTCATTGACCACTGATGGCAACTTTAACATTCTCTTTCTGGGTATCTAGATAACAGGCATTGACTAGTGACCACCAGGAAGGTTGCTATCAAGCTTAGCATTGATAAATATACTAGAATTCAATGCTTGACTGCTCCCCTGGGTTGGCTATAGTGCACTTACTTCTGTCACTTAATAAAATGGTGTCTCATCCACATAAGCCAGCTCTCTTCACCCTTAACCCGAGGTCACATTTACAATTGTACACATCTGAAAATCAGTATATAGTGAATATGAGGACATACATATCTGATGTTCATCTGTGACAAAGCCAGATGTTCAGAATATAAGTCTACAGCCCAGAGAGCTTAGTTCAGTCATCAGTAACAGAGCTGGAAGTTAACTAAAATGGCCACCCGTCCCGACCTGTCCTGGTGACCATTTTAGATGTTAACTGGCCTCACGAAATACTACCCCTCCAAACAAAAATGATGCCATGTTAGGAGAACCCCAGGTCGGTGACATACTGGGCTGGTGACAAGAACCCCAGGTCAGTGTAACGACTGGCTGGTAATAAAAAGAACCCTAGGTCTGTGTCATGCTGGGCTGGCGATGAGGAGGTGATATGAATTGCAGATAAATACAGAGCAGATTAAGTGTGCAACAATGAGACACTATACATAGGTGCATACATCATAACTGCAAGACCATCAATCAGGACCAGGTGGAGCTTAACAGTCATACTGGGTAAACAGAACTTCTGATAAAAAACTTCTACATTAACAGATTGTTGAAGCCATACTCACACACAACAAATACAGATAATACTCATTGTTTCGGTCATTTTGGTCATTCTGATGGTTTTGACAAAAATTACATTTAGACATAACAGTCTTTTTAAGCCCCAGTGATTGATATATCTCAACGGAATATGATAAACAAGAGAAGCCAAAACATTGATGAAGCCAAAACATTGATGAAGCCACAACATTGACGAAGTCACAAAATTGGTGAAGCCACAGTATTGGTGAAGCCACAATATTGGTGAAGCCACAGTATTGTTGAAGCCACAATATTGGTGAAGCCACAATATTGATGAAGTTTTAATATTGCTGAAGCCACAATATTGGTGAAGTCACAACACAGCTAAAGCCACAACATTGGTGAAGCCAAAATATTGCTGAAGCTACTGGTAAAGCCAAATTATTGGTAAAGCCACAACACTGATGACGCGACAACATTGATGAAGCCAAAATTTGGATGAAGGGATAACATTGATGAAGCTACAACATTGGTGAAGCCAAAATATTGATGAAGTCACAATATTGATGAAGCCACAATATTGGTGAAACCACAACACTGGTGAAGCCACAACACTGGTGAAGCCACAAAATTGGTGAAGTCACAATATTGATGAAGCCACAATATTGGTGAAACCACAACACTGGTGAAGCCACAACATTAGTGAAGCCAAAATATTGATGAAGCCACATTATTGGAAAAGGAACAGTATTGATGAAGCCACAATACTGATGAAGTCAAAATATTGATGAAGCCAAAGAATGGGTGAAGCCACAATATTGATGAAGTCAAAATATTGATGCAGCCACAACATTGGTAATGCCTCAACACTTGTGAAGCCAAATATTGATGAAGCCACAGTATTGGAGAAGCCACAGTATAGGTAAAGGCCACAATATTGATGAAGCCACAGTATAAGTGAAGCAACAACATTGGTGAAGCCACAATATTGATGTCACAATATTGATGAAGCCACAATATCATTGAATCCACAACACTGGTGAGGCCACAACAATGTTGAAGCTAAAATATTGTTGAAGCCACAACATGGGTTAAAACAAAACATTGGTAGAGCCACAACTTTGGTGATGCCACATTATTTGTGAAGCCACAATATTGGTAAAGCCACAATATTGGTAAAGCCACAACACTTGTGAAGCCACAACATTGGTGAAGCCAAAATATTTATGGAGACACAACATGGAGGAAGCCACAGTATTGGTAAAGCCACAACACTGGTGAAGCCACAGTATTTGTGAAGCCTCAATATTGGTAAGGCCACAACACTGGTGAAGCCACAACATTGGTGAAGCCAAAATATTGATGAAGCTACAGTATTGGAGAAGCCACAGAATTGGTAAAGCCACAATATTGATGAAACCACAATATTGGTGAAGCCAAAGTATTGGTGAAGCCACAACATTGGTGAAGCCACAGTATTGGTGAAGCCACAGTATTGGTGAAGCCACAATATTGATGTCACAATATTGATGAAGCCACAATATCATTGAATCCACAACACTGGTGAAGCCGCAACAATGTTGAAGCCACAACACTGGTGAAGCCACAACACTGTTGAAGCCAAGAAATTGATGAAGCCACAGTATTGGTGAAGCCACAATATTGGTTAAGTCACGATATTGATGATGCCACAGTATTGGAAAAGCCACAGATGTGTAAGCCACAATATTGATGAAGTCACAATATTGGTGAAGCCACAGTATTAATGAAGCCACAACATAGGTGAAGCCAAAGTATTGGTGAAGCCACAATATTGATGTCACAATATTGATGAAGCCACAATATCATTGAATCCATAACACTGGTGAGGCCACAACCATGTTGAAGCTAAAATGTTATAAGCCATAGCATTGGTGATGCCACAGTATTTGTAAAGCAACAATATTGGTAAAGCCACAATATAGGATAAGTCACAATATTGATGAAGCCACAATATCATTAAATCCACAACACTGGTGAAGCCGCAACAATGTTGAAGCCGAAATATTAATGAAGCCACAGTATTGGTGAAGCAACAACATTAGTGAAAACACACAACACTGGTGAAGCCACATTGGTGAGGCCACAGTATTTTCGAAGCCACAATAATGGTAAAGCCACAACATTGGTGAAGCCAAAATATTGATGAAGCCACAGTATTGGTGAAGCCACAACATTGGTGAAAATACAACACTGGTGAAGCCACAACATTGGTGATGCCACAGTATTTGTGAAGCCTCAATATTGGTAATGCCACAACACTGGTGAAGCCACAACACTGGTGAAGCAAAAATATTGATGAAGCCACAGAATTGGTGAAGCCACAACATGGTGAAAAAACACAACACTAGTGAAGCCACAACATTGGTGATGCCACAGTATTTGTGAAGCCTCAATATTGGTAAAGCCACAACACTGGTTAAGTCACAACATTGGTGAAGCCAAAATATTGGTGTAGCAACAGTATTTGTGAAGCCTCAATATTGGTTAAGCAACAACACTGGTGAAGCAAAAATTTTGATGAAGCCATAACATTGATGAAGCCACAACACTGGTGAGGTCACAATATTTATGAAGCCACAATATTTATGAAGCCACAATATTGGTGAAGCCACAGTATTATTGAAGCCACAGTATTGGTAAAGCCACAGTATTGGTGAGGCCACAATATTGGTGAAACTACAATATTGATGAAGCCACAATATTATTGAAGCCACAGTATTGGTGAAACCACACTATTGGTGAAGCCACAATATTGTAAAGCCAAAAAACTGGTGAAACCACAATATTGATGAAGTTGTGAATTTACCATTAACATAAAATTTGTTTTCATGGTGGTTAAGTACATGGACCTTAATATTGCACATGTAACTCATTATGTAGAATAGTGAGGAGGTCATGTGGCTTTATCTGCATTACTGTCAGTAATGTAGATGAAGCCACATGACCTCCTCACTATTCTTATCTTTAACTATTCATTTATATCAAATCACCAAATGTCATGAAATGAAAAGACTAAAGAATATTTCTCTTCACTTAGCAAGAGCCTAGTGGCCCCTAAAGCAAGACACTGCTCCATTTGATATGAGGAGGTGTCTTGCAGAGATAGATGAGCATAATTGAGATGTTTGGACAGCTGATACTGTTGCCCATCTTGAAAAAATAAATTTCCTAAATTGGGCAGATTAACCAACACAGAGGATATTAATCTCCAATATGATTCAATTGAGATACTGGGTCCATAATATTAAACCCAGAACAGGAGGTAAAGCAGTTAATCACTACCAGATTGTGAGTGCTGCTGAGCAAAATGTCATCACAAACACCTAGTCAATCTCACTGCCTAACAATAAAGACAGAAGACCTATGGCTATTGAACTCTGCTGCTTTTGACAGCATTTAATCATAGCTTTTATAGTATATCTTTGTATTCAATGACACACCAGGGCTGAATAATAACTCCCAAACCCACTTGTCTAGCAACAATAGTCCATCCCCAAGTATGCAAAAAGTTTTAGCATTTAAGCCTAATTATTTAAGTTATTAAGAAATGATTCACCCTAACACCCATGAGCTAATAATAACTTAGCTACATTTTTCCTGGAACAAGCAATTTTAATTTGCTTTTATTTAGCAAGTCAGAGGTCAAGAGCCATAAAGCTACGAGTTAAAGTTTGCAAGATTTGGTCAATGTGAAGTTGCAAGCTTGCATTATAAGAAAACGTGCCATCAAGAATTATTCCCCATTGAGTAAATCACTCAGGAACAAAAGGTCATGCAGCGCTGATATTTACTTTGTAAGTGATCATCAATATAAGAGTGGTTCATGTTTCATTTGAGACAGGTATTCCCTATTTGGTTAACATAGCTAAGAAATATTTTTTCAATAATGTCACAATCAATATATGAGTGACTTGCATTATTAAGAAAATGTGACACCAAACGTTTACAAGCAGACAGATTGACAGGGCAAAACTGTACTGTGTCATGTGTGATTTCAGATATGCTTAATACCCCTATCAACACTAGATCAGATGCACAGCTTTTAAGACTAACTGACAGATGACTATGGCATTTATAGCTTATACATGACATATTCAAATGATGTGATTGTACTATTGAACATTGAACATTTGTCAACAATTTTACTACCAATATTGATGTGGCAGATACCCTGACAAAAGAGGCTCTGGACTTCAAAAACCCACCTAGGTTCTAATTATTTGGCAAGCCACTGTTAAACTTGGCTGGCAGCTAAAACTAGCACAGTTTGTTTTGGATAGCTATTATTGAGATACAGATAGGATCATTCTCCTGACTTATTGATAACAAAAGTTGTGACTATCATATAACACATAATCAAACTTATAGGAATGTAATAAAGAATTCATGTTTTAGTGTATTACAATGATACATAATATTAGCAGATCATGCTATTTCCATGTCCAATAAAAGTACTTTAAAAGGTAGGTTAAAGGTCACATTACTGATGCAAGTTAGTATATTATTCAAGAATGTTGAAAGCAAATTATCAATCTTCAACCTTTGAAAAAACTGATTGAAAGAGTAACCCTACCCCACTAACGCACTACCACCAGAGTAGTTATAACTTATATGGTGTACTATGACACTAGGCTAGGGGTGGCTAGTGTCATAGTCCACCATACAACATCGTTAGTTACAGGGCATAAAGTCTGAAGTCTGTTTGGGTTATTGTGATACAGGAGCGGATTAGGCAATGTTTACATCTGACAGATGACAGCAAAAGCCGTAGGCAATAGTCGATACGGTTTAATGAACGTTAGGAAATACATTTAAAAAAAAATCATTGGTAATCGATAGATCTATCCAACCAAACTGCAGGCATCTAGTCACATTAACGTGGTATCTGGGTATTGTTTGCCCTTGGAATGGTGTTCGTGATCGGAAAGTGAGAACGAGTAGAGCCCACGTGCGGAACAGCCGGTGGTGAAGCTCGCTAAACCACTGTAAACTACGGGTATTTCGTAATTTGTCGTACATGAAATTTCTTTCCGCAACAATAACGTTCATTGTTACATGAATGATATTCAATCTATGAAAGTTAGAATCATACTGACCGAGCGAGAATCACATGGAAACAGTGCGTGCAAAATTGTCATGGCTGACCGATCGTCTTGTTTATGTTCGCTCGTGTACCGGAAATTCCACGAGGTATGGCAGGCTGGAATAGTTACAATCCCAAAATATACCTTCAGCTTGAGCCCGCGGGTGCGTTAGTGGGAACATTTGGATTTTACGACACGAGTGAACTGATAACACAGAACAATCTTTTTAATTAATCACTTGATAAAAACTCCATTGATACGATATGCTTTCATTGATTACTCGAAACTTTGCACATCACAGATCGAAAAAACCGGTATTTCATTTCAGTGAGATTCTCAAAACATTTTAAATGCTGATCTGCTTCTAGAATTCCCAGCTTAAGTACTACATTTGTTCTTATTTATCTAAATTAAACATTATCAGACGGATATATACTGAAAAAAAACCACCAAAAATGAGTTGACAAAGACTTACAACCACGGATTTTCCAGTAAAATCGCCATTTTTTTTATATCCGTCCGTAAAGATATTTGAGCGTGTGCCGCCCGTTATTCTTTAATCTGCTGATTTATATATTCATTCAAAATTTGTATGTTTTTCATTTCAAGCGACAATTTAAAACAAAGAATTGTTCATTGAAGTTAAAAGTCACACAAATCATGAATATAAGTTTGAAGCAAATATACATCGAACAAAGCCATATAATGACCGATTATTCAACATGGCCAAAATGGTCGTTTTGGCCAAAATGTAAATTCAGGCAAATGCATTTAACGCCAAGAAAAAGTGGATAGTTATCCCGAATAATAAGATTCCAACCTTAGGAGGAGTAAAAGCAAATAAAGTTACGATTTTGTGGGGAAGCGCAGCTGTGTAAGCCTATGGGATGACGCTGACTATTTTGGCCCCATGATCATCGGCCAAAATGTATGTATGGGCCAAGATGGTTGGTGAATTGTACCAATATGGTCGGACTTGTATAATAATATATATATACATATATATCTATATATATATATATATATATATATATATATATATATATATATATATATATATATATATATATATATATATATATATTTAAATTCATATAACTTTAAGTACGCACGTGACAGTGTTGGCTGTGGTTGCGTCGAGGCTTGTAGTAGGTTCGTCCATGAACATCACGGACGGGAACATGATTAGCTCCATGCCAACGTTGGTGCGCTTACATGGGTTAAGTTGTTTCTCTCTGGACAGTTGAATCAGTCTGGGTTATCGATGATATATACACACATGCCTTTTCAGTAAATGCATGACCGAGTTGGCCGTGCTGGCGTCTAGTCCTGTAGTAGGCTCGTCCAGGAACAGCACTGACGGAGATATGATTAGCTCCATGCCAATGCTGGTGCGTTTACGCTCCCCGCCAGACACCCCACGGATGAACACTGTCCCTATCTGGTACCGCATCACAATGCCAAATATTTATTGTAGATATACATTAGACATTGACTGCTTTGCATAGGTCTGTGTATGATGAAGAGGTTGTATTTTCATAAACCAGTACCTTTGTATCAGCACATTTCTCCAGACCAAGTTCCTTCAAAGTTTCATCAACTCGGGCTTGTCTTTCCATTGCTGATGAAGAGGATGGCAGTCTAAGACTGGCGGAGAACATGAGATTTTCTCTGACAGTCAACGTGCCACATACAACGTCATCCTGTTAACACCCAAACACGTCGTTCTGTAGCTGCATTGCGCGACATATATATGTGGTCGTTGTTGTTGTCTCAAACGATAAGGAGGAACGAGTTATCTGTGGCAATCGATGCGTTTTTACTTATCTTGAGTATTCATAATTAAGTGCCTCATTATTCAAGACATTTCTCAGCTTGTCATCTGAGTATCACAGCATTCACACACATTATCTTCATTTTTGTATATCACGTTCAGTGTGCGACTGCCGTTATGCGCTTTGCTTAACGAATCCATAGCTGTTGTTACATGACGCTTGGTTGTAATGCTTAGCAGACTGGGTCGGATTTCCATTTTGGCTTCTCATTCAGTATAAATGAAGGCAACATGGAAAGCATCACCATGAGACGGCGGTTAAAACCTTAACTGCGAAAGGCCCTACGAAACCCATGTATAAAGAACAACGAGGAAGGCGATTACAGCCGTGACTCATCAGCGGCCAGCTAGAGACGCAATGCTTCATGACCTTGCCTGTTCATACTTGTTTCATAAACAACCGAGTGGTTGGTGAATCATTCGACTCTAACAACGCAAGATGTTACAGCGCCAAAGCATTCTATCAATCAGACAAAAAGTTTTGTGTGGGTAAAAATCACCTGAGTAACGTAGCCTGTCATGCATTTGAAGTTCTGCGGCTGTCTGTTTCCGTCCACTAACAGAGATCCACTTAGACCCTTCGGATCTTTTCTTCCCGCAAGCACGTCCAGTAAGCTAAACACATTTATTCACAAAGTGGTTATGCAGTGAATGTTTGAACTAATCAACTCCTGAACGAAGACCAAGCAAGTGTTTGGTTGCTAGCACACAACTTACGATGATTTTCCGCATCCGGTTGGCCCCATTATAGCGTTCATTCCAGGCTTGAAAATCGCGCTGAAGTCAAGAAAGCACATAACGTTACTCATCGCACTGTATATGTAGGTGTGAGTGACGTACATCCTTTGGGACTCAGAAGACAATTGGTAATACATACAATATTCGCACACATGCAGTTGCAAACACCTTCAGATTCTGCAACTTTGCGACGCACCCTCCCACCCCTCCAAGCATGGGTTACACCGTAAATGTGCGATATTTAAAACAATTGCTGCAACAAGCTTCGCCAGTTCATAAATATTTGTTTCAGAACCTCTGGGTAGCTTGTATATGGCTACCAAGTGATTTCATCACAATCCCATTCGACCCCACGTTGCGCCCGTAAAAAAAGTGCAAAAACAGCGATGATGGCTCCCTTCAGCATTTCTACACAAAAGGATTTTGACACCATACGATTTGTCCTTAAAATAGTTGATAGCTGGTGAATAATCCATATATTATAGTCCAAGTGATTATCTAAGTAACCATATAAGTCTTATATTTATCCTATCAACGGTCGCCGAGATGTTGTTTCTCAGACATGATTAGAATGCTAATCCGAAAAGGTGTTTACGCGATGTAACAGCCTCATGTTAGGCAATCAGGTATCGGTTGTTTTCATATTACCAAGCTTAACGTAATAAGTAACATCGTCTTTTATTTTATTTGACAAATATTACTTGTGCCAATCAATATTCAACATTATCATTAGGCTGATATACAGATGTTGCACAAATCTCTTTCATTTGGTCGTATAGGCTCATCGATAAATAACACCACTCTGAAACCAGGAACCGCATCAATAGAGGCTGTAAATCACTACGCGCGCCCGATACTATCTGATTACTGCTGTGTATACTTTCACAGAGGTTACAAAATGTAGATTTAATCAAATCTTCACCAATTGAAATAGGTGGTTCCAACCCAGAGGATAGACCATAACTTTCGTCTCACTATAAAGTGCCCTAAATTAGAAATTAGAGCTCTGTATTCGTCGTCATTTGATAGCGAATATATTGCACCGACGCTCACTTGAGATTGAAAGTGAAACCTCACTGTCTAAGATTCGCAGCCACAACTCGATTGCGAAGGACATGAACTTCTCAATAAAGGGCGGCCCGTCGCCGTAAGCCATATCACTCAGGATGGGTCAACAATTTTAGTCTTCGTATCCATAAACACATTTCTCAAAAATGGGACCAACGAGTTCTCAAGCATATTGCACGACAGCTACAATGGCGGTGGATTTTTATTTTAAAAGACGCAGCGACTAAATGTCTATAAATTTTAGGATCCCAGGGTGTGGTTAGCAATCAGCTTACTAGGCTCCCTCGTTCGCGATATTGGGCTGGAACCACTCTTCAAGGAGCTAGCTGCGACCGCTATCAGCTATGTTACGTCACACGTAGTAGCCCTATTACCACAGGTAGTCCGGATGGATATGATTGCAATAGAATCGGTTTCCTGACAAAATGCTAGTCATGGCCTGGACCCGAGAGCCGAGGTTTACTGTGACTAAATTTTTGTTAGACCCTGAAGACTAGGTCACATAGCCGTTAGTGGACGTAGTTGAACTTTGTGAAGGCTAACGTGCTTGAATGTAGTTGAACTAAGTTGAAGGTAGTTGACGAGCGTAGTCGTCCGTGATGCTGACTTGGTATTAATTTGGGTGAGCCGCGATTTTCGATTAAATTTTTGGACATGTTCAAAAGTGCGGTACGTCAAAGGCAAAAGTTGCATCCGAGATGGTAACGTAATGAAACGTAGTCTAACGTACATCATAGCGTACTGAAGCGGACTCTAGCCTACTCTAACGAGGCTACCGCAGTGTACCGCACTCAAGCGTAATCTGACGTACCATTCCGTACCTCTCCGTGGTCGAGCCGCACCTGAATTAGTGTAGTCTAGTGTAGTTTATCGTACATAAATATGGTTTACCTTACTTCATCATACTTATCCGTACCCTTCTGTGGCTCATCACCCAAATTCCTTAACGCAGTTCAACGTAATCACTACGTCCACGGCTATGTGACCACACCTTTACGATTCAAAGGCAACTGTATCTAAGCGCTCTATTCAGCAAACTTATGTTCAATACCCACTTTATATCGTTTAGGATCCGCTTCTGTTGAGTGGCACATCGCTGGCCTGGCACCTTCGTGTCAACCGTGTAGTTGACATCATGGATGCTGATGGTAGATCCGGTCACTATGCTAAGCGATCTCGTTGGTGATAAGTCCATACCTATAACTGCTTTGTGATGGCAATACACTAGCAGAAGTGTTATAGAAACACCAACTGGAGGAATCTCAAATGATAAACAGATCTTATCGTCAAGACAGAAGTGCGCAGTTTTGAGGTCGCTGCAGTGGCACGCTTAAGCGAATATCAAAGGCTGAATTCATTTATTGGGGGACTTTAAGGTCATGCTTAACATTTACACCACGACGCTCTACCCCGTGGCCAGAGCACTACGTGAACTACACGGCTGATATGAGCTGAGCGTTGTGTTCACTGAAGCCCTCAACAAAGGCTTCCACAACGGCCGAGTTTATTGTGACACCGACGAGTCACTTCACGGTGAGGACGTGTTTGTTTACATAAATGTTATGCTGGATTGTGACACGCTGAGATTTCGCTCATTTATATCCACTGTTTCAGTAGTAGAGTGAGTGGGGGTTCTGGCCCTCCATCTTTCATCTACACTCCACCACTAATCACGGCCTATACCACTTTTTGATTTTTGCTTCCTGCTCGCTTTGACGACCCCCAACAAGGCTACGACTCTGCCTCGTTAGTTTGCCGGCCTTTCGGGGCTATCCACCGCTTTGAGTCAAACGGGGAGAGTGACACCTTGTTGACGTGGTACCAGAATTACACAAGCTCGTGTGCATCTCACGCCCGATGACAATCTCTTCGAAGTGTATATGAAATGTTTCAGTAGTAGAGAGAGTGGGGGTTCTGGTCCACCTCCCCTTCATCTACACTCCAGCACTAATCACGGCCTGTACAGCGTTTTTATTTTTTGTTCCCTGCTCACTGTTGTTGCTTTTTAAGATGGCCCACCTATGTTGGGTTTACTTAGTGAGGAATATTTATTATATCTCATTTAAAGGAATCCAGTCAAAGTTCAGCCACCCTTATCATTTTTTTTTGTTAGTCATCAAAGGATACGTAGGTCTTTGTTGTATACCCAGGGAGGTCGGGGTCCTGATCCGTTTTTTTGCATAGGTCCATAGATATTCGTTTTTAATGACTTACAGGAACGTTATAAACCAAGTTTAATTATGAGCGTTTTAACACCATATGACTCATCTACAAATATGTCCTCCCAGAATTTGATGTTGTCACCTTCATTCGTTTGATATCTTTGTGAAGTTTTGATCATCAGCCAAATAACAATTGTAGGATAGCTCACTACTGCAGCCACCCATATACGTAATATTATACCCCGACATAACATGGTATAGCCACAGTCATTTTCGAGTAAGCCACCAATCGCCAACATATTAACCGCCCAAAAGCGTAAATATTTGCTTCCGGGTAGATTCTCTGATGGCCTCCTTTTTTGGCGATGGACATACTGATTGTTGGCAGCATCCTTTGCTGCTGTGGGTTCCTGAAGACGACGTACTTTCTTACCTTGCATGTTAAGGCCTCACAGTACTACCAGATTTATCCACTACAAAGACCTTCTTTGCATATTCAGATTCGTCCGTCTTTTTCTGTTGATGTCCATAAATACTCGTTTTTATTGGAATCTTGTAAATTCAAAGACAACACCTGGTTTTAATTTGATACATCCTCCATCTACTGAAGTTATTGTCTGTGATTGAAAGGTTTCATTAGATTCAAGATTGTATCAACCCACAGTAAACATGAGTGACCTTAGGCCAAGACATTGATTCCCTGCAGTTTTGTCAATAAGATTTTGCAGGGACACAGGCTCGTCGCTTGGAGCATTTGTCAGAGTTTGATACATGGTTAACCATCCCGCAGATACATTTACAGTGTTGTGTGCAACGTGCGGCTGCAGCGTGTCATCCCACGACCACCTTGAGGCCGCGTATCCCCTCGTTCAAGCTCTCTACATCTTTCACGTTTATTACACAGTGCGGCACCTACTGCAGAACTACAGGCGTCTATACCTAATGACCATGCCCATGATCCCTTTCGATCGAAGGAAACATGAGAGACTCATATGCAGTGAGTTTTGTGTACAACGGACAACGGACTGGCGCCACAAGGCAACAGCTACCAACTAAGGCCTTGGGGTGCAACATGCCCATCATGTGTATGGTTAAGGGAGCGTCGTTAAGGTCGTTGTTCGTGACATTCGTCCATGACCCTACATGGATGGCCTATGAGACGGTATAGGCTAAAAAGTCAGGGTTTGCCCCTGCGAGCAACCTACAATCCTTTCTACGCATAGCACAAGGCCCTGAGACAGACGAAGCCTTGAGTACCTTCATTCTGGACACGTCTGAGGGCTTCACACAGCCCGATGTTAAGCATATTAATGGCAGCATTAGGACCTATGTCTGGGCACTACTGGGGCACAGACACAGATTCGTAGCCGCGTCCTGGGTACCGGCACTTTGACACCATGAAGCAGTTCTTGGTCAACGTTGGAGATGCGATTCAAAGTGCTGTTGAGCTACCAGCTACAATAAAGCTGTACCAAGACGTTTTGAAGTTTGCAGCGTCCAGGGTGGACTTTGTCTTTGAAATTAGGCTCTACATGGCGTCAAGCAACATGCCGCTCCAGATAGGTGAAGTAGTTGGGTACAACAACCTGATTACCATCTGGGTGTAGGCGATTGTAATGCCCTTCTACCGGAACAGGGAGTGTGCACGCTAGGCTAGCGTTGTGTCCTTGTTAATAAGTTTGTTGATCGTTTCCCTGGTGTGTTTGATTTGGGTTCGCAGCTGTTTTTGGTTTACAGAGGCAGCTTCGGGTCTTACCTAGCCTCTCTGCCCATAGTTCTTCAAGCCTACGCTCTCGGATATTTATTTCGTCGTCTGGAAGCTCCTTTAGCTTACCCTCCCGACTGGCTATATGCTTGTCTATTTCGCTAAGTCGCACTAGGTTGTTGACCCAATTCATGAACCGTAAGTCAGGGTAGTCCTTCAAAAGTAACTCTCCTTGAATAATCGCGCCCGAGGTCTGGTGTGTGACCATGTTTGGCTAAAGCATAGTAATAGTCATTGACGGCGCCTACAATTAACTTATCTTCCAGTGACAATTTATTCAATTCAATGTCCTTCCCCATAGCACTATGGGATGGCCTCTGCCACCACAGCAGTGTTCCCCTGCTCTGATAGAAACGGTGCCCCCGGATCCTCATCCTCCTCTCCGAAAGCCCCTCCTCTACGACGCCTTTTTCAAACGCTGCGTTATCAAACTCTTCCATGTAATTGTATTAAAAATAAACGTGTTATGGCGACCTATAGAAAACTGCACAGGAGAGAGTTAACGCCCAGTATCAGGGCATTGACATATAAGATGACGAAAATGTCACTAAAATACGATTGGGGGCAGGAGACAAGGATGAGGCCGCGGTTGAGGACAAGGCAATAGCCTATGTGTATGACAACCGATTTTATATCACGCTTGACTTTGAACTGTTCAAGAGCCACATGCCATTCTACCAGAGTGCGCTTGGTGACAGACTGGAAAATGAGCTCACATCCAATCGATGGCATCTTCTTGGAGTGTGATATGGTTACCCGACCAGAGCTGGCTCGTATGATCTGCACGCAGTGCACAGGTTGGCTTGCGATTCTGTATGAGCGTGTGCTCCACAACAAGAAGCTTTCATGCAATAAAAGTGACACACTGTGAAATTTCAACCTGTATGTACCGGCCCAAAGCATGAAGGGCATCTTACTGCTCTTTGAAGACCCTGCCAGAGCCTCATTTAACAGGAATGCAGCGTCATTCTACAACCTTAAGATTACAAAGATGTGACCACTGAGGGCATTCCCAACACACAATTCAATGCCCAGGGCATCCGCGGCTACCAGCAGTGGAATGAAGCAAAGAATGCCTTTGCGGCAACGAGTAAGCGACCCCCCTTTGGCTCAACTTGAGGACGAGTGACGCCGAACCAGCTCCATGGTAGTGGCAGGTGCTTGGAGAATGCGTCTGAGGGTGTCACGGTACAGATCACAAAAAACCAGAGGCGGCTGGTGCATTGAACATCTATATGTTTGTTGTTATAGAAGCACAGATTAACATTAAAGATGGCAGCTTCGTCAACGCAGTCTACCAGTGACTTATTTACATTTCCAGATGGTACCGTCTCGGCTATTGTCTGTGGCAGACAGGATGCGGAAAAACATTCTTCATGCTCGACATTCGTTGGTGTCTTTGAGCATAGAGTGATCCCATGCCCTAAAATCATTTTCTACGAGGCCTACTAGTCACGGCCATTGGTGTGGTCTGAATTCAGAGGTGTATGTTATTGATCTAGGGGAGCATCTCCATGACTACTTGAGTGTTTTCTACCATTGTGTTAAGGGCGAGGCTACATGTTTGATGACTGCTCGGCAACAAAGGCCTTAACCAAGAAGAAAGACGTGTTATCCGAACTGGCGTTTAAGCGGCTGCCATGTACAGCAACGCGTTTGGGTGCAACTCTGTGCTGAAGGTTCTACGTGAGCAGACCCGCTATGTTGTGTTCTATCACACCAAGGACCGTAACTCATTTGAAGATGCCTTGCGTGACAATGATGAGATCCCAATTATGGACGAATGCATGGTACTAGCAGAGACCAAGCACGCAAAACTGCTGCTGAAGACTGATCAACCTACCGCATATGCCGTTGATTGAAATTATATTGGTGGTGACAGGATCTTTGGCCGCTGTGTCATAGCTAGGACCTAGGGTTAGGCATAATTATCTGGTTAGTAGTGTCCTCGGCACGCCGGGTCCAGCCCACACAATATATAAGACTTAGATTGGTATTTATATATATTGATGGATCCTGATATCATTATTAATCAACTCCTAGCAGAGTGTCTTCTGGAGTCTCGGTGCCCTGCAGCGGATAAATGCCCTATCGCTGAGTCCGAACTCAAAAACTACTCATAAAAGAGATAGGCTTGCTGTGGTCATAGCGGGTTGTCAGGCCCGTCAGTTGCTGGGTGCGCAGCGCCTGACAATTAATTACAGACCTGCGAGCTATATCACCGCTATGCCATGTACTAAACCTGCTATTTGAATGGATTGACATTGCCAACTACCAGACATGAAAAGGTGGCTCCTACCTGCCACTACCGATTGTGCTGGCAGGTAAGAAGGCGATAATAAATGTGAAAAACATGGACGACTACTGCGTTCTGTGGTCTATTGAATCGGCTCTGCACCCGTTCGCTAAACATCCGCACAAGCCACTGGCATCACCGTTTGTTATCTATGCCGATTTTGAGGCACCAGACGTGATCCTACTCAGAGCAACACGCCAAAGACAGAGTAAGATGAGCCATGCGGTTACGGATATGTAGATGTCCGGTGAGATGGTCAGACCGAACCCCCTTTTGTGTACATGGGAGGAAGCAGAGCCTTACAGATACAGGATCATCCCGACAATGTCAAAACTGGATATATACTAGTAATTGATCTAGAAAATCCTGCTGAGTTACATGCTGATCACAATGATTATCAACTAACGCCAGCCTGAATGTCTGTGCAGAATGAATTGTTGTCAGACTTCTAAAAGAAACTCCTTGGTGCATTGGGGAGCACCAGAAGCGAGGTTGAGAAGCTGTGGCTCAACCTGCACAACAAAGAGAAGTATGTGGTCCACTATTGGAATCTCAAGCTGTACCTATCGCTGGGAATGAGGCTTATCAAGATACGCTGTGCGCTCATATTTATTTGGGGAGCACCAGAAGCGAGGTTGAGAAGCTGTGGCCCAACCTGCACAACAAAGAGAAGTATGTAGTCCACTATTGGAATCTCAAGCTGTACCTATCGCTGGGAATGATGCTTATCAAGACACGCTGTGCACTCATATTTATTTGGGGAGCACCAGAAGCGAGGTTGAGAAGCTGTGGCCCAACCTGCACAACAAAGATAAGTATGTAGTCCACTATTGGAATCTCAAGCTCTACCTATCGCTGGGAATGATGCTTATCAAGATACGCTGTGCGCTCATATTTAATCAGAGCCCCTGGATGTAGACCTACATTCGCATGAACACAAACATGCGGAAGGTCGCCACCAGTGATTTCGAGAAGGACCTGTACAAGGTGATGAAAAACTCCGTGTTTGGTAATACAATGGAGAATCTCCAATGGCGAGTCAACGTTAAAATTGTGCGCTCAGCAGAAGAGGAAGTAATACGCAGGCTTGTGGCCAGTCCCGCCTGTGCTGGTCACAAAGTATTCGATGACGACCTGTCCACCCTGCATATGTACAAGACCCGCCTAGTGCTAAACCGCCCGATGTATGTAGGCATGTGCATACTTGACCTCTTGAAGCACCTGATGTACGACTTCTATTGCAATGCAATGAAGTCTAGATATGGTAGCGACGCGGACTCCCTGTTTATGAAGATCCTGACGCGTATGCAGACATGCAAGAGGATAGTGGCCTCTTTATTACAAGCAGCAATGTTCCTTCCCATCCCTTGTTTAGTAACGTTAACAAGAAGGTGCTAAAAAGATGACGGATGGGTGCGCCAGTGTGCTTATCAAGGAGTATGTAAGCCTGCGCCCCAAGATGAACTCGATCCTGATGTCTGAGGAGGGCGAGATTAAAAAGGCAAAGGGAGTGACGAAGGTTGTGGTTAAGAAACACCTACGCCCTGATTGATTGCGTATAATAAAAAATATAAAGGCACTGTAAGTATATCATTTAACAGCACACCAAAGCCAGTGTGTCAAATGATCCATTGCAAATGTAAAGGCTAAACACATCTGCCTCAGTAGAGATAAATCTGTGACAGCATAGGGTATCGCGGATTGGTAAAGCAATATATGCAAATACCCGACCACACAGAAGTGAATCTCTGATATCTCATTAATTAAACTCGTAGTCGCATTTGACGTTTTTGTTATTCGCATTATTGTTAACAACTAGATATATATGTAATACATAACATATAAATTAACAGGGCGGTTGTTCTCGTGAACTGGCATGGAGTAAACGAGGTAGGGACATGAATGAGGGTATGAAAGGGCCAGATGTCAGGCAAAGAGTGGGAGGCTGAGTAAAAACTTTGTCAGTGCTGCTAAATTACGACAATCAAATATCACGTTCGAACTGGATGTCGTGAATGATCATTTTGTACTTGTTGCATTGAAGTGTGTGTAACATTGTCGATATACCACACAAAACTTAGATGTACATATCGCATCGAGATAAGGCTAGCAGTAAATGAGCACTTTTAGGCTACAAATCCTGCTGCAGTGTTTTGCACGTGACGGTATATGTACATTGGATTGTTACAGCAGCAGAATAATGTTAGCCGTAAAGATATCTGCTCAATGCCGTTGGCATTATTGATAAACCGTCTAACATCCATCTCCAGATATTATGATACACGGGCTGCGAATAAATGCTACTAACAGCAATCCAATTATATAACTCATGCATGAAGCATTTCTTGCAGCATACAAGCTAATATTGTAAGAATGACAGATATATTGACAAGGAAACAACAAAACACTTCTTGAGACCCTTCCTAACGTCTTTATATAGGCAATATAATGTATTGTAAGCGGGGGAATTATGATATTCCAAGGGGCTGAAATTGCTATATAAATGTATCATAATCCGTTTGTAAGCCTCTGTTGGTTAAAACAGGGTTCACAAGGAGGTTTTTCAAGAACCATATTCTGAACCCAACTTGACGAAAATACCATTGTCTATGTGAACAAACCCCCCAAAAGTACTAAGTTTGTTAGTGCCGAGT
>CM067352.1:20039391-20087572 GCA_034190875.2 Urechis unicinctus | reverse complement strand
ACAAGTGAGGAACATGAGGAAATAACAAGTTGTATTATTATCCATCTATAAACGTAACCATTAATCCTTAGAGCTGGATTCCTGAAGTAACTTGTAGCAAGCAGGTTCAGCCAGTCTGCCCTGTGAATTATCAGGAGCTAGGCATGAGATTCGATGGGATGCTGCAAGGCAATTTCCCATGCAGCAGCATCAACGTAAGAAAATAATGGACAATTTGCACAAAAATAAAATACCAGGTGGCGAAGCAGAGAAACTTTGTTATTTATATATATATGTATTGAAAGCGTTTTCATGAAGCCCGGTTAGCTCAGTCGGTAGAGCATCAGACTTTTAAAGCTGAAATAGCTCAGTAGTCATCTGAGGGTCAAGGGATCGAGTCCCTTATTGGGCGATGCTTTTTTTGTTTTTTTCTCATTGCTAAGCTACTGGTGACTTTACTATTTTAACTTCATAAGATTTGACGACTTTTAACCCTGCCTTTTTTAAGCTTAATTATTTACCACACTTCAAGTTTTCACAGTTAGCAGGACGCGTTTGGCTCCTAGACATGATGTGAAACTCTTGAAATACTCTGTGAGAAGATATGAAACATTTATGATCAGACTAAACGCAAAGAAGGCGTTATTGTTCCATGTCGCTGGATGTTTGATATCAGCGTTCTGAACGATGTCATACGTTAGCGAATCAGCTCATTAACTTGTTTACGTGGCATCCTTCCATAATTCCGTGTTCTGGTATTATAACGTTTTCAACGCGCAGTGATTTTGGCTGATGAAAAACGCCCATTCTTTCAACCACAAGTTTAGCACCACCTCACAATCGATTTGCAGATCGCCAAATCGTCACTTTTGTCCTTGGGTGGGGGGAACATAGCATAAAATCGGCCACAACAAACACATATTTTAAGTTTCTCCGGGTTCGGTTGTGAACTGCAGACAGGCTCGCACTTCGCGGACGCGTCATAACGTTGTTACTGCATTACCCTATGCTGGTAACTTGTGTTTGACTTCGTATGACTATTATTAAACAGTTCTCAGCCTGAGGTTGCCTTGAGATATTCTTCAGAAAGATTATTAAATAATTCTAATGGGGGAAGCTCGGAAGCGGTATTTCAAGATCGTAATTTTGCGCTCTCGGCTAGGCTGACGACTGTTAATACAAAAAGGAATTGACCGATATATGCCTCATCAAAGTAATGATAATTGCCAGGTTAATATCCGTTTCCTGACAATTTTGACTTTTCAATTGTCCCTCTTAGCGCCGCCGAGATGCTCAATACGTTTTTTTTTTGCCAACAGGTGGTTTAGTTTGGTTTTCCAATGCTATGACGGGCTACCGATAAGTAAATGGCAATTACATATTCGATTTCTTGTTGTAAAGAGTGTTCATTCGAACTGATTCTGGGCAGCTGAAAGAACCAGGCCACGGGTCAGAGGAGGCATAATAAGAAACGCGCACAAAAAACATCGCCCAATAAGGGACTCGAACCCTTGACCCTCAGATAACTACACACATGGAGCCATGGAGGTAATTAATATATATATATATATATATATATATATATATATATATATATATATATATATATATATATATATATATATACTTAACCATATACTCGAGTGTATCCTCTTTTAGCTATATATGTTGGCTATTCGGGAAACAAGGAGCCAATCGGGTTGACGCTCCTATCCAGGTGATCTCACCTGTGAAATCGAAGTAATCTCGGCTACCAAGTGGTATAGGTTTGGCATAGCGTATGTTGTATTTTGTTTAAGATATTTTCTCGAAAAATCAGGATGCCCATAGGAATCCACTGACACTCGAGTCATATGTTCCCCCAGATGTTCCTCTGATGAAGGAAATATTTATGACATGAACGCCATAATCACAAGTCGCATGTACCTGCGGTCATAACAACGAAAATCATAACGTGGGAATCAAACTTGTGCATTATGAATCTATTTAAGTTATAACGATGTCCGTAGGGGGTCCATATTGAGTATTCTTAAGCTTAAGTTGTTTAAAAAATTTCAAGGTTTTAGATAACGTTATTTTGTCAAAGTATTGTTATGTTTTGGGCACCAGTCACCTCCATTTTGGTTTTAAACCAGACCATTCCACTTCTCGGTGTACCTATGTAGTTATGGCGATTTTTGATTGACATGAAAATCTGTGTTATGTTGTGATGCTAGACGCATCAAAGGCATTTGAAGGGTAAATTATGTTAAATTGTTTCAATTATTGATACGAAGAGGTTTGTGTCCTACTATTGTTAAGTTGCTCCTTTATATGTATTTCAACCAATCGTTGTTAGTTAAATGTGGATCTGATGTGTCTGAGGCATTCCAATGCAGTAATGGCATAAAGCAGGGCTGCTTAATCGTCTTGAACGTAGTAATGTTGGTTGTCATGTTGGTCATCAGTTTATGGGTGCATTTGGATATGCTGACGACATAACACTCCTTGCTCCCTCAGTCACTGCTGCCGAGCTTATGATTTCAATATGCGAAGAATACGCACAAGAATACGATGTTATGTTTTATAGTGAAAAAAGTATGCTGCTGTGCTACCATATTCCACAATGTTATACCAATCTCGAATTACGGCTGAATGGAGCCATTTTAAAAAAGTATTCTAAGGCTGTTCATCTAGGAAGATATATTGGTTATGAAAATAATGATGCGAATATCGAAAAAGCTGTAGGAGAATTGTTTTATCGTACTAACATTTTGATGTCCAGATTCGGCTTTTGCCGCACCGACGTCTGTCCTAGGCTATTTGATACCTTTTGTACAAGTTTCTATGGTAGTCCTTTATGGAAACTGGATTTAAAGTCACTTGAAAAAATAAGCGTTGCTTGGCGAAAGTGTGTAAGGAGAGTTCTGAAGCTTAATAGAAGATTTGTTAATTTTTGGGTAAAATGTAGTCTGCGTCCCAGACTCCAGGGGTTCCGCTACGCTTCTCGCCCTAGAGTCTGGTGACCCGGATTGACCTTAGTTGCGCATGTCTGGCTCATGAAACTGGCTTGTGAAACGCACCCTCGGTTTTATGTGACGTCATGTACATTGTTGTGGTCTGCGTCCAATGAGAACACATTGAATGTCTTCTGGAATTATGGGGCGTCTCAAAAGATCAAATTGGCACCACAACAAGCCTTTTAATCGCTTAGCTGCACGATAGTATGTTTACGTAATAGTCGGTTAAAAAGAACCAGTTGTGTGTCTGCTTCTCTCGCCGACTGTGTGATTAACCGTGCCACTCAGCGTGAAACAACAAATCGGGGTTTTGTAGAATGTGTGCCCGGCTCATAAAAATCACTCGTCCGGTTGGACAAGTTGACAAGTCACTTGTCCGACATGACAAATCACTTGCAATTATTGAAGACTACTGGTGGTTATTGGGAGACATAGAAATGTAGCAAGATAAAATAGATAATGTGGGAAACATATCTTTGACTGATTCTCTTATACTTATGAAAGCGAGTCGAGTTCAATGAAATATCATTGAATGAATGCAATATGTGCCCCCAGAGCCATAGCCCCTTGTGATGATGAGGTCCTGATGGTCTGCCATCAAAACTGTATTGATGTACCTCTGATCATACTGGGGGAATCATGACGCACGTAAAGGGGCGCAGAAGGAAACTTACATGACATGAACGCCATGATCACAGGGCTCATGTACCTGCGATCATAACAACGAAAATCATAACGTACTAATCAAACTTGTATATCATGAATCTATTCAAGTCATAACGGTGTTCGTAGGGGTTCATATTGAGTCTTCTTAGGCTTAACTTGTACAATAATGGATTGTATAAATCATCTTGGTTAAATTTGTATCAACGGCTCTTATCATATGGTGCGGTGGCTCGGCGGTATATGGTAAGCTAACAACACGACGGAACCATCCATGACATGTGAAGCCTAGTATTCGGCCGAGGATGAACTCGTTCTCTGTTGGGGCGATCAGAAGCAGGAAAATGTTTCTACCCGTCGGAAGACCGACTACAGGCCGTGCATAAAATATGTCACCAAAAAAATAGGTACCCGAACCCTTGACCATCAGATAACTACCGAGTTACTTCAGCTTTAAAAGTCTGATGCTATACCGACTGAGCGATCCGGGATTGTCCTATGATTTGTCAGGGAATAATATCCTTCTACAATTTACGATATTTATTTACATGTGCGTTTGTATGTCACCGTTCGCGGCTGTCCACCGTTTTGAGTCAAATGGGGAGAGTGACACCTTGTTAACACGCCGACCATCTTGTGACATGCATTATGTAGCATGGTCATACCATGACGGAACTGCTTCTTTATGAACAGAGACACCATGTACTGTGCCAGAATATCACATGCTCGTGGCTTGCACTCACACCTGCTGCCAAGCTCCTCTAGGCGCTCCATAAGCTCCATAAGCTCATCGTTCTTAGACTCCAGATCTCTAACAATATCCTTCAGTTCAACAAGGTCATCGTTTTAAGTCTCAAAATCACTGACAAAATCTCTCAGCTCGATCTCTAAAACCGTTTTCTCGTCTCTCAGATAATCTATATCTGACTTCAACACGCTCTAGACCTTATACCCTCGTTTATTCAATAGGCCCAAAGGCATGGTGTATGTACAGCGCAATGAAATCGTTCTGGGTATTGATGTTGGTCGATATCATTCACGAAATCGCCCAAAAATAGATAACAATAACCTATTTGGTACACATCCACACCACTGGGAGCTCTTTGCCATCGACACACTCCTTGATAGGCACATGTTCTACATATTCCATATTGAGTATTCTTGAGCTTAAATTGTACAATAATGGATTGTATAAATTATCTTGGTCAAAGTTCATAAACATATATTAGATATCTGGGATATGGACCAGCCATGAAATAATCAATATTAGTAAATTGAGGAAAGTTTGTAACCCAGGCTCTGAAAGATCACTTTATAGAAATAAATAAATCTGAATTAATGAAAATGAGCTCTTGTAATGACTATGTCGAATTAAAAGGAATAATTGAATTGGAGATATATCTCATATGTGATGTGGATAGAACAATTGTGAGACATGCGATATGTAAGTTACGATGCAATAATTGAAGACTACTGGTGGTTATTGGGAGATATAGAAATGTACCAAGACAAAATAGATAATCTCGGAAAAATACCATTGACTGATCTCTGATAGTTTTGAAAGTGAGTCGAGTTCAATCAAATATCTTTGACTGATTCTCTGATACTTTTGAAAGCGAGTCGAGTTCAGTTGGTGACACAGGGTTGTTCTACAGCGTTTGTCAAGTCCTGTGATATATTTTTAATGAAATGACCAATTATGGCACGTGGTAGACATTATTATGTCTGAGTTGGATGATAATATCAGAGAATAATGCTATCGGGCATGTGTAGTAACTCACCCCTTGCATGCAAGTCTGTTTTTAAGGCGTCATTTTGACATATTGTCGATGAGTACGTAATCACAATACCAAGAAAGGGAAACAATGTGGTGAATTAAGCAACTTCCTTTGGTAACAAAATAGTAAATTCACGAAATCGCCCAAAAATAGATAACCATAACCCATTTGGTACACACACACGCCACTTTGAGTACTTTGCCATCGACCCAAAGGGTTGAGTGTATATTCGTTCAGAGATGGGATGACTATATATGGCGGCTATCCGAGAATCAAGGAGCCAGTCGTGTTGACACACTAATCCAGGTGAACTTGCCTGGGTAACTGAAGTTATCTCGGTTCCCAAGTGGTATAGGTCTGGCTTAGTGTTACAAGCAGCCCTTTCGTAGGCTTATAGTTGTTGAAATTGCAGACTGAAATGAAATCGATTGGCATGTTACACATTCTATTGACACATGTACCAGGATTTATGAAATATATTTACATTTTGTTTAACCAGGATTCCCATAGGAATCCACTGAGTCTCGAGTCATATGTGCCCCCGGAGCCATAACCCCATTGTGATAGTCTGCCATCAAAACTGTATTGATGTACCTCTGATCATACTAGGGGATATAATGACGCTCGTAAAGGGGCCCTGAAGGAAACTTTCATGACATGAACGCGATGATCACAGGGCTCATGTATCTGCGATCATAACAGCGAAAATCATAACGTGCGAATCAAACTTGCGCATTATGAATCTATTCAAGTCATAAAGATGTCCGTAAGGGTCCATATTGAGTATTCTTAGGCTTAAAATGTACAATAATGGATTGCATAAATCATCATGATTAAATTTCATAAAAAATACGTAAGATGAATGTGGTAACAGGATATATAAGGGAGGGAATACACGCTCATGGGAGAGCAGATCACCAACCATAATTAAATATCATCCTTTTCAGTCACTTTGATAAATAAAGAAGTTATCCTGTCTTTAGAAGAATAAAGTATATTTCTCCTCTTTCGGCCATACAACGTCGTTTGTGTCTTCAATTCATCACTTATTCAAAGTCGACAGAACCAAGCTCGACAATATGGATCAGCCAGGAAATGATCAATGTTAGTAATTTGAGGAAGGTTTGTAACCCAGGCTCTGAACGATCACTTTATTCAATGAAGAAAATCTGAATTACGGACTGTAAAGGTTGTCTTATGGTCATGTGCGTCCGAGTATAACCTTGTGATTGAAATTAGAAGTCTTTATTATTCCACTGATGCTTTTATTTCCATTCTCTCACATCCGACATCTATGCATGATAAATCGTAGCATCTGAGCACCGTGAATCTAGAATACAACCAAAATTATACAATGAGTGCGCTTACAAATTCAAACCTAGAATTTACATCGAAGACATTTATACCATCGAAACTTACTGATTACAAATCCAAACACCAAAACTTACAGCACTGACTCCTGTCCTTCCAATTGTATGCACACGACTCCATATTGGTAAATATCCATGTCACATATATTCAAAATAAAAATGTCCTTGTTTACTCTTTTGGTTTGGAACTTTTCTCTCTTTTCGCGGGCTTCCCACTTCAGCTTCCTACCAAATAGCCTACGGAAGGTTAACTGCACAGAATATCAATTAATAACCGGAGGGGTCACTAACCCAAAAATGTGCCATTTTACACACCCCACTTTAAATCTACTAAGTATTTAACACCACTATAATCATGCCCCAAGATAATAATAATTAAAAAACACAAAAAAACATTCAAGCGAACCCACATTACCATTTGCCTTAGCATCAACATCATATATACGTACTTAGTGGACAGTTAAACAAAATACCAATACAAAACGATACAATATCATCTCATACCAATGCATTCAAATGACACTGCATTCAAGATATCAATATAAACTGCCTTCAGGCATAACTAGTTTAGAGATGGCTCTAGTAAGCACAGTACATTTGGTTTTCACCTTCACCGATCGCACAAGCTCATCGTCACCTTGAAACACCTCAATAACTCTCCCCATTGGCCACAGGTTTCGTGGAACGTGTTCATCTGTTATGAGCACAAGGTCACCAACAGAGACATTGGGGCGTCGTGTCAACCATTTTTGCCTCCTTTGAAGCTCGGGCAGGTATTCTTTCAACCACCTCTTCCTAAATATATCCGACAAATATTGGACTTGTCTCCAACGCCTCCGATACACATCCTTTGGATCAGATAAACAAGGTGGAAAAGAAGGGTTTGCCTTCACCATGAGCAAATGACTGGGCTTCAGCACCTCAAGGTCATTGGCATTGACCTTTGCAGGTGTGATGGGACGATTGTTAAGAATGTTCTCAACTTCACACATCAAGGTATTTAGCGTCTCATCTGTCAACCTTTGTTCCTTCAGGAGTGCCATGAGGACCTTACGTATTGACCTGATGTGCCTCTCCCAAACTCCACCCATGTGGCTCGAGCTGGGAGGAAGAAATTGCCAAGTAATTTCTTTCTGAAGCAACATGTCTGCAATTTTAGTTTGATCCAATTCTCTTAGACCTTTTGTTAGTTCTTTATTATACCAGCCACAAAATTCCCGCCATTGTCTGATGTGATAGACTTGGGCTGACCTCTTCTGGCCACAAATCTTCTGATGCCATTTAGGAAGGAATCAGTATCAAGACTCTCAAGAACCTCTACATGGATAGCCCGCATAGTCATGCAAGTATAAATGCAGCCGTATCTCTTTACATCTGATCGACCCCGTTTGATGAGGAAAGGACCGAAACAGTCTATGCCTGTGTGAGTGAAAGGCATTTCATTGGATGCGAGTCTGGTTTGAGGCAAATCGCCCATCATTTGCGAGCACAGACGCCCATTTAACTTCCGACAAATGAGGCACTGCTTGATATCAGCTCGAACATCCTTGCGCCTCACCCAAAACCTTTCTCTCAACATGGCCAAGGTGTACTCAAGCCCAATGTGACACTTGTTATGGGCATCCTTTGCTAGCAATTTCCCAACAACTGGGTTTGTGATGACAATTTGGTTTTTGATGTTGGTGTCTGGCCTTATACGCCCACCAACCCTTATGATCCCCTTGTTGTCAATATAAGGGTTCAACTGATGCCAGAACTTGTTCTTAACAAGTTTCCTTTTCAGATCACCTTTCAATTCCCCTTGTGAATACTTCAGAATTTCATCAGCTGCATTACGGAGGTCCCCAACATTAAGCTTAGGGATACCACGATCAGCTCTCCCCCTGAATTTGTCCTTGAGCTTCAGAAGTAACGCAACAGCGCGCTTCAAACGATACCACGAGGAGTAATGACTGATCAACCTTTGCATAGGATCCCAATCCGGTATGGTCTTATACGAATCAGCCTTCAAAACAAGGAAATTTCCTACACCTCTCTTCAGTTCAACATCATCTTTGTTCAATTCAAATTTGGTTTCATCGAGATCCCAGTTACATTTGGGAGTCCTCAGGAAGATTGGTCCCATGAACCAAACGCTTTCCAACAATTGTTTTGGATTACAGCACCGAGACACTATGTCAGCTGGATTGTTGTTCCCCGCAATGTGTTTCCACTGCTCTGGGGAAGTGTGTCTGTGGATGATGCTCAACCGATTAGCAACAAATACATTAAAACGGTGATGGAAGTTCTGGATGTACCCGAGAACTATTCGGCTGTCAATCCAAAATGTGGATGGATTAAGAGGCACCTTAAGCTCATTTCTGAGCGTGTTGTCTGCCATTGTAGCTAACACCGCTGCTTGCAACTCAAGACTTGGCACAGTGAGCTTCTTTGCTGGTGCGACACGGCTTTTGCTCAGGAGCAGTGCTACATGAATTTCCCTTCTCTTGTTAATGCATCTTAAGTAAGAACAACAGCCATATGCACTCTCACTAGCATCACTGTAATGATGCAACTCCATAGCGGCATCTGCAAACCCGGGAGGCTGAATACATCTGGAAATTTGTACATCTTGAAGATCCTTCAAGGACCTGCACCATTCAAACCATTCCTGTGCCACATCACATGGCAACTGCACATCTCAGGAAAATCCCCCCTTGACAACAGATTGCAGCAACAACTTTCCCTTCACAATGACAGGACCAACAAGACCAAGTGGGTCATATAGAGATGAAGAGTAACTCAACATCTTCCTTCTTGTGACCTCTGAAGGGATAAGGCTCAACCCACGTGCCTTGAAGTGTAGGGTGTCAGTTTTGGTATGCCATATGATACCTAATGCTTTGCTTTGACCACAATCATCAATATTCTTGACTTCCTTTGCAATGTCATGTTCAGGTATCTTGAAAAGTATCTCTTCATCATTGCTTGCAAACTTCGTGAGCCTAAACCCAGCCTTATTCAGACTTTGTCTTAGTTCTGAGACAAGTCGCTCTGCCTCTGACTTAGACCCCACAGATGCAAGACAGTCATCTACATAAAAGGAGGAAAGTATGGTATCCTTCACAGCAGGTGAGACCACTTGATCGCAAACTATCCTACGAAGAGCATAGATAGCAGCGCTGCCGCACCACATTCCGCCAAAAATGTGTGATGTCATCCGAAGGTGTTGGATTTGACCTTGTCCATCGTACCACAAGAAGCGCAAGGCATCTCTGTCACACTCTGGAACCTTGATCCTATTATACATCGCCTCAATATCAGCCATAAAGGCATAAGGCTCCCTTCTAAACCTCAGCATCACATGCATAAGCTTACTATTGAGGTCTGGTCCTTGGTACACCTTGTCATTCAATGATTCACCCTGAAATTAAGATGAGCAATCAAACACAACCCTCATTTTACCAGGTTTGTTGTCAGATAAGACGGGGTGATGAGGTAGATACCACGTCTTTCCCTGGTGGTTGGTTTTATCAAGGGCAACGGGCTCAGCATAACCCTTTGACAGTAGCTTCTCAATTTCATGACCATACTTAGAATACAGCCCTTTTCTAATCAAGCTTCCCTTTAAGCTGTTCAATCTGGGAATGACAACTTCCAAGTTACTGTTGACAACTTTATGCTCTTTCCAGGGTATTGGAATCTGATACTGACCATTGACCACTTCACAGTTTTCCTCCCAGAATTTTATCACTCTTTCATCATTTATTGACAACCCGACCCTGTCAGAGCAGATGTCATCACTCTCAAGGTTCAACATCCTTTTTACTTCAGAACTGTCAGCAGAAATAGGTGTCATACTCGAGATAAAGTGAGAAGTCACTTTCTGGTTCACCACAGAACCAACGGGACCATTCAAGGACCAACCAAAGATGGTTCGGGTAGCAAATGGCTCTCCCTTTGCCCCACGCCTGACTTCGAGTGGGATCAGGGCTTCGGCATTGTCCTGACCAATCAAAATTCCTATTTTAACTTTACCCTGTACCAGAGATAAGTCACAGAGGTGGGGGTGGCATCTAACATGGACAGATGAAAATTCTACCGGTATACTGTCAGTGACAAATACATTTGACATATTCATGACATCCACACCATTGCAAGAGTCAACTGTCAGGTCAACACATTGAGAATTTCTTCTGACATCACGCTGATTTAACGTGCTCAGCTCATAGCTTACATCCCTACCACTAACACCAAGCTCATCCACAACCTCTTTAGTACAGAAGCTACTTGAGGAAGCTGTATCCAGAAGAGCATGGGTGTAATAGCTTCGATTTATCCTCACAGCTACCACAGGCATGTAAACATTTGTTGGCCCATTAGCAATAGCATTGTTCGCCACAGTAACAGGGCTTTCACCACTTACATGAACAAATTTAGTGTGTTTCTTACCACACCCTGGCACGCTGCAGACGGATGGCTTCTTACAGTCGCTTGTTGTGTGGTTATTCATGAGGCAATTCTCACACAAGCTGTGGAGTTTTGTGATTCTCAGCCGTTCCTTAGTCTCCATTCCGCGGAAGAGCTGGCAGTACCATAAACGATGGCTATCCTTGCAGAGAACACAGGGTGGCTCTGGTCGTTTTGTGAAAGCATGCCTGGCATGAGGACCTCTTGGTTGATCGGTTGTCTGGCCCGAGGCGAGCTGTGCACCAGTATGAAAAGAAGCTTGTTTATATCTCCTGGTATCCGACTCATGTGCTTTCTTGGGAAATATCTTGCCATATACAGGATCATTCGCTTCTTCCGCAACCTCCGACACAAAAGAAACGAACTGACCAAGATCAGGGTACATATCCTTCTCTCTTTTCATATCGAGGGCACTCTTTTTCCAACGCGTTTGAATGTAAGGTTGAAGACGACCCATGATTTCCACGATGGCGGATTGGGAATCGAGCAGCTTTCCCATTTTGGATAAAATGATGTGGCTGCTTCCTAAGTTGTCTGCAAAACGCTGAAGCTCTGTAGGAGACTTGATAGGCCCACCAGTGCGAAGATCACAAATAATACTCTCAGCTACAAGATGGTCGTTGCCAAACCTTTTCGAAAGGATGTCGCGAGCTAACTTGTACCCTTCACTACCGCCCACCAGTGTGCATCTTCGAATCGCTTCCTTAGCTTGGCCAGAGGTGTACTGCAGGAGCCTGGCCAATTTTGCATCATCGTCACAAGTTAAACAGCCAACACTTCCATCAAACACGGAGATGAATGAATGGAACTTCATAGGATTACCATCAAAGGTATCAAGTGATAGATGAGGCAGATTCATCAGCCTAAACAGTTCGTCCTTGGTTGTATCTTTGCCCTGGGAATCGTTAGTTTGCTCTTGAATTTTATTTCTATCACCAACCTTGAAAGAGTTCAACGCGTCAATGTAGTCCTTTTGCACAGCTGCATAGTATGACTCACATTCATCAAATTCCTCTTCTGTCTCTAACTTAGTTTCATATTCTTCATTTACAGCAGTGAACTTTTGAAAATGATATTTGAGCTTGTTAAGTTCGTCGGGAACTGAATCATGGTTTTCTTCTGCCTGTAGCTGCCTTAAATAGTTGACTTGTTTTGTTATCGCTCGCTTTCTCTTTGTACGTTCAGCCTTGAGAGGGTCAGCCATGATGCCTTTTTACAGGATTGCTATTCACTGTAAAGGTTGTCTTATGGTCATGTGCGTCCGAGTATAACCTTGTGATTGAAATTAGAAGTCTTTATTATTCCACTGATGCTTTTATTTCCATTCTCTCACATCTGACATCTATGCATGATAAATCGTAGCATCTGAGCACCGTGAATCTAGAATACAACCAAAATTATACAATGAGTGCGCTTACAAATTCAAACCTAGAATTTACATCGAAGACATTTATACCATCGAAACTTACTGATTACAAATCCAAACACCAAAACTTACAGCACTGACTCTTGTCCTTCCAATTGTATGCACACGACTCCATATTGGTAAATATCCATGTCACATATATTCAAAATAAAAATGTCCTTGTTTACTCTTTTGGTTTGGAACTTTTCTCTCTTTTCGCGGGCTTCCCACTTCAGCTTCCTACCAAATAGCCTACGGAAGGGCAACTGCACAGAATATCAATTAATAACCGGAGGGGTCACTAACCCAAAAATGTGCCATTTTACACGGACAATGAGCTCTTGTAATGACTATGTCGAATTAAAAGGAATATTTGAATTGGAGATATATCTCATATTTGAAGAAGATAGAACAAGTGTGAGACATGCGATATGTAAATTACGATGCAATAATTGAAGACTACTGGTGGTTATTGGGAGCTATAGAAATGTAGCAAGATAAAATAGATAATGTGGGAAACATATCTTTGACTGATTCTCTTATACTTATGAAAGCGAGTCGAGTTCAATGAAATATCATTGAATGAATGCAATATGTGCCCCCAGAGCCATAGCCCCTTGTGATGATGAGGTCCTGATGGTCTGCCATCAAAACTGTATTGATGTACCTCTGATCATACTGGGGGAATCATGACGCACGTAAAGGGGCCCTGAAGGAAACTTACATGACATGAGTAGTATATTGACGTGCCCCTACTTACCACGTTTTTGACATCGAACGCTGGACGAAGTGGATTGCGCAATATATTTTTCGCTGACGATCGCATGCGGATTCGGTGCGGTATTTTGATGACCTCATTCTATTTTTGGAAAATGATTTCACCATCTGTTCCGTTATTTTCCGCCCTTGAAATCTTTGCGACCTTGGTGATTTCATGGAGAGGCGCTATTTTGGATGAGGTCATTTTTGGGAGTTTTATTGAGAAGGAGTTTGTAAATGGGTATTAAAAGTCAGTTAGCGGTAATGGTGTTGAAAGAGAAGTTTACGTTTACGTGGCATCCTTCCATAATTCCGTGTTCTGGTATTATAACGTTTTCAACGCGCAGTGATTTTGGCTGATGAAAAACGCCCATTCTTTCAACCACAAGTTTAGCACCACCTCACAATCGATTTGCAGATCGCCAAATCGTCACTTTTGTCCTTGGGTGGGGGGAACATAGCATAAAATCGGCCACAACAAACACATATTTTAAGTTTCTCCGGGTTCGGTTGTGAACTGCAGACAGGCTCGCACTTCGCGGACGCGTCATAACGTTGTTACTGCATTACCCTATGCTGGTAACTTGTGTTTGACTTCGTATGACTATTATTAAACAGTTCTCAGTCGCTCGGGGGAGTTCTGAAGACAGGCTTACGCGCCTGAGGTTGCCTTGAGATATTCTTCAGAAAGATTATTAAATAATTCTAATGGGGGAAGCTCGGAAGCGGTATTTCAAGATCGTAATTTTACGCTCTCGGCTAGGCTGACGACTGTTAATACAAAAAGGAATTGACCGATATATGCCTCATCAAAGTAATGATAATTGCCAGGTTAATATCCGTTTCCTGACAATTTTGACTTTTCAATTGTCCCTCTTAGCGCCGCCGAGATGCTCAATACGTTTTTTTGCCAACAGGTGGTTTAGTTTGGTTTTCCAATGCTATGACGGGCTACCGATAAGTAAATGGCAATTACATATTCGATTTCTTGTTGTAAAGAGTGTTCATTCGAACTGATTCTGGGCAGCTGAAAGAACCAGGCCACGGGTCAGAGGAGGCATAATAAGAAACGCGCACAAAAAACATCGCCCAATAAGGGACTCGAACCCTTGACCCTCAGATAACTACACACATGGAGCCATGGAGGTAATTAATATATATATATATATATATATATATATATATATATATATAAATGTTATACTGGTGTTTGTGTTATTAATCGGACTTGATGAATCTGTGGTATAATTACACAAGCTGGTAATGTTATTTACCGATCGTTGAATTCACGATGCGCATCTATCTTAATTAAATAACGACTCATGTCAAACGATTTGATAAATTAGTCATTGTGAGTCGCCCCCCTGTCAGTCGATTTCGCATTCACCTCAGATATTGTGGTGACATCATTCTATTTTTGGATAGTGATTTCATCATCTGCTCGAATATTGTTCGTCCTTGAAATCTTTGCGACCTTGGTGACCTCATGTCAATACATTGAGCTGGGCACTATTTTGGATGAGGTCATTCTATTTTTGGAAAGTGATTTCACAATTTTCGTCGGATGTGTCGTCATAGTTTGCTGAGCTAAGCTAAATGATGG
This sequence comes from Urechis unicinctus, assembly GCA_034190875.2. Lineage (NCBI taxonomy): Eukaryota > Metazoa > Annelida > Polychaeta > Xenopneusta > Urechidae > Urechis > Urechis unicinctus. The sequence continues at coordinate 20,072,567 of CM067352.1, read as the reverse complement.
GATAGAGGGTGTATATAAAACGGGAGAGTGTCTCAGTTCTGCGTTCAGTTATAACCATGGCTGAGAAGAGACAGCTAGAAGCTTTCAATGATGTGTGCAAACGCAGTAGACCGATGAGCGATGCGGACTTGTTAAAAGCGGTAGAACAAATCGAGATGGAAAGCAGTGAGTATGATTTTATTTCTATACCTGCATTATAGAATTACCACGTATACGTCATTTATTTATTTATTTTTGTTACGCGTGTGTGTTTTAGTGTTGACGAGACGAAGATATTTTACACGCCGCTATGGACACTTATGCAATAGAACAGGCCAATGCAGCCCTGAATTTGTTAAACAACGCTCAACACAGCCCCCCGACACAAACTGGAAATGGCGCTACAGTCGACAACGCTAAGGGTAGGTCTATTAAAGGATAGGTCTATTACCGGTAGAATTGAGGAATGACGTAATGGAAAGCTTTATGATTTTGGGTGATATTTATATTGACAGATTATCGATGATTATGTCGACAGAAGCTGTGTTGGCTGCGAATGAACGAGCTATACGGACTCATACGCGATTTGGAAGCCTGCAAACTGTTTACAATTATAGTTTATCAGAAGATGTGCCCAACCTCAACCAGTATATATTTGAGGAATGCGATTCAGCCTTTAAAATCAACGGGAGTTATGGATTCTTATTACGTCACAAAGAATCAGATGAATTGCGGTACTTTCATTCGTCCGTCAATAACCATCGTATGCTACCAACCCCTCTAGTCGTACGGAATGCCGATGATTTTGAGAGGGCTATAGATGCAATAACACAAACAGACATTTTAACATACGCCCAGAACCAACGACCGGATTCGAAATGGAGTGTAGAGGAAGTGACTAATTTGACCATCTTTGTGAACCCAATCGAAGATCACGTGATCGGCTACCCACCACCTGTTATACCGGAACACCTGAAAACAAACAGAGCCATCAACTTGTTAGACCAAAAGAAAAGCACGGGTAAACCGTATCAAGACCGATTGTGCTTTTTCAGGGCACTGGCCTTACACAGAGGAGCGAAGATCAGGAGTATAGAGAACGCAGCAAAAACATTGTTAAAGACTGCTTACCCCAAACAAAAGAAAAAAACATTTGCAGGTGTACCTCTTGAAGACGTCGAAAGACTAGCAAAACAATTCGAAGTGAATATCACCGTGTATACGCTAGACGAGAATCAAGTAAGTGTGTCTTGTAGTGATTAAACAGAAGTAACAACATAAAACGATGTAATCATTTGATATCGAAATGGAAATATGAGATGTGATCGATTTGTTATATGTGTTTCAGGTAGCTACTTTGGTCAAGCGAACGCGCACAAAATTCGCCTCGACCTTGAAATTGAACCTGTACGAAAATCACTTTAGTTACATAAAAACTTTGACCTTTATAGCAAATCATATATTTGTGGTACCTGTCAGAAGCTGTGGAAAAGTGAGAAAAAACTACATCGCCACAAAAACATATGTACTGTGGAAACCAAATACAAGTACCCAGGCGGTGTTTTTCATCTACCACCCACTATCTTTGAAGCGTTACGCGACGAAGGAATCGAAATAGAAGACGGTATTTACCCTTACAGAGCCACCTATGATTTTGAAAGTTATTTTGGAGAAGCAAACCTACCCGTCAATTCACCCAAAGTCACCTGGGACCAAAAACACGTACCGTTATCAGTGAGTGTATGTAGCAATGTACCTGATTATACAGAACCAAAATGCTTTGTAACGGAAGGAAACGCACAAACATTGATTGACAGGATGATGATGTATATAGAGGAGATATCAAACGCTGCCTATCTACTGATGCTTGCTCAATACGAAGCTGCCCTAACCCAGTTACAAGAGAAAATCAATGAAGCGTATCAACTTGATCCGGTCGTCAAGGGAGAACATCCATTGCAGAAATTACAGAAAAAATTCGACAACTATTTACATGTATTACCGTTAGTCGGATTCAACTCATCGAATTATGACCTCAACGTTGTGAAAATACCGTTGACAACTTACCTGCAAGAACATTCATCGATCAAGTATACCATCAAACGAAATAACTCATTCATGTGCATTGAAACGGACCATGTACGGTTTTTGGATATCACCAACTTTATTGCACCTGGATATACATACGACAAATACCTACGAGCCTTTCAATGCGAACAGAAAAAGGGATATTTCCCGTATGAATGGGTGACACTCGATCGTTTGAACCACACAGAATTACCACCCCATGCAGCTTTTTACAGTGCGTTAAAACAAGAAAACATTACAGCTGACCAATACGCTGAATGTCAAGATGCGTGGGAAGCAGATCATATGCAGACTTTTAAAGACTTTTTGATATATTACAACAATTTAGATGTCGAACCGTTTCTGGAAGCCATAGAGAAACAGAGTCGTTTTTACAGTGAGAGAGGTATAGATATGTTGAAGGATGGAGTATCAGTGCCCGGATTAACCATGCGATATTTATTTCAAGACTTGGAAGATTATTTTACCTTACCTGACGAAAAGAACAACGACATCTATTGGTTGATTAAAAATGGAATTGTGGGCGGACCCTCAATCATCTTTCATCGTTACCACGAAAAAGGAAAAACTTACATCAGGCGTGAACAGAACGGAAATGAAGCGAAGTTGTGTGAAGGAATCGTAGGTTACGATGCCAATGCGCTGTATCTGTGGGCGTTATCTCAACCCATGCCAGCCAACTTTACGACCCGACGTCACGCGCCTGAGTTTAAACCAATTCAGACCCGAAAACGTGGTGTAGCGGATGAATGGTTGGCTTGGATAGCACACAGCTCACAAAATCAATACAACATCGTCTAAACAGAGGGGAAAAAAAAAACGAATTGGCGCCCGGCGATTACCCGTAGACGGTTGGTGCAAAGAAACGCAAACAGTATATCAGTTTCACGGATGTGTATGGCATGGCTGTCCGTGTCTGAAATTGACCCATAGCCCCATCAGTGGAAAACTAATGAGTGATTTATATACCGAAACAGAAAGAAATACCCAGTATTTGAGAGGATTAGGTTATGATGTCGTAGCTGTGTGGGAATGTGAATGGACGAAAAAACGAAAAACAGACCCTCAGATCAAAGCGTTCACGTACAGTCGACCGCAACCACTACGAACCGGTTTGACGGAAAAACAGCTCATAGCCAATATACGTGACGGAACCTTTTTTGAATGGCTGAAGTAGATATACACGTACCAGAAACCCTTAAAGACTATTTTAGTGAAATGACCCCTATATTCAAAAACACTGAACTGACCCGAGATGAAATCGGACCCTTTATGCGAGACTATGCTGAACAACGGGACATTATGAAAGTAAGTACACAAGGTGACAAGGGGCGTGGGATCATAATGTATTTTGTTGCGATCACTATGATGTCATAAACGATTTTCATTATTTATTTTCAAATAGACGGAATGGCGGACGTTGATAGGGAGCTACAAAGGTGTGAAAATATTGCTTGCTAGCCCACTACTGAAATGGTACTTGGAACATGGCCTGGTGATCACAAAGATATACCAAACACTGGAGTATGAACCCACAGCCTGTTTCAAACGATTTGCCGAGACCGTATCAGATGCCAGGTATGTACGATATATATATATATATATATATACTATATTATACTCTTATAGTTATATGATATACTCTTTCAAGCGTTGAATTTTATTTTTGATAATGTTCTTGTTTGTGTGTAGACGTGGGGGTGATGTCGACCCGAGTCAGACCGTTATAGCCGAAACTTTTAAGCTACTTGGAAATTCGGCCTATGGTAAATATACTAAAATGTATTATTGTAAAATATATTGATTTAATTGTTACTTCCAAATTTATTTCAAATTTATGATTTAAAAAAAAATAAAAAAAATACCTGTCAAGTGCTGTTGATTTATAATAATTTGTCTATGTTTGTAGGTAAATGCGTCACGGATAAAACTAAACACCGTGATGTCAGATACGCCGACTACCGAGAGGGTCAGAAATTGATCAACGACAAAAGATTTAGAGCCTTGAACGAATTAACCCCCAACCTATTTGAAATCGACATGGCCAAAACCACCATTAATCTCAACTTACCCCAACAAATAGGCTATTTTGTTTATCAATACGCCAAATTAAGAATGCTGGAATTTTACTATGATTTTATTGATAAGTATGTCGCGAGATGTGATTTTGCCTATGTACAGATGGACACTGATAGTAGTTATATTGCTCTTAGTAGCAGTCATCTAACAGATGTCATCAAACCCAACATGAAAGAACAATTTTACAGAGAATACCCTCAGTGGTTGCCAGCTGTAGCGTGTGATGATCACAACAAAGACTTTATACAGTGTAAAACGAACGGAACCCCGTGGTTACCTCAACCGTGCTGTGTGACCCGCCAAAAATATGATAAACGTACCCCGGGTTATTTAAAGAGGAGTGGAGTGGAGATGGTTTTTTTCGGACTGTGCAGTAAAAACCTATTACTGTTATGGAACTACCGATATAGCCTCGTGTAAAGGACTCAATAAGCGTCAAAACCACCTGAACAAGGAGAAATATATGAATGTGCTGAGAGAACAAAAATCAGGTCGCGGTGTGAACCGTGGCTTTCGCATTAACAATAACACAATGTATTCGTATACGCAAATTAGAGATGGATTAAGTTATTTTTACCCCAAGAGAATTGTGAATGCAGACGGTGTAAGCACTAAACCTTTAGATGTGTGATACATTAATATGCTATTTAAGAAATTGATATGTGTTATTATGTAATAAATTGAAGTGAAGGTGTTATGTAATCGATGGATGTGCGCTCTGTAAGAAATTGATGTTTAAAGGCTGTGAGAGAAACTAAGAATAAAAACGTCGTACATTTTCAACACGCGTTGTTTATTTGCCTTGAATTAAACATGTCACCAGCTTATCATTGGTTGAATAATCGTCGGTAAATACAGCCAGCAATTGGTTCAAACTTATTCCACGACATCGTCTCTTTAAATAATACAAACAATAAAGTCCACAAGTATTGGAATTAAAGTCTTGTAATGGCTTTGTATTATAAGTCCAGTTCACACAATGCTTGGTCAAGAACTTCACAAATACGTTATGAATAGGAGGTAGTCCGTAAGAATCAAAATATTCGCCTCGTTCATTATGATCAATGAAAATAGCAATCCAGTGTTTGCCTTTTTTGGAAGCTGGATCCGTATTACAAACGAAACCGCTGGGGTAGTTGACATGGCGGGGTAATTTATTCCGCGCAAACACTCCGCGCACAGTAGCTCGAGTGAAAGCGTCTTTTTGTCAAGAGCTCGTGTAATTGCCTGGTATCCATTGTTAGGCAGCGTAATCAAACAGAACGTTACGGTTTCGGTCAATTTGAATCATATTTTCAAATTCGGCATACACAATGACATTAATGGTACGTTCTAGGGCCGTACCAAAACGCATTTCCAAGCGCACGTTTCCTTGTTTCAACAAATTAAAATGAGTGCCGCTATCACCCAGGTCGGGGGTCAGATCAAAAGCGAATAGTGTATAGCCATTGGGATAATCACTCCAACTTATGGCATTGCCTTCGTCTTGATAGAGTTGTCCAGTGCTAATGAATAAATTAGCATAACTGCGGGTGTATATATGGTGATTAAAATCGGGCTGTAATGGTTTTGCGGGCACTTGTTGCCCGTCAACGTACAGAGCTAAAAATGTGAGGTCGTTATGCTTAAAGTTGAAGGGGTTCTGAGTGTAATCACCGTTGAACGCCCTATTATCAACACTTCCAACTACAATTCGTTTGGGTAACTGACCCAAAAATAAATTTTCTTGATTGATCGTCATAGCTCCTTGAGATGCAGAAAACACTTTGGTTTCTATGCGTCTTATGGGGTATTTAGCTGGGCTTCGTTCTAAAGCCTTAATGTGAGCTAGTTGCACGGTGGGGTTCAACTTTATTTTGCGTACGAATAAGGTCACGGATTGCAGAACTATTTTAGGGGCAAATCCCTCTGCAGGATTGGCCATAAGGGCAAAGCTGTCACCGCTGCGTACTAATCGCAACTTCAAATCTACGCCGTTTAATAAATAGCGTTCTTGACTAAATAAATCTAAATGTAATTTGCCCATCATATCCACAATGCGACTCTCTTGAGCTCGTTCCTTTCTAGCTATCATCCCCTTGTTGTGAGTACCACCCACGGCGTCCATGTGTTGCGGGGTGTCTTTGTACCATAAACTAGCTGTTAACTGAGAGTTTTTGGCTTCCGAACCATAGCTCAATAGCGTTTCCATATAAGCGCGATACGGGTATGTGTTGTCGAGGAGGACACAAGTTTTTCGTTGAGAGAGACATCGACTTGGGAAAAGAGTGAGTGTAACCAGAGGTTAACGGGTGCTACAGCACTGTCAGCCTCCAAAACCTCCCCATCCTTTTTCACCACTTTGGCATTCACTTGTAAATACGTGTCGTTCAGATCGATATAATCATCACCCGACCCACTGATGTAGAATTCGACTGGACCCGAACCTAAAGCAGCTACCGGATGGAATTCGATCCACGATCCATGATCGACACTGCTTTGAGTTGGGGGAATCGAAAATAGGTCTAATTCACTTTTGACACAGGGACAAGATTGGGGGTGTACCAGTGCCATGATCTAACCGAAAATATCTTTTGGCAACCTCCGAGTTGTTCCACGACGACCGCGTGAACTACTGTTCCTACCTCGTGCGAGTCGTTTTATAGAGAATGGTGGTCGGCGACGCGGTTGTTTGGGTGGAACTATTTGATCGAACACTTCCTCTCCGGTTTGTAACAATCGTTTCTTAGCCGACTGTTTCAGAGACTTCCCTCCCAACAAATCTCCAACCACCCTCACTCCTGTTTTCAAGGCGTGTTTTTTAACGACAGGTAAAAACTTTTCGAACCAGCGGTAACACCATTTTAGCCAGACCACCAACCACATTACCAAGGCCGTGTCCACGCTGACTTCTGGCACCGGAAAACACGGGGAGCCCTCCACCCGCTTGGTTCAGGTAATACGGGGTGTAAATATCAGCCATGGTTTTCAAAATATAGCTTTCTTGATTTTACGGAAATGTAACGTCACTGTCACTTTACCAGATTCGAATGGAATGGGTCGACCCGTGTCATCTCTTATATCGATTTCTATAGTAGAAAAAGTCTTCTTGGTGGCTATCGGGTAATAAAATATCTTTTTATACGTGGAGTTGATCAACTGCCCGCGACGATCGTGATCGATTGGAATAATACGCAGAAGGGGGACCACAGTGTCTCCTACCACCTGAGCTTCGATGAGATTACAATAGACATAGAGTCCGTACAAGCCTCGATCAGGGTCAACAATGTGCTGACCGACTTGACTGTTCTCAAAAATCCCCATTTCAAAACCGAGTCTTTGACGCAACCCCTCGTCCATGTAAACTACAACTGACTCATTGTCTAGGGTCATAGTTGCTGTCTGTCGTGTTCGATTGTAGGTGAGACGCACTCGCTCCTCATTTTGCTCCTTTAACTTGGCTGCAAAGGCTTCTATCAACGATCCGGTCGTATAAAAACCAGGGGTAATGTGAAAATATTTGGGACGGGCCTCTGCAAATTCACTCACAATGTCATATCGCTCACTGCAACAGATATCCGGGGGGAGATTGAGCGCACCAGCCACACGATCCATGACGACCAACCCTCGTCGTCCTCAGTAACATTGTACCACGTGTAAGGGTACTGAATTTCCGCTAATCCCACTTCCCAAGCCCCTTCCAACTGTACAGCTTTGGGGAGTCGAGTTAAGTAACGTGTCAACGTGTTGTTGGGGTGATAATTCATTGAACTGTTGGAAGGTAGGGTCAGAAAGAAACTCATGATGGTGATGCCATGAGACTCAAATTAAGTTCTTCTTGGTTTCACGGAAATGTAAAGTCACCATCACATGTCCGTCTTCGAATGCCACGGACTGACCCGTGTCGTCTCTTATATCAATTTCTATGGTACAAAAGGTTTTGGTGCCCACAGGGTAATAAAATATCTGTTCGTATGTCTGGGTCACCATTTTGTGCACCCGGTCGTAGTCCACAGGAACTGTGCGTAGCAAGGGAGCCATCGTGTCACCGACCACTTGTGATTCAATTATACTACAATAAACGTACAGTGCGTACAACCCTCGAAATACATTAGGCTTGTAATCAGTTTGAGAATCGTAAAGCGAAAGACATTCCTCACACCTCAATATTTGACGAAGACCTTCGGTCATGACAACTTGAAGTTTGGGATCAGTTATTTTTACATTCACGGTCTGTGAGTGGGAATTGAATTGAAATCGAACCACGCCTCTGAGATGCGATTTGCGGATGTGCATATTGATCCTGTCTATCAATTGTTCAGCACTGTAGGAACCGGGGGTCAGGCGAACGACCAAGGACTCGACCAAAGGATCCCCTTCCAAGTGTCTGTCTATCGTATGGTATCCAGCTCGCTCATCCACTATGACAAAACCGACATTGTCCCCGATGTTGTACCAGGAAACAGGGTACTGAATTTCTGCTAATCCCACCTCCCAATTACCTTTTAATTGTATGGGTTTAGGCAATTGAGTAAAGTAACGTGTCAGCGTGTTGTTGGGGGTGATAATTCATTGAACTGTTGGAAGGCAGGGTCAGAAAGAAACTCATGACGTCGCTTTATGTTTCAAAGTGGGGTTGGGAAGAATGTACCCTAAGCTACTGCTTAACAGAGCAGTCCACAAATTACTATCTCCTTTACCCGCCGTTAGATTGTAGATGCTGACGATGATTACGGTATATAAAATGAGGATTTGTGTGAAAAACACGATTTCGGCTTTCGGAATTTCCCGACCAAATATGGTCCACACCCGATCACTTCTCTGATCTTCCATCCTAATGACGCTTCTGTTCCAAATCTCAGTTTTTATACAGCTCCACACCACTGACCCAACTATTAAAACTGGCAGGGTAGCCAAACCACTTGACAAAGTATTTTTTTTTGTCCTTTCCGTTTACGTTCTTTGATAATTTTTTCAACCCTATACCATGCTTTGTCATTCACTTTCTGTAATTCTTCCGCGTAAAATGTTCCCTCTAACACTTCGTCATTATCATCCTTTATCGTATACACATTAGGGGAGCCTAAGTGAACGTTCTCCACCCGAAACAACTCCTCGCTCCAATTGGAAGTGTAACCCTTTTTAAATTTACCCCGTGCTTGACTGATGCGGACACGATCCCCGATATCATACCGTGGTCGTTTAACCTCATCAGAGCGTTCCCCGTATAATGTCATCCACGTGTCTTCTTGATTACGCACCGAGACTGATATCGGGGGGCGCTTAATGCTGCGGTGATAACTGACGTTGTATCCTTTCACCAGCGAAGCCAGAACCGGTAGATAAACACTGGTGTTGTGTTTGGTAAAATAACGCCACATTTTAGTTTTTAACGTACGATTAAACCGCTCGACTATGCTAGCTTTGGTTTCTTCGTTGTGGGTGGTAAAAAAGCGAATCCTCTGCTGCTTAAGAAATGTCTGAAATTTACGGTTGATAAATTCTCCACCCTTATCGGTCTGTAAACACAGGGGCTTCCGCCCTTGTTTTAATATACTCTCAAAGGCGCGAATCAAACTGTCACCCGTTTTATTTTTTAGTGGTATCACCCACGCATATTTCGAGAATACGTCGATACAGGTCAAGAGAAATTTCATGTCTTGGTTCTGTTTGGCTAAGCGAGCTATGTCCACTAAATCGGCTTGCCATTGATGGTCAATCCCCCCGACTATGACGCGTCGTCTTCGAAATCGACGACGGATCGGTTTATGTAATGTATAGGCATCTTGCTCGCCCAACCATTGTCTGACTGCCTTTGTTTTGAGTTTCGTAGCTCTAACCAATGGCTGCACCCCTCCATACGCGGCCGGTGCCTCAGGGTCGAAATACACACTTAACTTCTCCATGACATCCAATTTTGTGTTACAGGCTCCTCCTCACCAGGTCTTTTATCTATTTGCATCGCACCCTGTCGGATATAGTTCCATCGATCGGGGTGACCTACTAAATCTTGAGGAATGTTGGAGTCTCGCAACGCTTCAGCAAATCTTTTCCAACCCTCTGGTTCAAAGTGTTTACGTCGTCTCAACACATCGTTAACCAAATCCGCCACGTTAGTCCCACTAACGGCTTGTCCTTTAATCGTTAATTCCCCTCGTTCATTCCAACCCACGTCAGGGTTTTTTCGAAGGCGTTCTAATAGCAAACGCCGTTTTTTCTGAAATTTATCAGGGATGGTTTCTACTACAACTTCCGCAATAGACACATCTTCTTGTTTGGGTGTGTGGGGCGGGGTATTAGCTAAGGCTGTGTGAGGTGTCGGGGTTCTGTGCTGGCGGTAATACTCGCGGTGTTTTGTTAAAATTTGGTTATAAGATTCTACTTTAGCCTCCTCCGATAAATCACTACGATTCAGGACATCCCTCATCTCCGCATCCAAGTTGGATAACACGTCGACAGTGGGAGCTTGATCGTAACGCCCACTTGACAGTACCCGGGGATCAACCAACATCATTTTCTTAGCCATAATTTTAGCCCAATAGTTTGCCTAACAACGGACCAGCGATACCTAAAATAGGTCCTAATAACGCCGGGAGAAAACCACCGGTTTGTAATACTCTTTTCTTTTTCTTGACGTTAGTTTTAGGTGAGATCAAAGCGCGCAGACCTTGTTTGTATCGGGCTAATTTACGCTTCTGAACTGAAGTCAAGGATACGTTTCCTTTTAAAACATTGAGTGCACATTCACATAGACAATTTATCAATTCTTTGTCAGCCGTGTGAATCAAAGCCCTATTGACAGGGGGTTTGGCTTTAGCCATCACTCGTAATGTATCAGCGTGTTTTCTGAGACGCTCTGCCATGATCTATGTCTAACGATAAGAATGGCGGTCGTCCGACGATCGACGGTATTTATTTCTGTAGGTATACAACTTGATTGGGTCGTAGTATGTCAGTTCGTAGCCGTAAGTGATCTGGTGTTGCCTGTTTCAAATCGATAAACAAATAACCGTGAGGTTGCGAAGTAGCATCCGAAAAGGCTTCTTGTACATACTTGATGTTTCGCGGGTACATTTGTTTGGCTAAATGCATGATTTGTGAAGCGTCCCGAGGGTTCTTAAATACCACTAAATAATGAGCGTTCAAACTGATTGTTCGATGTTCTTTATTCTTTCCGAATAAATTTTGTACTAAATACAACACGCTAAGATTGCCATGGTGACTCCCTTTGGTGAATAGGCGAGTGACGCATTCGTCAGTTTCTTCCATCAAATCATCGATGATCAACAAGGTTCTTTGTTGAGGATCTGTCTCAAAATTCAATCCCTCTACAAATTCCACGTGCGGTAGTTGAGTGTACATGGTTTGCCACTCTCCGAAACACCACACGATTCAGTCGGGTGGTGGCTCAATGTGACTACCTTTGATTAACTCACTCACAAAGTAAGTTTTTCCACAGCCGCTCGGACCAGCTATCACGCAACTAAAGGGGTGTTTTAAGGCTCGATCCATTCTTATACTGAGTTATCATTCACAGTTCCCCACTCTTTTTATAGATAGGATAGGTAAATAGTGTCGTGATAAGTAGAAATAAAAAAGAAATTCAATTAAAGTATATCATCACTTTTTATTCAATCACCAATCATATATATTCATGCGTCTAATAATTTTATTATATTTACAGTCATAAGGTTCCCCCATTAAGACTTTAGACCAGTGTTCGGTGGTCACACAAAAACCTAACATGGTACGTCGATACTCTCTAGAGAGCCAAAGACACAGTTCAGTCGAATTGTGTTGCTCACACAACAAGCGCCATAATAAAGTGACGTGATGTTCGTCCACCTTATCCAAGGCTCTTCCAACGCAATGTGAATACATCTTTTGTTGGTTCTCGGCTTGACATACGCCCGTTCCACACACGACGCATGGTTCTTGAGCTATGTCAGATAACAATGGCTTCATCAAACCACTGTAAAGGCTAATTATCATATCCCACCCATCAGGCGACGTTCCTTGGTCATCCATCTTTTGTGCGCGTGCTGATAGGTCTTGGTAAGCTTTTATGAGCTGCCACCAATTGAAACTATCAAAGCACATGGTCACGCTTTCACGGGTAATTTCAATATAGGGGACTGGGGCTTTCACTCGACCAATTACATCGTCACTAATGGTTTCTTCCGTATCAACGTCCGATTGGCCAGTTTCCAAGTCAATCAACGATAAGGTGAGTGATGTAAGAGCCGTCCCGCTTCTGAGAAAGGCATTTGAGGGTAATTTTATTTGATGTCCGCTCCATCGATCGCGAATGTGTAAATCATTGATCAAATCATCTGGGTTACTACACCACTGTGAAATTTGAAAGCGACCACTACGACGACTGGTATACAACGGTCCGTCAATGTAATCACACTCCTCGCCGTTCTCCTCTGCCATCCTGAATGAAACAAAAAGCTGTCCGTGTTCGCTTATTTATCCCCTGATCGAGCTAATGTAAGGGGTTTTTCATGATCACGTGTCGACTTAATTAAGCTGATGTCAGCGCTTTTTTCATGATCACGTGACGAATTGATTTAGCTGTAGTCAGCGATTTGTCATGATCACGTGACAAATTAATTTCAGATCCGGTAAATCACGCACACACACACACGCACACCGGGGTTGTGAGGTTCTTCGAACGTGGAAGTTAAGCTTTCCAATTACGTCACAACCTTCCTCTGCTTTGTTGTGCCTGTTGTTTTCCTTAAGTTTCGATTGTATATGTAGAGCTTATAATTACAGTGATATTTCAAGTGTCGGGTCAAAAGCGCCTTTGTTACAAACCCACATTGACACAGAGGACAACGCCGTAACCTCAGGGTTCTGTGTTTACCCTGAGCAGGTGACTTGGGTCTATATGGTTGTTGACTCTCAGCGACTCTCTGACATTCGTCACATTCTACACAAGTATCCATGTCGTCGCTTTAAAGATTCAAACTCTGCTACCAGTAAACTTGTTGTTAACCGATATTTATAATCAGATATTTATAATTACATTAATCTACCTCATCTTCAGACACGAACGCAGTTAACTGACGATCCATTAAACACTCTCTAGCTTCGATCGCTTTACTAAGAGCCGTATCAAAATCGTAACCATACTCCATCAAGCGCTGTTGATTTATACTAATTTGTCTATAGATCTTATTGTCTCTCAGTTCTCGAGTTAGTTGTGCATGCATCTGTAACTTGTCTTTTAAAACAGACCACCTGCTCTACGCATCCGTCATGTTGATGTTACTCTCTGACTATCTTAGCCATAAATGACCACCCACCAAATTTGAACTCTTTATAACATACATTCCAAATAATAATTAAAAGAAACAAACACAGGCCTGTATTTTCACTCATTTATTACACAATCTGTTAATTACACGTATTTCAATATCTGATTTCACCGACTCCAACCAATATTTCCTATAGTCCACACACAACCATTTGCTACGTTCCATCCACGAGGGGCAGGGGTCAATTAAACCTATACTTAATTCCCATAAACTTGATACATAGTGTTCGTCAACACGCTCGAGAGCATCCGTCATACACATCCGAACTTGTTCTTCAGGTTCGGCCATCAAACAAAGATTATGCTGTCGCTGACTCGGGTGGTCGATCTGACAGCCATGGCATTTTCTGGTATTAGAGCTTCGATTAAATCGACAAGCGTGTCTGTGTATACCACCATCAGATATTCCTCCATTAATTTCGCTCTCATCACGTGGGTTCCGTAGAGCTGTTTCAACTCCTCCCACGCTTCTACAAACATATACCACGAGTAACAGTCCATTTCCATTGTCACCTGACCCTTCTTTATCAGCACCATAGGGATCGGGTATCGAACACTCAACGTCACGTCTGCACCAATAGAGACCTCGACACGACTCTCCTCTCCCGCTTCTAACTGTTTCATTGTTTCTGTGACAGCAGCTATTTCGTAACCACAGTCCAATACACAGTGCATCCCAAACTCTATGTGACATTTCTTGAAATTGTTTTTCAAAAACACTACATCTTTATTCCAAACCACTATCGAATACTGTGCAAAGTATCGTGTGTATAGTGGTTTCACTTCCTCCATTTCGATTTGTTCTACCGCTTTTAACAAGTCCGCGTCGCTCATCCGTTTCCCAGCCATGATTATAAATGAACGCAGGACTGAGACACTCTCCCGTTTTATATACACCCTCTATCCCATCACTTAGCTTAGCTCAGCAAACTATGACGACATATCCGACGAAAATTGTGAAATCACTTTCCAAAAATAGAATGACCTCATCCAAAATAGCGCCCCTCCATGAGGTCACCAAGGTCGCAAAGATTTCAAGGGCGGAAAATAACGGAACAGATGGTGAAATCACTTTCCAAAAATAGAATGAGGTCATCAAAATACCGCACCGAATCCGCATGCGATCGTCAGCGAAAAATATATTGCGCAATCCACTTCGTCCAGCGTTCGATGTCAAAAACGTGGTAAGTAGGGGCACGTCAATATACTACTGACATGAACGCCATTATCACAGGGCTCATGTATCTGCGATCATAACAACGAAAATCATAACGTGCTAAACAAACTTGTGCATTATGAATCTATTCAAGTCATAACGGTGTACTTCGGGGTCCATGTTGAGCCTTCTTAAAGTGCCTATCGCACGGTTTTAGGTACTTTGCTGAAATCAATTCATAATGTGATCAATAAACTCAAACCGGTCCAATAACCGTCGCATCTGATCAATTAAGGCCCAAATTTGATAAAATGTCAGTTCAAATTAGCGCGCCCGACAAAACGTTGCGGCAGCCATTATCTAGGTCAACCATGCGTGTGACGTCAGGTAAGGGAGGCCGTTCTCAGAGACGCACGGAGTTCCCCGTTGTTTACATTGTCGGAGTTCGTCTCTCTTTTTTTGGGATTTTGGATCGTTTTAACCATCTTGTGACCGCCTGAACGCGATGGTTAATGGTTGTTGTGTTAGGGGCTGCCCGCGTACCAATCGGGACGACGTGAGCTTGTTCAGGTTTCCTGGTAAGGACCATTTAAAAAAACAATGGATTGGCCAGGTACTACGTTCGCGAGACAAATGGCCGGGCCCGGGCAAGTACTTGTTTGTGTGCTCGGTTTATTTCACCGAGGAATGTTTTGAGGAGGCACCGAAACTCAGAGAAGAGCTTGGTTGGATACCACGATGTAAGCGGGTTATGAAAGAAGCTGCTGTGCCTACTCTTTTTGCGAAGGCCTCTGCTGTCAAGCAATCAAGAAAGGATGGTGAGGCAAGTGAACCCCTCCCACCCCAGCCCAAGAAAAGCTGACCTGCCTTTATCAAGATAGAGAAGCACAGGGCGAGATTTGATGACTTTCTTGTTGTATTAGTATTGAATAAATAGTCCATTATCTTGTTAAGTTGATGATATGGTTGCAAGGCAAGTATCATTGTTATGATATAATATGTTGCTTTTTACAGTGCTCCTTCATGGTGGTGTTTGTTTTTAAATTTGGGAGTCATTAAATTTGTTTACATGTGCTGATATGCTTAATATATGTAGGTCATGTATAATTGGTTCATTGTATCACAGATATCAGAGAATAGGCAACAACAGAAGCTGGGGATCCAGTCTTCAAGCTAAGATACCCCAAGTTTAAGCAGGGGCATATTGTCACTGAAGTAGCAACAAAGGCAACATTTGGTGAATATTTTTACTGATATATAAAATGTAAACAACAACAAATTAAATTACCATGGAGGTATAACTAAGGTTATAAGCAACAGTCTGGTGTGCAAGCTGTGACTTGATTTCTGTTATGTTTCAAAGTATGTCAAGTGCCTGATGGCTGAGTTCTTGCTGGTTTGCTATGAGCCAACCCTGCCCAAGACAGAAGCACCACCTCCAATGTGTGCAGATGCAATGAGACCAGATCCACAACGAGCCATTGATGCACACCAGAGTAGGTTCTGCATGAATCAAGACAAGTCCTAGGTGAGTGGAGGGTAGAGGAATCCTTGATAATCTAGTGCTGGGAAGTTATCTCGTATTGTTGTAACAGCGCAGGCTGGTAACGGAACTCTTATCTTTTGTCCAAGATGTCCCCAGCACCAGCGAACAAACTGCCTGTATGCAGTATACCTGTAACGCCTGTAAAATAACCATGTGACATTGTTGATTTAACCATGCTCAAATATTTTTTGTCATACCAGTAACAATAAGTATAATTAAATTGTAAATAATGACTGCTAGCCTTGGTACAGATTTATGTGTAAATAATAGAAAACATTGTCACCTTTGTACATCATTATCTGACATGTGCCTGTGCTGTTGTCTGTAGGAGAAATATCCCACTTGCAAGGCCCAAGGGTTCAAACAGATTGGGCTGAAAGCAGGATGCTGGGTTATGCAACCAATGGGAATGAGGCTGTTCTCTATTGAAGTCATGACTCAAGGAATTTCCACATAGCACACAGATTCTTCTACCTCTGTCTGCCATTGGTTGACAGTAGCCATACAAACACCTGTAACATGATGTAATGATGGGAATATTAATGTATGTAATAAAGGATGACATATTGTATGGCAAATATGTTTTAGCCTCTGCATTCATAGAAACTCTGATGTAACACCCACCACAATGATAATATAATACCATAATCTTCACCTCCTAAAGTCCAGTTATACATTCATTTATGGGCTAACTGACAATCTTATGAGAAAACAGCTGTGGTACTTGCTCTCCTATATATATTCTACCTCAGAATCAATCTACATCAACTTTTAAAAATATTGTAATCAGCCTTTGATAAGGCCTACTTTAAATAAAAGAGGATCTCTAACAGCAGTCTGAAATTAGTTTGTTTGCAATTCGTGTGGAGGAGCATTTACATTTACATGGTACAATTTGTAAACATGAACCCTTGCAACCACTTGATTTGAAAAAAAACTTGGTGGTATCTCATGTCTGCTGTCTGATAATGATATGGAAGAATTATTTGCTGCAAAGCTCTGTTGTATAGTCTACTGTTAGGAATAGAGCTTGCATATTTTGTTTGTGAAATTTATGGATTAACTTCGTTACATGCCAACACATATACGATGAACTGGTGCACAAGCAGAATCAGATATAGCTTACCAAGCATTGATCTGTAGCAGCCCTATGTCCTGGGCAGGATGACCCGCGTGAGACCCAGACACAGCAGTGACATCGCTGGTGTCTTTTTTCTCTCCTCGGATTCGCTCATTTCTGGTTCGAATCTGTAAGGCAAAAATTGCTCTGCCGAAGCAACGATAGTTTGCGAATGACCTGTGCCATACCATGTCTTTTCGTCGCTCTCCTGAAGTGATGAAATAACGAAATTTCCAGCAGCCATTTCTCGCTAATCGTAGTGCAGATTGCTCAACAAAAACATTCCCGGACCTGACGTCACGCGGAGGCGATGAATTATGCATGAGCTTGTCGGCTCGATACGCCGAATTCATCTTTAAAGTCGAATTTCGATCAGAAAACGCGCACTTTAACAATTGACACATAGACAGAATAGGTACTTCTGGGTTATATTTCCGTTATCTGGCGAAAAAAATGATATGATTTTTCGTGCGATAGGCACTTTAAGCTTAATTGTACAATAATGGATTGTATGAATCATCTTGGTTAAATTTTCATCCACGACTCTTATCATATGGTGCGGTGGCTCGGCGGTATATGGGACACTAACAACACGACGGAACCATCCATGACACGTGATGGCTAGTATTCGGCCGAGGATGAGCTCGTTCTCTGTTGGGGCGATCAGAAGCAGGAAAATGTTTCTACCCGTCGGAAGACCGACTACAGGCCATGCATTAAATATGTCGCCAAAAAAATAGGTACCCGAACCCTTGACCATCAGATAACTACCGAGTTACTTCATCTTTAAAAGTCTGATGCTATACCGACTGAGCGATCCGGGATTGTCCTATGATTTGTCAGGGAATAATATCATTCTACAATTTACGATATTTATTTACATGTGCGTTTGTGTGTCACCGTTCGCGGCTGACCATCTTGTGACATGCATTATGTAGCATGGTCATACCATGACGGAACTGCTTCTTTATGAACAGAGACACCATGTACTGTGCCAGAATTTCACATGCTCGTGGCTTGCACTCACACCTGCTGCCAAGCTCCTCTAGGCGCTCCATAAGCTCCATAAGCTCATCGTTCTAAGACTCCAGATCTCTAACAATATCCTCCAGTTCCACAAGGTTATCGTTTTAAGTCTCAAAATCACTGACAAAATCTCTCAGCTCGATCTCTAAAACCGTTTTCTCATCTCTCAGATAATCTATATCTGACTTCAACACGCTCTTCGGTGTTCATTTCTAAACCTTATACCCTCATTTATTCAATAGGCCCAAAGGCATGGTATGTACCACGCAATGTAATCATTCTGGGTATTGAGGTGGGTCGATATCATTCACAAAGTCGCCCCAAAATAGATAACCATAACCCATTTGGTACACATCCACGCCACTGGGAGCGCTTTG
This sequence comes from Urechis unicinctus, assembly GCA_034190875.2. Taxonomy (NCBI): domain Eukaryota; kingdom Metazoa; phylum Annelida; class Polychaeta; order Xenopneusta; family Urechidae; genus Urechis; species Urechis unicinctus. Next base: position 20,053,892 of record CM067352.1, on the reverse strand, counting down.
CCATCGACACACTCCTTGATAGGCACATGTTCATCCATATTCCATATCGAGTATTCTTGAGCTTAAATTGTACAATAATGGATTGTATAAATTATCTTGGTCAAAGTTCATAAACATATATTAGATATCTGGGATATGGACCAGCCAGGAAATAATCAATGTTAGTAAATTGAGGAAAGTTTGTAACCCAAGCTCTGAAAGATCACTTTATACAAAGAAATAAATCTGAATTAAGGAAAATGAGCTCTTGTAATGACTATGTCGAATTAAAAGGAATAATTGAATTGGAGATATATCTCATATGTGATGTGGATAGAACAATTGTGAGACATGCGATATGTAAGTTACGATGCGATAATTGAAGACTACTGGTGGTTATTGGGAGATATAGAAATGTACCAAGACAAAATAGATAATGTGGGAAAAATACCATTGACTGATTCTCTGATACTTTTGAGAGCGAGTCGAGTTCAATCAAATATCATTGACTGATTCTCTTATACTTTTGAAAGCGAGTCGAGTTCAATGAAATAACATTGACTGATTCTCTGATACTTTTGAAAGCGAGTCGAGTTCAATCACATATTATTGACTGATTATGTGATACTTTTGAAAGCGAGTCGAGTTCAGTTGGTGACACAGGGTCGTTCTACAGCATTTGTCAAGTCCTGTGATATATTATTAATGTGATGCAAGGAACAGACCAATTATGACACGTGGTAGACACTATTATTATCTGAATCGAAAAATGGCTGAGTTGGATGATAACATCAAAGAATAATGCTATCGGGCATGTGTAGTAACTCACCCCTTGCATGCAAGTCTGTGTTTAAGGCGTCATTTTGACATATTGTCAATGATTACGTAATCACAATACCAAGTAAGGGAAACAATGTGGTGAATTAAGCAACTTCCTTTGGTAACAAAATAGTAAATTCATTAAGTCGCCCCAAAATAGATAACCATAACCCATTTGGTACACACCCACGCCACTTTGAGTACTTTGCCATCGACCCAAAGGGTTGAGTGTATTTTCGTTTAGAGATGGGATGACTATATATGGCGGCTATCCGAGAATCAAGGAGCCAGTCGTGTTGACACACTAATCCAGGTGAACTTGCCTGGGTAACTGAAGTTATCTCGGTTCCTAAGTGGTATAGGTCTGGCTTAGTGTTACAAGCAGCCCTTTCTTAGGCTTATAGTTGTTGAAATTGCAGACTGAAATGAAATTGATTGGCATGTTACACATTCTATTGACACATGTACCAGATTTTATGAAATATATTTACATTTTGTTTAACCAGGATTCCCTTAGGAATCCACTGAGTCTCGAGTCATATGTGCCCCCAGAGCCATAACCCCATTGTGTTAGTCTGCCATCAAAACTGTATTGATGTACCTCTGATCATACTAGGGGATATAATGACGCTCGTAAAGGGGCCCTGAAGGAAACTTTCATGACATGAACGCGATTATCACAGGGCTCATGTATCTGCGATCATAACAGCGAAAATCATGACGTGTTAATCAAACTTGCGCATTATGAATCTATTCAAGTCATAAAGATGTCCGTAAGGGTCCATATTGAGTATTCTTAGGCTTAAAATGTACAATATCATCTTGATTAAATTTCATAAAAAATACATAAGATTAATGTGGTAACAGGATATATAAGGGAGGGAACACACGCTCACGGGAGAGCAGATCACCAAGCATAATTAAATATCATCCTTTTCAGTCACTTTGATAAATAAAGAAGTTATCCTGTCTTTAGAAGAATAAAGTATATTTCTCCTCTTTCGGCCATACAACATCGTTTGTTTCTTCAATTCATCACTTATTCAAAGTCGACAGAACCAAGCTCGACAATATGGACCAACCAGGAAATGATCAATGTTAGTAATTTGAGGAAGGTTTGTAACCCAGGCTCTGAACGATCACTTTATTCAATGAAGTAAATCTGAATTACGGAAAATGAGCTCTTGTAATGACTATGTCGAATTAAAAGGAATATTTGAATTGGAGATATATCTCATATTTGAAGTAGATAGAACAAGTGAGAGAAATGCGATATGTTAGTTACGATGCAATAATTGAAGACTACTGGTGGTTATTGGGAGCTATAGAAATGTACCAAGACAAAATAGATAATGTATGAAAAATACCATTGACTGATTCTCTGATACTTTTGAAAGCGAGTCGAGTTCAATCAAATATCTTTGACTGATTATCTGATACTTTTGAAAGCGAGTCGAGTTCAGTTGGTGACACAGGGTCGTTCTACAGCGTTTGTCAAGTCCTGTGATATATTTTTAATGTGATGCAAAGAACAGACCAATTATGACACGTGGTAGACACTATTATTATCTGAATCGAAAAATGGCTGAGTTGGATGATAATATCAAAGAATAATGCTATCGGGCATGTGTAGTAACTCACCCCTTGCATAGAAGATTGTTTTTAAGGCGTCATTTTGACATATTGTCGATGATTACGTAATAACAATACCAAGAAAGGGAAACAATGTGGTGAATTAAGCAACTTCCTTTGGTAACAAAATAGTAAATTCACGAAATCGCCCCAAAATAGATAACCATAGCCCATTTGGTACACACCCACGCCACTTGGAGCACTTTGCCATCCACCCAACATTGTTAACAGGGTAACACTCTGATATGCGCGCAGCCCTATTGCCAGGAACAGTTAGGGTTTTAACCCCATATACAACATTAACCTCTTAACCTCTTAACTAAGATCTACAGCTACAATCAACTCCTGCAGAAGTTTGAAATTCAAGAGGCCAGGTTTAAATTGGGCAGAAGTCCATCATCTGAAGTCCTTGACTGCTATTGAATGGTCTCATTTGATTTAAGGTTGTACAAGCCCACAGTGATATGATTGACCTGAGGCCTATGCATAGATAACCTGCAGTGTTGCTATTATGATTTTGCACAGCCTCGTCGCTTTGAACATTTGTCAGAGTTTGATACATAGTGCTTTATGAAGTAAACATGAATACACAATCCTTTAGATTCAATAGGAATGGCACATACAAACCGGGCCAGCTGTACCCGCCCGATATAACAGCTGAGCAGCTTACACATCTCTTCATCCAGATGCAAACGTGTTTGCAAGCGGAGGAAAATACAGGGGCGTTCAAGGTGGAGTTCTCCAACATGTTTGAACACTAGGTAAGAAACGATAAACTTGGACAACCTTAACTCTGGAGTCCCACCCATAAGGGATCTTTATAAGTTTCATGTATACTACACCGTTTGGAGACTTCTGAACGAAATGAGGGTAGCACTACTGAATGACGCTACATGGTCCGCCACTGATAATACCTTTAACAAGAGAATGTACCATGAACCATCCCATGAGCACGGTGTTGCCAAAAATACCGATTAGAGAATAAAAGGTGGTAAGCAAAGCCTCGGGCGAATATGCTTCGCTGATCCTGAAATAGATGAAGTGTGGCCAAAAAGTACCTGGGAACAATCTGATTACCATTGCGAGTGAGCAGCAGCAGCAGCAGATATGCATCAGTACAGATGTCTACGTCTGCACCTTCTAATGGAGGAAGCTTTGACACACAGGACCTGCTGGATGATATGGGCAGCCCGGCCGCCACAGTGTTCGAAGGACTTGTTGCACCTATGGCACCGCTGTCATTGTGGGAGGAATTGCGATGGGATTAGTTGTGCTTTGGCTTGCTACGTAGTAGGTCACGGAGCATCAGGAAGATTACTTCCCCCACCACCACGACTGGTCATGGAAATGCCTCATAATTTTTGGCTACTGTTACACAGTGTTGTCAGTGGCGTTGTGTTGTTAGCATGGTGGTATAGGTCTTATTTGAAAACACACAGCGCCTCTCCTGGGTAACCAGCTTACTTTTGTCAACAACAGCGGCAACCAATAGACGTACAACTAAGGGACGTACAATTTAAAAACGTACAACTAAAGGACGTACAGCTAAAGGACGTACAATTAAAGGACGTACAATTAAAGGACGTACAACTAAAGGACGTACAACTAAAGGAGATACAACTAAAGGATGCACAATTAAAGGACATACAATTAAAGGATGTACAATTTAAGGACGTACAATTAAAGCATCCATTTCATATGAATTAAGGTCGGCAACATGACATGATATAAAAATGCTCATCGGTGCAGTTGTTTTTCTGGTATATCAATTTATGCCCAGCTCGGCAAGATGGCTCTTGCTGGAGCAATCTCCAAACTCGACTTCACGCCAACGTAGCCCTAGCCATGGACACTAAGGATATGCTAAGGGGTTATACCAGGTGATGTACTGAAGTAAGTTTGCAAAACATACATGGCCTCGACTGCGCTACTTGTTGAAGGTACCCTTGTCAACGCCCTTGCGTTCTCTGGGAGCAACTTCTTATTCTCTAAGTTATGAAGCAGCCAATTGGACGCGGAATGTAAACGCCATGATATGGCAATTGCACAGCTGCAGGTGGCACAGGCAGCATGGGCCAGGATGCCAACTGAGCGACGAGACTTCATCAATGAGCAGCTCCACCGACAGGGACACACCGAGCATACTTTTTGGGATGGCAACTATGCTATGCACGAGTACTACCTGATTACAGGCAAATCCATCGACCCACTGGGCTCTTAGCCCCAGCTTTCAGAACTACATGCTCTCAGATGGCCACAAGGGATGTGAGGTGACGTTCATCATTCTGGGTATGGCTGCGACTAGACTGGTTGCCTACATGCTTGCTAAGTAGTTGGTCAGCTGGTTTACTTTGTAAACATTGGGAGATTTGTGCTCATTAGCATTATAAACAATGGATCGCACGACTCGTCGCATGCAAACCATCTTCTTTGGTGCTAAAGGCTATTGGAAAGGCATAACAACTATCAAGAAGCTTGAAGATGAGGAAGTTGCCAAGGGTTGGTTATATGTACTATATGTCTATATGGCAAATCTACCTGCAGAAACACATTCCAAAGGCACAATTTGATATGTGTAGGCCTTTTGAGGTTCACCAAGCAGATCTCTTGTTTTTTCCTCATTACGCCATGAAACGCCGGACTTACAAGTATGCTCTCACAGTAGTGGACGTGGCCTCACGCTACAAAGCAGTCAAGCCATTGCCGATAAAAGAGGCTACCAAGGTTACAGGTGCACTTGAAAGGATATACAAGCAAGGACCACTCCCAGGACGGGAGTTTTTGGGAGCAGTGAAGCAGCTGTTGACCAAACATAGGGACTTTGCCGGGCAATGCAGTGTGGATGTCCATGGACACCAGGCTATAGTGGAACGCTCCAACCACACTCTTAAGACACCAGTAGGCCGCAGAGTTAAAACTTTCATCTGGGGAACAATCGACTAAGTGAGTTTCTCAGGTGCAAGCTGTTGTCTCTGCAATAAACAATGGGGTGATCCTCTTTAAAGAAAAAAACCCCTAACGATGCTTTAAAGGCAAAAACAGTTGCAAAAAATACTTTTTTCATGGTCCGAGGGCGCTTGGTGGGGCTCAAAGAGCATAACCTTCCCTCTGGTGTAAGTTTGCGCTACCTCTACCAGCCTGGTGAGCTTGAGCAGGGCCGACTGCATGCAACTGACCCTGTGTGGTCACTCAATGTCTATCGGCTTTGGCGCTCTGTCACTAGACCCAATGAGTCTGTACTCTACTATTTATTAGATGGACCACTCCATTGCTTTGTAAAGGAGGAGCTACTTGTGGTGCCACCTGACACTCAGCTGCCACCAGATAGTGTTCTGAAATAGACATTTAACATTCAGACTATATACACAAGAAAGGTGGTATTTTCTTGCAAGTGCCCATGGATATTGCTTGGCCCTGTTAGTAATAGTTATGTAATTTACACAGATATAAGATGAAATACGGAGTTGTTTATCCTCTTTGTAGGGTTTGACAGAAGGGCATAAAGAATTAACACGGAGTGTGCATGGATTGTGGGTTTGACAAAATCAACCACAGACTTGCATACCACCAGATAAAGAACCCCCACATCCTCATTACTGCACACACCAATGATTTGAGCTGAGGGTCACGCCCTTTGGCAGGGACGCTCTGATGTTCTTAAGAGGCGTGTGTAGACAGATGCGGACCACTGAGCTTAAGGAGCCGAACGGGATCAAGTGTCAGTTTGCCTTGAAGGTGAGGCTCATGAAGCTTACTGGCAATGGTAGAAGCGGAACTGGCAGCTGGCATCGCCGTATGTTATCTAGGCTGACCTTGAGGAACATGAACCATGCGGTTTCGGTCATCTAGAGGTCAGGCTGAACCTCCTGTGGTGTATAGAGGACTAAACACTGTGGAGAAATTCTTGCAGCCCTGCTACAGTAAGAGCGCAAGATCAAAACAGTTCTGTCAAAGCCTGTTCCCATGCACATGACGCCAGAGGATAAAAGAGTGCACGGCTACTCACTGTCATGTGGGCGGCGACCACTGTCACATAACGGGAAAGTTCAGGAGACTAGCCCACAATGCATACAACCTAAAGCTGCGGTTGAATCCCACAACCTACTGGGCTATGACTCCAACCTCTTGATGCAGGCCATCAGTAAGGTGGAAGGCCAAATCAACTACATCCCGAACAATATAGAGAAGTACATATCCCTATCGATTGGGCAGCTGTGCTTCATTGACAGTGCACAGTTCCTTTTAGCATCGCTTGACAAGTTGGTTTCTGCAAATAACCCAGGAGCCTTTACAGTGACTGCTAAATATGAACCTGACTGGGCAAAGCGCCGCTTGCTAACGTGCTAGGGAGTGTACCCCTACGAGTTCATGGACGCTGGGATAAGTTCAACGCCTCGCTGCCGTCGATCCAGGAGTTCTACAGCAAGCTGTCCGAGCTTACGCTATGCGAAAACTACAAGGATGGCGGCACCAGTAAGGCGAGCAGAGAGCTCTGGCGACCTTTGTGCATCATTATGTGTAGCTGCTGTTAACCTGTTAACAAACCAGTGAAAACCCAGTAGAAGTGACACCCGCTGTTCTTCAAGCTTACTTTGTGAGAACACTATAGATAATTTACAATACAATGTATTTTATTGAAATATTCAGAATTAAATGGGCTTTCTTTCGAGTGGAAAGCAATTTACGATATGATCATTTACGACGGAGAAACGACGTGTTAACTTCAGATTTCAGTCCCGTTTTAAAATTAGATTCGTTCGTAACCGCAAGTGACGTCATCGACATTCATAAGTTTATACGATTATATAAGTGATCAAAATTTTTACGAAAAAAGTCCATTTGGTAATTTTTCCAACTCAACGCGCTTTGAAAACGATGTATATTGTCCATTATACAAGTTTGATAATTGATATGGCTTTCAGAAAATGTTAATTGTTTTACAATCGGACGATAATTGGCTAATTAATTGCGAAATTAAAAATTTGTAGATTTTAGCTACAAGAAATTTTCGACCTGCTATAATTTTTTTACAATGCAAAATTCACAATCACATACATTCAAAAAAACGTTTGCACTTTAAGTTTACATTACACATTCAGAATATGTGCACTGTTTTAAAGTCGAATTATTGTGCTCGGAGATATTAAGCATTGAACTTGAAAACTGTGATGCAATCGTAATCGGAAAAGACGCGACATTCAAGAAATTTCGGCTGGTGCCGAGCACATGTTACTAAATTTTCATCACCGTCAAACATTTATTGATGATTTTATAAGCGCTCGAAACATTCATGAAACTTTTGTTGGCATTTGGACTGATACCACGATTCTTCGACCCGAGGCGCTTGGGAAAACTGTTGGTTCTATGTCCTAATATATATTTCGAAGTTTTCAATTAGATGGAATTAAAAAATTATGTAACAAACCGACTATTATCAATGGAGTTCTTTACATACATACATACATACATACATACATACATACATACATACATACATACATACATACATACATACATACATACATACATACATACATACATACACACATACATACACACACACATACATACATACATACATACATACATACATACATACATACATACATACATACATACATACATACATACATACATAAATACATACATACACACACGTACATACACACGTACATACACACGTACATACATACATACATACATACATACATACATACATACATACATACATACATACATACATACATACATACATACAGGAGTTCTACAGCAAGCTGTCCGAGCTTACGCTATGCGAAAACTACAAGGATGGCGGCACCAGTAAGGCGAGCAGAGAGCTCTGGCGACCTTTGTGCATCATTATGTGTAGCTGCTGTTAACCTGTTAACAAACCAGTGAAAACCCAGTAGAAGTGACACCCGCTGTTCTTCAAGCTTACTTTGTGTGAGAACACTATAGATAATTTACAATACAATGTATTTTATTGAAATATTCAGAATTAAATGGGCTTTCTTTCGAGTGGAAAGCAATTTACGATATGATCATTTACGACGGAGAAACGACGTGTTAACTTCAGATTTCAGTCCCGTTTTAAAATTAGATTCGTTCGTAACCGCAAGTGACGTCATCGACATTCATAAGTTTATACGATTATATAAGTGATCAAAATTTTTACGAAAAAAGTCCATTTGGTAATTTTTCCAACTCAACGCGCTTTGAAAACGATGTATATTGTCCATTATACAAGTTTGATAATTGATATGGCTTTCAGAAAATGTTAATTGTTTTACAATCGGATCGGACGATAATTGGCTAATTAATTGCGAAATTAAAAATTTGTAGATTTTAGCTACAAGAAATTTTCGACCTGCTATAATTTTTTTACAATGCAAAATTCACAATCACATACATTCAAAAAACGTTTGCACTTTAAGTTTACATTACACATTCAGAATATGTGCACTGTTTTAAAGTCGAATTATTGTGCTCGGAGATATTAAGCATTGAACTTGAAAACTGTGATGCAATCGTAATCGGAAAAGACGCGACATTCAAGAAATTTCGGCTGGTGCCGAGCACATGTTACTAAATTTTTCATCACCGTCAAACATTTATTGATGATTTTATAAGCGCTCGAAACATTCATGAAACTTTTGTTGGCATTTGGACTGATACCACGATTCTTCGACCCGAGGCGCTTGGGAAAACTGTTGGTTCTATGTCCTAATATATATTTCGAAGTTTTCAATTAGATGGAATTAAAAAAATTATGTAACAAACCGACTATTATCAATGGAGTTCTTTACATACATACATACATACATACATACATACATACATACATACATACATACATACATACATACATACATACATACATACATACATACATACATACATACATACATACATACACACATACATACACACATACATACATACATACATACATACATACATACATACATACATACATACATACATACATACATACATACATAAATACATACATACACACGTACATACACACGTACATACACACGTACATACATACATACATACATACATACATACATACATACACATACATACATACATACATACATACATACATACATACATACAGGAGTTCTACAGCAAGCTGTCCGAGCTTACGCTATGCGAAAACTACAAGGATGGCGGCACCAGTAAGGCGAGCAGAGAGCTCTGGCGACCTTTGTGCATCATTATGTGTAGCTGCTGTTAACCTGTTAACAAACCAGTGAAAACCCAGTAGAAGTGACACCCGCTGTTCTTCAAGCTTACTTTGTGAGAACACTATAGATAATTTACAATACAATGTATTTTATTGAAATATTCAGAATTAAATGGGCTTTCTTTCGAGTGGAAAGCAATTTACGATATGATCATTTACGACGGAGAAACGACGTGTTAACTTCAGATTTCAGTCCCGTTTTAAAATTAGATTCGTTCGTAACCGCAAGTGACGTCATCGACATTCATAAGTTTATACGATTATATAAGTGATCAAAATTTTTACGAAAAAAAGTCCATTTGGTAATTTTTCCAACTCAACGCGCTTTGAAAACGATGTATATTGTCCATTATACAAGTTTGATAATTGATATGGCTTTCAGAAAATGTTAATTGTTTTACAATCGGACGATAATTGGCTAATTAATTGCGAAATTAAAAATTTGTAGATTTTAGCTACAAGAAATTTTCGACCTGCTATAATTTTTTTACAATGCAAAATTCACAATCACATACATTCAAAAAACGTTTGCACTTTAAGTTTACATTACACATTCAGAATATGTGCACTGTTTTAAAGTCGAATTATTGTGCTCGGAGATATTAAGCATTGAACTTGAAAACTGTGATGCAATCGTAATCGGAAAAGACGCGACATTCAAGAAATTTCGGCTGGTGCCGAGCACATGTTACTAAATTTTCATCACCGTCAAACATTTATTGATGATTTTATAAGCGCTCGAAACATTCATGAAACTTTTGTTGGCATTTGGACTGATACCACGATTCTTCGACCCGAGGCGCTTGGGAAAACTGTTGGTTCTATGTCCTAATATATATTTCGAAGTTTTCAATTAGATGGAATTAAAAAATTATGTAACAAACCGACTATTATCAATGGAGTTCTTTACATACATACATACATACATACATACATACATACATACATACATACATACATACATACATACATACATACATACATACATACATACATACATACATACACACATACATACACACATACATACATACATACATACATACATACATACATACATACATACATACATACATACATACATACATACATACATAAATACATACATACACACGTACATACACACGTACATACACACGTACATACATACATACATACATACATACATACATACATACATACATACATACATACATACATACATACATACATACATACAGGAGTTCTACAGCAAGCTGTCCGAGCTTACGCTATGCGAAAACTACAAGGATGGCGGCACCAGTAAGGCGAGCAGAGAGCTCTGGCGACCTTTGTGCATCATTATGTGTAGCTGCTGTTAACCTGTTAACAAACCAGTGAAAACCCAGTAGAAGTGACACCCGCTGTTCTTCAAGCTTACTTTGTGAGAACACTATAGATAATTTACAATACAATGTATTTTATTGAAATATTCAGAATTAAATGGGCTTTCTTTCGAGTGGAAAGCAATTTACGATATGATCATTTACGACGGAGAAACGACGTGTTAACTTCAGATTTCAGTCCCGTTTTAAAATTAGATTCGTTCGTAACCGCAAGTGACGTCATCGACATTCATAAGTTTATACGATTATATAAGTGATCAAAATTTTTACGAAAAAAGTCCATTTGGTAATTTTTCCAACTCAACGCGCTTTGAAAACGATGTATATTGTCCATTATACAAGTTTGATAATTGATATGGCTTTCAGAAAATGTTAATTGTTTTACAATCGGACGATAATTGGCTAATTAATTGCGAAATTAAAAATTTGTAGATTTTAGCTACAAGAAATTTTCGACCTGCTATAATTTTTTTACAATGCAAAATTCACAATCACATACATTCAAAAAACGTTTGCACTTTAAGTTTACATTACACATTCAGAATATGTGCACTGTTTTAAAGTCGAATTATTGTGCTCGGAGATATTAAGCATTGAACTTGAAAACTGTGATGCAATCGTAATCGGAAAAGACGCGACATTCAAGAAATTTCGGCTGGTGCCGAGCACATGTTACTAAATTTTCATCACCGTCAAACATTTATTGATGATTTTATAAGCGCTCGAAACATTCATGAAACTTTTGTTGGCATTTGGACTGATACCACGATTCTTCGACCCGAGGCGCTTGGGAAAACTGTTGGTTCTATGTCCTAATATATATTTCGAAGTTTTCAATTAGATGGAATTAAAAAATTATGTAACAAACCGACTATTATCAATGGAGTTCTTTACAGACATACATACATACATACATACATACATACATACATACATACATACATACATACATACATACATACATACAGACATACAGACATACATACATACATAGACATACATACAACATACAGCACACATACACACACACATACATACATACATACATACATACATACATACATACATACATACATACATACATACATACATACATAAATACATACATACACACGTACATACACACGTACATACACACGTACATACATACATACATACATACATACATACATACATACATACATACATACATACATACATACATACATACATACAGGAGTTCTACAGCAAGCTGTCCGAGCTTACGCTATGCGAAAACTACAAGGATGGCGGCACCAGTAAGGCGAGCAGAGAGCTCTGGCGACCTTTGTGCATCATTATGTGTAGCTGCTGTTAACCTGTTAACAAACCAGTGAAAACCCAGTAGAAGTGACACCCGCTGTTCTTCAAGCTTACTTTGTGAGAACACTATAGATAATTTACAATACAATGTATTTTATTGAAATATTCAGAATTAAATGGGCTTTCTTTCGAGTGGAAAGCAATTTACGATATGATCATTTACGACGGAGAAACGACGTGTTAACTTCAGATTTCAGTCCCGTTTTAAAATTAGATTCGTTCGTAACCGCAAGTGACGTCATCGACATTCATAAGTTTATACGATTATATAAGTGATCAAAATTTTTACGAAAAAAGTCCATTTGGTAATTTTTCCAACTCAACGCGCTTTGAAAACGATGTATATTGTCCATTATACAAGTTTGATAATTGATATGGCTTTCAGAAAATGTTAATTGTTTTACAATCGGACGATAATTGGCTAATTAATTGCGAAATTAAAAATTTGTAGATTTTAGCTACAAGAAATTTTCGACCTGCTATAATTTTTTTACAATGCAAAATTCACAATCACATACATTCAAAAAACGTTTGCACTTTAAGTTTACATTACACATTCAGAATATGTGCACTGTTTTAAAGTCGAATTATTGTGCTCGGAGATATTAAGCATTGAACTTGAAAAACTGTGATGCAATCGTAATCGGAAAAGACGCGACATTCAAGAAATTTCGGCTGGTGCCGAGCACATGTTACTAAATTTTCATCACCGTCAAACATTTATTGATGATTTTATAAGCGCTCGAAACATTCATGAAACTTTTGTTGGCATTTGGACTGATACCACGATTCTTCGACCCGAGGCGCTTGGGAAAACTGTTTGGTTCTATGTCCTAATATATATTTCGAAGTTTTCAATTAGATGGAATTAAAAAATTAGGTAACAAACCGACTATTAGCAATGGAGTTCGGGACATACATACATACATACATACAGACAGACATACAGACAGACATACATACAGACAGACAGCATACATACATACATACATACATACAGACATACAGACATACATACATACATACATACATACATACACACAGACATACAGACACACATACATACATACATACATACATACATACACATACATACATACATACATACATACATACATACATACATACATACATACATAAATACATACATACACACGTACATACACACGTACATACACACGTACATACATACATACATACATACATACATACATACATACATACATACATACATACATACATACATACATACATACATACATACATACATACATACATACATACATACATACATACATACATACATACATACAACATACATACATACATACATACATACATACATACATACATAAAACATCATTGGCATTGGCGGGAAATATCACAGGGGTGGTCGAAGTAATTACCTTATGAACAACGTCCTTTCTACAAACATGTATTGTCTTTTACTTGACCATATTAAAGGCCAATATCTCACGTCAAACGAACACTCGTCTGTCAATTCTGAGCCCGGTCCTCAGCCCGTTATGTGGCGTTATTTGTTGTTTTCGTGTCGTTTTATACAGATGCTCAGCGGCCTTTATACTGCCATGTGTCTGGTGTGGAAACTGGTTGGTCAGCAGCGGACGACGGCTGTCAGTTCGTTATCAAGTTTCGCCATGCCAGGTCAGACGGCTGGAATCTGCCTGCTTGTGTTTGGCCTGGTTTTGTCGGTGACCACAGGTTGGTGACAATTATGTAGTAAAGATTTGTGATTATAATATTTACCTGCTAGGTATGTATGCTTTTCTCTTTGTGTTAGTCGAAAGGTAGTCTTGTGTGATTGGACGTTTTGCTTTTAATAGACACGTGTTGGGCGGACGAATTGAGGGATAACAGCCTATATAATCCTCTACACATTAACTGACAATACTAAGACCTGGAAGAACACCTTACCCTGAATATTCATTGAAAAAATATTGCCACAGAAAATATCCTTCATTGACGAGAAGTTCCATTCCCGGAGGCTGATGTCCTGTTGTATGGGTATCTAGGTTAGAGATATCAGACCGACTGTAGTACAATCCCGAGTATAAATTAAGATAATAAGATCCCATGGTGAGGTTGAGCGA
>CM067352.1:20031891-20034391 GCA_034190875.2 Urechis unicinctus | reverse complement strand
TGGTCGGAGTGTCAATCCACAACAGGAGCAATTTATATATCTCGTCTTAATGGCGACCACATCAAGAAAGTCGTCACCGGGAAAACTCGGCTGTCTCAAGTCGCTGACCTATGACCTATCATTGCACGCCATCTACTGGATTGAGACGACGAAAACGAGTCGATTGATCAAGTTCATGCGGCTAGACATAGACGGCGAACCTGTTCATGTAAATCATTCACTATTGTCAAGTAGTTGTTTTATCAGTTGAATGGTCAATGCAATTGATGAAGGCATATTCTGGTATAATTCAATCGGGTGCACTAGCAACCTGCTCCTTGTAAGTCCGGGGTAGAATGACACAAGTGGATCCTTCTAGTCATATTTATAACCGCCCCATTTTAGATATCGTTTAACACTCGCTCCTTACGAGGGCCATATCTGTAACATATCACTAACCGGGATTTCGGCTAGACGAGAGGCTGGGATGGCCTGGTCCAGTCAATCGGCTGGTGGTGACATGGCCTGGTCCAGTCAATCGGCTGGTGATGACACGGCCTGGTCCAGTCAATCGGCTGGTGGTGACACGGCCTGGTCCAGTCAATCGGCTGGTGGTGACATTGCCATGTCCAGTCAATCGGCTGGTGGTGACACGGCCTGGTCCAGTCAATCGGCTGGTGGTGATATGGCCTGGTCCAGTCAATCGGCTGGTGGTGACATGGCCTGGTCCAGTCAACCGACTGGTGGTGACATGGCCTGGTCCAGTCAACCGACTGGTGGTGACATGGCCTGGTCCAGTCAATCGACTGGTGGTGACATGGCCTGGTCCAGTCAACCGACTGGTGGTGACATGGCCATATCCAGTCAATCGGCTGGTGGTGACATGGCCTGGTCCAGTCAATCGACTGTTGGTGACATGGCCTGGTCCAGTCAATCGGCTGGTGGTGACTCGCCTTAGGATAATGTTTGCATTGCCGTCGTCTGGTTATTGTTCATCTTCATCAATTTGAATTCCCTCTGCCTTTGCAGACTTTGTCAAGTAAGCTCATCCAGAACCCGTCGTCCTTGGCTGTATTCGAGGACGAGGTGTTTTTCACGGCTAGTTCAGCGAATGGCAGAGGGTCACTTTCATTGAAGAGCGTCAATAAACGGAGTGATGCTTCACATCGAGATACACCTCGTACTCTGCTGGCTAGCATCATTCAACAACCCGCCATTATAGTCATTCAGCACTCGGTGCTGCAACCGCCAGGTAAAGGGACAGCTGCCATTATGATTTGGATGTTTGTTAAATCATAATGTTTAGTTTGGCATTCCGGTTGATTCCGGTTAAAGGTACATGCCTGAGGATGTGGGATGGTTGGGGTAACCTCTCGGGGAATGGTATTGAATTTACAGGTGCTTGATAAACTGAGGTAATAGTAGGTGAATTTGTCAGCAAACTAGTATACTGTACTGGCTGATACTTCCAAAGCAGGTGAATAAACATATCACGTACAATGCAATGCTTCTTTTCCTTTCCCATCGCCCCAGTGTACAATCCGTGCATGGAGACGCCGTGCAGTCACATGTGTCTCATCAAGGGACGCGGACACCCACCATGTGCGCATGCCCGGGTCGTATGCAGTTGGACGTCCACAATAACAGTTCCTGTTTATGTGGGTGATGTTGAAATGCTAACATTGTCAGCGATTACACGCTCACAGACTCTATAATATCATGTCCTCTAGTTAGTAGCAATAATACTATTTTCGGATAGAGCACTGTAATACTCATGATCTGACAGCATTGTTCTTATTATTATTATTCCCACGCATTGGGAAAACATACTATTTTAGTCGGTGCATCCATAATTATATATAAGGTTACATTGATCTTGTTGTGTTTTGCGTGATATCTGTGCTTTAGACCCCAATAACATAACCTACCTAGTCCTGGCGAGAGGCCCCTCCCTATATAGGGTCGACACCGCCTGGATAGGTCACAAACACCTGCTGTCTGACCTCTCTTTGTCTTACCGAGTGGACGTCACTTCCGCTGCAACGCACATGAACCGCCAGCTACTATTGGTCAGTTCAGCACATGCTGTCTACCGAGTCGAATTGACATCTTGGACTTGGTGGGTATGATAAGAGTTCCATTTTGATGTGTGTCAGTAGGTTTGTTTTATGATAATTTTATAGTATATATGAGCAGTATGAATGTGAAATGGACACGGCATGTGATCCTGCAATACATGGAATTTGTAGTGACCATGCAGAATCCATCTCTGACATTTAGCTCATACGTATATCATAATGCGACATTCATGCTTGTATCATACAGTACAACCATCATAACGTTAGATAACACATCCGATATACGCCAGCTGGAAATAGACAGCATGTCTGACAACTTCTACTGGTTCGATGCCTCGACGGTAATCTATTAAACCTTGCCTTGATTCCGCGCTCCCTCAGATAGTCATGTTCGTTGGTTTTAAGCTACTTCTGTCGTAGATAACATTAATTAAGCAATTAAT
>CM067352.1:19928800-20029291 GCA_034190875.2 Urechis unicinctus | reverse complement strand
AAACACATTGTAAGCCTGCATATTATCAATATGCACTGCAATCTATATAACACAAGGAACAAACTGCCCACCCATCAATAATTAATGTTACCTTCATTCATTGACCACTGATGGCAACTTTAACATTCTCTCTTCTGGGTATCTAGATAACAGGCATTGACTAGTGACCACCAGGAAGGTTGCTATCAAGCTTAGCATTGATAAATATACTAGAATTCAATGCTTGACTGCTCCCCTGGGTTGGCTATGGTGCACTTACTTCTGTCACTTAATAAAATGGGTGTCTCATCCACATAAGCCAGCTCTCTTCACCCTTAACCCCCGAGGTCACATTTACAATTGTACACATCTGAAAATCAGTATATAGTGAATATGAGGACATACATATCTGATGTTTCATCTGTGACAAAGCCAGATGTTCAGAATAAGTCTACAGCCCAGAGAGCTTAGTTCAGTCATCAGTAACAGAGCTGGAAGTTAAACTAAAATGGCCACCCGTCCCGACCTGTCCTGGTGACCATTTTTTTAGATGTTAACTGGCCTCAAGAAAATACTACCCCTCCAAACAAAAATGATGCCATGTTAGGAGAACCCCAGGTCGGTGACATACTGGGCTGGTGACAAGAACCCCAGGTCAGTGTAACGACTGGCTGGTAATAAAAAGAACCCCAGGTCTGTGTCATGCTGGGCTGGCGATGAGGAGGTGATATGAATTGCAGATAAATACAGAGCAGATTAAGTGTGCAACAATGAGACACTATACACAGGTGCATACATCATAACTGCAAGACCATCAATCAGGACCAGGTGGAGCTTAACAGTCATACTGGGTAAACAGAACTTCTGATAAAAAACTTCTACATTAACAGATTGTTGAAGCCATACTCACACACAACAAATACAGATAATACTCATTGTTTCGGTCATTTTGGTCATTCTGATGGTTTTAACAAAAATTACATTTAGACATAACACGTCTTTTTAAGCCCCAGTGATTGATATATCTCAACGGAATATGATAAACAAGAGAAGCCAAAACATTGATGAAGCCACAACATTGATGAAGCCACAACATTGACGAAGTCACACAAAATTGGTGAAGCCACAGTATTGGTGAAGCCACAATATTGGTGAAGCCACAGTATTGTTGAAGCCACAATATTGGTTTAAGCCACAATATTGATGAAGTTTTAATATTGCTGAAGCCACAATATTGGTGAAGTCACAACACAGCTAAAGCACAAACATTGGTGAAGCCACATATTGCTGAAGCCACTGGTAAAGCCAAAATATTGGTAAAGCCACAACACTGGTGACGCGACAACATTGGTGAAGCCAAAATTTGGATGAAGGGATAACATGATGATTGGTGAAGCCAAAACATTGGTGAAGCCACAAATATTGATGAAGCCACAACATTGATGAAGCCACAAATTGATGAAGCCACAAATATGGTGAAACCACAACACTGGTGAAGCCACAACATTGGTGAAGCCAAAAATTGGTGAAGCCACAATTACAATTATTGATGAAGCCACAATATGTGAAGTCAAAATATTTGAAACCACAAAGCCACTGGTGAAGCCACAACATTGGTGAAGCCACAATTGATGAAGCCACATTGGATATAGGTAAAGGCCACAATATTGATGAAGCCACAATATTAGTGATGCCAGGTCCACAAATTGATGAAGCCAATATTGAAGACAAGATGGGTGAAGCCACAATATTGATGAAGCCAAAATATTGATGAAGCCACAACATTGGAAGCACAACACTTGGAACCAAATATTGATGAAGCCACAACATTGGTGAAGCCACAATATTGGTGAAGACAATATTGGTGAAGCCACAAATATGAAGCACAATATTGGTGAAGCCACACAATATTGGTGAAAGCCACAATATTGGTGAAGCCACAATATTGATGACGCCAAAATATGGTGAAGCCACAACATTGGTAACTGTGACGCCACAATATTGATGAAGCCACAGTATTGGTGAAGCCACAACAGGTAAAGGCCACAATATTGATGAAGCCACAGTATTGGTAAGCAACAACAATTGGTGAAGCCACAATATGATGTCACAATATTGATGAAGCCACAATATCATTGAATCCACAACACTGGTGAGGCCACAACAATGTTGAAGCTAAAATATTGATGAAGCCACAGCATTGGTTAAAACAAAAATATTGGTAAGAGCCACAACTTTGGTGATGCCCACAATTATTTGTGAAGCCACAATATTGGTGAAGCCACAATATTGATGCCACAACACTTGTGAAGCCACAACATTGGTGAAGCCAAAATATTTATGGAGAAGCCACAACATGGTGAAGCCACAGTATTGTAAAGCCACAACACTGGTGAAGCCACAGTATTTGTGAAGCCTCAATATTGGTAAGGCCACAACACTGGTGAAGCCACAACATTGGTGAAGCCAAAATATTGATGAAGCTACAGTATTGGAGAAGCCACAGAATTGGTAAAGCCACAATATTGATGAAACCACAATATTGGTAAAGCCAAAGTATTGGTGAAGCCACAACATTGGTGAAGCCACAGTATTGGTGAAGCCACAGTATTGGTGAAGCCACAATATTGATGTCACAATATTGATGAAGCCACAATATCATTGAATCCACAACACTGGTGAAGCCGCAACAATGTTGAAGCCACAACACTGGTGAAGCCACAACACTGTTGAAGCCAAGAAATTGATGAAGCCACAGTATTGGTGAAGCCACAATATTGGTTAAGTCACGATATTGATGATGCCACAGTATTGGAAAAGCCACAGATGTGTAAGCCACAATATTGATGAAGTCACAATATTGGTGAAGCCACAGTATTAATGAAGCCACAACATAGGTGAAGCCAAAGTATTGGTGAAGCCACAATATTGATGTCACAATATTGATGAAGCCACAATATCATTGAATCCATAACACTGGTGAGGCCACAACATGTTGAAGCTAAAATGTTATAAGCCATAGCATTGGTGATGCCACAGTATTTGTAAAGCAACAATATTGGTAAAGCCACAATATAGGATAAGTCACAATATTGATGAAGCCACAATATCATTAAATCCACAACACTGGTGAAGCCGCAACAATGTTGAAGCCGAAATATTAATGAAGCCACAGTATTGGTGAAGCAACAACATTAGTGAAAACACAACACTGGTGAAGCCACATTGGTGAGGCCACAGTATTTTCGAAGCCACAATAATGGTAAAGCCACAACATTGGTGAAGCCAAAATATTGATGAAGCCACAGTATTGGTGAAGCCACAACATTGGTGAAAACACAACACTGGTGAAGCCACAACATTGGTGATGCCACAGTATTTGTGAAGCCTCAATATTGGTAATGCCACAACACTGGTGAAGCCACAACACTGGTGAAGCCAAAATATTGATGAAGCCACAGAATTGGTGAAGCCACAACATTGGTGAAAACACAACACTAGTGAAGCCACAACATTGGTGATGCCACAGTATTTGTGAAGCCTCAATATTGGTAAAGCCACAACACTGGTTAAGTCACAACATTGGTGAAGCCAAAATATTGGTGTAGCAACTGTATTTGTGAAGCCGCAATATTGGTTAAGCAACAACACTGGTGAAGCAAAAATTTTGATGAAGCCATAACATTGATAAAGCCACAACACTGGTGAGGTCACAATATTTATGAAGCCACAATATTTATGAAGCCACAATATTGGTGAAGCCACAGTATTATTGAAGCCACAGTATTGGTAAAGCCACAGTATTGGTGAGACCACAATATTGGTGAAACTACAATATTGATGAAGCCACAATATTATTGAAGCCACAGTATTGGTGAAACCACACTATTGGTGAAGCCACAATATTGTAAAGCCACAAAACTGGTGAAACCACAATATTGATGAAGTTGTGAATTTACCATTAACATAAAATTTGTTTTCATGGTGGTTTAAGTACATGGACCTTAATATTGCACATGTAACTCATTATGTAGAATAGTGAGGAGGTCATGTGGCTTCATCTGCATTACTGTCAGTAATGTAGATGAAGCCACATGACCTCCTCACTATTCTTATCTTTAACTATTCATTTATATCAAATCACCAAATGTCATGAAATGAAAAGACTAAAGAATATTTCTCTTCACTTAGCAAGAGCCTAGTGGCCCTAAAGCAAGACACTGCTCCATTTGATATGAGGAGGTGTCTTGCAGAGATAGATGAGCATAATTGAGATGTTTGGACAGCTGATACTGTTGCCCATCTTGAAAAAATAAATTTCCTAAATTGGGCAGATTAACCAACACAGAGGATATTAATCTCCAATATGATTCAATTGAGATACTGGGTCCATAATATTAAACCCAGAACAGGAGGTAAAGCAGTTAATCACTACCAGATTGTGAGTGCTGCTGAGCAAAATGTCATCACAAAACACACCTAGTCAATCTCACTGCCTAACAATAAAGACAGAAGACCTATGGCTATTGAACTCTGCTGCTTTGACAGCATTTAATCATAGCTTTTATAGTATATCTTTGTATTCAATGACACACCAGGGCTGAATAATAACTCCCAAACCCACTTGTCTAGCAACAATAGTCCATCCCCAAGTATGCAAAAAGTTTTAGCATTTAAGCCTAATTATTTAAGTTATTAAGAAATGATTCACCCTAACACCCATGAGCTAATAATAACTTAGCTACATTTTTCCTGGAACAAGCAATTTTAATTTGCTTTTATTTAGCAAGTCAGAGGTCAAGAGCCATAAAGCTACGAGTTAAAGTTTGCAAGATTTGGTCAATGTGAAGTTGCAAGCTTGCATTATAAGAAAACGTGCCATCAAGAATTATTCCCCATTGAGTAAATCACTCAGGAACAAAAGGTCATGCAGCGCTGATATTTACTTTGTAAGTGATCATCAATATAAGAGTGGTTCATGTTTAATTTGAGACAGGTATTCCCTATTTGGTTAACATAGCTAAGAAATATTTTTTCAATAATGTCACAATCAATATATGAGTGACTTGCATTATTAAGAAAATGTGACACCAAACGTTTACAAGCAGACAGATTGACAGGGCAAAAACTGTACTGTGTCATGTGTGATTTCAGATATGCTTAATACTCCTATCAACACTAGATCAGATGCACAGCTTTTAAGACTAACTGACAGATGACCATGGCATTTATAGCTTATACATGACATATTCAAATGATGTGATTGTACTATTGAACATTGAACATTTGTCAACAATTTTACTACCAATATTGATGTGGCAGATACCCTGACAAAAGAGGCTCTGGACTTCAAAAACCCACCTAGGTTCTAATTATTTGGCAAGCCACTGTTAAACTTGGCTGGCAGCTAAAACTAGCACAGTTTGTTTTGGATAGCTATTATTGAGATACAGATAGGATCATTCTCCTGACTTATTGATAACAAAATTTTGTGACTATCATATAACACATAATCAAACTTATAGGAATGTAATAAAGAATTCATGTTTTAGTGTATTACAATGATACATAATATTAGCAGATCATGCTATTTCCATGTCCAATAAAAGTACTTTAAAAAGGTAGGTTAAAGGTCACATTACTGATGCAAGTTAGTATATTATTCAAGAATGTTGAAAGCAAATTATCAATCTTCAACCTTTGAAAAAACATTGAAAGAGTAACCCTACCCCACTAACGCACTACCACCAGAGTAGTTATAACTTATATGGTGTACTATGACACTAGGCTAGGGGTGGCTAGTGTCATAGTCCACCATACAACATTGTTAGTTACAGGGCATAAAGTCTGAAGTCTGTTTGGGTTATTGTGATACAGGAGCGGATTAGGCAATGTTTACATCTGACAGATGACAGCAAAAGCCGTAGGCAATAGTCGATATGGTTTAATGAACGTTAGGAAATACATTTAAAAAAAATCATTGGTAATCGATAGATCTATCCAACCAAACTGCAGGCATCTAGTCACATTAACGTGGTATCTGGGTATTGTTTGCCCTTGGAATGGTGTTCGTGATCGGAAAGTGAGAACGAGTAGAGCCCACGTGCGGAACAGCCCGGTGAAGCTCGCTAAACCACTGTAAACTACGGGTATTTCGTAATTTGTCGTACATGAAATTTCTTTCCGCAACAATAACGTTCATTGTTACATGAATGATATTCAATCTATGAAAGTTAGAATCATACTGACCGAGCGAGAATCACATGGAAACAGTGCGTGCAAAATTGTCATGGCTGACCGATCGTCTTGTTTATGTTCGCTCGTGTACCGGAAATTCCACGAGGTATGGCAGGCTGGAATAGTTACAATCCCAAAATATACCTTCAGCTTGAGCCCGCGGGTGCGTTAGTGGGAACATTTGGATTTTACGACACGAGTAAACTGATAACACAGAACAATCTTGTTAATTAATCACTTGATAAAAACAGTCCATTGATACGATATGCTTTCATTGATTACTCGAAACTTTGCACATCACAGATCGAAAAAAAACGGTATTTCATTTCAGTGAGATTCTCAAAACATTTTAAATGCTGATCTGCTTCTAGAATTCCCAGCTTAAGTACTACATTTGTTCTTATTTATCTAAATTAAACATTATCAGACGGATATATACTGAAAAAAAAACCACCAAAAATGAGTTGACAAAGACTTACAACCACGGATTTCCCAGTAAAATCGCCATTTTTTTTATATCCGTCCGTAAAGATATTTTAGCGTGTGCCGCCCGTTATTCTTTAATCTGCTGATTTATATATTCATTCAAAATTTGTATGTTTTTCATTTCAAGCGATAATTTAAAACAAAGAATTGTTCATTGAAGTTAAAAGTCACACAAATCATGAATATAAGTTTGAAGCAAATATACATCGAACAAAGCCATATAATGACCGATTATTCAACATGGCCAAAATGGTCGTTTTGGCCAAAATGTAAATTCAGGCAAATGCATTTAACGCCAAGAAAAAGTGGATAGTTATCCCGAATAATAAGATTCCAACCTTAGGAGGAGTAGAAGCAAATAAAGTTACGATTTTGTGGGGAAGCGCAGCTGTGTAAGCCTATGGGATGACGCTGACTATTTTGGCCCCATGATCATCGGCCAAAATGTAAGTATGGGCCAAGATGGTTGGTGAATTGTACCAAAATGGTCGGACTTGTATAAATATATATACATATATATCTATATATATACATATATATATATATATATATATATATATATATATATATATATATATATATATATATATATATATATATATATATATATATATTTAAATTCATATAACTTTAAGTACGCACGTGACAGTGTTGGCTGTGGTTGCGTCGAGGCTTGTAGTAGGTTCGTCCATGAACATCACGTACGGGAACATGATTAGCTCCATGCCAACGTTGGTGCGCTTACATGGGTTAAGTTGTTTCTCTCTGGACAGTTGAATCAGTCTGGGTTATCGATGATATATACACACATGCCTTTTCAGTAAATGCATGACCGAGTTGGCCGTGCTGGCGTCTAGTCCTGTAGTAGGCTCGTCCAGGAACAGCACTGACGGAGATATGATTAGTTCCATGCCAATGCTGGTGCGTTTACGCTCCCCGCCAGACACCCCACGGATGAACACTGTCCCTATCTGGTACCGCATCACAATGCCAAATATTTATTGTAGATATACATTGGACATTGACTGCTTTGCATAGGTCTGTGTATGATGAAGAGGTTGTATTTTCATAAACCAGTACCTTTGTATCAGCACATTTCTCCAGACCAAGTTCCTTCAATGTTTCATCAACTCGGGCTTGTCTTTCCATTGCTGATGAAGAGGATGGCAGTCTAAGACTGGCGGAGAACATGAGATTTTCTCTGACAGTCAACGTGGTCGTTTTCCGGCGCCCTACACTATCGACACGCCGCAGCGAAGAATGCATAACACCGAATTGTTGTTGTCTCAAACGATAAGGAGGAACGAGTTATCGGTGGCAATCGATGCGGTTTTACTTATCTTGAGTATTTATAATTAAGTGCCTCATTATTCAAGACATTTCTCAGCTTGTCATCTGAGTATCACAGCATTCACACACATTATCTTCATTTTTGTATATCACGTTCAGTGTGAGACTGCCGTTATGCGCTTTGCTTAACGAATCCATAGCTGTTGTTACATGACGCCTGGTTGTAATGCTTAGCAGACTGGGTCGGATTTCCATTTTGGCTTCTCATTCAGTATAAATGAAAGCAACATGGAGAGCATCACCATGAGACGGCGGTTAAAACCTTAACTGCGAAAGGCACTACGAAACCCATGTATAAAGAACAATGAGGAAGGTGATTACAGCAGTGACTCATCAGCGGCCAGCTAGAGACGCAATGCTTCATGACCTTGCCTGTTCATACTTGTTTCATTAACAACCGAGTGGTTTGGTGAATCATTCGACTCTAACAACGCAAGATGTTACAGCGCCAAAGCATTCTATCAATCAGACAAAAAGTTTTGTGTGGGTAAAAATCATCTATTAATTACCTGAACAACGTAGCCTGTCATGCATTTGAAGTTCTGCGGCTGTCTGTTTCCATCCACTAACAGAGATCCACTTAGACCCTTCGGATCTTTTCTTCCCGCAAGCACGTCCAGTAAGCTAAACACATTTATTCACAAAGTGGTTATGTAATGAATGTTTAACTTATCAACTCGTGAAAGAATACCAACACAATGTCGGGTTGGTTATCACACAACTTACGATGATTTTCCGCTTCCGGTTGGCCCCATAATAGCGTTCATTCCAGGCTTGAAAATCGCGCTGAAGTCAAGAAAGAACATAACGTTACTCATCGCACTGTATATGTAGGTGTGAGTGACGTATATCGACTGTGAGTGACGTATATCCACTATAAAGTGCCCTAAATTAGAAATTAGAGCTCTGTATTCGTCGTCATTTGATAGCAAATATATTGCGCCGACGCTCGCTTGAGATTGAAAGTGAAACCTCACTGTCTCAGATTCGCAGCCACAACTCGATTGCGGAGGACATGAACTTCTCAATAAAGGGCGGCCCGTCGCCGTAAGCCATATCACTCAGGATGGGTCAACAATTTTAGTCTTCGTATCCATAAACACATTTCTCGAAAATGGGACCAACGAGTTCTCAAGCATATTGCACGACAGCTACAATGGCGGTGGATTTTTATTTTAAAAGACGCAGCGACTAAAAGTCTAAAAACTTTAGGATCCCAGGGTGCGGTTAGCAATCAGCTTACTAGGCTCCCTCGTTCGCGATATTGGGCTGGAACCCCTCTTCAAGGAGCTAGCTGCGACCGCTATCAGCTATGTTACGTCACACGTAGTAGCCCTATTACCACAGGTAGTCCGGATGGATATGATTGCCATAGAATCGGTTTCCTGACAAAATGCTATTCATGGCCTGGACCCGAGAGCCGAGGTTTACTGTGACAAAATTTTTGTTAGACCCTTAAGACTAGGTCACGTAGCCGTCAGTGGACGTAGCTGAACTTTGTGAAGGCTAACGTGGTTGAACGTAGTTGAACTTAGTTGAAGGCAGTTGAACGAGCGTAGTCGTCCGTGATGCTGACTTGGTATTAATTTGGGTGAGCCGCGATTTTCGATTGAATTTTTGGACAGGTTCAAAAGTGCGGTACGTCAGAGGCAAAAGTTGCAACCGAGATGGTAACGTAATGAAACATAGTCTAACGTACATCATAGCGTACTGAAGCGGACTCTAGCATACTCTAACGAGGCTACCGCAGTGTACCGCACTCAAGCGTAATCTGACGTACCATTCCGTACCTCTCCGTGGTCGAGCCGCACCCGAATTAGTGTAGTCTAGTGTAGTTTATCGTACATAAATATGGTTTACCTTACTTCATCATACTTATCCGTACCCTTCTGTGGCTCATCACCCAAATTCCTTAACGCAGTTCAACGTAATCACTACGTCCACGGCAATGTGACCACACCTTTACGATTCAAAGGCAACTGTATCTAAGCGCTCTATTCAGCAAATGTATGTTCAATACCCACTTGATATCGTTTAGGATCCGCTTCTGTTGAGTGGCACATCGCTGACCAGGCACCTTCGTGTCAACCGTGTAGTTGACATCATGGATGCTGATGGTAGATCCGGTCACTATGCTAAGCGATCTCGTTGGTGATAAGTCCATACCTATAACTGCTTTTTGAGGGCAATACACTAGCAGAAGTGTTATAGAAACACCAACTGGAGGAATCTCAAATGATAAACAGATCTTATCGTCAAGACAGAAGTGCGCAGTTTTGAGGTCGCTGCAGTGGCACGCTTAAGCGAATATCAAAGGCTGAATTCATTTTTTGGCATGGGGGACTTTAAGGTCATGCTTAACATTTACACCACGACGCTCTACCCCGTGGCCAGAGCACTACGTGAACTACACGGCTGATATGAGCTGAGCGTTGTGTTCACTGAAGCCCTAAACAGAGGCTTCCACATCGGCCGAGCTACAGGAACTTTCTTGTTCGTGAACTTTGAGTCTGGGGTACGCTTTATTGTGACACCGACGAGTCACTTCACGGTGAGGACGTGTTTGTTTACATAAATGTTATGCTGGATTGTGACACACTGAGATTTCGCTCATTTATATCCACTGTGGCCCTCCATCTTTCATCTACACTCCACCACTAATCACGGCCTATACCACTTTTTTATTTTTGCTCCCTGCTCGCTTTGACGACCCCCAACAAGGCTACTACTCTGCCTCGTTAGTTTGCCGGCTTTTCGGGGCTATCCACCGCTTTGAGTCAAACGGGGAGAGGGACACCTTGTTGACGTGGTACCAGAATTGCACAAGCTCGTGTGCATCTCACGCCCGATGACAATCTCTTCGAAGTGTATATGAAATGTTTCAGTAGTAGAGAGAGTGGGGGTTCTGGTCCACCTCCCCTTTATCTACACTCCAGCACTAATCACGGCCTGTACAGCGTTTTTATTTTTTGTTCCCTGCTCACTGTTGTTGCTTTTTAAGATGGCCCACCTATGTTGTATTTATTCTAGTGAGGAATATTTATTATATCTCATTTAAAGGAATCCAGTCAAAGTTCAGCCACCTTTATCAATTTTTTTGTTAGTCACCAAAGGATACGTAGGTCTTTGTTGTATACCCAGGTAGGTCGGGGTCCTGATCCGCTTTTTTGCATAGGTCCATAGATATTCGTTTTTAATGACTTACAGGAATGTTATAAATCAAGTTTAATTATGAGCGTTTTAACACCATATGACTCATCTACAAATATGTCCTCCCCTCCCAGAGTTTGATGTTGTCACCTTCATTCATCTCAATAGGTGAGTCGTAGGTTTTGTTACCATAACGTTCGTTTGATATCTTTGTGAAGTTTTGATCATCCGCCAAAAAACTGTTGTAGGATAGCTCACTACTGCAGCCACCCATATACGTAATATTATACCCACCAATCGCCCACATATTAACCACCCAAAATCATAAATATTTGCTTCCGGGTAGATTCTCTGATGGCCTCCTTATTTGGCGATGGACATACTGTTTGTTGGCAGCATCCTTTGCTGCAGTGGGTTCCTGAAGACGACGTACTTTCTTACCTTGCATGTTAAGGCCTCACAGTACTACTAGATTTATCCACTACAAAGATCTTCTTTGCATATTCAGATTCGTCCGTCTTTTTCTGTTGAGGTCCATAAATACTCGTTTTTATTGGCATCTTGTAAATTCAAAGACAACACCTGGTTTTAATTTGATACATCCCGTATCTACTGAAGTTATTGTCTGTGATTGAAAGGTTTTATTAGATCCAAAATTGTATCAACCCACAGTATACATGAGTGACCTTAGGCCAAGACATTGATTCCCTGCAGTTTTGTCAATAGGATTGTGCAGGGACACAGGCTCGTCGCTTGGAACATTTGTCAGAGTTTGATACATGGTTAACCATCCCGCAGATACATTTACAGTGTTGTGTGCATCGTGCGGCTGCAGCGTGTCATCCCACGACCACCTCGAGGCCGAGTATCCCTTCGTTCAAGCTCTCTACATCTTTCACGTTTATTACACAGTGCGGCACCTACTGCAGAACTACAGGCGTCTATACCTAAGGACCATGCCCAAGATCCCATACGATCGCAGGAAATATGAGACACTCATATGTAGTGAGTTTTGTGTACAACGGACAACGGACTGGCGCCACAAGCAACAGCTACCAACTAAGGCCTTGGGGGGCTACATGCCCATCATGCGTATGGTTAAGGGAGCGTCGTTAAGGTTGCTGTGCGGAACGTACGTCCATGGCCCTACACAGATGGCCTATGAGGCGGTATAGGCTAAAAAGCCAGGGTTTGCCCCTGCGAGCAACCTACAATCCTTTCAGGAGAAAATGGGTGCTGTTCTACACATAGCACAGGGCCCTGAGACAGACGAGACCTTGAGTACCTTCATTCTGGACACGTCTGAGGGCTTCACACGACCCGGTGTTAAGCGTATTAATGGCAGCATTAGGACCTATGTCTGGGCACTGCTGGGGGCACAGACACAGATTCGTAGCCGCATCCTGGGTACCGGCACTGCGTTTGACGCCATGAAACAGTTCTTGGTCAACGTTGAAGATGCGATTCAAGGTGCTGTTGAGCTACCAGCTATAATAAAGCTGTACCAAGACGTTTTGAAGTTTGCAGCGTCCAGGGTGGACTTTGTCTTTGAAATTGGGCTCTGCATGGCGTCAAGCAACATGCCGCTCCAGATAGGTCAAGTAGTTGGGTACAACAACCTGACTACCATCTGGATGAAGGCGATTGTAATGCCCTTCTACCGGAACAGGGAGTGTACACGCTAGGCTAGCGTTGTGTCCTTGTTAATAAGTTTGTTGATCGTTTCCTTGATGTGGTTGATTTGGGTCCGCAGCTGTTTTTGGTTTACAGAGGCAGCTTCTGGTCTTACTAGTCTTTCTTCCCATAGTTCTGCAAGCCTACGCTTTCGGATATTCTTTTCGTCGTCAGGCAGCTCCTCCAGCTTACCCTTTCGACTGGCTATATGCTTGTCTAAGTCGCACTAGGTTGTTGACCCAATTCATTATCCGTAAGCCAGGGTTGTCCTTCAAATGTAACTCTCCTCTAACAAGAATAAACCTTGAATAATCGCGCCCGAGGTCTGGTGTGTGACCATGTTTGGCTAAAGCATAGTAATAGTCATTGACGGCGCCTATAATTAACTTATCTTCCAGTGACAATTCATTCAATTCAATGTCCTTCCCCATAGCACCCTATGGAATGGCCTCTGCCACCACAGCAGTGTCCCCCTGCTAAGATAAAAACGGTGTCACCGGATCCTCATCCTCCTCTCCGATAGCCCCCTCCTCTACGACGCCTTTGTCAAACGCTGCGTTATCAAACTCTTCCATGTAATTGTATTTGAGATATACTTGTAATGGCGACCTATAGAGAACTGCATAGGAGAGAGTTGACGCCCAGTATCAGGGCATTGACATATCAGATGACGACAATGTCACTAAAATCAGATTGGGGCAGGAGACAAGGATGAGACCGAGGTTGAGGACAAAGCATTGACATATGATCTCCTGCAAAGGATTGACACAAATTAGCACCAGTATACATTATTTCATGCCGAACATTCAGTATGGTTCTTGGGGTGGGCCGTATTGATGCTGGTTTGAGCATCAGTCCATTTTGATTATCCGCTCTCGACATCGTTCATTTCTGACCAACAATATACATCTACCAGGTACAATGACAGCGTTCTGTGCGCGTTAATAATGGTATTTGCATTAACAACATATCGACATATATTTCAGCAAATAAACAGATGCTCGGAGTAAGGCAATTGAACTGATACACGTGAAGCGTTATTGGACGATGATGACAATTATGTGAATCATGTTGGGTTTCACATAATCAAGCTTCTGTGCTGGAGATTAATCCTGTGGTCGTTACACTCACGGATTAAAAAGTCATGGTGTTTTCCATATTTATAACAAATGCATTTTTTTTTCTAGCATGCATAGCCAGTTGAGTTTTGCGTTCTTTGAATGGACTCGATCGTCAAGATTGAAAAGACTATTGCTGTGATAAGCCATCGAGCATACAGAAGTCGGATCATTGCTCTGAAGATGAATTATATTAATTTACACACAAATATATGAACTCCAGTTATGTTCTGGGGGAACTGCATGTTGAAACACTGCGCTGAGGGCGTGTTCCAGTGGCCGCTCTGGAACGAACAACATCGATTTTACAGGCTGCATATATTTTGACACTCAAGTGTTCACAGCATCATGTCTCCGTTCATTTAACACAGTATGCTACATCTGTTATCGCCATGTCCTCTACTCTCCATCTCACCCCCGCTATGCTTATAGCCG
Source organism: Urechis unicinctus (assembly GCA_034190875.2). Lineage (NCBI taxonomy): Eukaryota > Metazoa > Annelida > Polychaeta > Xenopneusta > Urechidae > Urechis > Urechis unicinctus. The sequence goes on along the minus strand of CM067352.1, from coordinate 20,014,862 downwards.
ATATGGCGTAAGCTCGTTGTTATGTGGTTTCTGAAAGGGTTGATATATGAGGAGAGAACGGACAGGGATAATTAATTTACAAATAACAGATAATTAACGGGCTGTTGGTCAATGGAAGCATACTGATCCCCTTTTTATGAACCACAGGGAGTTATTTCGAACCATTATAAAAATCATGGTTTTAATAGCTAAAACCTATTCTGGCCTGGGGTAAATGTGTTAGTGGCTGTTTCTACGTGACGAATGTGAGGATGGCAGTCAGTTACTGTGGTATTTCATTAACGGGGTGGCGTATGTATATATGAGTTGTTTTTCGCTCCATAGGGCGTAGTTTTCGTGTTAACGGCATGCCTAGCGATATACACTAACGGATTGTCGCCCTCAATCGCTGAGATTTATACCATGCCGAGTGTTGTTGCTGACATATCTTTCGTATCTAGACATATCTTTTCAATTGATGCAAACATTACATGAGGTTTACCGCGGACCGATGACTCACAAGTCGGGTCGGCTGGCTTCTTGCGGGAAAGCTACATCAATGCCGTTGATAGATCCTCTAAACAAGCTAATTCATGTTGAAAACATGAAATACCTTGCTTAGTATACCTCTGGACTAACGATTTGCTGGTTAAGTTTGTTTGATGGTATCATATGATTCACACTATTTTATGGTGGCAAATTGCAATCTTCATATATTCCAATTCGGGGGAGTTTGAAGCTGAGCTGGTCTATATTCATAAGCATCTCAAGACAACAACAGCTCGATATCATTTTTAGAAAGGTCTTGGCCTCGATTGAATCTTCCTGGTCTTAATCAGCATTGCAAGCATAAACAGTCGATTGATGCCAATACGCCAGTTAGGAATACGGTGGCAAATCAAAAATGCATTGAAGTATCTCCGTTAAGTCATGTTGAATAAAGGACGAACATGTCCAAACTTAAAAGATACAAACTATGTAGTGAGAATACTTGAAGTACAGCGCATTAACAAGAGAGATGACCATTTTGTATGCTCATCGATCTTACCGTCAGTGCTGATGTGCATCGCCCAATCAATTTATCATTTACTGCTATTACAGAGGGGGTTATGGTGAGGACCATATGAAAACAAAACAGTTTTATCAAAATACATAGATAAGTTTTTTAAGCAAATTGAATAAATACCAGCTCATTGATCAATTGAGTTATTTCGTCGAACACAATGTAAAGGAATAAGTAAAACAAAAAGTGTGCCAGTTGATATCTAAGAAATGTTAACTATTGCAATAATTATAATATCTTGCTAGGTTTTCAATTGTCTACCAGCCCTTGTCAATGTCAAGCCCTTACTCGTTAGTCGGTCGTCATCACGTATCACTGTCTCACGTGCTCTCCCGAGCCCTGATTATACTCTTGTCCAAGTATCCGACCACTTTTAATCTCCTCATCTAGGAGAAACCCATTGATATTTTTTGCCTTCTATCGGCATCAAACAGGCAGCACAACTAACTCATCCTCTGTTGTTAAGAAAGTCGTTTAAAGAGATCAAGTGAAAAAAGCCACACTTGTTGGTTCTCAATTGAGCAACTGTCAAAATTGATGATGACATGGTCGGAACCAGTTAAAGGGGCAGTTATTAATCAATGGGAAAACTGATGTTGAAAGGTTAGGCTGTTAGATTTATTATATTGCTAGGTTTTTATATGTCAGCGATTTCTATAAACAAGTGGGTGTCCTCATTTTTGTGTTTTTTGCAATAAATCGGTATCAAGTTGCATGTAGGTGTCCTATTTTAATATATCTATCAAGTTGCATACAACATGCGTCGTTATTACTCATATATCCCTACTCCTTACGAGTAGGCACTACATCGATTTCACAGTCTGCAGAGAATATTAGACACAAGTGTTCGCGTCATCATGTCTCCACTCAGTAACACAGTATTCTATATCTCTTATCGCCATGCCCTCTACTCTCCATTCCACTCACGCTATGTGACTGACTTTAAGACTATATGGAAGATTTATTCGGTGCTGAGCGCCGACATGGCGTTGATTCGTTTCTGACAGCGTTTATATAAGAGCGAAGGCTGGACTTGGATAACGCAGATGCGGATATTCAACAGGTTATTATTGCTTTAGTAGTAGCAGTAACGGCCAGAGACTATTCCGGGTAAGGTATCTGTTTGAGTGGGTGTTGCTACGTGATGAACGTGATGATGGGTGTTTAATAGCGGGATGTTGTATGGATGCATATGGGTGTTGTTGTGCGCTATATAGGGGATGCTTTGCGTTATACACTATACACTACCGGATTGTCACCCTCTGCTGAGATTGATTCCCTCAAGAATACTGCTGTCGAACTATCTTACGTATCTAGACACATCTTCTTCACTGATTAATAATTCCTTTTACCGCGAACTGACAACTCACAAGTCGCCAGACGGCAAGTTTCTCACGGGATACCTACATCGACGCCGCAGATAGATACCTTAAACAGGCTAATTAATACAGAAAAAATAACATGCATGGCTTATTGGACCTCTGGAAGAAGATCCGTGGTTTAAGTACATTTGATGGTGATCCCTCGGTCATCAGCGTGTCAATAAAATCCTAAAGCTAACGCTACATCAAACTCAGTGTCGTATTGCATTAGATTTGGTTGCCTGAAGCAGAATAAAGAATGCGCATTCTTGCAAGTGAACATGCGCTTTACATGCAGATCACATCCTGAAAAAAACCTCTACCATTGGTAAAAATGGCATGGAAAGAGCACAATGGCTTGCCAACTTGTCATCGCACCTTGTGCAACTTTTCTTGTATGGCTGTTCTTATGATGAATATACAACTCAAGAAAAATGCTTAACCTATTCAACATTCGACAAAATGATTTATCGTGACACTTTTATGTTTCTAGAAGGATGTTTCATGCCCCACTGGCCAATCTGACCTCTTACTAATCGTCTAGGCCACTGTATGCTTGACTAAAATGGCATTTAGTTATCAATCATTGCCTAAAACATCAACTTATTCTTAATGTATTTGCGATGAGAGAATCTCGTGTGCTTGCGATCAGATTAATATAGACTTATGGATATAATATTAGCCCTAATCCGAGCTGTCACATAATCGATTAGCCCCTTTTCATAACCTTCTCCATCACCTGATAAATATGTTTGACACAAAGGAAATATAATTAGGGGAAGAAAATCGGCTTTTTGTTGCTTGTGCTGTCTGAAACGAATAGTTCGTACTAGTCACGTGCATTACGAACATTCCCTAGTTACTGATTAGACTCTTCCGTGCATGCCGTATGGCACGCGTAATCAATTGCTGGCGGGACACCTCAGGACGATACTGCTTATCCTCCGTTTAGCTGTGTCTGCTTATTCGCTTTTCCGGCACTTACTACACCCGGCGCTGAGCTAGAATAGGGCGTGTCAACTGGTGTTCATACTCAGTTATTCCATTTGAACGACGTGGATCTACCTCAGGATATCAACGTGGTTTTCCTAAGATTTAACATCGAAACGGCCTAGTCCAATTATGCTGTAGAACAGTCGAAGAGATATGAAATAGTGTCTTAAAATGGAATTGATGCATTGTTTTACTTAACGGCAAAACTACAGATATCTGGTATTATAACTATTGTTATTTGATATAAGAAACGTGGTCTGATATTTGATTCCAGAGAGTCATTCTGCAACCGAAAGGAAATAATTTCGCAGTAGTCGCCCTAGTCCAATGTTGATTATAGATGAACGACAGTAAACAGGGGTAATAATTCAATAGTTCCAACCCATGATGCAGAGAGCCACAACCGCGGAGCGTGTGGTCGGCTGCTTAGAATGTGGTTATTGAAAGGGTTGATATTCTATGCGAGGTTTTGCCGCACACTCAATGATCGCATTGTTACAAAGAGAGAGTGCTGTGGCTTATTGGGGACATTTTGCGACCGGCTGATGATATCATTAGAGTGTACTCACTGTGTATGCATCGTTTGTATCATTTGAAGGTACATATTGAAATCCCAGGTAATAATTAGATTATTCTGATTTCTTACACAATATTTGGTGATTCGACACATAAAGGGTGTGTCAGTGAACACTCTGAGAAGCAAATGTATCCCCCTTGGCGTATAGCTCTTTCCAAATTGATGACGACTTGGCCACGACAGCATATGTTCATGTAATACACCGTAGTCATAGTGGTCGTTTGCAATATTTTGTTTACTGCTATATTCAAAACATCAAACCACTATAAATCTCTCGAAGTAGGGAAAACCAATCGATAGTTTTGTCTTTTATCAGCAACAAACAGAATTCATATAAGCCTTATACTCCGCTGTTTGGAAGTAGTTCTATGTGAGAAGAAGAATGAAAGCGAAAAGTGAGTCTGTAATGGGGAGAGCAATTTCAGAAATTGTTGTTTAGCTGCTATATCGCGGGATTCTGATATTAATGCAGCTCTTCACCGACCACAGTTTTCCTTGTTACAATGGAGGACAGGTGAATCCCAACATTGGATGCAGCCTTTGTACCACGACACGATGACATTTATGGCGAGCTGAGATTATGAAGCAGACGAAATGTTTCAAATGGAATGAAAGAAAGTTAAAGAGACCTCAAACCGCATTAAATTGGCCTCACAATAATATACTTGTTTAAAATATGCCTTTTCAATAATTTGTTCTATATGTTTATCAAATATTGTCTGCTGTTAGGTGAAATTTTTATTGCTTATTCTTGCTTAATGAATGTATTAACCAGTATTTAATGTGTGTTGTATGTTTCCGCTAGCGATCTTTTACAAAAAACTTAGGCTTTTCGAAGAAAGTTAGTTGCCCTGGCTGATGACATATCATTTACATTAACCTTAATTAATAAATACAATGTAACAATCAGGATATGACACCTACATGGCAAAAGAGAGGACTTCCCATTAGCCACAGTGGGGATGGGATGGTTGCTGATTGTGTCCCTCGCACAAAATTTGTAACTGGCGAGACATTTAGGCTGCTGAGATAGTCGAGGTCATTCTGAATAATACGCATGTTTCGGGTCATAAATAGTCTGCATTATAATGTGTTAATAATAAGATTGAATAATTGATTTAATAATCGCTTCAGTCAGAGGTAATAACTGCCTCTATCATAAATAGTAGTCAACACATCCCTTCAGATGTGAATAATGCGTCGACACCTTCTAGTGTATAATTGATTATCTCCAGACCTAAACTAGCAGCAAACTTCCGACTGCTAACCCTTAATATTAGGCCTACTGGTTGAGGAAAGTGGGCCGCAATTATTTGGCAGTATTTCAATAGTTTATAAAATGTTTGTCCATAAATTATTCCCCCATCTGTTGTCATACGCCGAATATGATGATGTTTACCATGATGGACAATAATACGTGATAACAATGTGCTATGTAGTCTATGGTTTAGTGCCTGGGTGACGAAAAAACTGCCCTGGTTATATACATATAACATTCGCGCAGTTCCGATATGTCTTGTCGAGACCTAATAGCGACACGAATCATGTTGTCGACTGTATAAAAGGTATATGATGAATTATGGGTTATTTTCATTATACAGTTTAACAAGAACACGATGTCCGATAGATTACAATCAGCCATTGTAAGACAATTGTTTTTAAAAATGCATATTCAATATCCTGACCTAGAGTATTCATCAATGTAAAATACTTGTTCAGTGATGTGTTTCTGTCTGGACAAAATAAAGACCTTTAAAATACTTGTTGACGTCACCATGTGATCATTATGCGGTATACATGCTTGCTGACGCTGAGTGTAAATTAGGCTGAAAAGTCTTTTACAGGAGTGCCCATGAAAAAAGTCTTCCGTGAGCGTTACGTATGTGTTTGCTTGACATCCCAGCGTTCATTCCATGCGACATCTTCACAATCCTGCCTGTGCGTTACTGTCATCACGGTAAGTACCATGCGCTCATCATTTGTATGACCTTAATCCCCTGCTCTGAGTGATCGAGAGCGAGGCAAGGGACGAGCTGTCTTACGCCGGATATGTCGAATTTTACACAGCTTTGGAGTCTTTTTACAGAAAAGTCGTTCGTATGTGAAATGGTTAACAGTTGCCTTATATACAGCCTAAATACTTGCGTCTAATTACCCATATTCCTCTTATGCGTGTTGTTGTAAGCCACCACAAAATGTCACATCGACCTTTGTTCTATGCTGGCTTTGTCCATGAATCATATCCTCTCGCACAGTAATGTAGTAGTATGACATTGTAATGGCTGGGTAATATATGCATCATTGTTGCGCAACTTCGTGAATTTCTTGTCCCTGTCGTCACATACTATGTTGATAAACGGATAAAATACACTCTTGAATTTCAATAGATTTTCATTCTGAACAAGCAGTTTAGCAAAGATGGTGTGCCATTATGATTTGTCAAAAGTATTAAGTTGATGTTAAGCTACCTTCTGAGATCAGCCATGAAATGCCATTATGAATGGTATGTGCATTAACCAGTCGCACGATAATGTCCTTTGACCTTGGCTTAGTAATGTTGCTCAAATCTACCTTCCTTTCAATCAGACTTATGTTGTTCTTTCATTTTCCCTGTCACTCAAAACCGATCCTTTTTGGGATCAGACAATATTATAAATAGTTTTACTCTACGAATAGCAAACACTTCCAGTTTTGCTGCTTTATCACCTTCATATACTTGTGTATCTGCAGAGGATTAGTTGTTGGTACCAGCTGCTGGATGCTAATAAAAGACATCTGTATATGTGCTATGGTTAGATACAGTAAACAGTGTGAAAAGAGGGTTGGGAACACTTCTTGGCACGTTTTGAGGAACATATGTCAAAGACCCAATGGTTACCCAACTGGGAAGGGCTTATATATATAGGGGCTAACCATTCACTAAGAACTATCTCGAGACTAGAATGTTTGCCACTTTTGGTTGTTTACAATCACATCCCTTAAATTGCGTTCACATCTCGCACGCTGTATACATGAGCTTAATGCATAATTGGAAGCATGGATGTGTGTGTGAACGCGGTTGAGTAGGTGTTCGACGAGGGGTGTTTGAGCGACGATGTTGGGCCTTGTAAAAAACAATGGTATCGGTGGCTTGCCAGGTGGTCATTCTCGTGTCTACGATGTACTCCAGCTTACACTGCCAGTACAATTACTGTAGTTACTTGATACGGCTGCCTTGTAAGTTGAAAGACATTCTCGCTGACTTGAAAAATGGTTTCCAACGCTATCTTGGAGACAACAGGAAGTAGAAAATCATTGTGAGTTGAGAGATATACTTCAGTGGGTTATCCCTAAAGTGCTATGTTTAGTTTAGACATTTAAAACGTACCCAATGCGCGTGTATTAGAGACAAGGTTACCAGACGTGATCGAGTGTAACTATATTTATGCATGGAAGCTGGCAGCCACAGAACATAAAATGTTAGACCTGCTACGTTGTTTCGGCCAGTTAGAATTGATTTTATACAACAGAGAATATCTGACTGAAGGTATACAAGAGTCAAATGATTTGTCGAGTGTCGTTGATGAGTTACTGCTGAAATAACGTTCCTCATTGTTCTTTATACGTTCGTGTCGTTTTTAATTCTCTCTATACCGCCGGTTCATGAGGACGCTTTCTAATGTTTCCTAATAACCTCGCAATAGAGCCGTCATTAATCCCGAATTAGAAGCAAATCTGAAATCCGGTTCCGCGTGTAATGTACGGCAATTCGTCTACATGCAGCATTAGGACAAAGGCTCTTGATGTATAGCATTGTATTGTGCGTATAGGCGGATACAATACCTATGAATATCCATGAATGCTGTCACAGGCTGTTGGCGAGCTTCAATTCACCTTGAGTGATAGGGCACATGACGATTTCATATAAAAAAAAAACGGCAGTGCCAGAATAAATTGCCACCTACAAATCGATCCCACTTATTATTCGACATTTATACAGATCTGTGCTGCATAGCGACATGGATTGATGGTAACACGACGACGCAATATGTGGCAGTTTGCTTGTTAGCGAATATATCACCTTGGACTCCTATCCATAATTTTAGCGGATGGAAAACAAGGCCGAGTGGATGAAACCCTGAAAGAACTTGGTCGTGATGGATGTTCTGATACAACAAGAACCAATTGTAGTATCATAATTTGTGATGTGGTGGTGTGCGGACACGCACTTGAAGTTGCTGATGAAAGAACACGGACATCAGACAAGGGATGTAGAAGGAACTTTAATTGTATTGATACTATGACTTAAGTATTTAAGATGGAGCTTTGCCTAAATGACGGAGAGAGAAGTGTTGAGCTCTGAGGCCAGGATGGAACCAATTTCAAATGTCACAGTCAGTAACGCGTTTGTTATGACGAGCTATGCATAAAACAGACATAAAACGCTCGTTTGAACACCTGCCGCGCAAATAATATACTACTGATGATGGCAGAATTGTCTGATTGATAGCACGTGTAACGTCTTAATATTTAGGGTAGGCAGCTGAAGCATTTGTGCATTATTATTACGCCATATTCTAGCACACTAAGCATTTAATCAAAGGCAGCAACTAAATCTATTTATTCCGTTGCCACGCATATAAATGCTCAACATTATATCACATGGCGTTAATCGTTTGTACTATAGAATATCCTGACTTAACCAATGAAGCTCAAGACGTCGCACAAGCTGCTAAGAAAACAGATTTTTGGACAAAAAGACGATTAACTGTTCGATGTATCTTTGTGTATATAAATTTGGTACATTACCGTGTTGCCGGATGCTCAAGAATGTCAGATATATTGCTACAAAATCATTTATCATAATGCTACAGTATATATATATATATATATATATATGAATAACACGAAACATGCCAATATGGCTGAAATTAGTGCGACATATAACTCTGGTCACTTTGTTCCGTCACGATTTTCACATTTACGCACACAAATTATGGATAGTGACTTATCAACATGCTCTTTTACCTATGCGTTCGCAAAGGGTGCGTATCCCGATTCTGGCATTGCGAGCCCTTTCCGTTTCATTGCATAAAGCCTGACAATAAGTGGTTTGCCTTTGCTACTCATTTTCACATGTTCCGGTTTGTCATACCTGCTGGCATAAGTAATAAATGAAATGTTAGTGTAAGCAATATTTAATACTTTAAAATAGGAGGTTAACATATCTTTATACACATCGATATTAAATGAGTCGTGGTAGCGTTGCGCTTGCTGTCGTGGTTAAAACCAACATTACTAGCACTTCCGGAATAGATTCATCCATATGTGTAATGATGCATTGCATTCTAGTCTAACCCTATCCGAACATACCGCGGCGCATGCTTAGTACCGTCACAATTCCTGCCCCATCCCTACTTTATTCTTTAACCAATATGACAAAAACCCATGACGGGGAAGCTTGGGATCATTGACCGCTCTGAACATAAATGTTTCCGGATCATTCATAAATCGGTGATTCGTTCTTTGAAGTAGATGATCACGACTATTTTACATAGGACAAAACATCCAAATGTTTTCAGCATGACACTTTCTATCGACATCTCAGTGTAAAAGCAGCACACGGCCGGGAATACTTTTGTCGTGGACTGTAAGTAAACACAATACCCTACTGGGGACAAAAGTCGCAAAATGCTTCCCGATTATGCATGATTTAGTGAAACGTTCTTTGTAGAAGATGGTTCTAGACATGTAACACTGGACAAAGCATTTAGATGTTTGTAATATGCCAAAGAAGCAATGATATACATGATATAAAGCTTTGTTTGCAGATTTACATCGTTAAATTTGATGCTGGTAGAGGGGGTATGTTAGTCTTTTGCCGTTCCAAAACAAACGGATTTGATATTTGCTCCCATCAGCATAATATCAATTAAAAAATTTCAGCTTTTAGGTGAATGGTTTTGGTTACACCACGTGGGGTTAGTTATATGATTAGTTACCCTCATTTTACAACTATTCCAGGAAGTGGAAACGAACATTGCCTGGGTTGCCGTTCAATGAAGAATCTAATATGAATAAACAGAAAGAAAAATAAATTGATATCTCAATTCCATTGAAGCAAGCATCAAAGTTTATATTGAAGCTAGTCTGATAGCGAAATAAAAATCAACCACAATACTCAGGACAACGTTTGGTAAATTGTAGGAATTGTATTTATTTCAAATCTCGTAGCGAGAAAAATAGCCGTGGTATTAGAATGCTTGCAAAATATCATTGCTTCAGTAACCATCATAGGTGCTTTCATCGATGTATTACTCATGGCAATATGGCGGATATATGATATATATTTATACATGCACATTTTCTGTGTATATGTAGGATAACGGCACAGCTCTTGTCAATAGTCTGTGAACGTGGCTATTGACATATCATGTGTTTTATATTTGTGAAAGCCATATCGGGTCGTTGCATTACTGCGCTGCAATATCCATTTTTGTCATGGATGTATGTATATTTCCGCGATTTGATTACCCATACATAAGGGTTCAAGGTAAATTTTCGCCTCTGAAAGTTATACTGACTGAATATTGCGTGACTAGCTACTCCAAGATGTCATCCTATTCTCTGTGTCTGCGTATACTTGTCAGTAGTATTGTACTCAAGCGCTCTGGCTGATATGCACCCATGAGAATTGCATTTTGTATCCGGCTGCAAGGACGTAACTAGAGACAAGAAGTGACAAACTAATCGTATCACTCTTATTCGTGACATTATTTTCCGATTGCACAATCGGTTTTTTTTATCAAGTGCAAATGCTGTATTCGCAAATAAAAGCCACACTGACATACAGCAAGTCTCCCTTTTCAACTTGTCTGGGTGTTAAGATTTGACATGAGACGCAAAGATGCAAAGCCATGTTGAGCGGTTGACGTCCACAGCTGCCCTGGATGGAGTACGGTCGCCGAAGCAATCTGGTCTGGACAACATTAACTGTTGTGTGTGACGACAATAAATCACTGTGTTCAACACCGCAAGACGTGTTTTGCACTTGTTTGCTCTCACTCCTTCTTGGTGCCATATTACATATGAGTGCTAGTGCGCGGTTAAACCCCATACTTACCTTACCTGATGGAAGGAGGGATGGAGGGAGAAAGTGGAAACAGCACGTGATTTGTCAGGGACCCGTAGCTTGCCACGGCTTTTTGCCATATTTACACATGAATAGAGAGAAAATGTAAGCGGGTTGCTCCATGGTTTTGTTGCCGCAGTTATCATTCAGCGGAAGCTTTCAACATCGTACCGACAATATGTTCTTCGAAAGAGGGATGAGGCCGTCGCAGTAGCAACTACTTAGCTAGTATCTGTTTGGTTGCAGCAGCTAGGCTGATGAACAATGTTGAATGTGTCAGGTAAAGTAAGGTAATACCCATGTGTTATATGGTTCCAAGAAAGCTTAGCAGATAAGATTAACCTGATTAAGCAGCCTTGGAGATGGAAAAGATAAATATGGAAACGATTATCTTAGGGCAAGACAACACCAACACCGGGACAGAGTAGCGTTTACAGAATTGAACAACGGAGAGCGATGGTCAGTTGGTTATTTATATAGTTCCTGCAGGTGCTGCGATGATTATTGGTGCTGTTTGATTCAAGCTGCATGGGGTTTCTAATAAGTTCATAGCTAACTTTGCGCTATTTGGTGATGCAGTGCTCGTTTTTCGTTTTTCTACCTCACCGGATAGTCCAGTCTCCATAGGGAACATCGTCAGTGGTACGAAACGGCGAGTGAGTGTGAGTGTCTGACAGCACTTATAACATTGAAGTAATATTGAGTGACAGAACAATTGAGTAAATAGATGTGTGAGTACGTAAGTGTCAGCAGCCATATGGGGCATCGGGGAATATTCCAAAGAGTCAGGTAGAATGTCGCGATTATAAAGTCATTCCATCATTTCATAGCAGCCTATGTACAGTTGGGATTTTGTATCGCATGTCTCAGTGATTTGATGTCGGTATACAATTAGAGTATTTCTGTTCCTTGGTTTATGTGCCAAACACATTGCATAGTTATTGCTAACCTCTGAAGACCATATTGTCGGCGTTCTGATAATGTTAGCTCCGTTCAAGTGTTAGCATCCTTATACCACATTTTTGTGTCCACTGCAGGTTATCAAGAGAAAATTAAACAGGAACCTTTCTGCGCATGCTATAAAATTCCTTGTGCGTGAACGACAAATAACTCCAGCGTTCGAAAGGCCCAACACTCTTTACGGTCACCATCTTACTTTGTAACGTTTCAGATTCCTACGCTGCCATCTGCTCAGAGTGTTGTGCTTAAATGTACCAGAGGGAGACACCATGAGCGGTTGACTAGACACGTGCGGAAAAAAATGGGTTTACGCCTACCATAACAGTCCTAGCCAGTTGATGGACTGTAAATGTGAACGTAAATCTATTTGCCCTTTGGGAATGCTATGACATAACGGCGTTAAACGAACAAAGGCGAGGTTGACTGGATCAACGAGCATCTAGACACCAATGGCTCACTATTTGTGTCATTCAGTTTTCAACGGGTTTTATGTGCAACGAAACCCAATAATCTGTTCACGCCAAATCACCCTGGGCTGGCTGTGTTGTAAAAAAAACCTCGCTTTTAACGGCCTATACAATATTGGTAGCAACCACACCATCCAATTGCATTATTCACAATCGCCTCGCAGTGTTCGACCAGCGATTCCCTTCAAAATACTCTGCCATCTATCATGATTTCTACATTGCATTCACAAGAAACATTAGTTGCACACTGCAAACCAAGATTTTGAATATCCTCTTCATTATTGCTCTTATACCTTAATGATTAGACTCGCTCCTCCATTACATCATCTCGCATTTTCCGATCCTCGCTGCATATTGCTGACAACTAAACTTTGTCTGTACAGCGTCGTCTCAACTAAACTTTATCCAGCTGTTTTGTCCTAACCATGGTCGACTCTAACGTAGCATAGAAATTGTCGGGCGTTAGAATGGTTCAAGAAAGTCAGGCACATAAAAACTATGGGGATTATCGATTAAAACAGACAACACTTCATACGTCATCCATCAGCAAATGGTGTTATTTACATTGCGCAAATGCTGATCTATTTTGTAATCTGAAGGTGCCAAGCGCTCATGACGATCTATACCTCTTGCACGTGAATGACAATTTGAGATAAAATCCTTGATAAGCAAATAGACTTTTAAAAGCAATGTTCGCCTTTCACCCAGAACTGCGTAGCAGGCATATATGCGAATAGTTAAGAGGTCATGTTCTCTGACAGTGAATGTTACACATAGTCATTGATATTAAGTATAATAGAAGACGGCTGTCGTTCATTAAAGTGTCATTGGGAAATGCGAGATGGATCTGACATATTTTGACGTGCAAGATAATGTCCTCTAGACAACTGGTAAAGCTGGGAATGCTTATGACAGGCGGCTTGGTGGCAATTAATCACTTAATCTGTAGACTTTTTTAAAGTGTAACAAATAAATAATAACCCCTCGCAAGCTACAGCCACATCCGCTGACCGGTACGGAACGCCTACAGCAACCTGGATGTATTTCTTTACAAGGCTACATGCAAAGTGGCATATTGGATACTATGAGTAGTAGTTAAGTCGATAACCTAAGATGTATTCTCTGTGTGAAATTAAATCGTCCGGTATATGCATATTTGAGATCCAAGTGTGATTTACACGTGGCTTATAGCATTAAATACAGCAAAAGAGTGAATGAAGGGGTGCATGCTTTGTTTTGCAATTGAAAAGTGAGTGTTGTTGTGGGTGAGTTAGTGGGTACATCAGTGAGTGCTTGGGTAAGTATTAGTATTATAGTGAGTAAAAGCTGAGTGAATATGTAAGTGGGTGAGTAAATGGGCGTGTGAAAAAACAAGTTAGTCACTGTGTCATTGGGAGGATATTGACGAGCACAGGCAAATATTCATAACGTTCGATAGTTAATGTCTGACGAACAATATATATCTAACGGGACCCAAATTCGATCGAGCTAAAATGTTCATAACTGAGCGCCACTTCCACCGCCACTTTCTGCGCTTTCTAGAGGCTCTTCCGATCAAAGACATCGATCAATACTACGGTTGTTTGCCATTTTGAGTTCGTGGACAAATAGCTAGCGTTTTTATGGTCTGCTATATTGGACTCTAAAATGTTATACATAATCGTTAGAGTTGTGGGGTTGAGACTCACTTCGTCTCTATGCAAACCTTGAAGACGCGTACCAGTGGATTCAAATATGCAGGCCATATTAATGCACGACAAAAGTATGCATGACATTGAGTCACGCTCACCAACAAGCATTCTCTACAATTTGATATTAATAATCAGGGCCTTTGGCAACCGTTTGTAAAACCTGCAAACGTGTTTTGGGTTTTACAATCCGTGATGTATTAGAAATATCATGTGCGGTATTAAAAATATAACAAAAGAGTAGAAGTTGTGGATGGGACGGACTACATAAAAACAATTGTCAGAGAAGTTTGTGGTATCTAAGGCCATCTTGCTTCGAAGGGGTGACAGAATGGAATCAGTGCTAAGCTTGATTCGTTCAAATGAATATGTAACACCGTGTGTTGTGTGTTGCCATCCCGCGTCAAGGGTAGACACAATTGAATCAAGTGTGAGCTTGAACAATTCAAATAAATTTTAACGACGTGTGTTGTGTGTCGCCATTTCGCTTCAAGGGGTGACAGAATTGAATTATTTGTATGCATGATCAATTCGAATGAATTTGCACCACGGTGTGGCTGCTACAACAAATGGATAGACTTTACAGACCATTCTGTTACTTCAGCAAAACATTTCTGGAGCTACCCTGATGAGTTGTAGGCAATTTGCTATCCTGATCAAAGGGTACACATGATTGTCTTCTATCAGCCATAAAGCATCAATCAGTGTCCATATCACTTCACGTGTGCCTCCATCGAATCGCATCACTCCTAAATTTAAAACAGCTTTCTTAATATGCAATATCATAGACTAATTCGATAATTTTTAAATTGCAGAATTACAAACCATACTTAGTGAAATGAACTGTCGATTATTTTGCGACAGCGACATTCAATACACAGTATAGGATGTCGATTGTCTGAAAAGGGATTTCTAAGAAAGGTAATTCAACGACTGGTTGTTTTAGGGGGGTGACTGCGTCTCACTTGCGTCCGAACTCTACCGACTCAATCAGCCAACTTTCCATTTCGTTAACTCGTTCATCCATGCAATCCTACGCTTGGTGTCTCTATTCGTCATGCGCTCCCATTCATTATTTACTCTCTCTCTCTTTCACGAACTCGCATATACTTTCCCTCATTTTCTAACCCAAAACATCGTATAAATCGCTCAAACACTCCTTCACTCAGCTAAAGGAAAGCATCTGCATTCACTCGCTCACTCAATCACTCATGAATATGACATCAATGTATGATAATTTCTACCAGGATGAACCATGTATCATCAACAATGGCTTCGACTATATCCTGGTTTAGCGCGTTTTTCATAGCATGAACATCCTTTACAATACCGAGTGTTTAGGTGAAAAAAAGGCTTTGTGAGGTAATAAAGATTCCCAGCGGTAGTTGCCGCAAAACAACCTTGCCATAACTAGCCACAAATTACCTCGACTTGTATCATCATACATTGAATGAAACAGGAGACCCATTCTTGACCCCATCATTTTGAAGAATGTCACTTGGACACCTGATACTGTTACGGGTATAATGGCACCTCCAACCAACATGTTCAAACGCGTGTAATATGATTACGTTCCAGGGCAGCGCTGTTCGATGGCGTCATCAACAACTATTTGTACCATATTAGCACAGCACTGGCCACGTACATCTTAGATTGTGCTATTGAGTTACGTTCCAACTGCGGGGCTAAACTTACTCAATTTAAGTGCTGGATAAGGTTATTGATAATAATGCTTTCAAATTGGAGTCGATAAAAGAAGATATCCGCCATGCACTCCAGTGTATAGCATGCTTTCAAGGATGTGTCATAAGCAAAGCGACCTGCAATAAGGCCGTGAATGATAACATTTTTTTATTAAAACGTTCACTAGGTAGAAACAAGATGACACTAATTCACAGAGAAGGAAGCCCTGTAAAAATTAAATGAATTATGGGTTGTTTTTTCTTTAATCGATTCCAACACGATCAACAAGATGACAAAATAGCGCTGGAAATTATCCATATGTGTTTGACTTTTTCAAAGCGAGTGGTCATGATTTCGTTTCAGTTTTCACAATATGCTCTTTGTAATTCATTGTAGCAAGTTTGTCGTATTTTGGCGGCATACCCCGCATTTAGGCTATGTAGCCAGGATTAAACATTGTTTGATTATATCTTGTATCAGAAATAACAACCGCTCAATGTTCTGGCTGAATGCGTATTAGCTGATTGGTCTTTAAGCAAAACTTTCAAAGGGGTCGAAGTTTTGTATTTGGCAGACAATCGCATATGGAGAAGTCATGCATACTGCAATAAAAGTCAAATATGCCTCGCATTTCATGCTAAAAGGTTCTAATAAACCGCCGTACTCTGGTCCAAATATTACTCTGGGGTTTTGAGCGAGGCCTATGCAGAATGATCTCAAATAGTTGACAGACTCCTAAAGCAAGATTATTTAGGGGGCAATAAAATAACGTTTCTCAGAGGCAGCGATATGGCAGGGTAATTCACTCAAACTAGCTTAAAAGCCCAATTGAAGCAACTTATCTATAACAGCAAAACAATCATTTTATGCCCCATGTTATAATATTGCGCCGTTCCGATTGCAAAATATCGAATATGGAACAAGTACATAGCGATTCCAATTCATTTAATATACGCTATCCTCCATGATTATGCAGTTTAAGTCCCAATATGAAATTTATCGGAATGGTATGATCCAAATATGGACGAAGAAAATGGTGCCTGTTAATAACGGGGTGGTAATGAGGAGCTTAATGACTCTCTGATGAATTAATAATCACTCATTGGTCCGATGTGGTGATGCAGTACCGATCAAATCGGACTAGAGTCCCTGTCAGATTATATTGAAAATCCATGAAGCATGCTGGTCGCCCTTATGGAGTCAATATTAATATAAACCGTCATCTGAGCACCACATAAATATATCGATTATCATGCCCTGTATATTGGTGTACATTTTAAGCATATCCGATAAGCATGACATTATGCGTCAACAATGTTATTACATTGGAGCTAAACGGCCCGATTAGCAGTTCAGGATAGGCGATAGGTTATCATTTGACCTATACGAACAGTAAATTGTTCAGCGGATTATTATCGCGACCAAGGTTCAAAAAGCACAGAGCGTTTCTAAGTCATAGTAATGAACATATACATCAAATGGTATCTCAAATGCCTCGACAAAGATACACCATTTCAAAGACAATATTCTATATGTTTATATGATTTGCCTGTACGTTGAGATGGATTAGCTACTATCAAATCACGTTTTCTACAAGAAACAAATCAGATATCCAAGACGTGTTTGCAGTGAGTGAAAAGCAAATAATATCAAATCGATGGGCGCATCGCCAATCAAAATATCGGTTACGAGACAAATCCTTCTCACCTTTAATCCATTAAATCACCAACACCTGTTCATCAAAGATTATTATCAATGATTTGCCTTTATATCTGTCGTATGTTATTCTTGAACTCATACTCGCCATACCAATATAGTGACTATATTGGGTCATTTAAAAAAACAAATTGTTATTTTCGGTAAGATATATCTGATCAAAGTATGTTATCAGCGTGCGTTGACGTGCAATATCATAGTTGAGTGGCCAGTGCAGAGACCTAATAGCGAGCTGATTGATTATATCACGCTAAGAGATTGTTAAATATTACCATATACACGCAATTATTTGCATGGTTCGTGATGTAATGGTCTGGTGCAATCCATTATTTTTAAGCAACTACCATAACATGAGTACATTTTTACAAAAGATGTGCATGGTGTGGATTTATGCTAGGATCTCCATACTTATTAAGCGCATATCGTCAGTTGTGCCGAGTTTAATTCAACCACTCACGCTGAACCTAACAAAACACGACTGCTTGTATCAGAATGATATTATCGCTACTGACAGCAGCTTCGCAAATAAGAATTACTTTCCCGCCGACGAGTTTTGGCAAAGTTTGCCTCATTCATAGTGACTTTATAATGTAATTCCTTAGGCCCCACGCTCTTCATGAACATCCGATTTCATGAAGGCGCTACCAAAGGCCTGGAATTATTTGTATGTTCTTTAAAATACATCTTAGTCAACTAGAACAATGATCAGCCATGATATGAAATCTGGTGGATCAATGGGACATTTATCGTGCTGTCGCTTGTAGGTTCGGTTGAGACTGATTATCAGAGAAGCAATCCAATGATCGCATGATGATCAGTGGTCAGCTGACAAGTAGGCCAGATATTTCATGACGAAACGTATTCAAATCAAGGTGAAACTTCCACATATGGAGATAACATTCTGTTAAATTGTGCTCTAATCAGTGTCAAAATTGAATTGGATAAAATACTGGGGTTGGACATTGTTTCATTCCATTTGATATATTTTTTTCAATTCATATTCTCGGCTCTACATCAATGTCAATTTAATGTGGTATATAGTCTGCGGCCAATGTTTGGATTAATCCGGCTTTCAAAGTAGCATAGAGGGAAAACTGTGCGCGGTTAAGTGCCTTCTAACAATCCGGCTCCCACGATATAGCAGTTTAACAACATTTGCTGAAATTGGCCTCCCTATCTAACACCCTTCTCACCTTTCAGCATCATATATCAGAGTTAATGTTATCAGATGCCAGCAACAAACTTATTGGTGGCTATCAAACAAATAATTTTTTTTCATTTGGCATGCACACTAGAATTGGAGTGCCTTCAAGCAGATATTTACCTTGCCCATGCACTTGCTATAATGAAAAGAATTCTCGTTTTCGGTGAAACCATATAACAAAGGCTTAAACATTTTGCTTGTTGCATAAAGGATATATCTACTTGTCACAGTTCTTCAAACCGTAAAACTATTAAACAACAAAACGACATCATGAATAACACGACTAGTAAACAATTGAACACCATAACAACCGAGTTATCTGGACGTTTATTAACTGGGCTTTAACGTGTTACTGTTTTCCATTTATATACAACACTTGCCTTGCCGCAAATGACTAAGTGCGAAATTATTTCCGGTCTTTGGCAGAATGGCAGTCTGGAATTGATTCTCCTACAAACATATTCGACTATGTTTTTTATTAACAATTGCAATAGTAATATTACTAGCCCATTGTTATTCGTACACGTCTCGCCTAGCCTTATGTCATTGTTATCACGCTAAATACCATTCACTCATCATTTCCGTGGCCTTACTCCCCTACTCTGGGTCATCCGGGTTTGGATTACTCATTCGTCGGCATGATCGAAGCATCTCATGTAGCCAGTAAGTGCCGTTGGTGTTTTCTTAGGGTTTTTTTTTTGCCCAGCTGCATAAATAATGGTTAACTGTGGCAACAGGCAATAAATCACAATGAGCAGAGCCAATAAATGGCGAATAAATGGCTTGATATTGTCTCATAAGGTGGGAAATCCTTAATGTTTGTATGTCAATAGTTGTCGAACACCCCTATGACGTGGTACCGTTCTCTGAGCACCACATACGTCCATTCTTAGCAATACCGATAGTGAAGGGGTACGTTGCAAACCGGTTACTGAGCGAAAATATAATAATTTAAGAAACACTGCTTAATGCGGCTATTTATAAGTGAAGGAGCAAATGTTTAAGTTAAAGGTCGCAGGTCGAGTAACAAAGGGCAGTTTAGAATACATGCTACGCGACCAGAATAGGTGTATTTATTGACCAACTTCCTTCACTTTGGTAAAATAAAAGTCACCAAGTTTCGACTTATACAACCTAATACACAAGTACGCCCGATACTCGAACCACGTGACAAAGTATATATGAAACTATACTGATCACCTTTCAGAGCAGCGCTGTTCAATAGCTTCGCCAACAATGAATGTTCTCCAACTATTGCCACCATACTTGCACAATTCTTGCTATCGACGTCTTAAGTGGTGATATTGAGTTACTTTCTAACAGCGGGGCTACCTTTACTCAATTTAAATGCTTGGTAAGGTTATTATTGAAAAAGTCTCATTCAAATCGGAATTGATATGAGAAAATATCTGCCATGCACTTCAATGTAGTCGGGTATCGGTACACAATGCATACAACAGTCGCAATACCCTGCTTTGTTATGATTATAGCTGTCTAGGAACGAAATTCCATATTTATTGCTCTATTGATGCATGTCACTTGTGATGAGTTGAGGCGTGTTGCGCTCAGCACATAACTCGGAAGGAATGTCCCTGGTTGCATATTTTCAGAATATTCGGAAACTGCGATACTAAGTAGCGTGTGCTGGTACGATAACACGACCTGCAAAGACTATTGGTAATGGTAGGTAGAAATCTGCATACGCTACCTAGCTCTGCAGGTTTCAGAATGTACTTGCTATAAACGTAACATCTTTAAATTATAAATTGCTAATTCTTGGCTACATTATATGTATCTATTTATTTCTGCTATTGGCGTTGCACTATACCGGTCTTGTACGTTGTTGGTTACTTTTCGATTAACCTACAGAACCTACAATGCTAGGTGGCGCGTTGGCAGGCAATCTCACAAGGGGAAGTCACGAAACATTTAACAAAGGTCTGATTTGCCTGGCAATTCGTGCTAAATGGTTGGAATGACCCGTCTTACTGTGGCGCAATTATTGCTCTGGGTTTGTTTTGCGCAACGCATATGCAGCATGAACTCAAATTGGTTAGAGGCAATAGAATTACGTTTACCGGAGGAGTACCAGTTATTGACACAACTAATGGGTTTGTGTGATTAGCGCTGAGAGATAGTCAAGCCGAGAATACCCATGCAACACTTAACCTCTCGAACATTTACACAAATACACAAACGCCTACTTACTTAGCCAAGCATACCGTCTCAGATATTAGTATTCCGTTCATAGCTTACCCTCTTAGACAAGAGACTGATGCTGCCTGCTTTGTGTCCCCTCCTATGTATATAAGCAATTCTAGTGCAATGATGGATTTGCACATTGGATGAGAAGAGCAACAGAAAGACGGGAAACAGCAGTTATGTAGAAAGGATAATTAACTAAAGCTTGCTTTACTTACGCAATTATTTCTCCACTGATTATGTATATCTGATCATTGAAGCAACCGATCTCTAACATTACAACAAGCTTTCTTTGCACTGTATTAAAACATTGCGCCGTTCCTTGTCATAACTACCGAGGATATATCAGCAACATAGGAACCAAATTCTATAAAAACATGCCAACCTTCATGATTAGGCAGTTTAAGCCTTAATCCGAATGTTAGTGAAAGTCATTGTCTGATGTTCGACCCCAAATAACATGCTGGCATTAATTATATACATGTTAGTTACGGGGGAGGTAATGAAGGTCAAAATGACTCTCTGATGACTTAAAACTCTCTAATAGGTCCGATGTAGTGACGAAACACCGCACGAAGAGGACTGCATATCTGATGATCTGGAGAATTCATGAGCATGCTGGTGGGTCTTTAGGAATACCGAGGGCATTTATCTTACACCCATATCCAGAGGAACCGTCCTCTGAGCACCATTTATTCTAATAATGACCCTGTAAACAGTGACCATTGGTTACATCTGAAATGGAGATTTTCTTCCAAAATGTATGGCAGATACCAGGCAAGGTATCACTCCAGACAAGAGCATAATTCTAGAAGTATCCATGGGACTACTGTCAGCGCTTTGATGCATAACGGCGCTGTAGTCTGCCGTGAAATGCTGTTGCACCTCCATATACATCAAATAGATATGTGATACAGTAAAGAATGGAAGGCGGGTGAATCCGCGTGAGTGATTCGGTTGGCTATGAAAATACACATTATATTCAGTTTCGTGCAAACACATTCGGACAAAATATGGTAATGAACTACCATCTCCTTCCCACCAGCTGCAATAAAAACCTTCCAACACGTGCAGTTTTATTCATCTTTCCATTTCTCACTCACTCATCCGTCCAGTTCTCTCATTCATTCCTGTCTCTCTCCCATTATCGCACTCACTTCATGCCTGTCAGGGTGAGCAACCGAACTGCTAATCAAGGTGCGTTCCATATGTGTTTTGTCGTGACAAATTAGAGTCATTACCATGCTTATTGAGATATAATAAACAATAATGGAGTGTATATAAAAAAATCAGCATTTCGTCGTTTATATGCAAATATACAACATGCTGACAACGGTAAGGGTAACTTTTCTCATATAATGAAGTTTCGTCAAATTTTTCAGCAAAACATATGACCAAGGAGCGGGCCTCTGTGTTTTCATCTTGGTCTATGCCTTATATTTGCTTCCATTTCGGATTCTTCTTGAATCGTTAAGTATTCAACATATCAGAGCTGCGCGACATTATGCGTCGACAATGTCATTACATATGAGTTTAACGACCCAATTAGTTGCTAAGAAAATGCGATTGAGCATTATTTGAACAGAATATTGGTAGCGGTTTATTATTGTGACCAAGTGTTTCAAAGTCATAATAATAAACATATAAATGAAATGGTATATCAAATGCCTCGAGAAAGATTCAACGATTCGAAGACGATACTTTATATGTTGATATGATTTGTCTGTATGTTTTGATGGATTAGCTACACACGAATCACGTTTTCCACGGGAAAAGAAATGAGATATGCCAGATGGGTTTGCAGAGAATGTCCAGCAAATGATATCTGCTAGAAAGCAACAAATTGATAAGCGCATCGCCGATAGAAATATCAGTTACAAGACAAATCATTCTTGTCTTTAATCAATCCGCACCTGATCATCAAAGATCTTTATTATCGATTCCCTCCATATATTCCTTACATTATTCTTGAACCCATACTGTAATGCGATGGAGCTAAATAAAACAACACCCATGATATATTGAGGTAGATACCGCTGATCAAACTATGTTATCCGCGTATGTTAACGTGAATTGCCATGGTAGTGTGGCCAGTGTATTTAGTATATGAATAGCGAATAAGCAGGTAAAGCTTATGCTGGGAAGATGTGCGCAGTCCCGCCGGGTTAAGCAGAGACCTAATAGCGAGCTGCTTCATTACATCGCGCCAGGAGGATATTAAACCTTACAACATACACAGTAGAGTGCAATTATTTACTTGCCATGGTTCATGGCGCTTATGTCTGGTGCATTCCGTTCGTTTTATGCAACACCCACCATATGAATCTGATTTCCCCCCCTCACGAAAGTTTATACTTTACTTTGTTTGAGATTGAAATAACAAACAGGGTAAATAAGAAGGTCTCTGAAACGCATCTTTGATCGCTCGCACCTCTGAGTACATTTCAAATTAACTATGCGAATCTAAGGTGGCAGCGCATAAGTCGCATAACATATTGTGCACCGACTAATGCTCGTCAACAAGACAAACGAAACGTAAGCCAACGTCAGTCCAACCAAACTAACTGCAAACGTCGGTTGTATTTGCCAAACCCCTCATCAACACATTAAAGCACCCATACAGTTAATTACTCGCGCACTTAGTTTGTACTTTCGTTAATTCACTTACACAATAACTTGCCACCACAATATCCATTTTGTCCCTCTGAGATGACGAATCCCATTGTGTGGCGTAAAAAGGGGCCTGGTTGCACTTAACTATCCCATCTACGGACCACATTGTGCAACCGTAGAATACTGTTTTTTAGTATTTCTTACAAAACTTTGGTTATGGCAATTAAACAGGTGCACAAAGGTAGGTCAGATATGAATCACCTGTATTGACTTTGTACAGTTGAACTCATTCAGGTAAACGAGAGAAACGTTGTCTGACCTTTGTGCCAAATTCTTTAGCAAACAGCGCACAGTGTTGACACGATATATGATGCATTTTCACCTGTGGCGTGGCGTATCTATCGACGTTTAATGTACTGACTAAAGTGAGACCTGGCGTCAGTTTATATCCTATTTTCGCTTGGCCAACATAGTCAAGGTCTCCTAGCCCCTTGGCTGCAGGCCCTGTTTACATGTTAATGATTTTAAATACTCACGCCAGGGTCTAGGCTACCAATATCTGTTTCTCTTGGGGACTTTTGAGTCATTGTCTCTGATTGGTCAGTGTCACGTTTTCTGAAGATTTGCCGCTATATTTAATTTTCTACGGTCCGTTTTAGACCTCTTTTCTCATGAACTGAGGTATTTGCTGTTGCATGCAACCTGTTTAGAGATAGATCTTATCAGCCGACATATTTTGACGTGCAAGAAAATGTCCTCTAGACAACTTGTAAAGCAAGGAATGCTTATGACAGGCGGCTTGGTAGCAATTTATCGCTTCATCTGTAGTCTTTTTTGAAGAGTAACAAATAAATAACAACCCCTCGCAAGCTACAGCCACATACGCTGACAGGTAAGATACGCCTACAGCAACCTGGATGTATTTCCCCGCCAGGCTACATGCAAAGTGGCATATCGGATACTATGAGCAGTAGTTAAGTCGATAACCTAAGATGTATTCTATGTGTGGAATTATATCGTCCGGTGTATGCAGATTCGAGGTCCGAGTGTGTTTTACACGTGGCTTATAGCATTAAATAAAGTAAAAGAGTGAATGAAGGGGTGCATGCATTGTTTCGCAATTGAAGAGTGGGTGTTGTTGTGGGTGAGTTAGTGGATGCATCAGTGAGTGCGGGGGTAAGTATAAGTATTACAGTGAGTAAAAGCTGAGTGAATATGTTAGTGGGTGAGGAAATGTGCGTGTGAAAAGACAAGTTAGTCACAGTGTCATTGGGAGGATATTGACGAGCAGAGGCAAATATTCATAACGTTCGATAGTTAATGTCTGACGAACAATATATATCTAACTGGACCCAAATTCGATCGAGCTTAAATGTTCAAAAATGAGCGCCACTTCCACCGCCAAATTCTGCGTTCTCTTCCGATCAAAGACATCGATCAATGCTACGTTGGTTTGCCATTGTGAGTTCGTGGACAAATAGCTAGCGTTTTTACGCTCTGCTATATTTGACTCCAAAATGTTATACATATAGAATATCCTCACTTAATTGTTAGAGTTCTGGGGTTGAGACTCACTTCGTCTATATGCAAACCTGAAGACGCGTACCAGTGGATTCAAAGATGCAGGCCATATTAATGCACGACAAAAGTATGCATGACATTGAGTCACGCTCACCAACAAGCATTCTCTACAATTTGATATTAATAATCAGGGCCTTTGGCAACCGTTTGTAAAACCTGCAAACGTTTTTTGGGTGTTACAATCCGTGATGTATTAGATGTATCATGTGCGGAATCAAAAATATAACAAAAGTGTAGAAGTTGTGGATGGGACGTACTACATAAAAACAATAGTCAGAGAAGTTTGTGGTATCTAAGGCCTTCTTGCTTCGAAGGGGTGACAGAATGGAATCAGTGCTAAACTTGATTCATTCAAATGAATATGTAACACGGTGTGTTGTGTGTTGCCATCCCGCTTCAAGGGTAGACACAATTGAATCAAGTGTGAGCTTGAACAATTCAAATGAATTTTAACGACGGTGTGTTGTGTGTCGCCATTTCGCTTCAAGGGTTGATAGAATTGAATAATTTGTATGCATGATCAATTCGAATGAATTTGCACTACGGTGTGGCTTCTACAACAAATGGATAGACTTTACAGACCATTCTGTTACTTCAGCAAAACATTTCTGGAGCTACCCTGATGAGTTGTAGGCAATTTTCTATCCTGATCAAAGGGTACACATGATTGTCTTCTTTCAGCCATAAAGCATCAATCAGTGTCCATATCACCTCACGTGTGCCTCCATCGAATCGCATCACTCCTAAATTTAAAACAGCTTTCTTAATATGCAATATCATAGACTTATTCGATAATTTTTAAATTGTAGAATTACAAACCATACTTAGTGAAATGAACTGTCGATTATCTTACGACAGCGACATTCAATACACAGTATAGGATGTCGATTGTATGAAAAGGGATTTCTAAGAAAGGTAATTCAACGACTGGTTGTTTTAGGGGGGTGACTGCGTCTCACTTGCGTCCGAACTCTACCGACTCTATCAGACAACTTTCCATTTCGTAACTCGTTCATCCATGCAATCCTACGTTTGGTGTCTCTATTCGTCATGCGCTCCCATTCATTATTTACTCTCTCTCTCACGAACCCACATATACTTGCCCTCATTTTCTTCCCAAAACATCATATAAATCGATCAAACACTCCTTCACTCAGCTAAAGGAAATCATCTGCATTCACTAGCTCACTCAATCACTCATGCATATGACATCAATGTATGATAATTTCTACCAGGATGAACCATGTATCATCAACAATGGCTTCGACTATATCCTGGTTTAGCGCGTTTTTCATAGCATGAACATCCTTTACAATACCGAGTGTTTAGGTGAAAAAGGCTTTGTAAGGTAGTTGCCGCCATAACTAGCTTCAAATTACCTCGACTTCTATCATCATACATGGAATGAAACAGGATATATATGAATGTCACTTGGACACCTGATACTGTTACGGGTATAATGGCACCTCCAACCACATGTTCAAACGTGTGTAATATGATTACGTTCCAGGGCAGCGCTGTTTGATAGCGTCACCAACAACTATTTGTAGCACATTAGCACAGCACTGGCCACGTACATCTTAGATTGTGCTACTTAGTCACGTTCAAACTGCGGGGCTAAACTTACTCAATTTAAGTGCTGGATAATGTTATGGATAATAATGCTTTCAAATTGGAGTCGATAAAAGAAGATATCCGCCATGCACTCCAGTGTATAGAATGCTTTCAAGGATGTGTCATAAGCAAATGCGACCTGCAGTAAGGCCGTGAATGATAACATGTTTTATCAAAACGTTCACTAGGTAGAAACAAGATGACAATAATTCGCAGAGAAGGAAGCCCTGTATAAGTTAAATGAATTATGAGTTGTTTTGTCGTTCATCGATTCCAACACGATCAGCCCGATGACTAAATGGCGCTGGAAATTATCCATATGTGTTTGACTTTTTCACAACGAGTGGTCATGATTTCGTTTCAGTTTTCACCATATGCTCTTTGTAATTCATTGTAGCAAGTTTTTCGTATTTTGGCGGCATACCCCGCATTTAGGCTATGTAGCCAGGATTAAACATTGTTTGATTTTATCTGATATCAGAAATAACAACTGCTGACTTTTCTGGCTGAATGCGTATTAGCTGATTGGTCTTTCAGCTAAACTTTTACAGGGGTCGAAGTTTTGCATTTAGTAGGCAATCTCACATGGAGAAGTCGTGCCTACTGCCTCACATTTCATGCTAGAAGGTTTTAATGAAGCGCCGTACTCTGGCCCAAATATTACTCTGGGGTTGTTTTGAGCGAGGCCTATGCAAAATGATCTCAAATGACACCTAATGAGCTTTATCACTAAGCGTATACATATATAACTATCGAATATCGGAGTATATATAACAATATATTAGCAAGTCTAGTGCTGTTGGGTGACTACAAATTTACCACATGGTGGAAATTGTATTAACCATGTATGCGGTACTTTTATCCATATATAACAAAGGAGTGAACTCCCCGTGTTTTCATCTAGGTCTATGCTTAATATTGCTTTTATTAAGGCCATGACTCTATTAAACATTTTGTCTGATGCAACGAAGCACAATCTCGCAAACCATGACTAATAGGCAACTTAAGACCATACCCTCCGACTCGATATATCCGTTCATTCATATCTGCTTAATGCGTACAGAGAAACTAACTTCAAACTTTTCCAGGCGGGAAGAAGAGCATCCTAGACAACGACAAACCAGGTATACCATGGTTTGTGTATTGCATATCTAAATATTAATTATTGATTCAGTAAACTCTCTCTGTAGTCGCCGATGGTGAATTCTTATACAATAACAAACAGTTTGAATAAACAATGGCCTTGATCTTGAATTATTAGGTGTTCAGCATATCCGATTAGTAAGACATATGCGTCTACACTGTTATTACATAGGAGCTAAACGGCGCTATTAGTGGTTTCGGATAGGCGATTGAGTATCATTTGACCTAAACGAACAGTAAATTGTTAGCGGATTATTTTTGCGACAAAGATTCACTAAGCACTGAGTGTTTCCAAGTCATAATTATAAACATATACATCAAATGGCATCTCAAATGCCTCGACAAATATCCACCATTTCAAAGACAATACTCTATATGTTTATATGATTTGCCTGTACGTTGAGATGGCTCAGCTACCATCCGATCATGTTTTCAACCAGAAACAAATCAGATATGCCAGATATGTTTGCAGTGAGTGTCCAGCAAATAATATTAAATCGGTGGTCGCATCGCCAATCAAAATATCAGTTACGAGACAAATCATTCTCACCTTTAATCCATTAAATCGTCCACACCTGATCATCAAATATTTTCATCAGTGATTTCCTTTATATCTGGCTTATGTTATTCTTAAACACACACTCCCCATATCAATATAGTGATTATATTGAGCTATTTCAAAAACAACTTTGATATACTTGATAAGATTTATCTGAACAAACTGTGTTATCAACGTATGTTGACGTGCAATATCATAGTTTTGTGGCCAGTTGTTTAGGTGCCTGAACAGCAAATTAGCAGGCATATGTCTGGTGCAATCCATTATTCTTAAGCAACTACCACCACTTGAGTACATTTTTACAATAGTTGCGTATGGTGTGGATTCATGCCAGGATAAGTGTATATATAACCAAGGATATACCCATACCTTTGTTAGCGCATGGTTATCCTAAATGATAGTCATTATTAGGAAGTTATATCATAATGCCAGTTGTGCCGAGTTTAATTCACAATGAATCAATAAGTTGACCCAAATCGACGGTACAAGTTAATCACGTAGAGGAACTGATTGAAAGACCAACCACACAGGTCACGCTTAACCTAACACAACATGACTCATCGTGCCTGCTGGTACCAGAATGATATTATCTCTACTTACAGCAGCTTCGCAAAGAAGAATTAATTTCCCGCCGACGAGTTGTTGCAAAATTTCTCTCATTCAAAGTGCCTTTATAGTGTAATTCCTTAAGCACCTCGCTCTACATGTACATTCAATTTCATGAAGGCGTTACCAAATGCTTGGAATTATTTGTGTGTTCTTTCAAATGCATCTTAGTCCCCTAGAACAATTATCAGCCGCGCTATAAAATCTGGTGGATCAATATGATATTTATCGTGCTATCGCTTGTAGATTAGGTTGAGACTGATTATTAGAGAAGCTATCCAATGATCGCATGATGTTCAGTGGTCAGCTGAAAAGTAGGCCAGACGTTTCATGACGAAACTTATTCGAATCTATGTGAAACTTCCACATATGGAGATAACATTCTGTTGAAATGTGTTCTACACAGTGTCAAAATAAAATGGAATAAAATACTGGGGTGACGTTGCTTCATTTCATGTGACATATTCTGTTCATTTCATATTCTCAGCTCTACATCAATATCAACTCGATGTGGTTTATAGGTTGCGGCCAATGTTTGGATTTATCCGTCTTTCAATGTAATATAGAGAGAAAACTGTACGCGGTGAATTGCTGTCTTACAATCCGGCTCCCACGATATAGCAGCTTAACAACATTTGCTGAAATTGGCCTCCTTATTTAACAGCCTCACCCTTCTCACCCTTCAGCATCATATATCGGAGTTAATGTTATCAGATGCCAGCAACAAACTTATTGTTCGCTATCAACCAAATATGCCTTTTCATTTGGTATTCGCACTAGAATTGGAGTGCCCTAAAACAGAACTTTACCTTGCCTGTGCAGTTGCTATAATGGCGTGATGTCTCGTTTTCAGTGAAATCATATAACAAAGGCTTAAACATTCTGCTTGTTTCATATAGGATATATCTACTTGTCGTGGTTCTTCAAACCGTAAAACTATTCAACAACAAACCGACACCTTGTATAACACGACTAGTTCACAATTGAACACCACAACAACCGAGTTATACGGACGTTCATTAACTGACCTTTAACTTTGTACTGTCTTCCATTAATATTCAGCACTTGCCTTGCCGTGTATGACTAACTGCGAAATTATTTCCAGCCTTTGGCAGAATGGCAGTCTGGAATTTAATCTCCTACAAACATATTCCATTGTTTCTTATTAACCATTGCAATAGTAATATTACTCTCCCACTGTTATTCGTACACCTCTCGCCAACCCCTATGTCACTGTCTACACACTACATACCATTCACTCATCATTTGCGTGGACTTACTCCCTTATTCTGGGTTATCCGGGTGTGCTAAAAGAGAACCCCTATCGTATGGCGGATACAGTTTATGATACCTGGAGCTGTCGTTGCCTAATACATGTGCAAATATTAAAAATCGATCACTGAGCCTTATCCTTCAGAAGTATTTGGTTTATTCCTCATTTTCGTCTTGCTCGCTCTCTTTGATGACGCAATAGGTCATGATTACAACATTTGTCCCATGCTTAGCTATTGATTATTTTGTCTTCGTATCAGAACCATTGGATCCATTAGGTAGTAGCCACATTTGTGGTTTGCTTCAAAGATGCAATACATAAGAAAATTAACATAGCCTCAAAACCGCATGTGGACACTTGTCTGCGGCGTACACTGGTAACCTGCATACTACTTATCGTCCGTACGGGGCGGATATCTTCATCGCACTTAGGTTGTACAGGTAGGCCAATAATCATTAGTCAGCCTTCCAACAAAGCAGATCAAACGCTCATTTGTGGGTAGTATAAGACGAATCGATCGTTCGCCGATTACTTGTATACCATGTGCCTTTGTGTTGCGATTCCTTCGTCGGAAAGGCAGGAACAAGGTTACACTAATTCGGTTCCTGTACTTACTGACTCGAACTAGGCAGTTAGCATACTAACACTGCTAAACATATGAGAGATGTGTGATTAGTCTTTGTTATCAGCTTAGTGTTTGAATACCTTGCTATTGAATAAATACTCTTGTGCCCAATTGTGTGGGTAATATGTTTCCAAAATGAAAGAAACATGCTTGTCAACAAGTGGGTTTTTGGGCTACACTTTATTCCTCTGCAGCACTTCACTTATTGCTCTAGTGCAGCGAGTAGAGGCGACAATACATCTAACCAAGTTAATGGATTTGTTATTCCCTGGCATGATTGAAGCATCTCACGTAGCCGGTTACGGCCGTTGGTGTTTTCTAAGTATTTTCTCCCAGCTGCATACATAATGGTTTACTTTGACAAATGAGCAAGTAAGGTCCATGGGTAGAGCTAATGTGAGTTGAGTGAATAATGTTGAATTTTCTGTCGCTGCGAAGTGCAACGATGCATTGCAACTATGGTTAAAGTGCCTATCGCACGAAAAATCATGTCATTTGTTCGCTAGATTACGGAAATATAACCCAGAAGTACCTATTCAGTATCAGTCGTCAAAGTGCGCGCTTTCGGAACGAAATTCGACTTTAAATATGAGTCCGGCGTATCGAGACGACGAGCTCATGAATAATTGATCGCCTTCGCGTGACGTCAACTTCGGTATTGTTTTCGTTGCGAGGCGCGATCTGCGCTACGATTAGCGCAAAAGGGCTGCTGGTAATTTCGCTATTTCATCAGAGCGACGAAGAGACATGGGATGATACAGATCATTAGCAGACCATAGTTGATTCGGCAGAGAGAATTTCGCCTGCGTATTCTAACCAGAAATGAGCGATTCAGCCGTCTCCGATGAACTGACATTTTATTAAATTGTTGCCTTAACTGATCAGATGCGACGGTTATTGGGCCGGTTTGAGTTTATTGATCACATTATGAATTGATGTCAGCGAAGTACCTATAACCGTGCGATAGGCACTTTAAAACTGACACACACCAAGATTCTCTCAAGGTACACATCAGCTCAATCGACGACGAACAAGTCTAGCTTTGCCACTTCACCTCAAACTACTTTCTTATCAACAAAGGATCAGCTATTTGTGCTGTCTGGACTAGAAGCATATAGCAGACAAAAATATCAATTGGTTTCTCCTAGATCGGGAGATTAAAATTAACTAGAGTCTTGGATAAGAGTATAATCAGGTATTGCGAGCATAGCGATATAAATCGTGCGGCAGTGATGCGTTATGACCATCGTCTAAAGCGGGTTTCACACTGACAGGGGTTAATAGACAATTGGAAAAATAGCAAGAGATTACAATTAAACAATAGCTTTCCACTCTGAATCGCTAAATAGCACACCTTATCTTTCCTTACTCTTGAACATTGTGTTAGAAGTAGTTAATCAGTTAAGTAAGCTGACATTTGTTCAATTTGTATCAAAGAACTAATATATGTACACTGATAAAGCCGTTATTTTATCATCGGGTGCTCAACATAACTCCCCCTATGGGTAACTGTAACAGCAGCAAATGGTTGGCTGCTAGGTGGATGAACAGCAGGACTGACGGGAGATCAAAGGAGCTGTCAAATTTATTACCTTTCTAGTATCTGTACTCAAATCATTCTCATTGCATCTGTTAAATTGGAATAAGCACAGGCTTTTTCTCCTGATACTTTTATTCTGTGTTGAATTATACTGTAGTAGCTCCGTTCATCACTAACGGATGTGCTACATAGCATTTCACAACTTTCTTTTGCCACCCATCGCTTGTAGAGTTTAATTAACGTAATATACGCGAGTCACTCATGTCGTGTTCGGTATTTGCATATACTGCTTCAACAATCCACGATAGCCTATATTGCCAAATATTCAAAGACGTGTACGTATAATGCAAAAATGAAATATGGTGCTCGAGCCGTACGTTCGAGTGACGACTGAATATATATCCGCCCACTTGTGCATTGTAATCGTGTCGCCACACGACAGACAAACGTAATATTCAACAGCCATTTATGCTTGTAGAACAAATAGATCTCCGAAAATAGCAAACAATGGCTAAGAGCTAACAGAGGGGTTAACTTATCGATTGAAAAGTGAGATTTGAGACTCATTTTTGCCATTTCTATTTGTAAATATGCCAACATGAGGAGTCGAATTTATTCATGCAATGATACTTTCGTTAGATGAGTTTAATGCACGACAATAGTGTGCATGACATGGAGTCACACACACTAAAAAACATTCTATACATTCGATACTTATAGTTACTGCTTTTGTAGCTATTTCCACTACTATGTCAAACATATAGTAATTAAAAATTCGCTCCCCCGAACACGACAATCATATATTGTAAAAACGTGTATGCACTGCAAATAAATGGCATGATATTTTCATACGCATAGATTGTAATTATATGAACACAATTCCTGCGTCCTGAAACAAGCTGACAACGAGGTTGGGACAAAAGCTTCCTGTATGATAAGTAGAAAAATCATTATGGTTTATTTGTCAATAGTTGTCGAAAACCCATATGTACCTTTCTCTGAGCACCATATACATCTATTATTAACAATACCGATCGTGAAGGTGTACTTTGCACCCCGGTTACTGAGCTACAATATGATTATTTAATGAGTGTGATCACAAAGAGTTATATATTTCAAACATAACAAAAAAGGTTTTGTGAGGTAAGAGAGATTGCCAGCGGTAGTTGCCGCCGAACAACCTCGCTACAAACCACCTATATCTCCCAAAAAGTATCAAAAAGATACCTGATACTGTTGAGGGTATAGTGACACCTCCCACCAACTTGTGTAGACATGTGTAAAATGGTCGACAACGGCTGCCAATAACCCCAGTAGCTTCACTGGACATTAGCGTGACGCAATTAATGCTTTGGGTTTTGTTTTGTGGAAGAAAAATGCAGTTTAAACTTAATTTTTTTTCGAGGCAATAGAATTCAGTTCACTATAGGAGTAGCAGTTATTGACACAACTAATGGGTTTGAGTGAGAAGCGCTGAGAGATAGGCTAACCGAAAATACCCATGCAAACCTTAACCTCTCAATTATTTACACAAATACACAAACGCTTACTTACTTAGCCAAGCATGCCATCTCAAATATGAGTATTCAGTTCATAGTTAACCCTGTTAGACAAGAGACGGTTGCTGCTTGTTTGGTGCCCCGCCCCGCCCTATATACACGGCATTCTAGTGCAATAAAGGATTTGCATATTGGATGAGAAGAACAACAGAAAGACGGAGACCAGCAGCGATGTAGAAAGGATAACTAACTAAAGTTTGCGTTAGTTACGCAATTATTTGATACAGGGCAAAACCAAGTCCACTGATAATGTATTTCGGAGAATTGAAGCAACATCACAACAAGCATTTAATGCCCTGTTGAAGCGCCGTTCCTTATCCATGCTATCGTGGATGGATCAACAACATAGTGAACCCAATTCTATGAAAACATGCCAACCTTCATGATTAGGCAGTTTAAGCCTCAATCCGAATTTTATTGAAAAAGCATTGTCTGAAGTTCGACCACAAAACAACATGCTGACATTGTTTATATAGAGGTTCGTTTTGCTGGAAGTTATGAAGGGTCAAATGACTCTCTGATGACTTTAAAATGTTTTATAAGTCGGATGTAGTGATGTAGCACCACACAAAAAAGAGCAACGAATCTGATTATCTGAAGAATCTATGAGTATGCTGGTGGGTCTTATGCAATCCCGTGGACATTTATCTTACACCCATATCCAGAGGAACCATCTTCTGAGCACCATATAAATCTATCGATTGCCATAGCCTGAGTGTGGGTGAGCATATCATATCTTCATCTGCGTCTTAAAGTCCCCAAATTTAACATTGTAATTGTTTCCTTATCTGGTAGGGCTGAAAGGATTGATTCAAATATTGACGCTGAAAACGGTGACCATTGGTTATATGTGAAATAGAGCTTTTCTACCACGAAGTATGACAGATTCCCGGTGAGGTAGCCTTCCAGGCATAAGCAAGATAAATTGCTCCAATTCTAGATGTATCCATGGGACTATTGCGGGCGCTGTGATGCATAACGGCGCTGTAGGCTGCCGTGGCATGTTTTTTTCACCTCCATAAACATGAAATAAATATGTTATATTGCAAAGAATGGAAGGCCGAATCCGCGTGAGTGATTCGAATGGGTATGAAAAATGTACATGATATTCAGTTCCGATCAACCAGATTGAGACAAAATAGGGTATTGAACTATCATCTCCTTCCCACCAGCTGCAATAAAATCCATCCAACATGGCAGTTTTATTCATCTTCCCATCTCTCACTCACTCATCCATCCCGTTCGCTCATTCATTCCCGTCTCTCTCCCATTTTCTCAATCACTTCATGCCCGTCAGGGTGAACAGCCGAACTGCTCATCACGGTGTGTTCCATATGTGTTTTGTCGTGACTAATGAGAGTCATTACTACGCTTATTGAGATATAACGAACAATAATGGAGTGTATATACAAAAATATAAACATTTCATGCATCGTCGTTTATATGCAAATATGCTACATGCTGAAAACGTTGCGGTATCTTTTTGCATATGATGAGGCTTCGCGCATTTTTCAGCAAAACAAATGACCAAGAAGTGGGCCTCCATGTTTCCATCTAGGACTACGCTTAATATTTGCTTCCATTTTGGCCATTACATTATTAATCATACCACCTTTAACAAGACTTATAGGCACGACTAATAGACAGACTTATAGGCAACTAAAGATCATACCCTCAGACTCGACATATCTGTTCGTTCATATCTGCTTAATGCATCCATCCATTGTCAATATTCATCAGCCTGGAGCAATTAACTCAAAGCTCTTCCAGGCGGGAAGGAAATAAGCAATCTGGACAACGACAAACCAGGTCGACCATGTGTTGTGAATTGCATATTTGAATTTCAGTTGTCGGAAAGAATTATTGATTCAGTAAGCTCTCTCTATAGTCGCAGATGGTGAATTCACATACAATACAAAACAGTTTGAATGAACAACGGCCTCGTTCTCGATTCGTTAAGTATTCAACATGTCAGAGTTTCAGGACATTATGCGTCGACAGTTTAACAACCCCATTAGTTGCTTAGGAAATGCGATTTAGCATTATTTGATCTAAGCAAACAGCATATTGATGGCGGTTTATTATTGCGACCAAGGTTCACAAAGAGTGTTTCAAAGTCATAATGATAAAGATATACTTAACATAGTATCACACATGCCTCGAGAAATATCCAACGATTCGAAGAAAAAACTTTATATGTTGATATAATTTGTCTTTATATTGTGATGTATTAACTACCATCGTATGAAGTTTTCCGTCAAAACTGAAATGAGATATGCCAGAGGTGTTTGCAATGAGTGTCCAGCAATAGATATCTGCTAGAAAGCAACAAATCGATGGCCGCATCGCCAATCAATATATCAGCTACAAGACGAACCATTCTTATCTTTAAACCGTCAATCATCCACACCTAATCATCACAGATCATTTTCAACGATTTCTCGTTATACCTGACTTATATTATTCTTCAACCCATACTTGCCTTACCAATATGTAATTCATCGAGCTAAATTAAAAAACACCCTTGATATTTTCAGGTAGATACACCTGATCAAACTATGTTATCAGCGTATGTTGACGTGCAATGACATGGCTGAGCGGCCAGTGTATCTAGCATATGAATAGCGAATTAGCAGGCAAAGCTTATGCTCGGAATAGTTGCGCAATCACGGCGGGTGTAGCAGAGACCTAATAATGAACTGCTTCTATCACGCCAAGAGGATGTTAAACCTTACAACATACGTGGTAGAGTGCAATTATTTACTTGCCATGGTTCGTGGCGGAAATGTTTAGTGCAATCAATTCTTATTGTGCAACACCCGCAATATGAATCTAATTTTTTCAAACAGGGTACATAAAAAGGTTTCTAAAACGCATCTTTGAGTACATTTCAAATTAACTATGCGAATCCAAGGTGGCAGCATATAAGTCGCGTAACATATTGTGCACCAACTAATGCTCTTCAACAAGACAAACGAAACGTAAGTCAACGTAAATCCAACCAAACTAACTGCAAACGTACATAGTCGGTTGCATTTGCCAAACCCCTAATCAACACATTAAAGCACCCATACAGTCAATTACACGTGTGTGCTGCGCACTTAGTTTGCACTTACACAATAAGTTGCCACCGCAATCTCATTTTGTCCCGCTGAGATGATACATCCTATTGTGTGGCTTAAAAGGGGCCTGGTTGCATTCGTATATCTTATCTACGGACCACATTGTGCCACCGTAGAATACAGTATTTTAGTGTTCCTTATAAAAATTTGCTTATGGCAATTGACCAGCTGCACCAAGGTATGTCAGACATGCATCACCTTTAGTGACTTCGTATAGTTTAACTCATTCCGGTAAAAAAGCATGAACATTGACTGACCTAGGTGCCAAATTCCTTCGCAACCAGCGCACAGTGTTGACACGATATATGATGTTTTTCACCTGTTGCGTGGCGTATCTATCGACGTTTAATGTACTGACTGTTGTAAGACCTGGCGTCAGTTTTTTTTCCTATCATCGCCTGGCCAACATAGTCAAGGTCCCCTAGCCCCTTGGCTGCAGGCCCTGTTTACATGTTAATGATATTTAATACTCCCGCCACGGTCTAGGCTAACAAGATCCCTTGAACTTGACTAGCATCCCAGATTTGGTTGCTCCGTGTCTCTTGGGGACTTTTGAGTCATTGTCTCTAATTGAAAATTGTATGAAAATATGTAGGCACGCTTGTATGCAGAAGGTTGTGAGCAGGTGCATATTTGTTTATTTTAATGTGTGGATTTGTTTGTGGGTGCGTGTGTGTGTTTTTTGTTGTGCAATGGTGATGATAGGTACTATGGTCGAATACATTTCGCTGTTAAGTCCTGCCACAGCCATTGAACAAACATTGTTATGTTTCGCTACATGAAGATGGGCACGCTGTTTTCTTTTCAGCTAAATTGAACCGCAGTTGGTGACAGATGGTGGCTTGATCAGTCGCTTTCATCTGATATCGTTGCAAATCGGCCCTTGTTAACAATTACGTGTAATCCGCTGAGTAAGATATGCGTAACGTAAAAGACATTCCATCTTACCAACAAAATGGAGTTTGCTATGTTAATCATGTTGACCTTAGGGTTGTGTTTGTGACGCTAGGAGACAGATGACGTTTTCCTTTGGTGTCTCGTTTGTGGCCACAAGGCCGACGAGATCGGCTCATCACCTGTGTCGGGTGAAAGTCAGATACAAACGTCACTTTCCCCGAAGAAAACCATTCAAGAAGGTTGATTAAACGACTACAATTCTGTGGCACAGGCTCTCGCATAGGTATCCGTTTCGTTCATTGTCAAAGCCAATTTATGTAGGTTTGTCACATCTCGCACAGCGTACTGCGTAGCTAAACCAGGCCAAGGTTAAGTCAGTTCCTTTGTTCTCAAAATGGCAGCGCACTGATCGCATCTAGGACAGGCTATTGCGACTTCTAGTTTTAGTTCATACAAGCATGTCTCTCTCTTTCGGTAATCAAAGTCAATACGTCTGAATATGAATCAGTTAATGAACACACACTTTGTTTTGAATATCTCAGAGAATGCTTGTCATAGAAGTTGCCATTTTGCTATCATGTTTGTAATAAATTACCAGTGTTCTCCAGCGTAGCGCTCGTTTTGATTAGACCAACTGGATTTGCTTTCCCTGATGAGCGAGTGGCTTTGAGTACTGCGGGTCGATCAGGTGATTCAACCAATTTCACTCACGGCCCCTTTCGATGTGATATGAGCCGAGGATGAAGTTATGCCATTGAAGGATAACCAATCAAGGGTTAATTTGTTAGTAAATCGGAGCTACTAAGCCCAATACTCTTTAATATAAATAAATAATAACGCCTTCCGTCGGTACAAAGGAAGCTGCTTTTCCCAACAATCAGCCACGTCAATCCTGTGGTTCTTTTCATCTTTCCACGAATTGTACAAGATTCTTCACACTGTCATACATCCATCCGCTTATATCAAGCACCGTGCATGCCAGAAAAATAAGACATAAGTTGATTGTTTGATAATCGATGTCCGTACATTGATGACTCTGCCGCTTCTCCTGTCTGATACGTGGCATATAGTGCATTGGACATGGCTAATCACATCGGCATAGGATGGACATTCACAGTACCCGAGTCACTTGATGAGATAACCAGATGTTTCGGTCGAAAGATGTGTTAAACCTATGGCCAATGGAAAATAAGCAAGAGCCAATGAAACCATCCCAGCTCCACACAGCTAAACTGCATTCCAATAGCCACAAAGAAAGCTTTACACACTAACCACATTTGCGTAAATGAAAGGACGGCTCCTCTGCTGATAAAGAATATGCAGCTCTGCGTCTGACAGAAACGATATAAAAGGCTTCCAAAATAGACTCAATGATATCGTGGCCCCTCGAATGTTAGGATTATTACATCTGAAGTCAACAATTAGACTGGAGACCTTCTATGACCACATAAGATTTTTTTGACAGATGGAAAGAATATTTTCAGAAGTATATAAGCACGGAGGTTCAAATTGGCTAAAGAGACAACTTCAACTGATCACCGAGGCCCGGGTAGAGAGTTCAGTTCCACAAGTGTGGACGAAAGCAAGCCTTCTACAAAAAGGGAGTAAAAACAGACTGTTGTCCATAGCTGGAAAGATCATTGCCAGGCTTCGCCTTAGCAGTAGATCTTTTCACATCATGCCAGAAGTAATTCCAAAGACACATATTCAGATAAATACCGGAGCACTGAAGACATGATATTCTATCTCAGCGAATTACACAGAAGTACATAGACAAGACTTAACACTGTACACTCTACATTTAACAAGACTTTCGACACAGTAGGGAGGACAGGACTATGGCAGCAACTCAGGAAATATGGAAGCCCAGAGTAGCTAACAACCTTGATTGTATCTCTACAAACGGGAATTTCGACAAAGCTTTGTGATGGGGAGAATCCTCGGAAACGCTTGATATAGCAGACGGTACCAGGCAAGGATGCGTACAATGTGATAGGCTCTTCTCTATCTTCCTACCGGCAATGCTTGAAGTGGCAATCCGAGACATGGAGGAGGGCGTCTATATTTAGTCAAGACATAGTGCTGACCTCTTCAATGTCGCGCACTTCAGAGCAAATAATACGAATACTCTAATACATACAGGAGAGCTACTGTTCGCGGACAGCAGTGCACTGTTTTCCTAGTCTACCGAATAGATGCAACAAATAATGAATGCTATCTCGGTTCGGCCGAAACATCAACACCAAGAAGACTGAAATGCTATGGAAAACGAAATCTACGAGAACAAAAGAATTTGACATCATGGTCGATGGTACCAAGCCAAACGCTGTCGCAGAATTCACTCATAAGACGGACAAATCGACGCTGAAATACAAAAAAGAATGGCGAAAGCCAGCATATCCATTGACCGACTACATATGGGATTAAGGACCAACAACCACGTGTCCCTGCTGGTCAAAGGTATGATAAACAGAGCAGTCCTTGACAGTGTACAGAAGACACGTGAAAAAGGTACACGCATTCATCATGACGATTACCTGGAAGGCAAGGTCACAACCAAGGATATATTCCAACAAGCAGAATTGCCGTTGATGGATGCTCTTCTTATATTCATATATATATATATATATATATATATATATATATATATATATATATATATATATATATATATATATATATATATATATATATATATATCTATATAATATATATATATATATATATATATATATATATATATATATATATATATATATATATATATATATATCTATATATATATATATATATATATATATATATATATTACAAAGTCAGTGGTTAATCAATTTTTCAACAAAATGAAGTAACGGTGAAAATAATGTATAGGCAATACGTGTACACACACATAGGCACACCAACACTACGTGGACGTGATCATTGGAATGAGCCGGACAACATCGATGTTCCACAAATTGCATTACTAACATAATGGCGTTGACCAGCTGATCTAGTGAGCTCTGTGAAGTATGACTAATGGACTAGCGAGCTGCTAACACGGTCATCATGTCGGAATTCGCACTGTGCTGAGTATATTCTCGTGTAAGGTGCACCAATGACACATGCC
This sequence comes from Urechis unicinctus, assembly GCA_034190875.2. Lineage (NCBI taxonomy): Eukaryota > Metazoa > Annelida > Polychaeta > Xenopneusta > Urechidae > Urechis > Urechis unicinctus. The sequence goes on along the minus strand of CM067352.1, from coordinate 19,973,617 downwards.
TATAGGCTACCGTGAATCGCTGAGCCGACCGGCTAAACTTTTAAGCCCTGACACCATCAGGATCATGGATTATAGATTCCTTTGTCCTTAACTGCAATTATGTTTATCTATGCATACAGCTCGGAGATCATATGTTAGCATGCATGCTTTGGCATCATTAGGCTACATATAGGTTCTATTGCTACCGAACATGTCTCAGCGTATCAATGTAAGATTTCAATGACTGCCAACTTGACAATAACTAAATTAATGTCATTAAATATACTGGACATCGTTATCAATACACATAACCACATACATCAGCTGCCGACGCAGTAAAACCTCAATAAAACCAGATTGTCGCATATTACAAAAGAGAGTGATCACTTCACTAGGATATATCAAGCATGGACATTTCGACAGTAAAGTTCTTTAAAATAATAATATCATGGCACGTCTTCGCACAAAGTGGCAGATTTTCATGAACACTAGCTCTATACAGTTGGAATATTTATATACGGCTTGCTGTTGGGGTGGAAATATTGTTAACTAAAAATGCTTAATGTTATCTTAAACGCATTATTACTTCTGTGTGCAGGTTGGCATATGATGTGGAGCGTTGATATCTTGCGACCCCAAGGAGTAGTCATAAGATATGTAATCTAGTGCTTGACACAATTTCGTCACAGCGCGCTTTGATATGCGAAAGCAATATGCCGATAAGAGGAGCAGCGTAAATGTTTGCGATATGTTGTTGTATATAATGAAGATTGATGACGATTTTAATTTTTCAGTCATCGCGGTACGATGCTTAAGATTAGCGAATGGGCTTAGCAGTGTCACATTTTGATGTTTATTGTGTATCACGTATCCATTGAACATTATGTCGCATTGACTCTACTTTGCTCTCGAACTTACCTCAACGTAGAACAGATGGTACCATGTTTGTGTCGGAGCACAGAGTCACATCACCCAAACAATGTCTATCAAGAGGCTTGGAAATACGAGCCATGCTCAAATACGTTTTTATGACATATTTTGTCGTTGCCTATTAACCCTCCATCGTATGCTACTTGGCTGCGACCATTTCTCTAACGCAGACTGGTATGGACGCCGCCAAAGAGTGCGTCTGTCCCAGCGCAAGAATCCGACGTCATTATTAGCTGTGAATGGTTTCCTCCCGGGCAGAGGAAAATATGTGGCTCTACAATATCTGCGCATCGCGTTTATCGTGCATCGCGATTACGTATGTCAGCATAACAAAGCAATACATACAATCTTTAAAATAATAATATCATGGCACGTCTTCGCACAAAGTGGCAGATTTTCATGAACACTAGCTCTATACAGTTGGAATATTTATATACGGCTTGCTGTTGGGGTGGAAATATTGTTAACTAAAAATGCTTAATGTTATCTTAAACGCATTATTACTTCTGTGTGCAGGTTGGCATATGATGTGGAGCGTTGATATCTTGCGACCCCAAGGAGTAGTCATAAGATATGTAATCTAGTGCTTGACACAATTTCGTCACAGCGCGCTTTGATATGCGAAAGCAATATGCCGATAAGAGGAGCAGCGTAAATGTTTGCGATATGTTGTTGTATATAATGAAGATTGATGACGATTTTAATTTTTCAGTCATCGCGGTACGATGCTTAAGATTAGCGAATGGGCTTAGCAGTGTCACATTTTGATGTTTATTGTGTATCACGTATCCATTGAACATTATGTCGCATTGACTCTACTTTGCTCTCGAACTTACCTCAACGTAGAACAGATGGTACCATGTTTGTGTCGGAGCACAGAGTCACATCACCCAAACAATGTCTATCAAGAGGCTTGGAAATACGAGCCATGCTCAAATACGTTTTTATGACATATTTTGTCGTTGCCTATTAACCCTCCATCGTATGCTACTTGGCTGCGACCATTTCTCTAACGCAGACTGGTATGGACGCCGCCAAAGAGTGCGTCTGTCCCAGCGCAAGAATCCGACGTCATTATTAGCTGTGAATGGTTTCCTCCCGGGCAGAGGAAAATATGTGGCTCTACAATATCTGCGCATCGCGTTTATCGTGCATCGCGATTACGTATGTCAGCATAACAAAGCAATACATACAATCAAAGCCTCACAATTATAAGCACGTTTTGTTATCCCGATCAAATTCATTAGTCTCACCAAAGATGATTCAACGGAGCCATCTGCTTAGCCAACGACGCACAAGCTTTATTTTCTGTGAACGCAACACGCACAATTCATATCAATGGCATAGTGTAACACACTATTTAGAAGCTTGCAACAGTAGCTTGATATTCCTACGCATAGGTAGAATTTTTGCACCAACTGTCCTAATAATTGACAATAAAAGAGTACCAAGGCCACTTATATTTGCAGAGTAACTTTTGTGCATTCTAAGGAAATGAAAATGCATCAGTTGTAACGATCCATTATGTACACATTTATTGATACTTCCCAAAGATTGACTTCATAGCATTTGTGAACACACGTTAAACGCCTTTCTAGAGCTGGTAATATATGTAACGTAAGATCGTTGATGGTGAAAGCCTAGCAAAGTTCATGTTGGAAATAAACCAAAGAAAGGCGATATCATAAGCATCACTATTTACAAGAGCGACATCTACCCAAGCACGCATTCTAATCATTTAAGTGCTGTCAAATTAATTACATACATTTTCTGTTCCCCGGACCTCTAATTCAAGTCACTATATGTATCATGTTAGTCGACATGATACATGAACTTAATGTCGCTGAGCACGACCAACAATGCGAACATATCAGGAGCAAGTCTTGATTATGTTTCAGCGATCAGTGTAGCTGTGGATATTGGTTGACGCTTTGAGTCAATGACCAAAGATATGTGCAGCCTGAAACATCACCGACGTGTTAGTCGTCTGTGGTGGTGTTCATTGTGAAATACCTCAGTTTCAGAACCTACATAATAATGTTAGTCACGCTACGTTTGCTTTGATAATGCTGGCATATCAGCCCATTATCGGGGGTCTTCGTTCGATAGAACAGACAAGGCATTAAATGAGGTTGTCGCATTAAGCAGCCTAATGGGTTACAACGCGCCTCAGTGCCTCATGACCAATGGCTTACCTTTCTCACCCTGACAGCCACTACTGTGATGAATGTTGCCTTAGAGACTACATGCGGCGCGATGGAAGTAACATCAGTTGAATTTCACGCTGTGGATATTGATATACATATGCAGGTGATCTCATATGGTGTAAAAACACTTATACGATCATATCATGAAATAATATTGGGACCAACGTTTACAGCCCCATGTCGTATAGTATGCCTTGGCGTATAAATATTTGGATGTATTGTCTTGACTGAATCGATCCCATGCCTCTTTCACAATTCAGCATGCCTCTTCAATTGAGAATAGTTCTGGAAAATATCCTTAACATGAGAGGTAAATAAAAGTGACTGTCAATTGCAGAAGTATTTTATCCTCAATAATGAAGGTACAATTACGCATATATATTCATTGACTGATCTGCCACTTACCAATCAAAATCAATTGAACTGATTTCCAATTCATGGAAAATCGATTGCATAGAAATCAGATGACCATGTGAGATATCAACGATAGTTCAATAAAAGGAGTTCGGTGAGATCAAGTTAATTGTTTAAACGATTACAATTCAGTTCAATAATGTGGCTTTTGTATGGACTATTCAGGTTATGAAACTCATCCTGGTGTTGCTGATGCATATTGTCACAAGCAGCTCATGGCGTCCTTTATTGGTCATAGCGCCATTTGCCTGTAGTCTTTGAGGACCTAGGCATTATATAATTTACTGTCACATATGTATGACACCACTGTAGACGCCGCTCATATAATAAACATGTGTTATGAATACGAGTTCCTTACAGAAGCTTCATACTGAGGCAATTGACCAAATTTGTCATGCCTGTCGTATTATAACCTATTTAAATGCATGGACAAAAATGGCTCTGAATGAGAGGCTTTCTTTACCAAAGGACACATATAGCTCGTCGGAACGGGCAAATGCCTCCCATATTAGGAAAATAGGACAAATCTATCTAATTGCCAGATATTCATTGTGCTCCGGATAGGTGTGATGTTTAATAGTATGACTACATGTTTTCAATTGTTGTTCTTCTATTGCCCAATGCATTCACGGAATAGTGTCAAATGGAAGAAACGTTTGGTTTTGTGTTTATGCTCACAGGAACTTAATGTCAGTAGGTTAGACAATCGGCTCTGTGTGATCTATCTCTTGTTGGGAGAAACTGCATCTACGCAACCTTGACTTTAAAAAAGTCAGTTAATAACCGATTGTACATTGATTGACTGGTTAATTAAGCCACGCATTAACAAACGTGATACTGAGAAACCATAGCTAATCAACGCATTGACGTCCGAGGCGTGGTGTGTCAGCAATGATACTAGACTTGGCTGGTTTATTGTAAAGCCGCCTCTCAAGGGAATTAAGGCACTCAGATGTTATGTCTTCTCAGTGTGGGTGCAGATGGCGCTTTTATCAAACTAAGAGGTTAGAAACTATTTGGTAATGCTGGGATTACCCGTGAGTGGTTTTTTTACGACCAGTCGGGGGATATCTCTAATAGTCGCGACCGGATCTCGTGTCAGGGCACCCACCGAACAGAGTTAATTATTTTGTATGACACCTTTGCGAGACATGTGATGCTCTACTACGAATTACTGAGCAGTCTCGGCCATTAGATACAGCGTCAGAGCACCAATATGATCATGCATCAGAAATTGTTGTTTGCCCATTACCAAGATAATACAACACAATACGTTCAGGTTGTATGAGCAAGTGCTGTCTGTCATATTGGTGCCGCCATTTGACTCAGATTAGATGTGGGTGCCTTGTCAATACACTTAGCTAAGTAACATCTAGCCTGTGATCTTTGTAAGATGTTTTGGAAGATGTTAGACGCATGCCATATTGTGCATATCAATTCATGAGCAAACTGTTGTTTAGCTCCACAGACAGGTATATCATTTGACACAATCAGTTAATATTGCACTGAGCAACAGTTAACACGAGAAATGATGGCCCGGCAGGACGTCTTGGTGACGCCATGTAATTGTCCCTAGCAATCAAACGAAATACACATCTAACGCGAAGACATGAAAAATGAATTTTCATATCCATGAATGGTTATCAAAAAGGTGAGTAAGCACCCACATGATGATTCGTCACAGGCAATTTAATCCAGCAAGAGAGACTTACAGAGATCATCACTCCAATTTCATTTGTTTTGGCGCCACATTTTTATGGTTAATGTGTAAATTGATAAACATTTACACAGCAGCGGATAACCATAAAAGCAAGGGACACGATCTATTCCAAGTCATTCTCGATCAATGAATACAGGCTGCTTGAAACATAAATTTGCCGTTGCGTTTGATAGTATCTAACCCACCGTCTGATCGGTGCTATACAAATTATAGCCTTTGAAAGAACAAATGTGCTCCGCGTTGTACCTGAGCCTGACTTAAAGCCTTTGTATGAGGCATGGCACCGTCGGAGATAGAATTTAAGCAGGACATGGAGTACAAATACCTGACGCACTGCATGATGATGAGTGGAGGATGGGGCGCGATCGAAACATACCCTCAAGCATTTCACAGCAGACCACAAACCAAACTTATCGCGGCCGTGACTTTTGATGGAAGAGGCCTGCAATACGTTATTACCACACTTATCCGTGAAACTGTTGATTGTCGAATAGAACTTATACGACCGCTAACATTCAAAAAAGGAATCCTAAATAGCAAACACAAGCAGCACCTTCGGGCCTGACCCTAGCGACATAGTTGTAATTCAGAATTGTACTTTGGACACAGGTGAAACAAACTATAAATGACTGAAAGCATATTTAGCATAATTCTAATGATAAGATATTCAGCCACAGATTACGATAATATGCAATAGAAAGGTAATACGATGATACGATTTCTTTCATTGTCAAAGCTTATTTATATAGGTTTGTCACATAACGCACAGCGTACTGCTTAGCTAAAACAGGCCAAATTTAAGTCAGTAATTCCTTTGTTCTCAAAATGGCAGCGCACTGATCGCATCTAGGACAGGCTATTGCGACTTCCAGTTTTAGTTCATACAAGCATGTCTCTCTCTTTCGGTAATCAAAGTCAATACGTCTGAATATGAATCAGTTAATGATCACACAATTTGTTTTGAATATCTCAGAGAATGCTTGTCATAGAAGTTGCCATTTTGCGATCATGTTTGTAATAAATTACCAGTGTTCTCCAGCGTAGCGCTCGTTTTGATTGGACCAACTGGATTTGCTTTCCCTCATGAGCGAGTGGCTTTGAGTACTGCGGGTCGATCAGGTGATTCAGACCACTTCACTCGCGCCCCTTTCGATGTGATATTAGCCGAGGATGATGTTATGCCATTGAAGGATAACCAATCAAGGGTTAATTTGTTAGTAAATCGGAGCTACTAAGCCCAATACTCTTTAATAGAAATAAATAATAACGCCTTCCGTCAATACAAAGGAAGCTGCTTTTCCCAACAATCAGCCACGTCAATCCTGTGGTTCTTTTCATCTTTCCACGATAATCGATGTCCGTACAGTCTGATACGTGGCATATAGTGCATTGGACATCGCTAATCACATCGGCATAGGATGGACATTCATATATATATATATATATATATATATATATATATATATATATATATATATATATATATATATATATATATATATATATATATATATATATATATATATATTACAAATTCAGTTGTTAATCAATTTTTCAACAAAATGAAGTAACGGTGAAAATAATGTATAGGCAATACGCATACACACACATAGGCACACCAACACTACGTGGACGTGATCATTGGAATGAGCCGGACATCATCGATGTTCCACAAATTGCATTACTAACATAATGGCGTAGACCAGCTGATCTAGTGAGCTCTGTGAAGTATGACTAATGGACTAGCTAGCTGCTAACACGGTTATCATGACGGTATTCGCACTAAACTGAGTGGATTCTCGTGTAAGGTGCACCAATGACACATGGCTATAGGCTACCGTGAATCGCTGAGCCGACCGGCTAAACTTTTAAGCACTGACACCCTCAGGATCATGGATGGTAGATTCCTTTGTCCTTTACTGCAATTACATTTATCAATGCATACAGCTCGGAGTTCATATGTTAGCATGCATGCTTTGGCATCATTAGGCTACATATAGGTTCTATTGCTACCAAACATGCCTCAGCGTATCAATGTAAGATTTCAATGACTGCCTACTCGACAATAACAACATTTATGTCATTAGATATACTGGACATCGTTATCAATACACATAACCACATACATCAGCTGCCGACGCAGTAAAACCTCAATAAAACCAGATTGTCGCATATTACAAAAGAGAGTGATCACTTCACTAGGATATATCAAGCATGGACATTTCGACAGTAAAGTTCTTTAAAATAATAATATCATGGCACGTCTTCGCACAAAGTGGCAGATTTTCATGAACACTAGCTCTATACAGTTGGAATATTTATATACGGCTTGCTGTTGGGGTGGAAATATTGTTAACTAAAAATGCTTAATGTTATCTTAAACGCATTATTACTTCTGTGTGCAGGTTGGCATATGATGTGGAGCGTTGATATCTTGCGACCCCAAGGAGTAGTCATAAGATATGTAATCTAGTGCTTGACACAATTTCGTCACAGCGCGCTTTGATATGCGAAAGCAATATGCCGATAAGAGGAGCAGCGTAAATGTTTGCGATATGTTGTTGTATATAATGAAGATTGATGACGATTTTAATTTTTCAGTCATCGCGGTACGATGCTTAAGATTAGCGAATGGGCTTAGCAGTGTCACATTTTGATGTTTATTGTGTATCACGTATCCATTGAACATTATGTCGCATTGACTCTACTTTGCTCTCGAACTTACCTCAACGTAGAACAGATGGTACCATGTTTGTGTCGGAGCACAGAGTCACATCACCCAAACAATGTCTATCAAGAGGCTTGGAAATACGAGCCATGCTCAAATACGTTTTTATGACATATTTTGTCGTTGCCTATTAACCCTCCATCGTATGCTACTTGGCTGCGACCATTTCTCTAACGCAGACTGGTATGGACGCCGCCAAAGAGTGCGTCTGTCCCAGCGCAAGAATCCGACGTCATTATTAGCTGTGAATGGTTTCCTCCCGGGCAGAGGAAAATATGTGGCTCTACAATATCTGCGCATCGCGTTTATCGTGCATCGCGATTACGTATGTCAGCATAACAAAGCAATACATACAATCAAAGCCTCACAATTATAAGCACGTTTTGTTATCCCGATCAAATTCATTAGTCTCACCAAAGATGATTCAACGGAGCCATCTGCTTAGCCAACGACGCACAAGCTTTATTTTCTGTGAACGCAACACGCACAATTCATATCAATGGCATAGTGTAACACACTATTTAGAAGCTTGCAACAGTAGCTTGATATTCCTACGCATAGGTAGAATTTTTGCACCAACTGTCCTAATAATTGACAATAAAAGAGTACCAAGGCCACTTATATTTGCAGAGTAACTTTTGTGCATTCTAAGGAAATGAAAATGCATCAGTTGTAACGATCCATTATGTACACATTTATTGATACTTCCCAAAGATTGACTTCATAGCATTTGTGAACACACGTTAAACGCCTTTCTAGAGCTGGTAATATATGTAACGTAAGATCGTTGATGGTGAAAGCCTAGCAAAGCTCAAGTTGGAAATAAACCAAAGAAAGGCGTTATCATAAGCATCACTATTTACAGGAGCATTCTAATAATTAGAGCGCAGTCAAATTGATTACAAACATTTTCTGTTCCCCGGACATCGATTTCAAGTCACTATTTGTATCATGTTAGTCGACATGATACATGAACTAAATGTCGCTAAGCACGACCAACAATGCGAACATATCAGGAGCAGGTCTTGATTATGTTTCAGCAATCAGTGTAGCTGTGGATATTGGTTGACGCTTTTAGTGAATGACCAAGGATATGTGCAGCCTGAAACATCACCGACGTGTTAGACGTCTATGGTGGTGTTCATTGTGAAATACCTCAGTTTCAGATCCTACATAATAATGTTAGTCACGCTACGTTTGCTTGGATAATGCTGGCATATCAGCCCATTATCGGGGGTCTTCGTTCGATAAAACAGACAAGGCATTAAATGAAGTTGTCGCATTAAGCAGCCTAATGGGTTACAACGCGCCTCAGTGCCTCATGACCAATGGCTTACCTTTCTCACCCTGACAGCCACTACTGTGATGAATGTTGCCTTAGAGACCACATGCGGCGCGATGGAAGTAACATCAATGGAGCAAACGACAGTAGCAATACGTCTTTTTGGCAATGCGCATTTATATTATTAAAAGAAATGAATGACAAAATACCAAGTAATTGTTGAACTTATCTGCTGTATTTTAGACAGAATCCGTATATTTATATATATATACTGCGGTACGCGTGATTGAATGATCTGTATATGTATTTCTGTTTCACTGTTGAAATTGGTTGAATTTCACGCTGTGGATATTGATATACATATGCAGGTGATCTCATATGGTGTAAAAACACATATACGATCATATCATGAAACAATATTGGGACCAACGTTTACAGCCCGATGTCGTATAGTATGCCTTGGCGTATAAATATTTGGATGTATTGTCTTGACTGAATCGATCCCATGCCCCTTTCACAATTCAGCATGCCTCTTCAAATGAGAATAGTTCTGGAAAATATCCTTAACATGAGAGGTAAATAAAAGTGACTGTCAATTGCAGAAGTATTTTATCCTCAATAATGAAGGTACAATTACGCATATATATTCATTGACTGATCTGCCACTTACCAATCAAAATCAATTGAACTGATTTCCGATTCATGGAAAACCGATTGCATAGAAATCAGACGACCATGTGAGATATCAACGATAGTTCAATAAAAGGAGTTCGGTGAGATCAAGTTAATTGTTTAAACGATTACAATTCAGTTCAATAATGTGGCTTTTGTATGGACTATTCAGGTTATGAAACTCATCCTGGTGTTGCTGATGCATATTGTCACAGCTCATGGCGTCCTTTATTGGTCATAGCGCCGTTTACCTGTAGTCTTTGAGGACCTAGGCATTATATAATTTAATGTCACATATGTATGACACCACTGTAGACGTCGCTCATATAATAAACATGTCTTACGAATTCGAGTTCCTTACAGAAGCTTCATACTGAGGCAATTGACCAAATTTTTCATGCCTGTCGTATTATAACCTATTTAAATGCATGGACAAAAATGGCTCTGAATGAGAGGCTATCTCTTCCAAAGGGTACATATAGCTCGTCGGAACTGGCAAATGCCTCCCATATTAGGAAAATAGGACAAATCTATCTAATTGCAAGATATTCATTGTGCTCCGGATAGGTGTGATGTTTAATAGTATGACTACATGTTTTCAATTGTTGTTCTTCTATTGCCCAATGCATTCATGGAATAGTGTCAAATGGAAGAAACGTTTAGTTTTGTGTTTATGCTCACATGAACTTAATGTTAGTAGGTTGGACTATCGCTCTGTGTGATCTATCTCTTGTTGGGAGAAACTGCATCTACGCAAACTTGACTTTAAAAAAGTCAGTTAATAACCGATTGTACATTGATCGACTGGTTAATTAAGCCACGCATTAACAAACGTGATACTGAGAAACCATTAACGTCCGAAGCTTCTAGACTTATTGTAAAGCCGCCTCTCAAGGGTATTAAGGCACTCAGATGTTATGTCTTCTCAGTGTTGGTGCAGATGGCGCTTTTATCAACCTATAGGTTAGAAACTATTTGGTAATGCTGAGGTTACCCTGAGGGTTTTTTTACGACCAGTCGGGGGATATCTCTAATAGTCGCGACCGGATCTCATGTCAGGGCACCAACTGAACAGAGTTAATTATTTTGTATGACACCTTTGCGAGACATGTGATGCTCTACTACGAATTACTGAGCAGTCTCGTCCATTAGATACAGCGTCAGAGCACCAATATGATCATGCATCAGAAATTGTTGTTTGCCCATTACCAAGATAATACAACACAATACGTTCAGGTTGTATGAGCAAGTGCTGCCTGTCATATTGGAGCCGCCATTTGAATCAGATTAGATGTGGGTGCCTTATAAATACACTTAGCTAAGTAACATCTAGCCTGTGATCTTTGTAGGATGTTTTGGAAGATGTTAGACGCATGCCATGTTGTGCATATCAATTCATGAGCAAACTGTTGTTTAGCTCCACAGACAGGTATATCATTTGACACAATCAGTTAATATTGCACTGAGCAACAGTTAAAACGAGAAATGATGGCCCGGCAGGACGTCTTGGTGACGCCATGTAATTGTCCCTAGCAATCAAACGAAATACACATCTAACGCGAAGACATGAAAAATGAATTTTCATATCCATGAATGGTTATCAAAAAGGTGAGTAAGCACCCACATGATGATTCGTCACAGGCAATTTAATCCAGCAAGAGAGACTTACAGAGATCATCACTCCAATTTCATTTGTTTTGGCGCCACATTTTTATGGTTAATGTGTAAATTGATAAACATTTACACAGCAGCGGATAGCCATAAAAGCAAGGGACACGATCTATTCCTCGTCATTCTCGATCAATGAATACAGGCTGCTTGAAACATAAATTTGCCGTTGCGTTTGATAGTATCTATCCCACCATCCGATCGGGGCTATACAAATTATAGCCTTTGAAAGAACAAATGTGCTCCGCGTTGTACCTGAGCCTAACTTAAAGCCTTTGTATGAGACATGGTACCGTCGGAGATTTTAAGCAGGACATGGAGGACAAATACCTGACGCACTGCATGATGATGAGTGGAGGATGAGGCGCGGTCGAAACATACCCGCAAGCATTTCACAGCAGAGCGCGAACCAAACTTATCGCGGCCGTGACTTTTGATGGAAGAGGCCTCCAATACGTTAACACCGCACTTATCCGTGAACCTGTTGATTGTCGAATATAACTAATACGACCGCTAACATTCAAAAAAGGAATCCTAAATAGCAAACACAAGCAGCACCTTCGGGCCTGACCCTAGCGACATAGTTGTAATTCAGAATTGTACTTTGGACGCAGGTGAAACAAACTATAAATGAATGAAAGCAATTTATTTAGCATAATTCTAATGATAAGATATTCAGCCACAGATTATGATAATATGCAATAGAAAGGTAATACGATGATACGATTTGTCTATACGACTTACGGTTGGCGGCTAGCAATCCACGGGCGACGAAACAGCAAAGAAATGAAAGAAGATGAACTATGAACGGTACAAAATAGAGTCGAAAATGGATTGGATAACTTAATGACATTTGAGACCGACGCGCTTTGATCCATTTTGCTGCCTTGTCGCTTGGACGAGTAACCGAATCGAACAGTTTATGAGTCTAATAATTTAAATTAGTTTTGCACCTTTGTGTTGATATAGACGGAGTTAATCGAGTTGCTGTATTAAACTTTGTGAACTCCATATTTATTGTTGATTGAATCATGGGTATGTATATATTGCTAATGTGATTCTCAGATGTGTTCCTTTAGTAAACGAGGCAGCGATAAAATGGCCAATGCTTAATCCATGTTGCGTATCTGAAACGTTTTAAATTATTCATCATAATTTAATATCTCCACATTTTGCACTAATTCAATCATGCCTTTCTTACATTCTCAGTAGCTTTCTCAATATGATCAACACGGACTCATTTGTTCATTCAATATTAATCACCAGATGTTTAGATCTCCATTTGAATAATCTGTTCATTGCTGATCAACCAGTCGTAACAAAGGACACAGCTGCAGGACAGTATGGTAGAGTGAGTAATGATACCATAAAAGAACTGAAACGCAAAAGTCTGTGCTGGATTGTTAGTTAGTAAAAAAGTCTAAGCTGACCAATGATAAGACACCGCGCACGTTCCCATGTTTTTGTACATCTCCAACGGTGACATTCAAAACACAGTACTGGATGTCAACTATCTAATAATAGATCTTTACGAAATATGATTGCATGACCTTTTCCTATGATCGTTTTTATTCACGAATTCACGCTGTCGACTAAGGCAATCATTAAAAATTCATTGACGCAATTATTAACACACTCAAATGTTTATTCATACATTGTCACCTTCTCCACACAGTCGATCATAAGCTTTTTCCATCTAATTTACTATCTCATTCATTATTGCTAAGATTCATACTCGCATTTATTTACTTGCGCATTCATTCAACTGCTCGTTCCGTCACTCACACCTAGTCACACACAAATGTGCAACAAATGCTCGATACACAAAAATGATCATAATTTCGATCCTGTAAACAAGAACGACATTCCTTTATATCTATACGGATAGAACCGGGAAGCATAACAGGGGATATGAATATTACCTCAGATTATAGCCAATACCTATAATCCGCCTTAAAACGAAACTTATTGATTACGTGCTAAGGCAAAGCCTCAAGTGCATCTAAACTATACAGAATGTACCCATGGTCTGTGTGGTTCTAAGCCGGTTTCTTGGCGTAGCGATAGACTGCGTCGCCTTTGGACCCACAGGGTGTGAGTTTATTACCAAGGTGTGAAAAGCATGACTCGGATGCTCACGTTAATTGGCGGTGCCGGTAGTACCGTGCTGAACCTTCGTCCCAGCGGCGTGGGTTTCGCAGCCGGTCTGGGCACTGATTAGGCGCTGTCCAAGCATCCCAATCATCCTCATCTATCACCGTCTCGATATCATCTCGTTTATGAGAGTGAAAATAACCCAAAGATTACCAATACCATTACTGAATGGTTCTCACATAAATCACATTATGATGCTGTTAGCAAGCACTGTGATGTTGTTATTATCTATAGCAAATTATATATCATATACACGGACACTTGTAAAGCTGGCTTAGTTTTGATGATATGAAGGGGACCGTGCGCTAACAACATAGCATATGAAACTTATTATTATTACATCATAACATTAATGATTGTATATATATATATATATATATATATATATATATATATATATATATATATATATATATATATATATATATACATAATATATATATATATATATATATGTATATATGTATATATATATATATATATATGTAGATATCAATTATATCTTATATATATAATATCTCTAGATATCTTATATATATCTTTATATATCTATTTCTTATATCTCTATATCTCTATATATATCTATATCTATCTATATATCTATTATCTCTATATCTCTCTCTCTCTCTCTCTCTATCTATCTCTCTATATATATATATATATCTCTATATATATATACACATACTTTACTTGTAATATTGGGGTTGTACTGCAATTTCAGCAACAAGGTTATAATGCTACGTAATGGCTGATGACTTAAGTACCAGCTGCTACGTCGCACAAACGCAGTGCCCTGACATGGATGCCATACTTCATCTAACTTTCACCACCTCATCCTTCAATGATTCTATCACAGGGAAGCGTTCAGCACCATCTGGTCTATGTTGACTTTCTATTCATCGCCGTAGACAGCCAAGTTCAGTCACTGCGTTGCTACCTTCCTGGGCGATCAATAATATTCATGCAAATAAGGGAGTGGCTCTCTTCAAAGCGGCTATACATCAGATTTTGGCTGATTGCTGCAGCTACTGCTTTGCCTCTCTGTTCCAATGGCTCACAAAACGTACACAACTCTTATGTACTAAAGAAGCGATTTGGAACTGACAGGGATGAATAACGAATGGAGCAATCTGTTTTTGTCACATTGGCACATACAAAAACAGCCAAATGGGCCATTCAAGGTCTACTGATTACATGGCGGAATCAGCCAGTCTGCGGCGCCAAATGACGCGAAGGCTGGATGAAAACCAATGTGTACAATCATTTTATGACTTTATGAATTATTGGTCTGTGCGAGGTGTCGAGATAACCTAATGTAAGTCATATAACTAATGGCATTGTGCAAAATGCATCGTGGTGAAAAACGAATTGACATTATATGAATACCAGTAAGTTGCGGAGGTCGTAATGGAGAGTAATGGGGCTAAAGGCAATCATTATTTTACTTATCTTATAGGGGAATCATGTATCAAAAACTGTTACAATTACAATGGTATTACAGCTGAGTAATCTATGATTGGGAGCCTAATGTACACCAAATGATTACAGTTGCATAATTAATGTTGTTTGCTGAAACTGCATCACAAGAGGTGGGTGATGGAACTCACACATGGTCTTTGGCCCATAAATGACCACTAGTTGTATGAAACCAGCGGGGAACAGTTGACTGATATGCTAATAACTTTTCCGGGTTTATTTTAGGATTGCAAATGAATGCTATACGCAGTTTGCCTGAATAATATTGTGTAGGTGCGTAATTACAGTACTTCATAATGGATCGCAAACTCCGGGCCTTGATTGTTTTAACAAATTGCTAATGTCTATGTTTGCATTGGATAATATCCGCGGAATGAAGAGGCGCTACAAAAGTGCACCTCCCCTCCAATTCCACATACTGCACCAAACACATTTTATAATTCGTCATAATGTTTTTGAACAAGGAAATAAAAACAATTCTTACATAGCAAACTATACACAACACATCAAGTTAAACATGACTTAGGCACCTTGAGCTCTCTGTGCACATTAGTGACCTAGCCTGCTCTCGTGTCTGTGATTCCATGGCCTCTGTATCTTCTTGTGTGACATTGACACTTTCACATATTGCTGGTATGGAAACCATCACAGGTGTCAAGACATGGGTGGCTGTGGAAAACTGTTTCCGCATCATGATGAACCCTTGAAAATAGCAAACACCATAGGCGCCTATGCACATAGTGATATTATTTTATAGAATAAAAATGTATGATCCGATGTTTCAACTGTATTATTGGGAGCCATTTATATATTGTATGTCATAAATGGAGCTACCAATGTATCAATATTGATGTTATATGACCTCTGTTGCAGAATACAGAATAAAGGAGCACCAAATACTAGCTAGAGAAAATGACATGATGAAATTGCATTTGGCTAGTGTCCATTGAAAAAGGAAGAATTAGAGCGAGATGTATCAACATCATAGCAAAATCTGACCTTCATAGATAATTGCCATGTCATGGGCTGCTGTAAATAACTCACAGGACTGGATGTGTGCCTGTTTAACAATATCTTTCAACTTGCCAAAGTGCTTACGCCTGCTCCTCAGGATGGTAGTTGTTTGTTCATTGGCTGGATAACTTTTCATATGTTATGCGAATTCAAACTGGGGTCATTAAAAAGTACTTGTTTAAAATATGCCTTTTTTAAATGTTAATCATATATGGTCTGCGGTATGGTGACGTCATTAATGCCCCTTTTTCATGCTCAATGAATGTATTTTCCAGTATTTAATATGTGTTGTATGTTTTCGATTAAATTTTTTTACAAACAAACTGACTTTTGGAACAAAGTTTGCTGCCTAGCTGATGACGTTTCTTTTGTATTTACTTTAGAAGAATTATCAATATATGGCATTTACATGGCAATGGAGATGATTTCCTATACGTCAAAGCGGGTTTGGGATACCTGTTGATTGTATACTCTACACCAAATACGTGACCGATTTAGGCTGCTGAGATGGGCGAGATCATTCTGAACGATTCGAATCTTCTTAGTAAAAAATAGTCTGCTTTATAATGTATTCATTGTGAATAATTAGATTGAATGATTGATTTATGCAATCTCGGAAAAAATAACTGCCTCTATCATAAATCGTTTGGTAGTCAACATGCCCCTTTAGAAATAGATGGCAATTATCGAGGATACGAACAGCTTACATAGAAGAGCTGATGCTGAAGACAACGTGGGGTATTTCATTGTACTCGTGCTTTTGAAATATAATAATCTCGACGATTAATTTAATTATCCAGTGGATTTGTTTGTGCGACGTTGCTCATTGCAATCATTTTAACTGTGCATATAAAAAAGCCGCACACTCGAGATTGTAAAATCGAAAGGGTGGTCTAAGGTAATTTGTATGTTTTAACGGTTAGTTAACAATCATATGCACTTAGTATCACGCTGAGGCACGGCTTGTCGTCGGGTTGAACAAAGATATGGTACCCTCTCACTGGAATATATACGTGTCGACAAGAATCATGTTGTCAACTGTATAAAACGTATAGGATGAACGGAATGTCCAATCAGCTATTGTACGACAATGGGTTTTTCTGGTCAACATAAATACCCTGACCTTAAGATAGCATCAAAGCGAAATACTTTTTCAGTGCTGCCTTTCTGTCTCGACAAAATGAAGTTGATAAAATGTCATTTTCACCTCTTGATCGTTATGCAGTGCACATGCTAGCTGACGCTGTGTGTAAATTAGGTTGAAAAGGCTGTCTTTTATGGGAGTGCCAATGAAAAGAGACTTCCCTGAGCGACATTTTGTCCGCTTCATGATCCTACCTCTACATTTTTGTCATCACGCTTAGTATCATGCGCTCATTTGTAACACTCGTACTCTGTTCCTTACCTTCAGCATAGGTCGGTATTGAAATGACAGTCTATAGAGTATGTTAACCGACAACTGTACTTTAAGATATATAGCACCAACATCATAACGTCTCAGTCATTGCTGTTATCCCATCATAGTTACCATATTTGCTGAATTGATGTAACTGAAAGTAACAAGCAATTTACCAGAGGCTCAGGCCAACAACATAGGTCTTAAACGAGTGCAATGTAGAGTACATCTATGTGGCTAAACTAGGATGCTTCCAATTATGCAGGCTACTAGTATTACATACGTCGCCCATGGATAGATTACAGCCGGTTATTGGGATATGATCGTACAGTAGTATATATTAAATTGTTGCCATCGCCGCAATAATATCAACCAGGTTCTCCAGACACAGCCTATCAATGTCCATGCAACAGTCTACTTTAAATATCCATCTTGCCTAGAATAAACCATATTGGGAGGGGTCAATGAGCAAGACACCTATTCAGTTGACTTCATACACATGCTGGCGACCATATGCATATTCTTCTGCGATCGCTCTTTTTACGAGTACCGATTTGTGGTAGGGGTTGCATAATGGGCAGCGTGTTGGTGTCTATATGTGTGTGAAAGCGGGTAGATGGGCAGTTGACGAGGGGGAAAGTGACGATGTTGATACATGCTTTTATTAGTTTAACATTTACAAGGTACTAACGCGCGTGTATTTGCAACAAGCTTACCAGACGTGATTCAAACATAATTTATTTATATATGGATGCTGAGAGCCGCAGAACATAAAATGCATGACCGGCTAAGCAATCGTTACTGTGCAAAGGATCTTGTGTCTGATATTATACCATTGTATTGTTAATAGGCTGTCAACAAGAGTATTTACATGTTGAAGGCAATGTAACAAATATACAGCCGTTGGTGGTCTTGAAACGCTTTGTTTACCATACCTGTATCAAATGATCAACTATATTGCTACTGATGTAAAGAGATAAATAATGTATCACAATGCCACACAATATATATAAATGAATCGACAAATGCCAAAATGGCTCATATCAGAATGATATTTAACTCTGGTCACTCTGTTACGTCAACGATTTTCACATTAACGCACACATGGTATGGGTAGTGACTTATCTACCTGACCTATGACCTATGCGGTTACTAAGGCTGCATGTCCCGATTTTGACATAGCTAGCTCTTTCCGTTTCAACATCCATTGCATGATGCAGGATGTATATGGTTACGAAAGTGAGTAATCATGTTTGTGAAACGTGGCGCTCCAAGCGGCGAGTGAGCTCAGAAGACAGTAATATTAGGACCTTTTAATTTATTGACGGAGTCCGAATGGAGCATACGTTATAACATCCCTTAAGTAAGGTAGAAGGCCTTTGCCCAGCCATAAAATACAAGGCGTAATTAATGTCACTCATAAGTGAAAGTTTGATAGGTGGTAAGCGAAACAAGCTCAATTCATCACTGATGAAAGCAACCAATGTCACTCTTTTTTCCCTGGTTTTTATGCTAAAATTGGTCCACAATATATTAAAAGTTCAGGTGATAGACCATCGTCAGCGACAGAATATCGCAGCGAAACGAGCAGATCGGAACACACATACAATCATGCTCAACATGGCGTGCTCTTACAGTCCACAGGGGGCACAGTATGCGCTTCATCAAATTTCAATAACAGCGGTGGCCAGCATATTCTACGAGCAATGTGAAACATTACTTATTGAATAGAAAGCTCAACGCGTTTGCTATGACGGGCTACGCATCAAACAGGCACTTGCTCTCGTTGGAACACCTGCCGCACAAATACTAGAATACTGATGAAGACAGAATTGTTTGGTCAAGATATCATATAACGCATTAAGACATAGGGCAGGCAGCTAAAACATTGCTGCCATATTCCAGCACAATAAGCATTGAATTGAAAGCAACATCTACTTCACAAATC
The DNA here is from genome assembly GCA_034190875.2 of Urechis unicinctus. Taxonomy (NCBI): domain Eukaryota; kingdom Metazoa; phylum Annelida; class Polychaeta; order Xenopneusta; family Urechidae; genus Urechis; species Urechis unicinctus. The sequence goes on along the minus strand of CM067352.1, from coordinate 19,954,029 downwards.
AATTCATTCCGTAGCCAAACAAATAAATGCTCAACATTATGTCACATGGCGGTAATGCTTTATGCCATAGTATTCCACTACTTTATAAGTTGTCTGACGCACCAATATGCAATATGGCGAAGCGTTTGTGTAAGCTCGTCGCAAACATTGTATGCGATTATTTGTCAGCATGCCTTTTACTGTCAATGATAAAGTTTGTAACGTCCTGACGTAAACAAACAAGCTCAAGACACCGTACAAGCCGCGCAGAAGACAGCTTTTTGAAAAGACAATTATCTTTTCGGGGTATCATTGTGTATATAATTTGGGTACATAAACATTTTGATGGTTGCATCAGAATGACAGATATATTGCTACCAATAACATAGCAAAATACTCAGCTGCTCGCTTAGGGAATATCACATGAGGTTACGCCAAATGATGCAGAGTAATAAGTCCAAAGTACCAGCACCAGGTAGTTGTCAATAGTTTACGTTGAAAATCAGCAATTGCATAATGAATGAAGATAACAGTTGACAGATTCAGAGACTGCACTTAATACGAGCCATATGAGCAAATGTGATATTGTCAGTGTAACTCGGTTTCTGATGCTACTACGTATTGCCCACCCATGGCATCTTTTACTCATATCAAGTCAGCCTTATAAGCTGTCATGTATTTGCAATTTCATCATTCGAGAGTTAAACTGATATTTGGATAGCGCAGTTTACTAAGATTTCGTTTTAACGCAGATCTGTTCGCGTCGTCAGCCAAGTATTACAGAGGCAATTGCACCCTTATTCACCCCAAAACGTTTCATTGGAACAAAAAAAAGATTTTCATTGGATCACACAATAATGGCCATGTTAAATATGAATAAAAACAAAGTATTTGCATTCATGGCCATTCAGTAAAGTGCAAAATAGGTCAATCTACACCATGTAGCCACGCACATCGTAAGATGCGATGTAGTTCAGAGGAAAATTACCACAACTAATCCTGATACATATTGCCCCTCCTAAACTTTATACACCCATAAAGATAGTACATCTGCGACGCTCAGTCTATGTCATCTACATCTTCCAAATTGAAATAAGCTTACAGCGAACGAAATGGGAATAGACAACGAAATCTCCCCTGTGCGTGTCAGTTAGCAGAAACTGTGATGGATATCGATATCCGTCTCACAGGAGGTAGAGCCATTATGAACTATTCCAGGACAGCGACATAGAAGGTCATTGCACTGGACTGTCATATAGGTAGCTATACACATTTCATCCGCATGAAATGGTATAACAACACTCGGTGCTGTATCATTAATATTTGGGGATAGATGGTTTGGCAAAAGAGTACAAAATAATACTATGCCAACAACGAAGTATGAGGTCGACGGAAGAGAAGTTTCGACGGCAGTATAATATGATCCAATATTCTTTGAACAACAAAGAGTAGGAAATGCTATACATCCAGCTGGTGTCGAATAAGAAGATTGCACACTTAGTGCTGTTCATATTGAGTTGGTAAATGTGCAAACCAAGAGGCATGAGGCGGACAGAAGCGAAGTTTTGACGGCAATTTAATATGATTTTGTATACTTTGACCAGCAAAGAGTAGAAAGTGTTATACATAAGATTGCACTCTGAGCGCTATTCATATTGCCCATTAACAAATTTAACACATAATATACCACTCAGATATCCCTTACGGAATATATAGCAATTCGCGCATTATAATCGAATGGATATGAAGAAACCAATGTTTACTCCCTAAGCAACAATAGTTTTCCGTTAGATAGGTTCGTTGGCTCCGTCGTACACTAAGTCGTAATGGGTCACGTAGTGCATCAATATTGCGAGCTATTGTAGAAGATGTCGGCTTTTGGTCTAGACATTGTTAAATTATCAAACCGCTATGTACATGACGCTGTGATGCATAATATTGTCCATGGTAGTATGAACGAAGACTGGTTTGTAGCTGTACTCACGATGATTGGCAACTACTAATAAGTGAACACGTAATTACGTACGTTTTTGGTCCTGAAATCAAATTTAGACATTGAATTAAGATATTTGCAAGTTGACGATGAACGTGCTTTGTTCATATAACAATGAAGCCGCCGTTTCATGATGTAACACTGGCCGATATTGATTACCTAAGTTATGATAGGAGATCATTTCTATATGCGATCATTATAATAGGAGATCATTGATCAAGGGTTGCACCAATCTATTATGCATCATCTCTCTTATCAATCAGCGCAATTATGGCCATAACATTCGAATTCATTATTGATATCGAATTATGTAATCAAAACAAAGGTGATATCAAGTAGTGAATGAGTATGGTGTATAATTGATATGACGTCCAGCATGCAACAACATATGATGTCCTTCATTGGGTATATTTGCGCCAGCAGTTAATGTCAGGTATATGCATTATACGATTATTTACAGATATCATATCGCACGTGCAGCAAAGCTTTCGCTTAAGTAAAAACTTCTATCAGTCGCTGTTCTCGAGAGGAATATTTATCAGTCAATTATCAAGCGTCTGATACCGACAACAGTAATTTGCAACTTAGCACGGTAACTAGAAACCATCACCAACTCTCTGCTTTATAAACGTTTCTTAATGGTAATTCGACCTATTAGAGATTAAAGTCAAATTTTGTATTCTAGTAGGCACATTGTGCTCGTAATACAATAGAAAATAATACTGATTCCATTCGGCAAATTGAATACCCAATTTCCTGTGGCTAATGCATAGCCACGCTTACAGAGTACTTGCACATACGTCGCACATATCGTGTCAGTATAATGTAGCGCTCGCTTGAAGTCCAATATCCATGTGAGATTGCTACGTTGAAGATAGTTCCAGCGCTCAGTGTTCATTTTTACTGACTAGTTTTCTTGTTTAGTTGTGACCTTTGGTGGTTGCTAGATATGAGCAACGCGCTTCGAACGATGAGACTGATGCAACTGGTTACACTCTTTGCTTACAACCGTTAACGACGATATCAGAGATAGGATAGGGGAGCCCAAACGTGACCGTCGTTCATATAACAACGCAAATTGCCTGAAGGTAAGCAAACTTATGCCACAAACATATAAGTTCGCCTCCCAAAATTCTAAGACATTGGAGCAAACCGATAACGCTGTGTAGAGCAGATTAATCCTTGCGGGATGCTTTTGACAAGCAAAGGCACATGCCAAGTCAATGTAATCGTTGAATATAGAGAAAGCAACTTTCTGTATTTGAAATCACACTGCGTACCTCACAGCACTTTTGCTCTCACGAAAAAACGAGGGTGTAAGATTCAATTTAGAGTAAAATTGGCTTTACCAGAATTTTCGAACGTAATAATTTCTTTTTCTTTTATAGCTTTATTACATACTGCTAACACATGTATCTTGGAATAGTGTTTATTAAACGAATAAGTACTTGGTATCAGTATTCGCAACCGACTGAACATCGGTGCGCTAAGTCTCTCTTTCTATATCACGTTTAGTACTAGAAACTGGCTCAATAAAACATGAGCATTCGTTGGAGAGACTGTGTGCCAGCAAGATTGTGCACTGTATCGTCAGTGGCTTCAATATAAGGATTCCCTTGTACATTGTTGACACTCAGTACCAAGTCAATCCGTTTTGGTTGGGAATCATTTAAGGTTATCTGACGCGTTGCGGCCATGGAAGTAAAGATTCTTATGCATCAGATTGGTGATGCTTTTCCCACATTGGTATTGCAATTCGCGACGCAAATGAATGTAAGTAATCTTAAAAAGACATCATTTTATTGCTTGCACTGGCTACAAAACTTCTTACGTTGGCTTTTAATTCAATCTCTTCTGATTCAGCAGCGCTTTATACGTGTTATTAACATGGACATTAGCATACATGTTTTGCTCCAAGTTTGTATTCTATAGATGCATAGCCATTGCGATGCGTAAATGCATCAACGTTGTGTAAGCTGCATTTCGCATCTCCCGTTTCTGAATGTAATGGCTTAGACCTACTTTATGCCATGGAGTGAATTGGGAATGAACAAAGAGCTGATAAAGCTACAATTGATACTTGTATATCACTATGGGCTTGAGATGATATATTCGAATCATATATTTATAGTGCATCGTATATATGGTGTTAATTAGAATGGATCTACGCACGGAAAGAAACTAATGCACCCTACTTGAATTCGAATTTTACTCATCGATAAGCGCAAATTCCAATCCATTATAACTTCCGTTTAACTGAATTAGTATGAACCCCAGGATAAGTTAACTGTTTACCGAATGCAATGACTTCTTACTCATTCACGGGCAATGTATGGCATCATTCAATGGTATTTGTTTGATAAATGGTAACTCTTGTGCATTCACAGTGTAATTAGTGCTCAAGGAATGTGGTAGCAGAATGGCAGCGCAGTTAAACGAATCCCGAGGCCTTCAATATCAGCCAGCATGGATGATATCGCAAACGCCATCCAATGCTTGATGGGCTATACAATGTGTTGACCTATACAGAAACACCCTTCTACGCCTTTGATGTTTCACATTAACCGTAGTTTAACTAATTTGCTGGAGGTAAAATAAGGTGATGTTACCGAAACATGCATTATAGGTCCACACGCATTAAAATGAAATCGCATTTCATTTGCTTACGTCTTCCAGAGAAACACAAGAAGAGACCCAATACTGGAATACTTGAGAGCGTGGTATTGCCGTTTTTCCTCGGAACAAGCAGAATAACTTTTGCTCGACTAGACCACTACGCATGGCGTTTTGAGCTGGAACTACAATAGAGGCGTTTTGAAAAGAGAAATATGGAAGAATACTAGCTCTACCTTATATAGCTGTTTTTCGTGAGACAGTTTGAGCGGTTGGTTTTATAAACTTCTCTTGAAGGAAACCAACGGCTCACGTTATAATGCTTTGTAAGACATTTTGTAAACTATGGTATTTTGCCTGTGGGATATAATGCTACCTTATCAATATTATCCTGGCAATGATTCTGTAGGCAAGATTAAGACAACTTTGAGGTGATTTGGGAAAAAGCGTCTTTATAGTTATGGTGCTACAATAAGTAAGAACAGCCCCTCCTTCATTGGCCATATGTTACATGCCGAAATCTGGTTTATGCACTCAATATTTGATTTTTTTTATGTAAGGTTCTTTCTCGTATTTTTTTGTTCATTTCAATAGAGGCCATGCTAAAATCCCAAAGGTCGAAATATGATCGGTTTATTAGTCGAAGCAATGAAAGACGAACTGAATGCAATTAGTGTTATATACGGAAGAAGTTATGTTGAGTGGATGACCCGTGGTATTTATTTAAGTAGCGATGCCAACTTTCCCATCAATGTTCCAAACCCATACCACACTAAAGCAATATAATCTGCTAATCTCTTGTCCCCCGTCATCTATAAAATATGCCCTGGTTTTAAGACGCAGGTCTCATCCACTTCGATTATTTCCTCGAATCACATGATTCAGTAGGTTTTGTCTGCAATGGATAACACAGACCAATATATATATTAGCCTGGAATACGGATACCATTCCAAAGGCTTTTTGATGGAAGCTTTGTGAACATTAGCGCGAGTAAGATATAAATATATATATATATATGGATCAAATAAACGAAGCAATATATGCCTTTCCCATGATGCGGCCATCCAGTACACAGATGAAAGGTATTGTAGATCACACAAATACAATTTAATGATTAGATTGAATGATGCGTAGACCAAATGAACGATCTGGTTACCAATGTATCTGCTTACCTTTGTTAAGTAACTACCAACAGCGGTATTTGGTGCTGGCAAGACGAATTATTCATGTGTATAAATAACTGGCAAATTAAAGAGAACAATCCATGCATATCTTGCATTCAAACGCGGGAGAACTTGCGCGCTGCTTACGATAGGTACATTGCCATTGCGCAAGAATAACATATTCGTCTTATTCAATGTCTTATTCAATATCCTGAATGCATCAGTTGAGACGAAACAGTCATTTCCTTCTTGCTGTATATGCAAAGAAACATGTCATAATGCACCATTATGTCATTTACTTTTCTTGGAAAGGAAAGTTTGTAGTGCTATAGAAATGTGGTTGAAAGCATGAATATAATAATATATGAAATGTTCGCTCACACCGACGTTAGCAGTTGCTGCTTGTTTCTTAGCCACCTAATTCATCAACTAGTGTTCAAAATGCTGAAACTTGTTTGCTTTCTCTTTCATTACATATTGATACCTTTCGCCACAATAGCTTGTGCAAATAATCTTTACAAATAACTCACTTATGGAAGTTCATGGCAAATTCGTCAAACTATTCATTCATGTAATTTCGTAAACACTGCGAAAACCTATCCGAATGAATAATGCGTGTCTTATTCTTCGGATTCATTGTATATTAGCATGACATGTGCAGCGGTTTGTCACGCATTTATTACAGTCATCTTTATAGTCGCCTTTGATTTGAATGGCTATAAACCCTTGACTGAGTGATCTATTTTGACAGCATGTTTAGCTAATTGATAGCAAGCTCATATACTGATGTACTTTGAGGCGCGTTAATTAAATATATATATATATATATGTATGTATATATACGTATATATATATATACATGTATACATATATATACATGTATACATATATTTATATAATATATATACTTATCTATATATATGTATTTATACATATGCATACATACGTATATATATATAAATATATATATATATATATATATATATATATATATATATATATATATATATATATATATATATATATATATATATATATATATATATATATATATATATAAATATTGCATAACTTGTTTGCGGTTTTAAGCAGGGTTGAATGATATTATCGATGTATGTATTTGGTGAAATGTCAATTGTTTTCGTTCTCAGGCTTAAAGATCTTATGTCTATTCTAAAAAGGCACACGCGTGCCACCACCCGACAAGATGTGTGAACATCAACAGCAACTCCGTCACTTTTTGGCGACGGTAAGTGCCGTAATGTCCGCTACAACAGTTAGTTGGATAGTTGGTTGGTTGGTTTGTTGATTCGTATGTTATTTGATAAATTACTTAATCGACTTTTAGTCATTAATCAGTTACGCTAATGTTCAACTGCATCGACGAACTTTGCTGCTGGTGATTTTAAAGAGGGTACTTATGTTGTGACACATTGATGTGACAAACATGGAGACTCGCATTTAACCTCTCCACATGGCAAATCGTCGGGGCTTTCATAATGCAGCTGCTATGTTACTGTTCCACACAGACCACGAATCTCACGAATTGATACATTTTAGGATTCGTAGTTGAATCATAATCTGTTGGTGATTCGTATATATTCTAAGCCAGTTCTTGCACTTCCTAAGCGATCGGGAATTCGTGGCAAAAGTTTTGAGCTGTTCAAAATCATGGCCACGAACTCCCGATCCCAAACAATCGTAACAAACTCGCGGTGCATTCTTAGGCATAGTAGCTGAATCGTAATTGATTTTGTAGGCATTCGTAGGCGTTCTTAACTCGATCTACTATCTACGAATTCACGATAGCATACGAATCAGCTACGAATCCGACAAATTGGGTAGATAAGGAGTTAAACATTGATATCAATTCATAAGCTGCTGACGATTATGTCATATAACAACCGAAATACAAGAATCAGCAAGATGCCAAGAAAAATTGTATGCAAGGCAAGGACAGAGGGAAGAATATCAAGGGAAACTGGAAAGAGGGAGAAGCATGCAGCCCCCGCATAGTAACTACCCCTCCACCTGCATATGAACCAGCTCCCGAAGTGGAGAAAGATGTGGCAGAATCAGTGGCTGCTTATGAAGTTGCTGGTGATGTTGGTGCTGATGAACTAGCAGCTTCTTCCCAGTCCAAGAGCGAAAAGACAAGGGTCTCTCTCCAAGATAGAGAACAAGATGATGTGGCCCTGTTCTTTGAGAGGAATGACTTCATCTACAGCAACAGGCGGACAGACCACACATTGGTCTCTAAAAAGAAAAAGCCATGGGAAAATCTGGCCCAAGAGATGGAAAAGAAGGTGAAGGCACTGACTACATTTTGTTAAAGCGTCCTTACCCAGGTGACAAAGAGTGGGCAGGTAGATGTTGAGGTGGATTTGGACCAGATTGAAGCATCAGCCTCAACACCCTCCACCACCACCACAACCACCACAACCACCACCACAACCACCACCACCACCACCATCACCACCACCACCATCATCATCATCATCACCACCACCACCACCACCACCACCACCACCACCGCCACCACCACCGCGCCACCACCACCACCACCACCACCACCACCAACAACAACAACGGGAGCTCATCTGTGACTGTGTCGAGCCACAGGGGAGCCAAAGGCAGAGTGATAGGGGCCGAAACTCAGGATCAGGCGCTGCACGCCTGCAAGGATCGCCAGGAGAAGCTGTTACATATCCTGCTGTGCCTAAGGTCCCACGCCCATAGAGGTTACAGTTCGCGGCGTAACTGCTGGAAGCAGGAAGGTGAGCACCAGCACCTGCACCTCCTCAACAGTGACAGCCAGGTCGATGGCTCCTGCTCGGTCGGTGTGGCAATAAAAGGAAGCAGTTCAAAAGATATACCCAGTTACCCAGCCAACAGGAAGTGGCCCGTCAGAGGTAAGATAAGGTAAGATAAGATAAGAGTCTTTATTTGTAGAGGGTAACACGCTTAGTTAAAAACTAATCTTGCATGTGGCCCTCTGTCCTTAAATAAAATGATATACAGGCTGGGATAGTTAGCAAGTTAGTTTCTGAGTTAATTAGGTAGCTAGTTAGTTATTTAATTAGTTAGGTAATTGGTTAGTTTGTGGGTTAGCGAGGGCGTGAATATGTAGTGCGTTAGTAAATGAGTTAATGAAAGAGTGTGATTATAAAGGAGTAAATAAAGTTTGTGATCTTTTCGATTCTGGGTCACTATAAAATTCAACCTATTGCCTGAGTTAGTTAATGCAAAATACTGGATACCGGTAAAGATCTGCATTTGTTGCGTGAAAAATCGCTGGCCGGGCACCTTCGTCTTAACCGTGTAGTTGACATCATGGAAGCTGGTGGTGGATTCGGTCTTCCAGCTTGGAGATCTCCTTGATGACTCTATCGCCGTGTTCACTGCACTAAAGTCTGGATTCCCTGTCTGTGCATAGTACTAAGACGCTTGTTGAGTAGAGGCAATAATTTCAATATATCTTATCTTTCTGAGTGCACTGAGCGTAGAAAATCGAAGTTAAAATGCCATTACTGAGACATTAAGGGGAGTAACAACACAAAATGTATGTATAATGTGAGCATCACATGCTGCAACACAAATCACAGTCATGAAAACGACATCATTTCCTGTTGGGTACATCTGCACTCTAAAGCCACTTTGAGACTATGCATTCTGATGTGGACATTTAAGTGTGAACTAAGAACACTTGGTTGGGTAAATCCATTTGGTCACTTCGGTGTGACACAACCTGTTAGTATTACTGCCAATTGCCAATGGTACTTTCACAATAAATATAGAAATTTTATGTTGACAAGCACCCGCAGAATATTGAAAATACAAAGAGATCGCCTTCGACATGAACTGGGTACATTGATATGTGAAGCTTACGAACACCATATTTACATTATATCGTTTATTCCACCTCTATTAGTGCATTAATCGGCAAATTAGATATATGATAGTAAACAGAAGAAGGCCAAACCGCTCACAAGCGCCGATTCGCTATCTATGTGCGCGGCTCAGCGCTCGGAAGTTTGGCTTCTGGGACTGAGCTACATAGACAGCGGCTCTGCAATCGAAAGCTTCGCATCTAGAAGTAAGCCATTTAGAAAAAGGACGGTGCTCGGAATCTTGGCTTTAGGGACCAAACTACATAGATTGTGGCTCGTCGCTCGGAAGTTTATTCATAGAGGGCAACACATTTAGTTAAAAGCTAATCTTCCATGTGACCCTCTGTCCTTAAATAAAATGATATACAGGGTAGGTTAGTTAGTAAATTAGTTTGTAAGTTAATTATGTAGCTAGTTGATAATGCAAAGATAGAGTTTGGCGCTTGGAAGATAGGCATCGGAAAGCGCTGTTTAGATAGCCGTTGAGCTCGAGGAAGCTCAGATTCGGGGACTGAGATACAAAGATAGCAGCTTGGCGCTCGGAAGTTTGACATCGGGAAGCGAGCTGTTTAGAGAGGGGTTGGCGCTCGGAAGCTTTCGGACCGAACTACATAGATTGCGGCTCGCGCTCGGAAGTTTGGCATCTTAAAGCGAGCTATTTAGATGGCGATTTGGCGCTCGGAAGTTTGGCTTGGCATCGAGGGCCGAAAGCTACATAGATTTTAGAGGGGTCGTCGCTCGGAAGTTTGGCTTCGGAGACCGATCTATATGGATAGCGGCTCGGCGCTCGGAAGTTTGGCTTCGGGGACTGCGCTACATAGACAGCGGCTCGGCAATTGAAAGCTTCGCATCTGGACGCGAGCTATTAAGGAAAGGGTACGGCGCTCGGCATCATGGCTTCGGGGATCGAGCTACATGGATAGCGGCTCGGCGCTCGGAAGGCTTCGGTGCGCTACAGAGATAGCGGCACTATTTTGAAAAGGGTGGCTTTGACAACTAAGCGCTTGTAGACTGTAGACCAGATGAATGGGTAGCTTATCAATTATCCCAGCATTGTGGATGATCCTCCAATGCTTATAAGTAATGTTCAATCCCTTTGGTTCCCTCCACGTGAGACAAGAGACATCATTGACCTTATAACTTCCCACCATTCACATTGAAATCATGCTTGGCTTCGGGGAGGTTTGCACTACATAGACAGCGGCTCGGCATCTCATAATAGGGAAAGCTTCGCATCTGGAACATACATATGTAATGTGCACTGTGAATATGAGTTGCCTCTTATTTATATTGCGTCAATGCTATTGGCCATTTGACGCTGGCGATGTGAAATGGTCGCTATGGGTAGCGGGAAGTTGCCTACATTGTCATTACAGTTGTATCATTTTTGTAATCAGTTAATATTGCTTGTCGGTAAAGAGTTAACTTGATATTATCTAGGATATCTATTCATTTTCCATTCCTAAGAATTTATGTTGTTTTATACGTTGATATTTGATTTCCGAAGTCGTATCGTTTTGGCACATGTCAGCTACAGTTAAATCAAATTATTATTTTACTAAAGTCTCCGATGTAGATAACCCTCGGCTTTTTGCTACGAACATTACTTGTAGCCAACTAAAATGACTATGTGGTTAACCATAAACTGAGAACATACTGCTTATGTATTACTTCACTTCACTCGGTTACTTCGTCTTCGTCCCCCCCCAACAACACATTTTCTAAACATTTATTCTCGTACTTCACGGCTTTTGTAGATTTTACCGTCTTGCTGTTTCTCTTTTACTCGGCATTCACCCTATACAAACAGGCCTTCCAGGACATCTCTCATTTATCTTCCTCAATTTTGCGTTATATGGTTCTATATTGCTTGTTCGCCATCCTTACGTTTGTAATCTCGCATATCAGCCGCAACCTTTTTCATTGCTCATTTATGTGGTTTTTTCCAGCTCATCACAGCGGGATGCTTGGACTTTTGTAAGCTCAATGGAGCGTGTGTAATCACCGGCCTTCGTTTCTCGTTTTCCTTGTGAGGTTAGAGGATAATACGAGGATTATGAAGTAAGCTGCTGTGCACATATCACACTTTTAGAGGGTTTCGTTGCCTGAAACTGAGCGGGCGACACATGTGTTGTGAGTTCAAGTCGGAAGGTAATTTCCACGTTGTGCGCGTGTTGATGTTTTGTTGGATTGGTCCTGGTCAGGGTATAAACGATCATTCCACCTCGGAGACAAATCCATCATGGATGATAACGTGTACGACAAGATTTTGAACTTATACACCAGCTCTGACCGAATGTATATATATATATATATATATATATATATATATATATATATATATATATATATATATATATATATATATATATATATATATATATATATATATATATATATATATATATATATATATATATATATATATCTATATATATATATATATATATATATATATATATATATATATATATATATATATATATATATATATATATCATATTTATACAATTTTTTTTTGGACCTGCTCAACTCCTTTCCTGATATGCCAAAACGGCAGTCGCTTACAACACCGTATCAATGGCGTGAATAGCAGAAAGATAACAAATGCAAAACTCAGACAGAGCAAGTAAAATGAATAATAAACTGCGACAGATTCATCTTATTGCATTTGGAGATTACATGTCATCAACATTCATACGTGTCTAACTTACTCATGTATCGAGTCGTACCACGAGGTATCAATGATTGGTAGCACATCCGGTAGACAAATAATGAAAGGATCCATTAAGATTTGCTTTACAATCTGTCATTGCATAGCGTGGAATTAAGAACAGTTACAACTATTTAACGCACAATATTTAAGCCACCTTTTGGCCAGCTTAATAATAATGAGGTACAACAAATAAAGTGAATATCATCTCTCGATCAACTACAAATTAAAACATGATTTTAACTAGATTATGAATGCTATAGTGTTACCATTTGAAGGATGTGTGCTATTTTAGTTTTTTCATAATTCTCAGCATGATGTAGGCCATGAGGAGGAAGAATACTATCATGCTTGCGAGGGCCACGTGGTGTTATCCACAGATCCCAACTTGAAGTATAGGGAATGCCTTGGTTGATGAGGTAGGCGTTGCCAGCTTCCGGTGAGCTAATTACATACATGGACAACGAGTGTGATTGGGAACGAAAAAAACATAGTTAAGGTGTTTCTATGGTACATGTACACATGCTTGAAAATTGTATATACGCGTAATTGAGACTAAGTCAATTAAAACAAGTTACATTATGCTGTATGATCGTCATGGTAGTCTTTAGGATATCTGTAACTATATGTGGGAGAGATAAATTGTAAACAGAAAAACACTCACCATATCGCAGTCCCATTGATTTCTGGGCCACAGAACTCCATATCTTTCAGCTCATTGATATACAATGCCTATAGCCAAATCAAAAGGCTTGCTACACGACTATCATGTATATACCAGCCACTACAATGTGAACAAGAGATATGAATATCGGATATTTTGTGTAGCATTATCATGCGCTTTTAGATAAAAATGTACTAACGTTCACAGTATACCGAAACAAACTTAGATATTTCATCCAAGATATCCAGGATCCCAATGTGTCCACGTTTAAAAGTAAACCACCAAATATCTGCAGCAAACATGCACTGCATATTTGAGGAATATGCCTCAGAGTCACACAATGGACTTGAGATAAGCAAAAATTAATGCCTTACTATCATCAGCAGAATTATCAGCATTCCTCCCATATTGGCCACAGCATATATTGGTGAAAATCCGCTGGCCATGAAGGCTATCGAGGCCCCGACGAAGGTCGACATGAATAGGGTGAGATAATATATGAAGAACTTCTCAACGGACAATTGGTAACCTGTCAATATGTGCACAATAATGTGTAATGTACATGTTCGATGAGATCAGCTTACATTCTAATCTTATGTCCATAGAGGCGTTAATACGATTAGCGAAAAATTATACTTATGAAGATCAATAGTGAAATCGATGTGTGACCAGTGCAGCGTTGATTTAGCATTGTTACATTCAGTACATGGGCAATTCACATTTAATAGCAGCTAAAAGATGCTTTTAATCATTGTAACCATATTACCTATCATAAAGTATGAAATGACGGAATAGATTGTGACAGGAAAAAATCGCAAAGGCAACATGTCACAAAGAACCTTGGCCACGAAATAAGAGGACACGCGATAGAAGCCACTGACGTTCTCATGCCTGAAACAGAGCTCGGATGCGGTAACTGGATAAATAAGTAGGATATTTTCAACTCCATGAATTTTCAGGTTTAATCACACGCTACTCATTCCGGTGTCAGAGGCATCCCATGAACATTATCGCTATCTCAGCACACGCAAAAATCACGTAGCAAGAAATATTTCATTTACAGTTACTCACACAAATATAGCTCGCTCTTCGATGAAGACGGCAATACCCGACATTGAACTGAACACCATATTCATCGTGGTAAAGAAGAGAGCACCTGCCCTGTTGCAAACAACCGAAAGTTTCATTGAACAAACAATCAGATCATTGATGATCATCATATACAGTACACAACAAAATATGCGCGACGAGGTACGCCGACTGTGCTTCTAGAATACCTGTTTCTACAATACCTGTTTTGAATTCCTGATTGGAGACTGTTATCCAACTGCAGGTAAAGTAAACCAACCAGCAACGCCATAAAAAGCATCATACCTGACTGAAAATGCAAAAGAGCAATGTCAAAGCGTCCTCAATAGAAATGCTCAAAAAAAGGCGAGCGGCAGATAACAATTAAGGCAACTGAACCTTAACAATGGAATGTACGCACTTGCATCACAGATGTCTGAGGGTTCCTGTACACGTTCTTTATGGCTCGTTGAGCCACGATTTTTGTCTGAAACATTCCACCTGAATTTTGAATGTACCTTGCACCACAGATATGCTTGCATTACGAAAGCGACATAGGTCCATTATTAACAACACCACGTTGACAATGTTACACCCACTTATGGATATGTGATGTATAATGTTCTCTACAGATGCGATTAAGTACTGACTTGCGCGCTGAAGGACTGGGCGTACTCGCCTATGACGCGAACTTCAGGACTTCCATTGCTCAGCGTGGATTGATACAATTTAAAGACTTTATCAATTTCAGCTTTTGCACTGTAACATACATGTTAGTAAGGTTACCCAGAAACAATGTGGTCTATCCAAATAACAGCTGCTAAATATACCAGCACATGAAAAGCAGAGTAACGCCTCACGTGCTGTGAATCCCTGATTCGAGATATGCCTTGTTGAGGTAGAGGGAATGCTCCGCAGCAGTTACCTCCTCATATGCGGCAGTGTCCTCCTCCATTTGGACCTCTATATGAGGACTCTTTGTGCCTGAATCAAAATCCATGGTGCAGTGGGAATGCCAACATAATATATTAAGCAACTTTGATTGGAGTTACAACAAAAATATGTGGCGTACCATTACTCGCGTAGACGGAGAATGAAGTGACTAACGAACCGTCACTCTCCATTTGTGTTTCTGTAACAATGATAGTAACCTTTGAGATAAGATGAAAATGACAGGTTATGAACCTTCAGACAAGTTATCGGGTACGAGAAAACTAACTGCATCACACATTTCATCGTTCTCCGTATAGCGTGATACCACCCCGAACCTTAACAAAATGCCACTGACGCTCGCATATGAACCGTAGATGGTGTCTAACTTCCCGGGGGGTAAACAACATGGGGCTGAATATTTCCTCATAGGAAATCATAGGGAATATAGCTGCGCAATGCCAAATGCCATCTTCCAAATTAATTTCAAGTTCGCCTACACTTACACCAATGGTATTTGTCAAACCTGTTTCCGTAAATTGAGCGCAGACTGTCGCGGTACTAACAAAGTACTTAATTACAGACAGTTTTTTTATCTGCATTTTTCTGTTAATGGTAAGAAGCGCCAGCGGGACCAGCGGGACCAGCATAATGAATGTGCAAATACGGCATTTCATTCTTGATGCATACGGCAATGGGATCCAAGACATCATTTTTATTTCATTGCCTCGCACACTTGCCACATGATTAATGTTTAGATACAAACCTGCATTCCGGGAATCATTGATTGCTTTGATGTTTGACGCCGCGCGTGGCAAAGACCTCTTCGTGTCGCCTTGTATGACGTCAAGGAAAAAATCTGGTGGATTGTTGTGCTCCTCACAGATATAACCTGATGCACAGAAAGTAAGGCGAAGAGAGTCACACCCACTCATTCACTATTAACAACAGAATGACCAGGAGGGTTATTCTCGGGCGATTTTGTCAACAACATGACAGGCTTGTTTGTGACAGGATGATGTGGTGAACAACGGCATTCACCTAAACTTTGGAAGTAGTCGAGGGATTCACTGGCGTCCCCGTGATATACAGTGCGTCCGAGGGAGAGTAGCGTCAGGTAATCAAACTGTGAGAAGATGGTGAAGCGAGGCTGATGGATGGAGAAGATGATGGTGCGTCCTCGCAAGGAAAGCCTATGGTCGATTAATATTTAGGAAGAATTAGATTAAGTTTGATGAATGAGTTCGTTACTAGATCAGCGATTCCCTTGTCAAGTAAGGACCAGCGAAATTGATTTGTAATAAGCATGAAAGTTACCGTTTCAGGAGGTGCATGACTGAGTTGGCCGTACTGGCATCGAGTCCTGTAGTAGGTTCGTCCAGGAACAGCACGGACGGGGATACGATTAGCTCCATGCCAATATAGGTGCGCTTACGTTCCCCGCCAGACAGCCCACGGATAAATTGAGTCCCCACCTGAACCAAGTTATCAATTCAACGTGACTAATTAACATCAAATTTCTGATAGCTTCCCTATATAAATAGTTGTTAATCACATGCAACCATCTATGTGTACCTTGGTATCGGCGCACTTTTCTAGGTCAAGTTCTTTCAATGTGTCATCAATTCGCGAGTGTTTCTCCTCGATTGAGACTTCCGATGAGAGTCTCAGGTTTGCTGAGAAGGTGAGATTTTCCCTCACTGTCAGTGTACCGGCCACTACGTCATCCTGATCATACAGACATACCATCAGTCACCAAAAGATCAGCGCTGTACAGTTATCACCAGACAACTTACTGTCGTCCTGATGAAACATGGTGGTATAATGCGTGTTTTAGCTGTAGCAACCACGGCGTGATATTAGCCACACCATAAATAGTAAGACGCCTATTTGAGGCCGGATTGCTGCCTTCACGCAAATCGGTGGCAATTACTGATGTTTATATCATAAGAAATCTTTAATTCCTCAACTTCTAACGCTTTGGGGACATGGAAACACTGACCTCCTCGGTCATTAGTTCATAATGTTGATACGTTATGATTCGCAAGCATAACGCATCGGACTTCAAAATCCTACTGGACAACATTTCATTTTGGTCATGGCTGGGTTAAATGTAGAACCACAGCAAGGAATAGGCTGGGGCCACCATAGGGAACGGAAGGGTATAGGGTGGGGTCGTAGATTGGATTGGGGTACTGTCGAAAGCACGATTAAGGTAGGGTTACATTAGATAAGGGTCGAGGCAAAACAAGAATTGATTTACAGCCAAGGCTGTGTATGGGGTTGTGTCACGGCGGGTTTTGAGGTCACCGTGGGGACTAGGGTGAATCAGACGGGATTCCTGTAGGGACGTGGGCGGGGTCAGTAGTGGGTGGGGTCACGGGAGGGATGATGGGTCATGGCTGGGATAAAGGTTTGGTCGCATCAGGGCATGGACTGTCCCGTCAACTAACTGACGCGCTACGCTCCATAGCAATGTCGAATAAGCTTCAACAACAATGATGTCCCATTTATAGCTATTTGGCAGCCAATGCAATGCAGGGAAATCGAACACAAATATTCTGCTTAAATAGAATTATTCTGTTGGGATTACCCTAATAAATACCCGGTATGTTTCTTTAAACTACGACCTTCATATCCCGAACAAGGCCTGTTAATATGAAAATATATACACAGGGGTTATTTTGTCACATGTCTCCAACAGTGCTTAAAGCACCGTTCCGATATTAGTAAACCCTTTTGCAACCCCAGGTTAAGAGTCCCTGCAACCAACGCAATCTGCTCGCATGCTTCAGACCAACATTACCTGCACTACATAGCCCGTCATGCATTTGAAGTTCTTTGGCTGTCTATTTCCGTCCACCAACAGCGTTCCTTCTAAACCCTCTGGATCTTTCCTTCCAGCAATCACGTCCAGCAAGCTAGGGGAAAGGATAGAATTTATGTATTAATAAACCGCTCGTTATGTTCCTCGTCAGAGCACTGTTTTATCGCTCATACAGCTATTTGGCACTTTACATTCAGGGACGTTGTTACATTACGTGGCAGATAGAATGATGATTAGATTGGAGGAAATATTCCAGGAAAACGTAGCATATGGCTTGTGTTTTTAATCGTGCCAATGAAGTTGCCTTATAGCGAGGGAGTAACAATTATACTAAAGCGGTATTCGCCCCCGCCCCAAATAGCCATTGATATTGGTAGATAGCTCATAATAAAAACAAATGAATTTTGGATATCACAGCAAAGCGATCAACCCGACCGCCTACTTACGACGATTTCCCACTTCCGGTTGGACCCAAAATGGCGTTCATGCCGGGTTTGAAAATGGCGCTGCAACGACAAAACGAATATGTATCTTACTGTTATCGCGACAATCTGTTGAGATATTCAATTTATTAAAATAACATATATGACATACGTACACATAATCGAAGTATTTCTTGTAATATGGCCTTAACGATTACAAATTAATGGTAATTCAGAAGTTTGCTAGCTCGGGACATTCAAGTTCACAACAAGCCCGCCTATCATTCAGAGACATCCCTGTAAGAACTTAATGCAAGAGCAATAACTTACTCATCGCACTGTATATGTAGGTGTGAGTGACGTACATCTTTGCGATTGAGAAGCCAATTGGTACATCAGAGATATATTGTCATTCGCCATCCCGACCAATCACATACAATATTCACATACATACAGTCGCAAACAACTTCCGACTCTGCTTCTCTGCGATGCACCAGTGCGCACATGATTATATACGAAGAACAGCATACTCAGAGATGAATGTTGTGTAGAGTCACCCTCCCATGCCCCCTCCACCCCACCTCCATGAATTGCTCACCCTGTAAATGTGCGATATTAAAATACTGCGGCTACAAGAATATGAGGGGTTTTGCCAGTTCATAATTATTTTTTCTGTATGCTACTGCAGTGTACCGCACTCAAGCGTAATCAGACGTGCCATTCCGTACCTACCCGTGGTCGAGCCGCACCCGAATCAGTGTAGTTTAACGTAGTTTATCGTACATAAATGTGATTGACCTTACTTCATCTACTCATCCGTTCCCTTCTGTGGCTCATCACATAAATTCCTCAACGTAGTTCAACGTAATTTAACCTTGTTTAACGTAATTACACTGCGTCTGACACTTGGTAATCTATGCTACCGATCACTACGTCCACGGCTATGTGACCACACCTTTACGATTAAAAAAATATATATCTAAGCGCTCTATTGAACAAACTTAATTTCAATGCCCACTTGATATCGTTTAGGATCCGCTTCTGTTGAGTGGCACAGCGCTGACCAGGCACCTTCGTGTCAACTGTGTAGTCGACATCATGTATGCTGATGGTAGATCCGGCCAATATGCTAAGCGATCTCATTGGTGAGTCCATACCTCTAACTGCTGTTTGAGGGTAATACGCTGGCAGAAGTGCTATGAAAACACGCACTAGAGATATCTCATATTTTAAACAGATCTTATCGCCACGACAGAAGTGCGCAGCCTTTAGGCTGAATTTATTTTTTAAGGTCTTTAAGTCGAAAGTCGAAAGTCGATGCACGTGCTTAAGCGATACTTTCCATGTTGGAATTAGTCTAGTAACCCTCGATGAAGTTTCTTTGAATACTGTTGGGTTTTATTCTCCCAACACCTGGAAGTATTAACTCTCCATACGAAATATTTGATACCATTGGCGTGCGTGATTTAGAACAAGTATTCGTCGTACGCAACGCATCATTTTCTGTGGCGTACACTAGCCTTCTGAACAGACATCATATAGAAAGTAGTTCAACTTTTGGCTACGGTCTCTACGGGTCCGTACGGGACAAAACATATATAACAAATTGCAGGGGCCCCGCGCGGGACAGCACGACACGCCTTGTGGGCCAACAGGGACCTGTAGAGTTTTGGCCCGTATGGGGCCCGTAAGTCTCATGAAACCTAGGCATAAAAATAAACCATTGTAATGTGGGCATGTCAAATTGTCACCGCTTATATGCCTTGAGATAACAGAATTGATCAAATAGCTGTAACCAGGTTGCACTATCGTTTATGTGACCCGTCGATTGCTCAATACACTTCCATCAGAGAATCGCCTCGTTCTACTTTTAAACATGCCCCATGCTGAACATTAACATCACGACGCTCTACCCCGTGGCCAGAGCACTCATTCAACTACGCGGCTGATATTAGCTGAGCGTTGTGTTCACTGAAGCCTTCAACAGAGGCTTTCACATCGGCCGCGTTACAGGACAATTTTTGTTCGTGTACTTTGAGTCTGGGGTACGCTTTATTGTGACACCGACGAGTCACTTCACGCTGAGGACGTGTAAGAGTGAACGCACTGGAAGATACAAGCTCTTGATCGACTTAAGATTGCACGGGACACTAGTTAGCCATTCCGTATCCACTCGCTTTACACTACTGTTAGATCGCTTATATCCTAGTGCTATGTATTATCCTGTTCACAAGCACCAAGTGACAGGGTTCGTGGAAGTGTACGGATTGAACGGCATCGACACCACTGTTTCATGTGATGTAGGGAACATTTAAACGTTTGAACTGGTTGAGCAGCCGCCTGCTAGAATAAATGATGATGGAATTCAAAACAAAGGTTACATAGGTCATTGTTGTATACCCAGGGAGGTCGGGGTCCTGATCCATTTGTTTGCCTAGGTCCATAGATATTCGTTTTTAATGACTTACAGGAACGTTATAAATCAAGTTCAATTATGAGTGTTATAACACCACATGACTCATCTACAAATATGCCCCCCCCCCAGAATTTGATGATATCACCTTCATTCATCTCAATAGGTGGGTCGTAGGTTTTGTTACCATAACGTGCGTTTGATATCTTTGTGAAGTTTTGATCATCCGCCAAAAAAATATTGTAGGATAGCTCACTAGTACAGCCAGTCCGATGCGTAATATTCTACCCCGACATAACATGGTATAGCCATAGTCATTTTTGAGTAAGCCACCAAACGCCCAAAAGCATAAATATTTGCATCCGGGTAGATTCTCTGTTGGCCTCTTTTTTTGGCGATCGACATACTGTTTGTTGGCAGCATCCTTTGCTGCTGTGGGTTCCTGCAGCCGACGTATTTTCTTACCTTGCATGTTAAGGCCTCACAGTACTACCATATTTATCCACTACAAAGACCTTCTTTGCATATTCAGATACGTCCCTCTTTTTCTGTTGAGGTCCATAAATACTCGTTTTTATTGGCATCTTGTAAATTCAAAGACAACACCTGGTTTTTAATTTGATAGATCCTCCATCTACTGAAGTTTTGACTGTGATTGAAAGGTTTTATCAGATCCAAGATTGTATCAACCCACAGTATACATGAGTGACCTTAAGCCAAGACATTGATTCCCTGCAGTATTGTCAATAGGATTGTGCAGGGACACAGGCTCGTCGCTTGGAACATTTGTCAGAGTTTGATACATGGTTAACTATCCCGCAGATACATTTACAGTGCGGTGTGCAACATGCGGCTGCAGCGTGTCATCCCACGACCACCTCGAGGCCGCGTATCCCCTCGTTCAAGCTCTTTACATCTTTCACGTTTATTACACAGTGCGGCACCTACTGCAGAACTACAGGCGTCTATACCTAAGGACCATACCCAAGATCCCATACGATCGCAGGAAACATGAGAGACTCATATGTAGTGAGTTTTGTGTACAACGGACAACGGACTGGCGTCACAAGGCAACAGCTACCAACTAAGGCCTTGGGGTGCTACATGCCCATCATGCGTATGGTTAAGGGAGCGTCGTTAAGGTTGTTGTGCGGGACAACACGAATGGCCTTTGAGGTAGTATAGGCTAAAAAGCCAGGGTTTGCCCACGCGAGCAACCTACAATCCTTTCAGGAGAAAATGGGTGCTGTTCTACACATAGCACAGGGCCCTGAGACAGACGAGGCCTTGAGTACCTTCATTCTGGACACGTCTGAGGGCTTCCACGGCCCGGTGTTAAGCGTATTAATGGCAACATTAGGACCTATGTCTGGGCACTGCTGGGGGCACAGGCACAGATTCGTAGCCGCATCCTTAGTACCGGCACTGCGTTTGACGCCATGAAGCAGTTCTTGGTCAACGTTGAAGATGCGATTCAAAGTGCTGTTGAGCTACCAGGTACAATAAAGCTGTACCGAGACGTTTTGAAGTTTGTAGCGTCCAGGGTAGACTTCATTTTTGAAATTGGGCTCTGCATGATGCAAGCAACATGCTGCTCCAGATAGGTCAAGTAGTTGGGTACAACAACCTGATTACCATCTGGATGAAGGCGATTGTTATGCCCTTCTACCGGAACAGGGAGCGTGCACGCTAGGCTGGCGTTGTGTCCTTGTTAGTAAGTTTGTTGATCGTTTCCCTGATGTGGTTGATTTGGGTCCGCAGCTGTTTTTGGTTTACAGAGGCAGCTTCTGGACTTACTAGTCTTTCTTCCCATAGTTCTGCAAGCCTACGCTTTCGGATATTCTTTTCGTCGTCAGGCAGCCCCTCCAGCTTACCCTGCCGACTGGCAATATGCTCTAGCTCTCCTCTAACTCTCCTCTAACAAGAATAAACCTTGAATAATCACGCCGGAGCTCTGGTGTGTGACCATGTTTGGCTAAAGCATAGTAATAGTCATTGACGGCGTTTATAATTAACTTATCTTCCAGTGACAATTCATTCAATTCAATGTCCTTCCCCATTGCACCCTATGGAATGGCCTCAGCCACCACAGCAGTGTCCCCCTGCTAAGATAGAAACGGTGCCACCGGATGCTCATCCTTCTATCCCATAGCCCCCTCCTCTACGACGCCTTTGTCAAACGCTGCGTTATCAAACTCTTCCACGTAATTGTATTTGAGATATACTTGCAATGGCGACCTATAGAGAACTGCATAGGAGAGAGTTGACGCCCAGTATCAGGGCATTGACATATCAGATGACGAAAATGTCACTAAAATAAGATTGGGGGCAGGAGACAAGGATGAGACCGAGGTTGAGGACAAAGCATTGACATATGATCTCCTGCAAAAGATTAACACAAATTAGCACCAGTATACATTATTTCATGCCGAACATTCGGTATGGTTCTTGGGGTGGGCCGTATTGATGCTGGTTTGAGCATCCGCGCTTGGCGTTTTTACTGGTAGTTAAGCGGGAAATGGCAGTCAGTCCATTTTGATTATCTGCTCTCGACATCGTTCATTTCTGACCAACAATATACATCTACCAGGTACAATGACATCGTTCTGTGCGCGTTAATAATGGCATTTGCATTAACAACATATCGACATATATTTCAGCAAATAAAAAGATGCTCGAAGTAAGACAATTGAACTGATACACAGGAAGCTTTATTGGACGATGATGACAATTATGTGAATCATGTTGGGTTTCACATAATCAAGCTTCTGTGCTAGAGATTAATCCTGTGGTCGTTCGACTCACGGATTAAAAAGTCACGGTGTTTTCCACACTTATAACAAATGCACTTTTTTCCTAGCCGGCGCCAATACACTCCTTGATATTGCATGTGTACGAGTACGAAGACGTATTGACCGTAACACAAGGGCTGTAACTCACGGAATCACTTTCCAAGCGACTCGTCAAACTACTCTCTACTCATGCTAACGAATGATTCGTGATGGTATTGCCAGAGTGAATGAGGATGAGATAAGACTGCAGTCGCAACGCATGGTGGGCTAGCCCAATGCAATTACTGAATGTTATAACATTGTCAAGTCAACGAATGAGATGATCGAACGGGGGAGTGGAGGAGAGCTTCACGCCAGTAATGTGTGATAGTGGCGGCATGATTGAATAAATTAGGACTGAAGACATCTATCTCTAATAAACTCAATAATATATGCTAGCCAACAACGGAGACACAGCGTCAGAGAACCTCTAAGTGTGTAACTGAACAACGATTGGACTCTATATTTCAGGTACCGGTTGAGCAGCGACCAAAATCAGACAATCACGACAGGTGAACGCGTCAATGAAATGAACGGGCACTTCAGGGCTCCCTGAATATGTCAATTAGGTACCTTGTTGCTGAGACACTTTGATAGTGTGCTTTCTTAATGTGGCATCTTGAAGGAATCAATTACCAGTAACGCAGTCATCGGGCATCGATACATATATGCGGCATAGGAAATGTACTGTGCAAATATTTAATGACGTACACTTTAA
Organism: Urechis unicinctus; assembly: GCA_034190875.2. Lineage (NCBI taxonomy): Eukaryota > Metazoa > Annelida > Polychaeta > Xenopneusta > Urechidae > Urechis > Urechis unicinctus. The sequence continues at coordinate 19,929,804 of CM067352.1, read as the reverse complement.
AGATATGTGATTGATTGCAATCTAGTGTGGGCATTTCCTCTACAAACAATTTATGATACTAATCCTAGTAACTCGCTCACGCATATCACAAGCTATGTTATGTCATTAATCAAGAGTTATTTCTCGAATTATCGCTTAATTGCTAGTACCTCAGTTTGACTATGAATTTTTGCTGCATAGTATAACCTGATTAACTAATTAGCCAATATTAGCACTAATCTGACGATAATTATTTGCAGCTTCAAAGCTTAAGGACTTCCGTGAATGAAAGTCGTAAATATATTTGGTAGAGCCCCGCAACAGAGAGTAGCAAAAAAATAACATTGTGGAATGGTGAAGCTTTTAGGAGCAAAGCATCAGGTTTTCGTTATGATGATGTAATTTATATAGCAAATGAGAAGTGGTAAGTTCCAGCGGGCGGAAGACATGAGGTACATTAAATGCATCCTTGGATGTACAGACACGATTTTATCCAGGCTAACCAGTGTATCCTCCGCATTGTAAACTCGGTGTTGCGCACTTGAGATTTCCGCTTGACTTTTTAGGAGTGCCTTGTTGTTTTTTCCAGAGGATGGTGCATTGCAAGTTATCTCCACCAGGCCCTAGAATGTGTCTGCAAGCACTGCCATTAAATAAGCCATGCTATTAAAAACCATCGTTGGTACCCAACATGTGCTAAACGTTCTGTGACACTTTTGCGGGCTAATTAACCCTTGGTTTGAAACTAATTACATGGATGCACCTGATCGCACACTTAAAGTGGTTACTGTCATTTAAGATGGACAATTTCCAAATAGATGTTAATATGTCATATTAATATCATAGGACTACTCTACCCCCATCGTGCATGCGGAAGGGGTTCAATTTACTGCACCGGAACAGGGCGATATGATATGTGCTAATTCTGATAATTTAAGGGTCATCTTGCAAGAATAAGACGACAATAAGAAATCTGATTTACACCTCAAAATGGCAAGGACTAGACATTGAACAAATCACGGAGA